>OZ020578.1:2028098-2703297 GCA_963971525.1 Cephus spinipes | reverse complement strand
AATCCACAAAATTCCTGCCAGGGACAAGGACCTAGGTGCGTCACCATTTACAAGACAGAAACTGGATTCGGGTTCAACGTACGAGGACAGGTCAGTGAAGGTGGACAACTCAGGAGCATCAACGGGGAACTTTATGCACCACTTCAACATGTAAGCGCCGTTTTACCTCAAGGTGCCGCTGAGAAAGCCGGCGTACGAAAAGGAGATCGTATTCTTGAGGTGTAAGTACCTACTACTTTGCATTTCCATAGTACACTTTACTCTTATTATAGTGTCAGATAGCAGATATTTAGTTTTTTTTGTTGTTGTTATCGATCATATATTAACGTTTGACAGTACTGGATTTTTATGTTAGAAAGATATTGTCTTAGGTTGCAAAAGGTATGATCGGTTGGATACTGGAAAGGTTTTGGAGTAAGCTGAACGGAGTTAATTACTTTTATTATGTTTGAGTCAGTGAATGTGACAGCTTTTTTTTTATTTGACAGTACTTTGTGAATGTCCTGGATCTACTTCCTGTAGTGTATTATTTTTTATTATTGCTTGTCAGAGTAATATGTTTTTTGTATTGATGGTTTTGAAACAGGTAAATGAAGGAATTGAAAGTTACTTTTTAAGTTATTTCTAAATTGGATACCATGCTTTGCTGTGTGTATTGTTGTTTATATTTAAACTGATATCCACATTAATCTCAGAGCTGAGTAATACTTTCATTTGACATATATTAATTTGATGAAATACAAAACTACAGAGATTAATTATCTAAATGTTTTATCGCTTGAAGTGTCGAATAAATTGATAATTTGCAGATGGCTCAAATTCAATTTAATGTAAATGTTATTTCACTTTCAATGTTTGACATTCAAACAATTATTTAATTATGCTACTGTTAATTAAAAAATATATGATACTGACATACAAACTGTAGGATTATATATCACAAGCAAATAACATATGTATTTAAATCAATGCTTAGCATAGATTGTTTAGAATTTTCAATGTGTAATATAATATTTGAATTGAAGAACCATGAGATTCTCGATTGAGAATTACTTGGAAATCTTAATGAATGATTTCTTGATTAGAACATTTTACATTTGATTTACGGATCTAACGATACTAACACACTTTGTATGTATTAGCCTCGAAGGGTACAATAAGTGTTACATTCTTAACACGAATCTTAAGACTATTACCTTTTATAGAGATCTCATGATTAAAGGAAGAGAAATTAATGCAAGTACAAAATTAATACGTTCTGGCGTCGCCGAATTTTGACTACTTATCATTGACAATTTGTTGATTTACTTGGCACTTGACAAACACGGTCAATTACGGCCTGTTTAAGATTGCTTGTTGGAAATTTACTAGCGTGGAAAGTTACTCCATTTCGATAAGAAAAAAAAGTGCAATTAAACGCGAAAGGTTATTGATTGCAAATGATACAATTGGAACTTCAAAAAACAACTTCAAAAACTTTAATTATTAATAAATTTTCATGTCAATCCATTTAAATGGGAAATCCCATCCAATTATCGACAAATGCTTTTAATTTCATCACCGTACTTATCTTGAGTTGTATTTAAAAAAATTGTATTTTAACGTCTTCTAACTAATACCTGCTTTCTGTGCATTCAAACAAAGAGAACAAACGGATCAATAATAACTCGATTAAAATATGCAAATAGACTTAGAGCGAACAATACCGGATATTGACTCCAATAAATTCAAGAAATTAACGTTCTATATGACGGCTTTTAATATTCATGGAAATCTGCAGCTTTCTAGTCCGAGAGGTATTACTTTCTAATTGCGTTACTATCGTTTATGTCTGTTCCCTTTTTTCCTCCCTCATTTCTCTACCTGCCGGCTGCTGTATTCGCGTTCGTTAGGATGAAAATGTTTCTGAAAGGTTTGTCGTTCATACGGCTTCAGACAAATGGCCGTCCCTAATATAACCAACTACGTGTTTCAGTTGCTTTGTCTTAGGATGGATTCACTTCCGGTCAAGGACAGTGCAAAAAAATATTTGGACCTTCAAACAATATTAAAATAATTAAAACTGTCATTGGCTCCAGTCCAAAAATCTTCTCGACATGAATATTTTCGTTGATACAAATTCGTTCTTGATAACCTTGCAGAATGCACGATAAGCCAAAGATGAAAGTCGTCGTTCTGAGAAATTAATTATTATTAAAGTAATTGAGTTTTTTTTTTTAATAACTTTAACCCTTGTCCACTGCCATATCCCCGAGAAGGGGATGAACAATGAAATATGATAAATGGGGACAAAGTTTTTCCCATTCACAAATTAATTACCCCCACCCTCCTAATAATAAAATCAATTATTTATCTCGTTCCAGTTACGTCATAATTTGTGTCAATATACTTTCACTCAAGTTCAAAAGTTCATACTCAATATACACACATATTTTATTATACACATATATAAAACTCTGTTCCTTGACCGAGTTCGTCACACGATCTTATCATAAATATTCAATTTGCAAATCCGCTAATTTCTGTTCCCATGAAGCTTGACATTGAAAAAAAAATAAGTGCAATAAATATATTTACAAAATATATAACTTCGTGTATACATATGCAGGTTTGTCGAAACGTTATTGCGAAAAATGTATAGACGACGATACCGGGCGACACGTATATTGCCATTTTGCCAGATTTACTTTAATTTTAAATGATTTAGTATTGTAGATGACGAATCGGAGGCTGGAGTTTACGTTCCACGGTAGACGACGGTGGGGAGGATGATAAAAGAATTGAATGTTGACAACAATGGGCTGCGATATCCTCCAGTGCTTTTGTTCCTCGACGTCATCGAGGAGACTGAAGTTATCCGCGGATACCCACTAGACACTACACACAGCGAAGCACCAGAAAGTGGAATTGGAGTAAATCAAAATTCCGCCCAAGTCCTGTGCAGATATCACTTGAGAGACACGTGCTCTTCGCTGTGACGTTTCACGAAGGTTATGCGAACGCATTCCGAAATTCCAGACGGATGATAACACGTCAGAGAGTTCTCACGCTCTTATCAGACTCTACGAGTACGAACGAATCGTCATACATAGAATTAAATGTCTAAAAGAGAGTATTAATTATGACGCGTAATTATTAGTCGAAAATTAATTAAAATTCAAAGAGACAACGAATCAAGTATCCATCTTGGTATCATAGTAAGAATGTGACTGAAGTCTGGCAACATAATTGTATGAGGATTCGGCTTGAGGTCATATAAATCCCAGCTTGGATTCGTCTATCTTTAATATAAATTTATAGAAAATTCTTTTAAATGGCAAAACACGTGGCGCTCAGGATCGTCTTTAGTGTCAATCCAAAAACGGTTGTAAAGTTTATTTTGAATCATCGGTATCGTTAAGTACGTAGCTTGTAACTCGTGGTAAACGTGGCCGAATGAAATACGAAAATACATTCCGTGGCATTTTTTAGTGGATTTTGATTCTTATGCCATTCACGAAAATCCACTTTTCTTTTTTTTTTCACGGACCATTCCTTCTTTTGCCTCGACCGTTTCGTTAGCAACTGCCGCGCCTCCGGTCTCCGCCAATCACAGCCTACCTTTCACTATCGGAATTCAAAGCCTGCTTGGCAAGGCCAATTATCTTGAAGTTGTCGACTTTCAATTTCTCGTTTATAACCGAGGAGTTGTCTTTGTGTACGGAACGTGATTTCTTGCTGGTGACATTGTTAGATATTGCTTCTGATTTTTTTTATCTGTCATCCAATAGAAGTCCGATTATCAAGCTGATCGAGTGTATTATCAATTGTTATCGGATTGATAATCCATATCAGCTTCAAAGTCAATCAGTCGATCGTGTTGTTGTAAACTTCGTAATTTTACTTGTGCGTATATATAGATTTAAATTTATATAAAAAGTTACCGTGCATTACCGATATGCACACTTTTGAATTTCGCGGGGATCTTGTCCTTGTTTAACGAGATGTTGACCTGCTACGTCACTGCCGTTCAGTGCGATTGGTTGGAGAACAGGAAGCGATGCTTGAAAAAGAATGAAAATGCTCAGACGGGATTGCAACTTGTTCACGTTAATAATACGTAAGTTTGATTACGTAGTAGGTTTTTTATTTTTTGAAAAATTTCAATTGTGCAGAATTATTACTGACCCGAGTTAATTGCATTACTTATTGTTATCAGCAGTGCTATCTACGTTACCCTGTTACCCTGAAAAATCCAAGATACATATGGATGACGTGTTAATAAAAATACAGTTTTCATAGACGTCATTCTTTTTAGACGCATTTTTATAAGTTTGATATCTTTCATTTATTTAGTTTTTATCATTTCACTGCCGTAAATGATAACCTGTGAAACAATTTTTTTACTATATCTTCAGGTGACGAATTTTTTTATATTTTTTTTTAGGAACAACGTAAACGTCGAAGGTGCCACACACAAGCAAGTTGTAGATCTAATAAAGTCTGGAGGTGATGTGCTGACCTTAACAGTAATTTCCGTAACGCCCCAAGAAGCTGAGAGATTGGAACCCTGTGAAGACTTGAGGTAATCCATACAATAATAATAGAAATTTTTGAAAAAGAAAAAAAAGTAGTGTTCAAGTGACTTGATTTTACGTAAGGAATACTGAATGTTTTCATTCTTCAAATTTGTTGACAACAACAACGTCCAAAGAACATAAAACAAAATTCTTCAGCGATAGGATATCGGAGCAATTACTCCGTTATCAAGAAATTATTTTAAAAACTGTATGGTCGCAGTTGCTTGAAAGATGCATTGATCAACTTATTATTACCTAATTTAATGAAAATTTTGTTTTTATATTTCAATAGTTATGCATCGGTCGACTACAGTGAAAAACGATCGCTACCAATCAGCGTGCCGGATTATCATGTTCGAGAAAGGAAGCACGAACGTTATGTGGTATTTAATGTTCACATGGCAGGACGTCATTTGTGCTCAAGGCGTTATCGAGAATTCGCTGCCCTCCATATGGCGCTTAAAAAGGAATTTATTGGATTCAATTTTCCAAAATTGCCTGGAAAGTGGCCATTCCAGTAAGTATTTTGATAACACAGTAATAATGGCGATTAAAATAGATCAGAGTGAAGTTCGAGAAAAACATTCAGTCTTGAAATTGAGTTAAAGGAAAATCTTTTTATTTTAGACTCAGTGAACAACAATTAGACGCAAGAAGACGTGGACTGGAACAGTATTTGGAAAAAGTATGCGCGGTCCGTGTGATCGCGGAGAGCGATGCTATGCAAGAGTTTCTTACTGACAGGTTTGAGGAGGACGGTGATCAAGGTCCTGCGGTTGACCTTAAGGTTCTTTTACCTGATCGGGAGGTCATTACCGTGACAGTAGCAAAAGCTGCTTCTGCGCGGGATGTCTACGATGCCGTGTGCTGCAGAGTGGGCCTCCATCCGGAAACGGCCAAGTACTTTTACCTTTTCGAAATCGTCGAGTATAATTTTGGTGTGTATCCGCGAATCATAATATCAATTAAAATTAGTAATTTCAACTTTCCTTTTCGTTAACTCGAGACGCTCCGCTGCGGAAGCTTCGTGATATTTGTATCAATACACTTTCTTTGCTTTAAATACTCTGAATATTTTTATAAAAACTTTATCCGTCAAATAATGCCAGTTGATGTATATCTTGTCTCTTTGTTTCTTTTAGAAAGAAAATTGCAACCACACGAACATCCTCATACTCTCTATATTCAAAATTATTCTACGGCAAGTGCAACCTGTTTGGCTATTCGAAGGTGGCTCTTTAACGTAACGATGCCACTGAGTGAACAGGCGATGACGTGGATTTTCTGGCAAGCCGTGGACGAGGTCAATCGGGGTCACATCAGTGCCGGCGAAAGACTGTACCAGCTGAAAGCTCTTCAGGACGCATCGAGAAAGCACGAGGTAACGATGATCGTCGAATGTAGTTGATTCGAAAAGAGAATTATTACAAGCATAAACGTAAAATTCCTTTTTTTGCCTCGTTTATTTTCAGTACCTGAAATTAGCAAGAGAACTTAGTGGTTACGGTGACATAGTATTTCCACATTGCGCCTGTGATTCGAGAAAGGAAGGACACGTGGTGGCCGCCGTGGGTATGGCTGCCTTCAAGTTACACGCAGCTAAGGAAGATGGCACCCTGGAGTCTCAGGTCGTCGAATTCCAATGGAACGCAATAGCGAGATGGGAAGTCGACGAGGAGGGGATGGCATTCTGTTTTCAGTATACTCGTCAGGATAATCGACCTCCTAGATGGCTCAAAGTCTTCACTCCATACGTGAGTGAATTTGATCGTTTTCGAAGAGGCTGATTTATTTTCTATTAAAAAGATAATAACTTTACCGATAACTCCGTTTATCTTTTTACAGTACACATTTCTCGCGGATTGCTTCGATCGAATAGCTGAAGAGGCCAAATGGGACGATCCTGGAGAATGACGGAGTCTACGTATCTAATGTGACTTTCCGTCGGCAAGGTAGACAGCGAGTACGTCGCTAGTAAATAACGAATATGTATCTTCCGGCCTCGTCGAGTTCTCAGCGACTTTCCGGCGTGCCGTTAAGAAGGTGACATTACCGGTAACGAGGAGTTGGCGTTGGATTAACGCTTAGGAATTCCCGACTAATCGAAAAAAGACTTTAAGATAAATCTTCGGCACGTTAGGATGGAAAAATTTCCGCATCGTAGACTCGCACTGTTTTCCTGTTTTTTTTTAGGTTATTAGATCTGTTTAGGTTTAAGTAGAGACTGTCTTTCGAACGTCAAACTTACTTCTTATATTTGAAAGACAATCGTGCCTCACATCACATCTTCTCTGCTCTCTGACTTCTTCTTAAGAATATCCTCCGGCAGGAATTAATGAATACTATGGCAGCACTTTCGACTTTAGGTTTAATAATCTCGTTCGGCCTACGGCGAGATCGAATTCTGCGCTGGCCCAATAATACCCGCCTAATCTTTACACTTTGTGTTTTGAAAAGTAGTCCTTAAATCCTTGTCACAAACATACATCAGGGTACAGAATTAATCGTGCGTCACTTGTTACATATTTTTTATTTTTCCTTGTCAGCTTCAGGGACGTACGCGAGGTGCCATAAATTTCGAAGGAATATTTTGTTAGGCAAAATATGAATGAAATGAAGCAAAAAATAAAATTCAAAATTCTATTAACGTTAAAAATTTCGTACGTCTCGTCGCCTTGGCAAGTATTTCACCTATAACGTTACATACAAGTTAACCTCGTGGTATGTCAAAACGGATATAAGAATCACGTGATTTTCGGCGATGGCGGAGGTGCTGAAAATTCGAAAAAGAGAACACAAGATAAATAAGAAGAAAAAAAAAACGGTGGACTTCAACGAACACCATTAACTTTAATTATTAGTCTCAAAGTAATATCCTCTCTATCTCTTTCTTAATAACGTTAAAATTGTGGCGTTTGCTCCGCTAATGACGATCGCGATTAAAATAAAAATGAGGATGTAAGGAATGAAAAAAAATTAAATTTAGAAAAAAAGGAAACACTGCTCTCAGTTACAGAGAGGTAAACAGATTTTAGGCGCAATTTAGCGAATATAAAGTATGAAAGGTATATATATATATATATATATATATAAATATTCACAAAAATATATACTATATATAAATACCTATATACTATATTATATATACATACACATATTATAATTGTCGTTAACGTTTTGAAACTTTATTGAAGAGGGTTTTTGCGATGGCGTTTTACTAACGATGGATCAAAAGCGATTAATTAAGATAGTGATAGAATGATGCGAAGGATGATTCTGATGGTTATATCAGTCGGTGATAGACCAGGTGAAAAAAGAAAACAAGAACAATGACTATACACAATAATAACAATAGTAATAATAGTCTTAACGGTAGCGAACCTTCGAGTATTCGATTTAAGTATACGTATTCGTACGCGTTCCAAGACACGATATATATATGCTTGCAAACATATCGAATTTAAAACATATAAAACATACGTATACACAATGATTCCTAGTACATAAGGTCTTTCATGTATTCTGTAAAGAAAAAACGAAGTGTATAAATTGTACGCGGCCTGTTAAGGGCGTACGTATCGGTAGAATTCGTCATTGACGTCGCACGTTCGCTTAATGATTATTCAGGGCGCCGATTGATCTGTATATAGAATTGAGAGGTATATAAAATATATAGATAACGATATCATAGAAATTTCACAGGGATCTATATATGTATATAATGATTGCGGGTGTATCATGCAATTGTGTATCAAGGGATTGTCTGGTATACATATATATTTCTTAGATACTTGAATGATCCCGAGTCATTAAGAGAAATTGTACATAGACTGACTCCGAGGATTATCATTATATTATTTAACGATTTTCATGCATAATATTTGTTGCACTGTCCTGTAGGCATTAGAAGGTGTCACTGAAATCATTCCTAGGCATATTTTAATTGCATGATGATTTTCAAGCCGATGATGATTATCATGCGTGCTAATGATGACTGTTGTACAGTGAAGCTTTGAGTGATTTTTTTTTAAATTCACTGATTGTAACGAATCTAGTAATGGGGTTGATATCCTAAGAGTCATTGTTGGTTTGATGATTATCATTGAGGCTTGCTCATCGTCATTAGTTTATCTCTATTAGTTCCAGCATGATCCTTATGCCCAAGATCAATGACTCTAAGCATAATTTTTATGAAGTTTATGTCAGAATGGAAAATTTGTTTTATTAATTATCCAATAATTGAATTTAGGTGTAAGTGTAATGATTGCTAGCATATAGATGTCGTGGTTTGGTATTGCGTAAGAGTCATCGTCGTTCAAAGAGAACCATACGTCATTATGACGTTTGGGATACATTCGATCGGCCTCGATCAGTGAAAATACAATAATATAAGATGTTATTTTTTTTTGGGCTCCTCGATTAACATGAATTACAAGGGATCGAAGAGGGAGCAAAGGAAGCGTGCGAAATAATGACTTGAAGTCTGTCGAATCGATGATTTAGTCTAGTGATCGATGGTAGCGAATTAGTGAAAAGTTGAAAAGATCGTTTTTGGGATAAAAACGAGCTATACTGAATATTTGTCAAAATTTCGACGGGGTTTACGATATGTATTATTTCATCGGTCGATCGACGTTTCGATTGATCGAAATGTATTAATCTATCGCTATTTATCTTGTATCTTTATTATCTTTGTCCGTTATCTCAATTATCTAGTGCTACCCTCTTCCCCCTTTGGTTTTTTTTTTATCTTTTCGTATTCATTCGCTCAATTGTAAAATCGAAATGAACAGAGACAAGAATATCCAATCCCCCGCCCCCCTTTCTCTCTTATTTTTTTATCTGTCTGTCACTTTTTTTTTTATTGTTCTATCTTTCAAAAATATCGATACCCGAGAGTGATCGGTCCGGCGATCGATGGATCGATTGCAAATTTGACCCATGGGGTTTTGCGTTAGGCGATAATTTAATTATATTTATAGTAAGACCATATCATTACGATTAACGAATTAGGCGTTAATTGATTGTATAGCGAAATTAAACGTAGAATCGTAAACCATCCTTTTCTCGGCGCGTTAACGAACTTTAACGATCAAATGATTGGATCATCGACAGGCGTCTTGTTTTTACGCCACTTCTATCGGCCATTGAATTATCTACTGTTTGCTCGGAATTTATTTTGATTTTTTTTTCGTTTTGTTTTTTTTTTCGAATTTATCTTTTCCGTTACTCGTCCTAGCCAAGGTATTATTCGTATTATGTATTTTTTTGGGGTAAACGTGAAGGCGTCTTTGGATTAAAGTTTCAAGAGAATGGGAGAATTTTATTAGGATCGATCGTATTATTATTAATATTATTATTATTGTTATCGAGTTATTCTCTCTGTCCTCGTCGCGATAACAGTATCGAGAGAGACGGAATTTTATTTTATGAAACTTTAATGTATCCTTTTTTTTTTTATCTATTATTCGTTACTCCATTCAAGATTCAGGATACGTATCTGAATTTGATCTTGTGCAATGGCGTCATAATAAATTATATATATATATATATTTATTGTAATATAAAAAAAGTATCTTACGTCCAATTATACATATCAGATATATCTGATCGATTAGTTTTATTTCATCTATCTTTTTTTTTTAGTTTACTGAAAATTTTGCATAATTTTTTTTTTATACCTCAAATATATTTTTTGCACTCGACTCAGTAAATTCTACTTACGAAGGAAAAACGGTGGCGATCACAATCTCGTATCTTGGTTTTTTGTGATATTTTTGAAATTGATAATACGTCAAATTGAGCGGATCGCGAGGAAAAGAAAAAAATCTATCTCTCTCCCTCTCTCTCGATACTATGTCCATTTCTCCCATCTCTTGCTCATCTCCACTTATAAGTGCAACTCGCTCAGATCCTCCTGGTATTTTACACTTTAAAGTCTTTCGTGGTGCTTATTAAGTTACAGCTCGTTATTAAGTTATCATACATACTGTATATCGACCGATGTAAGAACAAATAAAAGTAACGTCAGTGATCGTGTAATTTAGTCATAGATATACGTTGCATCAATGAAAATTAACTTTTCCACAATTCATTTAAATTTTCAGGCTGCTGTCCCTTTATCTTTGTATAAAATTAAAATTATCATCGGATTGACGCGTATGGAAATATATAATAGATGCAATTAATAAATCGTCAGGTTGCTTTGTTATTTATTGATATATCACGTCACTTGGCTATCCGTATATAAATTCTCAATTATTACCTATATATAGGGTCGTTCAATAAAAATGTATCAGCCGAAGCTGGTTTTACCGTAGAGATGAAAAGTACAGAGGCGGAACGTTTTTTTTGTGAACAACCGTGTATATAGTAGTCGGGAGTAGAGGAGGGGGTAGAAATACAAAAGAAGAGAAATTATACGTTATCAGTGCGCGTCATCATTATCAGTCACATGGCGAGAGTGCATAATGTTTTTCTTTTTCAATCTCTATCTCCTCCACTCTTCTATTTCTTTTTACTTTTCGTCATTCCTTCTGCTTCTTTACGCTTTGAATTATCCTGTGGGAGAACGTCGCGAATTTTTTGTCATTTCTTTATTCGCGAATTTAGGTATTTTTACGTACGACGGTGCTCCGACGTGCTTGTGATTTTTGGAATTATTTTTTTGGGAGATTTTTATTTAGTGGCGATGAACGTCGAGAAAAATTTTTACGGATTTTGTATTTCGTGAAAATAGGGGAAAATTGAAATTTTTTTATCCAATGGATTATCGCGGTAACAGTATTTTTGTTTTAGTACTCTTTTTTTAAGGATATTTTGAAAACACGAAAAATGAGAGATCGCGGTAATAACATCGATGGACGTGAATCACGTGTCTAAACGAACAAAAGAATCTGCAAGGAATAAGGAAATCTGTTTTTGTTTAACAAACTCGTTATTACTATATGGATTTTAGAAAAAAAAAACTCATTAAAATCATCGTTCTGTTTTCAATGCTTGATGTCAATTTTATAAATACCGATGATCGAGAACTTTTTTTTTTCTTTACAAAATTCCCAATCTTTACGCCACATAGTATAAGACATACAGAGACAAGAGAGTATCAGCTCGGTAGAAAATTTTGGTCTAATTTATCATAAAATATTACGCAACAGAGACTAAAGTCACTCAACTCGAGAGAATCGATATCCGAATATGAAAGATAAAAAAAAAATATTAATCAAGAACTCGAGTAATTTTGAGAATGGAAATTTTTAAAAGTTTGTCTCACTAAAATATGAGTTACGAAAATTATTTAATTTACACGCTGCTGGAAAGTTAAGAGAGCCATTTGGGAATCGCGTCATAGATTTGAAGAAGAGCGAATTAGTCCGGGCAAGAGAAAAAGATGAGGGCCTATCTTACTTGGAGATATCGTAAGCTACGTACATAAACTCAAATATGCTTTACCAGATCATGTATGGAACATCTTGACGATTCGTGTATGTTTATAAATATATATGAATTTAAGTATCCATTAAACTATACGTGTATGTATATATACATATATATGTCAAATCATTAGTAATCATACGGCGATACACAAATTCATCAATGAGACACTTATACTGTATCAGACCATATCAGTTTGTATAATACTTGGTCTGGGCATTTGATACATAATAAAGATACATATATACCCATATGTACTCATATGTGACTACTGGCGCTGTGACTTGCGAGAGAGGAGAAGATATCGCTAAGTGGTTGCCCATATGTATGTATAGCGTATGACCAAGAAAATCCAACATCAGTTCACGAGCACCTGTCCGATGAGAACTTACGCTTTTCTCTAATTTCCAAAAAATTATGAAATTTAAAAAAAATTTTGAATTTTCATTAACACTGCCCGGTTACAGAACGCGAGTAGGGAAAAAAGTCAAAATAAATAATTTTGACTGGTGAATGTGATTTTTGAAAAATCTCTATGAGTGGTTGACGTTTTTTTTTTTAAATTTTTTTAAAACTGGTGTGTGCTTTTTTTTCAAAAGTGTCGTAAGGTTACGATTTTCGAAGATTAAATATATAGGGAGACGGCAGAAATTTTGTTTCTCTATGATTGTTAATGCTTCGAGATTCAAGATTGAATGTTTGAAGCATATGTGATATCGGTATGTGTGTATATATATAGATATATATTGTAAAGAGATATCGGATTAAGAAAATATCGAATGAACTTTGCGGAAAGGAAGCAAAGAAGAAATAATAAAATTGGAAGAGGAAAGAGAGATTCTGAAGAGACTTTGAGGTCTGGGCTTGAGAGAGAAGCTGATAATCAGTTCAGGCCAATTAGAACCTCTTGAAGGTGATCCACCCTCTTGGCGTATTCTTCATTAGAGTTATCGTCACCTCGTGACGTGGATATTATTTTAAAGAAAAAAAAGGAAAAAAGTAGTTGAAGAATAAAAGGTAACGGAACTTGACAAAGCCATTCTTGGCGATTCACGCTACGCAAGATAATAATGAGATTGTAAAGAAAAAAGAAAATTTTGTTTATAGCAAAAAAAGAGTCAAGCGAAGCAAGAGAAGAAATTGTTGGACGAGAAATCAATTCGTGCAGCGATGCGTATGCTGTAGTAAAATTTTTGGATTTATCCAAAAAGTTATATGACGTTGAAAAAAAAATAAAGGACAAGAGAATCGTATCGGGCAGCGGGAGGGAAGCAGGCAGTCTTGCTTGGAAAGATATCGCTCTGCTTCTATGAGAAGTTTAGATCAGTTCAGGAACACCTGTCTTACGGTGATGGTCGTTCTTTGAGAAATTTTTTTTTTTGGAACAGACTTTTAGACTTTTTTAAAATTTTATTTCCGCGATAAGGAATGTGCGATATGACTGTTGTTGTTTGATTTTGTGAAAGGGAGACTTGACTTAAGACAGATATGGATCGAAAACAGCGAAAGAGGAAAAGGCCAAAGGAGAAAGACAAGGTAAAACTTTTTTTTGGGAAATTTAATTATTTTAATTATTCAATAATTAGATTTGCTTTTATTATCAGAAATAAGGAATTTCGAAACTTTATAATGTTGCTTAGATTAGAGCAAATTTTTTTAACATTTCAGTCGTACTGTTCAGTCTTGGCTGGACTGTGATGCAAAAATTAGACTTGGAAACGAAATGCTTTTATATTAAATCAACCAACCCACTTTGTAGCTATCATTATGTAACGTTTAATCGTCTCATTGACACTATTATCAGGACACCCTGTACAAGTAGTAAGAGTCGTCCGTTTTTATCGGTTGTTAAAATTTCATTATTACTACAGATTTGTTTTTCTTTTCCATTTCAAAATAACCAGCGACCGTATAAAAACACTCAGTATTCGAAACACGTATATCTGTACTGTGAGTAGTTTTAATCGAAATTAGGGGAAAGAAAACTAAAATCAAAATTTTTCGCACACGGGAGAAAGTATTGGATAAATTTTTGTCATTAGTTTTATCTATAACTGGCTGTTATCATTGATCCATTTTGATCCACTGATCCGTCATTGTCGCAATCAACAAGGATTTAATCTGATCAAGAGAACTCGTGATGCTCGCTATAAAAATATATAAAAATCACTCGTCTTGGATTTTCTTTAATTACAACATTCGAGGTCACCCGTCAACTTTATTCTTTTCTATAAGCGCCAGAATTTAAAAATTTTTTCTTCCTTTTCTTTCATCTAAATTTTTTTTTTCAACTTGTTATTTTCTTTCTTAACGGAACCACGGAAAAAAAAACTTTTTGCCCTATTGTCTTCTACGCATTCTTAGGCAATGTATGTAGAACGTCATTACAATGAGACAAATATTCTTGACACGTGGCCATTTCTATTGGTTTCCTGATCCATCCCCCCACTTTTCAACTATTTACACTTTGTTATTGAAATTTACAAGAATTACAAAGCGAACAAAATTTGTCCTCGCAATGACAACAAATGACTTCGTTGATGAGATTCCTTGTGTAGTCATTTTTGTTTTGTTAAATTGGAGTACATTGATTTTTGTATGCTAATGATGATTATGTATTCCTTGTCTACAGTATTGAATGACAATCGTCAAGTGTCAATGACAAAATCATTTTGTCATTCGATGATTTACGAGTCGCTCGGGTTAAATGATTTTTGAAAAATAAAAAAAAAATGCTAAATAAAATTCAACTGGGAATAACTAAAAATTACGTCATCAGGTAGAGTCATCAAACGTCATTGATGACGCCATCGTTACAGCACGAGATAAATTCTGACCAGGAAAATCTTTCCAGTTTTATTTCACAACTCCATCACAGAATTCTCAAACGAGATGACACGGTCATCAAGATTAAAGGAAAAAGACAGATGAAAATAGACAAAAGTTTAGTAGGACAAAAATCCAAAAAATTCAGAAACGTCATTGGTTTTGAATGAAAATTTCCAAGTTTTTATTCAAACAAAAATTTTGAGCTAATTGAATTATGATTTTGATATTGAGAGTCAATTCTCGGTCTAGCTGTCAATCAACGTCAATATGTTCGATGTTAGACTGTAACATGATTTTTTAATGATATTTTTGGGCCTATTAACGACTGATAAGCCTCATCGACGTCCAATACCTTTATCACTATATTTATTATCTGACGTCCGTTTAAATTCGACAAAATTGCGTAATACGATCGTCCATAAAAATATATTTTTCAAAAAGATATTTTTGCTGGTTGAGTCAAAGAAATAAAAGGTAAAGATTTTTTTCTGTCTCGCATTATTACGTAGTAACGGTTTGCAATAATTCTTATCGGCGTAAAGTCACGATAATTATTAACGGTCAAACAAAAAATTGCACTTTCTAATCTGCATATTGAGATTGCAAAAATTTACTTCACTTCCCCATGCCTTTTCTTGGCACACTCGTGATAACGATAAGCGTTATCAATTGTAGCATTTGAATTTAAAAAAAAATATTACACGTAAAAATATACTTATATAATTAATTGACCATTTATAAACATATATAAATACGAAATTGATAACTGTCTATACAAAAAAAAAATTGATTTATTTTATAAGTCTTTCATATTTCCCGCTCACCAGTTACTTATTTTGTTATTTCTGTCCGAACCGATACAATTATTGTTCCAGCGATCACGCACGACCGGGCATTTTTTCCCCTTTTACGTAAGAATAGGACGTCGATTGTTTTGATAGTATTTCCGTCGAGTAATAATACTGCGCATTCGAAATCTCATTTGTAAAATTTGACAAATTGAAGTCCTTGAAGTGGACGAGAATTTAACAACAAGTTACATAAAGTCCTAGGTAAATAAATATAAACGTTAAAATAAAATTATAAACCCAGACGATCATCCTGATAACTATCATGTAGAAATGTTATCGTTAACATAAGTTATACAACATAAGACATTGTAAGACATAACATTCTCTACCCAGATACATAAAATTATTTGAATGCTTATAAAAGATGAATCATGGAAAATTACTTATTTAGATATGGGACGACTTGAGCGATGACTATGGTAATTGGTAAATGATTCAAGGTGATTGAGCAGGAACTAATTACAAAATAAAAAAGTTAAAATTATAAGAAAATATATTCTCATCTGTCAATAAGTTTGGTCATTGTTCAAGCTAAGCGATACTCGAATATGTAACTACTTATGAATCACCCTGTATATATCGGTTCATAGTACAGAGTTCAAGCGGTTTATCAAAAATTTCGAATATTTCTATATGTATATATACGCCATTATATTTAGAATGCAGTCGCTTATTTTAATGTAATATTTGCTGTTGACTGCAGTTATGTTTGGTACGGACTGTACCGGCTGGACAACGCAAATCAAGTTGAATTTTATTTTTCAAATTAAATACCAAAAAGTGGGTTAATTCTGTAATATATGTCACTCGCTTGTCCATACATGGGAGAGACACGAGAATTGAGGAAAAATAATGGATAATTAAAATTGAAATACACAGTGAATTATGCAAGAGTGAAATAAGAAATTGAAATGCTAGAAAATTCATTAAAGCAAAAAATTGGAATAATTGATTTTTGATGAACTCAGGTAGCTTAGTAGGAAATATAGAAAGTAGATGAACCAGGTGAAATAGAATAATTGAAAATTATTTTTTTTAAATCACTGCCTGATGAAAAAATCAAAAATGACATTTTTCAATTTGAATGTCCTCAGCAATGAGAGCAGTGATGTGGTACCACGTCCAGTATGTTACAGCTTGAAATACTTCATAGGGACTGTACCAGCTAACAAGACTTAATGACTTGTATCCACTTTATGGAGCTGAACATCATTCAGATCATCGCCATTCTCATTCACAGAAAGTCCTGCTGTCCATTCTTGATCCTTGGGACGTGAAAGTAGCCAGTGTTAATCCGGTTGGTCTAGCGCAGAGACGAGGGGTGTCGCTTGCTGTTCTTTCTACGGAACCGGAACCGGAAGCCAAAAATTGGCCAGCGCCCGCAGGCCTTGTGAAGATACCGTCGCCTTGGTACAAACCAGGTACAAGCTCATCCGGTGGGCTTGAAGCGTCCAGGTCGCAGGATTCTTTTTCGAGGAATACCCTTGAATGGCCGGATCCTTGGTACAGACCTCAAAGGTGATTTCTATTGATTGGATATCGGTGAAATATTTTGAAAAAAAATTTATCGTACCTTGTATACCTATATATGTATACCCGTATAATGTAAGTGTAATAAAACAATTGTATTATCGTTCATTATAATTTTCTTATCAGTCGGAACTCCACAAATGACACTTTGAGTTCTACAACTTTGGATCTTCCTGTGAAACCTCCCCGAACGAAGAAATCAAAGGAGACAATAAAAAAAGAGTCCCAGGATAATTTTGATGGTGTTGATAATAATAATGAGATAGCAGGGCATTTACAAAATGGCGATCCTGGTGTGGTGAATGGTCTGGTGAGGGTGCATTTTGAAAATGAGAATAAATTAGAGAGTGAGTCGAAGATTGTATCAGCTGTTGGGTCTTCATCGAAAATTTTGATAAATGGTAACGATTCGGTGTTGGAAAGGACCGATGACGTTTTTAAGGATACAGATATTTCTCGCGAGGATTCGAAAAAGGAATTGAATTTGGATAAAACTGTGATCGAGGGACACAGTGAAAATTTGAAAAATTTGCCAAAAACCGATGAGGACAAAGTGGATTCAACTTTGGAAGAAAATAATAAACCGCCTGAAGCCAAACTGAATGGATTATTCGATGATAAGGAAACATTGACATCGATTGTCGAAAAACTTGTGCAATCTAGGTAATTTTGAAAATTTGTAATTATCGATTATTAAATTTGGGTAAAATATAGCTGCACTTAAGTTTGATGTATTCGATAATTTTGATATTGAATTTTTTATAATTTAGGTATACCCCACGGCAAACAGCTACACAAAGAAGACTAATACGAACTTCACCTCAAGGCAGTATAAAGAGCGCAAATAAAAGTGGTGAGAAAATGAATTTTTATATTTCTTTAAATATTTTATTCAAATTACTTTACATGCGGGGAATAGCCAAATGCTCAGGAAGTTTTGGTTTATTTGGATTATTCAAAATTAGCCAATGCGCCAGCCATAAGATTGGATCTGGTGGTTTCGTTTGGGAACACTGATTTAACAAGGCAATGATTATTAAAAAATTTTAACGATATACAAACACTACTGAAATTTACCGTAGTGAGTCCTTCCATCAAGACTTTATTGACGACTTCCAATAAATAATCGACTGCTACTTCGCCTCTCATTAATGGCTCAGTGACAACTAAAAATTGAGGGATAAGGAAAAATTTTAATTTTTAAATATACGCGTAAAAATAATATTGAAAATGAAAAAAAGAAATCAACGTGCAATCTGGAAAGAAAAAGTGAATTTCTCTCTCAGCCATTTCTCGATTAGCACTGCCGTGAACAGCATTTTTAAAATCTTCACCACGTCTTCCAAATTTCGCTCGAATGCTATCGGGAAAATAAAAACGAGCTTCCGTGACCTAAAAAAATATTTTCAAAAAAATGGTGTAAATCACTAATAAGAATGACTTACCTTCGTGGGTCCCATAAGCATTCGCCAATCCTGAATGGCCTGTTGTTTCGCCAGAACGAAAACGATTATTGAACCGGAAGCCATATAAGCCACAAGATGGGGAAAATAAATCTCTCCATAATTATCTGAATAAAATTCTGACGCCTGTTCAGGGGCCAATAGCAGCCATCGAGTTTGAAGAATTTGAAAACCCTCTTCCAAAATTCGATTTTCGATTTCCTTCCGGCACTCCACGGCTTCCGGTTTAATAACGGCAAGAGTGTACTCGATATCCGGTTCTTGTTCTTCCTCGAAATCTTCATCACTCTCAGATAAACAGGGACCACACGGTACAGGTTGATATACCGGTTCCTCTTGTTCGTCATTTCCAAAATTTCGTGATTCCCACGAATTTATAAATTTGTACTATTCTTTAAAAAAACGATATTAATTCTCCGAATTTGTCTTTTTTTTTTAAATAAAAAATATTCATACCGTTCTCGTAGAATCGCTGGAGCATACAGAACTTTCGGTCTTTTTGATTTCATCGTAACACAAAAAACGATCAGTATCGCTGTCATCGACTTTGGCAGTTTTCCAATTTTCCGTTAATTTCTCCCTATCGTTAACACTGCCCGGACATTTTTCAAATAACGTCACAGCTTCCACGGCATCCTTTTCATCTTGTCCAGCGCAGTCGCACATTATAAATTTTCAAAATAAAATTATCAATTCAAAATCTTGTCCTATATCGCAAATACAACAAGAAAATCAAAATGACCTAATTTCCTAGGTTATAAAAAAAAACACTATTCAACTGTTATCTCGAATCAAAAATAAATTTTTTTACCCAAATTCAAATTCGCCAACCAACTTCAAACAGCATAACAGATACCGAAAAGGCGTAACCTTTGATCTTCTCAATACCTTTGGCGGCTCCCTCATAATTTTTCTATGTTTTTCTTTGAGAGTGTACCTTACGATAAAAGATAAAGATGCTTAACATACTTCTGCCGTCATTGACGCAACATTAATAAAAAAAATTACGTAGCATCTTTTTATTACCAACATTAAACATTGTAATTCTAATTACAACGCCATATTGTTCCACTGCACACCATTTTCGAAATGTACATTTGAATGAAGTTCACAAATAAAATCCAAATACAATTTTAATCGTAGCTATTTAATTAATCCCTCGATTGACATTGTTATCATTCTTATCACAAGCTTCAAACTCTATTGACTCTTGCCAACCATTTTTACATCTACGACTATACCCTAATCACTATTTCTAAGATATTACAAAATTACCAAAAATATTTTTATTTTCATATTATTTTCATAATTACAGACAATCAACAAAACACATCGACTCAAAGTACAGCTACAATAGTCAGCTTTGAGTCGGATAAAAAAATATCAGATTCATCGGAAGTCAAAAAATTAACAGGATTTGGAAATTCCGATATCAGAAAGACAAGTATTTCCATGCCCAGCAAACTCAACGACATGGACGATCTACGAGTGGATAAGAACCAGGTGAAAAAAAAGTCATTAGTATAATGATAATAATGATAATCATTACTTACACAATGGTATAAATGCCAATAAAAATAGATACGTATATTAAGTATCGATCTAGTGGATCAATATAGTTATCATAAATCTTCATCGTTACGTCGTCATATTTACATGAATTATTTTTTTTACAATTTTGTAAAAAAAATAATAACTTCCTTATGATAACATTGATAAGGATACAGTCATACGTCTATACAATTATATTGACCCATAAAATGAAATTTCAAAAGAATACCGTACTACAGTGACAGGAGTTAATTTATTTTGAATCCGATTGAACCAAGTAAAGTAAACACAACATGACAACACATTTGACATTAAGACTTGACAACCATTAATTGTCAAAAATTTTATTCTTGACATACATTCAAAATTTTAGTCTGTCAGTGCACGTGGAATGACAACGAATCGCGTCAATGTGTCAGAGTCAAAAATTGTACAGTGAATCATTACCATTGTGATTATTGAATACCACTTTTTTTACTTGTAACAATGGAGAAAGATAACAAAGATAACAAGGATCACAAATACAGTTCGATTTATTCGTTGGAAAGAGCTTTGTCAGCCGGTACAAGTAGACTGGGTTCGATAGCCGAGGTGTGTAATTTATGAAACGTCCAGTATAATAATAGAACCAAGAAACGACTGGCTGTGCAAAATATTCGAAAATATCGCATATAATTAGTATTGCAATACTTAACCTCGAAATGGTTCAGTGACTATCAGCGATGAATAAAAGAGCAAATGATTTTTGAAGCGCCAACTATTTTTACTGTCAGACAGTAATAGACCGTATTATCGTACACGTTGGCCTAATGCATTGAGAAGTTCATATGTGGCGTTTGTAAGCGCGGGAAAACCGGATCTCATTTGAAGGTCTTGGCTCAATTGATACGAACGTGTACTGCGTTGTATCTCTTCACTTCTCGGCCCCTTGCGTTTACGTTGCGAGTTTCTCTTTACGTAACAGACAGCCAGACCAGTTGTTATTAACATGTCGAGCAGAATGGATTGTCAGGAATCACGATACTGTTCGATGATTTTTTGTTAAGTTGTTTTAGGCACTCTTTAATAAAGATAGGTCGCTACAGGGAAATTTTGAAAAAAATATGACAAGACTTTTGGACGGATATTATTTTTTTTAATATAACGATTTCGCGTTGCGATTTTTTAAATTAGTCGTTTCGTGATGAAAGACGACAATGATAATTACTCTGGATTGAGGAGACAAGTACTGGTTAAGGTTGTTATATTTGTTTTTGTGAGTGTCAATAGGTTATCAATGAATGGGTTATCATTGGATACGTGTTTGATAAAATAATTGACGTAGTTGGCTCAGTGGTACGCGAATTAATTGAAGTCAGTAACAAATTAATAACAATGACAATAATTCATTGGGATTACGTAAATATTGTATAATTTGTGTTTCTTCTTTATTTTAATAGTGCACATTACATTATAGGGCACTGTTTCGAGATTTACGCGTACTGAAAGCGACAGTAGCGCCACGTTCAGTAACAGCGGATCTTCGCCAAACGGCAGTCCTCTGGGTTCGGAAACAGAAGATGAAGGAGATGACGAAGAAATGGCCAAGTACGTAGTTAAATGTTAGACGCAAAGAAAGAAATTTAAAAGTCCCAAAAGATACGTTATTGCCAAACATTGTCACTCACTGATAACTATCGTTCACTGATAATTCGTAAAATCGAAAAAAAAGTATCCCAGACCGTAATTAAATCTTATGAAAACTGTTGGAAGAAATACTTTAAAACAAAAAAATACTTTAAAAATACTTTAAAACATTAAGCAACTTTTAAAACATGCAACGAATCTCCATTAAAAAAAGGAATGACCATTGTATATAAATCAAGTCTAAATATAAACCACGACGTAGTTCCTGATAACATAAAAAAGAAACATAAAACTAAATATTCTCATATGTGCCGAAACGAGCACGTGGTAGCAATGAAAAATAAAAATAAAAACCGAACATCTACAATAAAGACACGTATGATTATCAGTATCAGTGGCATAGTACATACAACGAAACAGTGAAATACGTACAGCGTGTTGACTGACACAAACTTACCAAATTAAGTTAAATTGCGTTGTAGCGGCGTTCAGGCTTGAATATTCGAAAACACTCTTATTATAAACGTCGCCTGATGTGATCAGTTTTTGAGGTTATCGTAACGTTTCTTCTCCTCACTCGTCTCTACGCTGACAAACGGTACTTCTGCGTACAGCACTTGATAGCAGGTGTCGTTTCCAATTCACGACCACTTGTGCCGATGGATAAAAATTCAAATAACTTGGGCAAAATTTCACTGCAGCTTCTGTTTTTATCACCACGCAACTCCCATGGCCGTCGATGTATTAAGTACTACTGTCGCCCGTTACGTACTTGACCCATACATATGGCTGCGTCGTGCAGCCAATTGAAAACGGCTACAATATGCTATAAGAACTTCAAGTCTATACGTGGTGATCGGTTGGCAGTGTAGCCAGTTCTAGTGGCGTGGATTGTAATTTCATAGTGAAATTTAAATCGAAATATTTTAAAATCGATATTGGACTTTCAAAATCCATCGATACCGTCATGGTTCTATACCGAGTAATAATTTTATTTACCAAGACTAATTTTAAACGACTGTTTTAATTGATGCGTTGCTTTCACTATAGTAATGGAGTAATTTTGACAAACGAGAAAAATTAGTAACTTTTACGTAACATATTTTATATAAAAATGATATCGATGTATGACGTGAGAAGGTCTATTGCACTGCAGGGGTATGTATAATTGGTAGATATGTTTGGAAAATTTTTTTTATCGATTAATATTGTTAACTAAAATTTATCCTCTCTCTGTAAAATCTATTATTACTGCATTATTCTTTATAGACTTTTATTATTTGCGTGTTTTATAAATTTTTTAAACTATTTTCATCAATTTTTATGACATACGAGGGAAAAGTTGGAATAATTTTTTTTTCATTTCACAGGGTGCCACTACAGGCGCCGCCCAGACGAAAAGCAAAAATCGTTGTTTCGACGACAAATCAAAAATTGGGTGGTAACGGGATAGAAATTCCAGGCGTACAAAGTCCAAATTCAACAATAACCAGTGTGAATAGCATTTCGAGTTTGCTTAAAGAGAAACTTCAACTCTCGATACCGCAGGCACTTCGCAGTAGCAAGAAAAGGCAAAATGCTGATTACAGGTACGAAATAAATTGAATGACGTCATAATCAATCGATCGTCGTGTACATTTTCATAATTTTTCTTCGCTTACATTAATCCTGACTTGTATAATTTATTTTTCAGAATTCGTGCCTTCGTAGGAATATTGTTTCTCTGCGTTGTATTTCTCGTGGGTTTTGCCCACATCTATTACACTCAACATGTCCTACAACGTGCATACTTCGATAAATTCAGGTATTTAAAAAAAAACCTGAACTTTACTTTCGTTTCTTATCGATGACTTTCCTTCTGAAAAATCTCCTTAGTACTACTTAAAATTTTTCTAACCACTTTCACGACCATCATTCAATCATCATATCAACGACCCTATAATAGTCGTCTCAGGAAATGGTTAATATACTTGATTATGGTTTGTCCGTTCGTCTGAAACATTAGGGAGATTAATCCAGTGCCAGCTACAGAAAGATATAACAGAAAAAAGTAAGGGAAATGAATAACAAACAAAAAAGAACAAAAAGAAATATTTAAAAAAATGTATATTTTCCAAACAAATCTCTTTTACATAGCCACAAAAAAAAATTCTTAAAGTGACTACTACCATTATTCCCACTACAGGTTCAACAAAAATGAAAGGATGATGTACGTGTACAACAATGCAGGCGCAGAAATAATAGCTGGTAAATTAGGCGAAGGAATTCCAGCAGACACAGGAGTGTTTCCATGTTTGACGCATGATCAGCGATCAGACTCAGTATGTCTGGAATGGCTTCAGCAGACAAGGTTGTACTTGGCGCATACGCAATCACACGACATGGACTGTTACCACGTGACCTGGCAGAGCTTGAGCCCACACTTCAATCCAATGGACTGTTTCGATTGGTCATCCAAGAGAGGTCACTGGTACGGCGCAGGTCAAATTCAAAACATGGCTTATCCCCTAGAACAAGGAAGGCTGGACTTGAGTCCGTTCATAACCGGCGACATAAGGAAGCATCCATTCGGCAACGTCCTGAAACCCTATTTCCTGAACTCCAAAGGCGCCACCATCTTGGTAGACTCGCAGACGCCATTGTACGTGTCGATAAATGCAAACAGAACAAAGGACTTTTGCCTTCAAGCAAAGTACGACGCTTTCGCATACATCAATCGCTTGACTCCGCTTCCCCAACTGAATTACACGATCTGCGCGACCGACAACATGAAGACACTTCACTCTTTAATGGCGGAGAAGTCGCTCTGGGACGGTTTGAAGCCTGATGAATATTCAGCAGTTCACTCCTTGCTGTCAGAACCCGTCTGGCAGATCTCACCAACGGACGAAGCAACCATTTACAATTATACCGAGGACGTGATCGCTCTTGGATTTTTACGTCAAGGTCACGTTCTTCTGAGCGAGGAATGGCAACCCAGTCCAGGTGACTTGGTCCTCGACGAGACTCGTTTCCCAACGATGGAGGAGACCATCAACATCTTTCACAGAAGAGGCTTCAGAATCGTCCTCACCATCCAGCCGTTCATCTCCACGGAGTCTGTAAACTTCAAGGAGGCTGTTGCCAACAGACTTCTTATATCTGAACGTGGAAGTGATCCAAGAATTCCAGCGTTGGCCAGATACAAGCAAAGCAACAGTGCTGGGGTCCTGGACATAACCAACAACAAGACTCTGCCCTGGCTCCAAGCTAAACTGGAGAACCTGCTGAAGACCTATCATATAGACTCCTTTTACCTTGATCTTGGAAACGCACAGGATATGCCTCATTATTACAAGTGCGAGCAACCTCTGACCAATCCGGATCACTACAAGTCTGTATTCACAAAATCGATCCTGGGGTCGGTACCGGTGATAGGTGTTTCCGGAGCCATTTCCAGACCAAGGGCACCGGTCTTCGTCTCGCTACCGCCGTTTCCGTCCTCCTGGAAAGCCATCAAGACTGTCATACCGACTGTACTGAGCTATGGGATCATCGGATATCCCTTTATCATGCCTGGTGCTGTTGGGGGTGACGTTGCTCTGCCTATGTCCGATAACAATCCTGATAATGACTATGAGGTTAACTTACCTGACAAGGAGCTCTACGTGCGCTGGCTTCAACTCTCGACTTTCCTACCTGTTATCAGATTCACGCATTTGCCTAGTAAATATTCCGATGAGTCTGTACTGGAAATGGCCAAGAGACTGACCACCCTCAGACAGAAGATCGTTACTCCTTTGTTGAAGAAGTACGCCAATGAGAGTTTGGATTCAGGATTACCCATTGTCAGGCCGTTGTGGATGCTGGATCCGGCTGATCCTGCTTGTCATGTTGTTGTTGACGAGTTCTCTGTAGGGGAGGAACTCATTGTCGCTCCGATACTTTACTCGGGGAGCAGACAGAGGGAAGTTTATCTTCCGGCTGGTGCCTGGAGGGATGGTATTGATGGAAGTCTCAGGAAGGGTTCCAGGTGGATTCATAATTACAGGGTTGCCGAAGATAAGGTTGCTTATTTCTTAAAGATGCCCAACAATACGAGATTTTAGATTGTTTAGAATTAGATTTTTAAGGACAATTTTTTTTTTGCGAGATGAACAATTTGGGATGGATATAACCAAATCGGGAAATGTGAGAATTGTAATGACTCGTGATAAGAACAATGGTTTTGTAGTAAAGATTAAATTTGACACGTGAATCTTTGTAAGTGTATCGAGTGATAAGTCATGAAAATAGTTAATAACGTAATATAAGGTCAAACCATTTTCAAACGATTATTTTAATAAAGAAACGAAAAAATATTTTTTAAAACCGTTCGTCCTGATTTCATCTAAAACAATATCGAGATACGAATAATGTGCTAGTGACGTTGAAAAAGTGGAAAAGAAATTAATCAGACTATGGTGTAGTGTATATTTATTATATTATCATTTTTATCATATAGCATAACATTAGTATTTCTATAATAATAATCATAGCACCATGAACACTCCACAGTAAGTTTTAATTCGTTATTCGAAAACGTAGTGCGCCGATGCGCTCTCTGGTGGTAAAAAATGGTAACAGGCGTCACCTAACAGGATTCAAAGGACAGTCCCGACGAAATTCAAAAATCACGATCATATCGAACACCCAATGACTAGATGCATTTTCAGTTAGGAAAGGACTCGCATGATTACTGACTAGAGTCTCGCGTCTCAAAATATTAAAAAAAAAAAAAAATCGAAAATTTACTAAAAAAAATCTACTTTTCATACATTTTAAAATACACCACTATCATTTAAATTGCCCAGCAAAATTTCCAAAATGCACGACACAAAAAGCGTCGATCTCTTTCCAAAAAAAAAAATCATAGATTACTGACCCCCCCAAATGATGTTTATTCGAGCACAATAAAATCGCGCCAATGATATCGGACAAACAAAAAGCGATCAGGCGCATATAAATTTCATGTCTAATTTTCAAAATTTTCCAACCATCTCCCTCGTATCAAAAGTCGCCATTTTAAACCACCATTCAAAAAGAGTCGCATCGCGACCTCGGGGGTTCGTACAGGTGTTGTTTCTCATCGCGTTACAGTAAATCACTATCGTCATTAAATCATCTCACTGCATCCTCTCTAAAATTGTTTCATTGAAAGCTCGCTCCTAATTGTAATTCTCACCATTAAGTTCATCGGTATCTCTGTGTATGGTTGTGTATGCGTACGTGTGTGTACATGTGTGTACTTACGTAATCCTCCGTATGTATCGTTAATATATCACGTGTCTGTATCATCGTGTTTGCGCGTACGTGTATGGTTATGTACCGTGTATATATATATATAGAGTTTCTCGCATCACTTCCGATTGACAATATTAAATTTAATTTAATTTCATAATTTTAACATCCTACCTAGATAGCTGGTCATTCTTTATTTCATCATTAATCCATCGTCAATAAATAATAGATAAATACAAAGGTACACCGTATAGTCGTCAATCGTTAGTTACGTCAACAGTCGTCAACACCATAATCACCATAAGCATCGTTATAAGCATCTTTACCATCATCGTCCTAGTCGTCGTTTTCATAAACTTTGCGAACACGTCGGTAATTATTTCCCGCGCACTGTCGCCACGAATTCCATTTTTCGTTCTCTCTACATTACCGACCGACTTGGATTACCGAGCGAGAAGCTCGTGAAGTTACAGGAAAGAACATTAAAAAATACTTTGATCCGCGCAATAAATGTGAACGATAATAATCTGTTAACGTTGCTGAATAATAATAAAATATATTGATAATATATTAGCAATAATCATAATAGCAATGATCTCTCAACGTCACTTCACTCTCCGTCTCGTCGCCCGGCTCGATTTTATTTACTTTTTAATATCCTAACCTAAATCTCGATTTCATAAACGTCCTTACGCATAAGTCATGCACATGTACGTATGTCTCATGTGTGTATATGCACGTATATATGTACGGTCTGTGTGATTGTGTATAAGTATATGTATATATGTATTTATCTTCGACCTCGTTCTGCCTTATTTCGTTTTCAACAATCTGCCTCACCATTTTCCCAATATTTTATTGTGTCTCGGGCCACTGAACGAGCAGCTGTTATACAAATCTCATTGTTTCCATAATAAAAAATTTTTAAATAATATATATTAAAGAGACACTTAAGTATAAATAAGTGACGGAACGTGCACATAACCTATAAGGGGGTAGAAAAGATATCGCGGGTATGTTTATACGCGTAAATAAATAAATAACGAGTCAACGCAATGGCACATTATGCGCGAACGATTAAATAATCTGGGCTATTAATTTTTTCATTAATTTCTTTTTTTTCCGTTTTATAAGCCACCAGGAAAAAGTAGGCGGGCGGTAGAAAAACTTACGTACTAATTTGCTGCGACTCGATCGCCATCGTCCACGTGGTACCAGCCATGGACGCAACTCACTTCCGCTTTCTCTATTCGCTTTAGGTTTACTTCCGCTATAATACACAAGTCGCGCCACTTTTTGAATTTGCCGCGCTTCTGGGCTGGTACCGCGTGGGGGCCACCGATCGCAGCGCTAAAAGTCTCTAGGTTCTAACTATGCGTAAAAGTTAAACAATGAGTTTTCAGCTGAGCGATCGCAAGGTGAATTCTGGCGACTCCATTGTTCACGGACATTCGACACTGTTGACAATCGTCAGTCGAGTCATCGTTAAACTGTTCGTCAACAATTTGAATATCCGTAACGTTCACCTTGGTAAAGCAAATTAACCGGCGCGCAATGACTGCCGGGAATAAATGCAACCGATTCGGAAAATTATAATCGTATTACGCCGATACGAATTGTCTACTGGTATGTATAACTTAGTCGATAAATCATCGAGGACAAAGAAATTCAACTCAATGACGTCGTACGATAAATCCACTAGACCGGATCCATACGATTTTCCAATAAGAGAAACAATGACGAAATTTCATATCTAGTCACTTTTTTTTCGCAAACTTTCGCACATCCTCATACGTCATTCTCGGTCCTCAGGCATTCATCATCATCATTATTATCGTCACGTACATAGTCATCCCCACCGTCGTCATCATCATCATCCACGTTTATCATCGTCAATCGCATCCAACTATAAATCGCTATAGCTGACAGAGGAATAAGTACAAAAGTTTTAGAACGCTCGTATCATTATTATTATTTTTTTTGGTTTCTTTTTTCACCCACGTTACATTATTAAATCAGCTTTTTTCTCAAAAAAACTCCCCTCTCCGTCTCTCACTATCTGTCGCTCAACACTGCCTCAGCTATGAACTAATATATGTAAATTTAAGTTTTCTAGGTTCGGATTTTCGAATTTACGCGGGTCAATGATTAACCTAATACCAAAGACCGTCCGCCATTTTTTCTATCCCCGTACGGACTTCAATAGCATCAACCACGGACATGCGTAAATTCAAAATTAGCATACGTTCGCGGACCTAAGTCCGTTGGATGGATCTTGTCTTTCTTTTTAATTCTTATTTCTCTTTTTCTCTCTTGATTATCCCGTTCCTCCTTATCCGCCTTACTGTATCGTGTCACAATTTTCATCCCAATCCCTTGTCCCGAGTGTTACGCACTTTTATAACTGAGTCGTCTCACTTTGTGTCTGGTTATATGTCTTTTCTTTTTCTTTAGCTTCAAAGTACTTTCGAAGGAGTCCGTTCAATGTTCGTTTGATTCAAAAGGATATTTTTTTTAACAACAACGCGAAATGCGAAATACATTTCGATGACCATCTTATTTAGTTAACGATCAACGTCATCGTCGGCCATTTTTGTTTACCACTCTTTCTACCCCTCTTGTTCCATAGCTCTCTTCTCTCTCTCTCTCTCTCTCTCTCTCTCTCTCTCTCTCTCTCTCTCTCTCTCTCTCTCTCTACCATTTTGACACCCCAATGACGTCGCACGAGTTTATGTGTGTATATATATATATATAATATATCTATCCATTTTTAAACATGGCGCGCATATCTCTCCCATTTCTCCTATAGATACATAGAAATACGATATAGAATAACGTTTATGTACTCCCTCGTGTAAATATAGTCATTTATGTAGGCATAGACATTTACGACACGTTAAATCATTAATCATTGTACGAGGCTTTTCCGTCTCTTTTTTTTTTTTAAATTCGTATCACGTCCATCCCCTTCTCCATTTTAGTCCCTCGGCCTCGTTATCACTATCTATTATCTGAAAACGTTACTGTTCATTATTATTTTAGCCACGCCGCTTTTCTATTTGAATCGACTTTCAGTACGACGTTTATAATTTAGTACGGGGAATCCCCGACTGGAGCGCCCAAGTCGTATTCTAAATTTCGTATTCCAATGACTAGTATCGTTACGAATGTCCGACAAGTAAGATTTTGCTTTGACTTGACTTATTTCCATTCAAAAAAACAGATTAGCCTTCTTCGATTAAATGGACCATCAGCATTTCGGAATCCAACTCGTCCCCAGAGTTCTGGCATCTGGGATCGAATAGGCTCTTCGTCACACGGTACGTTTCGCTTGCGTCACATCAGGTCGGTTTGTCAAATGTGAAATAACTATACGCGGTGCTCGTAAAGCGGCAGCTGTGTCGAGATATTAAAAAGAGTATTTTTTTGTTCTTTTTAACTTTCTATCTTTAATGGGATGATGTTTGTCTGTTTTTTTTCTCCTTCCATTCAAACCCTGCTTGTTCTTTTGTCAATCGGCTTTTTGACTTCTCCTCGCTATCTTATCTAGTTTTACACTCTTGTCCGGGAATTTGAAAATCCTACGTAATCTCCTGGGTTCTAATATATAGGGATCGTGGTTTGGTGTGGGTGTCCCATAACTTGCGCATACGGACCGCGTGGTGCGATTCTTGAAACGTGATCGAGTAGAAAATGTTTAAGAAGTTATGTCATCCGAGTTGCTAGTTTAGCGTCCTGTATAGATATATATCACTGGGAGATAATCGCATGATCGGCGGATTAGATTATCGTATATGAATGTGTTCCAGAAAAACTGGCCGATAACATTTCTTTATCATTTTCAACTAAGCCATATACAAGAAGTTGGCGTGTTATCCGTAGACAAAAGGATTTTCACTAATTATCCTTTAAACAATCTTACGAGATTGTTTATAATAATTTATTATCTCGTCTATCGATTTAAACTCGATCGATTCGTTTGGGTATCCTAAGGGAAGCCATGTAACGAAATTTGAGTAAGATAGGTTAGGTCTATGATCAACAATGCCCGGTTTGGACCTGCGAGAATTCAAAAATTCCTAAAGATGAATATTTTTTTTTTCGAGTTTCTAACCTATAATGACAACTTGTAACGATCCGCAGCTTTTCTTGTTATATTGTACTCGTACTTCAGATGACTTACGGCCATAGTTGTACATGATATTTGAGGTATCAGCGTGATGACGTCATAAGCAACGAACCGGCACAAAGGTCAAACGGTGATGATCTTTGATGGAGGCTTTTCTATGGTGACTCGTACTGGATTGTCCGGATGTGGAATGATGAGATAATATCCGGACGGGGCTCAGAACTCGACTATTACGGCTGAGCAGGCTGCCATTCCCTAGAATTCAAGCCGGTAGGCGCTGCAGCTAGTTTCGTGATCTTGAAGGTTGATCGTGCAACGTGAAGCTGATGGCGACAGATCAATATGATTGGCAGCCAATGCCTCTTCGTTATCCGCAACCCAGTAACCCAACGTGTCCGTATCGTAAGTTGGGATCATGGTCACTTCTGCGAAAAAAATTATTTTCAATCAAAATATCTGAAAAGTGATCATTTGAAATGGATCGTGATCATAAAAATTTGATATTCAATAAATCAATTATTTTTCTTACCTAAATCTTTATCTTCCCAAGTTTTCTTGGCCTCCAGAAGAGCATCGTAGACTTCACGACTTGGTTCAGTTCCACTGAAAACGTAATATCTTGCTCTGATCCTCTTGAAGAATTCCAAGGAGGTATAGTACGAGTTTCCATGATGAGGTACGTAGGTCAGATCCATATAAACTGGCTGAACCTTGTTCTTCGAGTCCTTGTTCTTTTTCTCATTTTTACCAGGACTCTCCGATCTCTTTTTATTCTTGATATTTTCAGACACAACCTTCTTCGGCTGCTTCCTTTCTTTCTTCGGTGTACCCGGTGCACCCTTATTCGACACTTCATTAGCCATTGGCGCAGGTGCTGGAGTAGGGAGTGCCAAGGGTTCACCCCAGTCATTAATCACGTCAAAGTTCAAGCCTTCCAAAGTAGCGTCCGTCGTTTCCACTGAACTCGCATTTCCTGCAGATTTCCTGAGATTGAACTTTCTTGGTGGTTTTGGCGACGGCAATCCCAAAGGAGCACCCCATCCTGCCAGAGGATCTTTCTTGTCTTTAGGATCTTTGGAATCATCGGAATCTTCAACGAAGGAGGCAGCCATTGGGTCCAGCTGTTTGGAGCCATTGGATAGCTGTGCAAGAGTACCGTTGCTATATCCAACGGTATCCTTGTCCTTTCCATCCATAAGTGCCTTTTCAAAATCCATATCAGCTTCGTCAACATACTTTTTGGATTCAGATTTTGGTTCGTATCCGCCAGCGAATTCTTTCTCAACGGTGAATCTCTTGAACGAGTAGTCGGACTGAATTGGAATTGGCTCGCTGATCTTTCTGCTGGCAGGATCGGTAAAGGCGGGTTTGACAGTTGTCAATGGTGGTACAGTTGGTAGCTCTCCGTAGAAGCTGCTACTCATGGCAGCCGCTGAGAATTCAAGGGACTTCCCATCCTGGGACGTCGACGACAATGGCGAAGCCGGTGTCTCTTCATCGGAGTAGCGCGGTTCCTTCGTCATCTCTGAACTGGTCCTGGAGTCGTCAACCTTGACGTCGGTTTTCTCTGCCAGGACGACGGTCTCGCCCTTCTCATTGGTTGCCTCAGTGATCTCCTTCGTAGTCGTGATGATCTCACCGTCGTCGGACATAGTCCTGGTCGTCGTGATGGTCGTGCGGATCACTTCACCTGATCGGAATCCTTCGGGAGTGGCGGTCCTGGATCGGCCCTCGGATTTTCTATCGGGTGTTGATCTTCCAGAGGGCTGCATCGAGGCACCATCTCTGATCAGGGGTGACACTGGAATTTCTGGGGTGGACTTGCCAGTGGAGCCACTGAAGACAATATCTCTAGGTAGGGATATATCTGGGGATGATTTTCCAGAGTAACTCTTGTCGTCGGAGATCAAATCTCTGACGGCCGGTGACACGACCACTTCAGACTTGTCCAGTGGTGCCCTGATCACTTCCGACTGATCCTTGGAATCCGGGGTGGACTTGCCAGAATCAAAGAAAGTTTTGACGTCAGGCGAAGATGTTCCTGAGGTCGAGGTTACCGTGGTTACTGTCCTCCTGATGATCTCTTCGGTTCTCAGTCCTTCCGGTGTCTCGCTCACGAATCTCTCCTCGCTGACTTTCTTATCTTCGTCGTCCTCGCGTCTTTTGCCGGTTTTCTCTTGACCTTGGGAAGAGTCGATTAACTTCTCTAGAAGATGCTCGCTATCTAGGACATCGGAACTTTCCTTAACGTCCTTTTTGGTGATGACCTCACCATCAGGACCGGTTATTGTCGTCACCGTTGTCACTATTCTTTTGACGTCAGTTGTTTTTTGGATTTCCGGTGTTCCTTCACGACTCACAATCCTCGTCACGTACTCTGGACCGGATTCTGAAGTGATTTTCTTTGTTCGCTTGATCGTCTCCACAATTTCCGGTGTACCTTCGCTTGAGATTATTCTTGTATAGAGTTCCGGTTTTTCTATGTCTGATGACGAACTCGATGGCCTTCCTATGGGTGCTTCATCAGTTACGATTGTTCTTGATGTCCTTGTCGTTATTGTTTCTGTAACTTCCGGTGTTCCCTCACGACTAACGATTCTCTTGACCTCACCAGTCCTTCCTGTTGTTTCGAAATCTTCTTCGGATTCATGAATTTCGCGCTTTATTATCTTAGTAATCACTTCCGGTTCTCCCTCTTCGATTATTTCGCGTTTTATGATTCTAGTGACTATCTCTTCCGGTTCGCTCTCTTCAATGATCTCACGCTTCACGATCTTAGTTACCACTTCCGGTTCGTCTTCGTCAATAATTTCTCGTTTTATAACTTTGGTGACTACTTCCGGTTCTGCTTCTTCGACGATCTCACGCTTCACAATTTTTGTAACTACTTCCGGTTCTCCGTCGTCGACCATCTCACGTTTTATAACTTTCGTTACTAATATCGGGTGACTATCTTCAACGACCTCGTCTTTCTGCACCTGCTTCACAAAATCTTTACCATTTACATCCGGAACTTCGTGCTTTGTACCAATTTGTGATACGGAAGATGTCGTTGAGGTCGACCAGGTCGTCACTGTCGAAAATTCTTTACTAGTCTCCTTGGATAGGTTTGTCTCCTTCGCCACGACATCCACAAGTACATTTTTACTTTCAGTCAACGACGTACTCGTAATGGCATCCGAAAGTTCAGACACGATCTTACCAGTCTCCTTAACCTCTTTAATTTCTTTTTCCGAAATATCCTTATCTTCCTTAAGCATCGATGTCGTGACCTTACTCGAGGTATCAGTAGTAACATGACTGACCTCCTTAACCTCTGTCTCCAAAAGTCCTGTCTCCTTGACACTAGAAGTCGTAACAGTGGTGGTAACTTCCGGAGAAATTTTATCCAAGTCCCTAGAAGATTTAGCCAGGACATCAACCAAAACGTCTTTACCATCAGTCGCTATAGTGCTAGTAATGGCGCTCATATAGTCTGTAACAAATTTATCGGCTTCTTTAGATTTTCCGGTATCAGTATCCTTAGCCATGACATCCACAAGGACATCAGTTCCTTCCTTAACGGAATCAGTCGTTGTAGCAATGGCGGCTGCTGCTTCAGAATCAGGAGTGTCACTTCGTCCAGCAAAGTCAGGGGTGGATTTACCAGAAAGTGTTGTGATGTGCGTAGTCCTAATTTCTGTAATACCGCCAACGAAGGCTTTGTGAAATTGGCTCTCGTATTCGGTTCTATAATCTGGAGTCGATTTTCCAGATTTCTCATAAAAATGACGCATTTCCGGAGTCGAGTATCCTGACCTGTCCGAAAACTTTTCCGAAAAGAGTGACGATTTTGGATCGGGCGTCGACTTACCAGAGATATCGATGATACGATCTCTTGCCGATGATATGTCCGGTGTCGATTTTCCGGTGTCTGGTTCTTGATCATCAAGCGATCGTTTCCGACGATCTAGAATTGACGTCGACTCTTCGTGATCTTTGATCGACGATACCTCGGGACTTGACTTTCCTTCCGGTGATCTTTGAAGACGATCCAGTACCGACGCCTCTAACGATTTTTCAATTGATGACGACTCTTCGTGATCTTTCCCTATCGATAGATCCTCCTCGTGGAAGATCGTCTCGTCGATCACGTTGCGACGAATGATCTTGCGCTTGAAAATGATTTCTTCTATTATCTCTAGGATTATGTAACGCGGTAAAGATTTTTTTATAATTATTTCTTGCAAGATCTGCTCCGTAATTATTTTGCCTTTTGAGATGTAATCTTCGATCAGATATTTTTCAACTTCCGTACGTTTTTCCTCGGATATTGAAATTTCCTCGTCAATATGCGGCGCGGTACGATCGGGAGATTTTTTGGATTTTTCTAACTCCGTATCGCTATCCTTAGGATCTAGATCATGAGTGATCTTGCCGGATACACCAGACTCATGACTCCTTTCACTTGAAATACTAGATCGTTTAGATTCGGTAATTGATTTTTTTCTCGATTCCACATTCAATAATTCTATATCGGGTTCAAGATCACTCAAGATCGTTTCCTTAGAGAGACCATGACCTATGATGATATCATTGATGATCTGCATGACCAGTGATCGAGTCACGTCCTCAATCACGATGATCTCCTCAACAATTTTCGAAGTGATCTTGCGCTTTTTCGCTACATACTCTTCCAAAATGTATTTTTCAATTCTGAGTCTCTTGGATAAAGGGGCGTCTGCTTCTTCAGCCTTCGGTTCCTCTTCATCACCTTCTTCTTCATCTTCCAAGATCGAGTCCCGTGCTAAATCTTTCTTCACTATGATCTCCTCGATTATCTCAATTATGATGTGTCTGGGGACGTCCATTATTATATAAATTTCTGCGATGACATTCGACGAAACTTTTCGTTTTTTATTTACGAATTCCTCGATTATGTATTTTTCGATTTCTGATCTTTTCTCCATGGGTACCTCCAGGTCTTCGTCGTCGTCTTCGACTTCCTTCGATTCCTCTGCCTCAGGACTAATTTGATCCGTTGCTCTTCCTTGATCTTTCTTCCTCGTCGATGGGCTCTTCAAGTCTTCCACTTCATCGGGAACAACGAAGTCTTCAGGGTGCTCGAAGGATCTTGGCGCTTCCTTCGGCTTCTTCGTCTCGTCCTCTGGTGTCTTCCAATCGTCCTTCGGTATCTTCGTATGATCCTCTTCTTGGTCGAATGACGTTCTGATCTCTTCTTTCTCTTCAAGGATGCTGGTGCTAGCGGAATGCTCGAATGCTCCTTTGACTCCTTCAAGGAGACTCACCTTTTCTGGGACTTTGTCCTCAAATAGACTTGCAGCTCGTGATCTACCTAGTGGTGTTTTCTCCCCAGTCTCGAAGAGACTATGTGATCTTGATCTATCCTTTGGTGTTCTTTCTTCGATGGGTGAACTGTCCTTAGACGATCTCAAGGCGCCCATCTTTTTGTCGGATTCTGCATCCTTGGCAAGGGTTTCTTGTTCTTTGTCTAATTCCAGGTGCTTGTCATCTGCTTTCTCATCAGCAATGCTAGGAGACTTTGAGCCACTCGAACGATCTTTTACGTCGGCTTTCTCGCTGACGATACTTGCTGATCGTGATTTGTCCAGTGGTTGGGCTTCGTCAGCCTTATCACCAGCTATACTGGGAGATTTTGATCCACTGACATGGTCTTTCTCGTCTGCTTTATCGCTGATGATACTTGGTGATCGTGGTTTGTCGGCTACATGGATTTCGTCAATTTTATCACCGGCTATGCTGGGAGATTTTGAGCCACTGATGTGATCCTTTTCATCGACTTTGTCACCAGCTATACTAGGAGATTTTGATCTAATGATATCTTCCTTGTCGTCGGGCTTGTCACTGAAAACGCTTGGTGATCGTGACTTGTCAGCTGGATCTATTTCGTCAATTTTATCACCAGCTATACTGGGAGACTTTGAGCCACTGATGTGATCTTTTTCATCGACCTTGTCATCGTCAACTATGCTGGGAGATTTTGAGTGAACGACGCGATCTTTTTCGTCGGGCTTGTCGCTGACGATACTTGATGACCGCGACATCTCAGCTGCTTGTGTTTCGTTAATCTTATCACCAGCAATGCTGGGCGATTTTGAACCACCGATGTGATCTTTCTCGTCAGATTTATCGCTGAGCGCACTTGGTGATTTTAATCTGACATCCAAGTCTTTCTCATCTAGTTTATCACCAGCAATGCTGGGAGTTTTTGAACCACTGGTGCGATCCTTTTCATCGATCTTGTCATCAGCTATGCTCGGAGATTTTGATTTACTGATGTCATCTTTCTCGTTTGGCTTGGCACTGACGATGCTTGGTGATCGTGACTTATCTGTTGGTTCCATCTCGTCAATTTTGTCCCCAGCCAAACTGGGAGATTTTGAACCACTAATGTGATCTTTCTCATCTGGTTTGTCACTCACGATGCTTGGTGATCGTGACTTGCCAATTGGTTTTTTGTCGTCGATTTTGTCACCAGCAATGCTGGGAGATCTTGATCCACTGACCTGTTCCTTTTCATCAGGCTTGTCACTGAAAATGCTTGGTGACCTTGACTTATCAATTGGTTCTTTATCCTCAACCTTGTCGCCAGCAATGCTGGGAGATCTTGATCCACTGACCTGTTCCTTTTCATCAGGCTTGTCACTGATGACACTTGGTGATCGTGATTTGGCACTTGGTTCTGATTCATTAGTTTTATCACCAGCTGCACTTGGAATCCTCAAGTCACCAATATGATCTTTCTCATCGGGTTTGTCACTAACGATGCTTGATGATCTTGACCTGCTAGTTGGGTGTATTTCATCAATCCTATCACCAGCAATGCTAGGCGACTTGGAGCCACTTACGTGATCCTTCTCATGTTCATCAATCTTATCACCAGCTATGCTTGAAGATTTTGATCCGCTGATTTGATCCTTCTCGTCGGGCTTATCGCTGACGACACTTGGGGATCTTGATTTCTGTATCAACTCTTTTTCATCAATTCTATCACCAGCTATACTCGGAGATCTTGAACCACTAACATGATCCTTTTCATTGATCTTGTCACCAGCTAGACTTGGAGATTTGGATTCACTTATGCCATCTCTCGCTGGTTTCTCACAAGTAATCGCCGACGTCAGTCTGTCTATTAATTCCTTTTCGTCAATCTTATCTCCAGCAACACTTGGAGATTTCGATCTAATAATCTGATTTTGTTCGTCAGGTTTATCGCTGAGGGCACTTGTTGATCTTAATATGTCGTCCAAATCTTTCTCGTCTATTTTATCACCGGCGACGCTAGGTGATTTCGAGCCACTGATATGATCCTTTTCTTCGACCCTGTCACCAACTATACTCGGAGATTTTGATCTACTGATCAGATCTCTCTCATCCGGCTTATCACTTATGATACTTGGTGATCTTGATTTCTCAATCAGTTCTTTTTCATCGATCTTGTCACCAACTAAGCTTGGAGATTTTGATCCACCGACACGATCTTTATCGTCATGCTTGTCACTGACGATACTTGGTGATCTTGATTTATCCGTTAGTTCCACTTCGTCTATTTTATCATCAGCTACGCTGGGAGATTTCGATCCACTAATAGGAAGTTTCTCATCAGGCTTGTCGCTGATGATGCTTGGTGACCTAGATTTTTCAATTGGTTCCTTATCGCCAAGTTGGTCACTGACAATACTAGGTGACTTCGACATATCCACTGATTCAATATCTATAATCTTGTCTCCAGCAATACTAGGTGATCGTGATTTATCAACAGGTTCTTGCTTTATCGGCTTATCACCAATTAGACTCAGGGATGTAGGTTTATCAACTGACATCCCTCCTAGTCGTTTTACCTCAACAATCTCACCAGCAACGCTAGTCGACTTTGATAGATCGATTGGTTCCTTCTCGTAGGATTTATCACTACTAATACTGGGGGACTTTGACAAACTTGGTTCTTCCTTCTCGGACGATTCTTCACAAACTATGCTAGGCGACATTGATTTATCTAATGGTCCCTTATCATCTAGTAGGTCACCAGCAACACTGGGTGATCTGGATTTATCAGCTGGTACCTTTTCTTCTGGCTTATCACCAGCAATACTGGGAGATCTGGATTTATCAGCTGGTTCTCTCTCCTCAGGTTTATCTCCAGCAATACTAGGAGATCTGGATTTATCAGCTGGTACCTTTTCTTCTGGCTTATCACCAGCAATACTGGGTGATCTGGATTTATCAACTGGTACCTTTTCTTCTGGTTTATCTCCAGCAATACTGGGTGATCTAAACTTATCAGCTGGTATTTTTTCTTCTGGCTTATCACCAGCAATACTGGGTGATCTGGATTTATCAGTTGGTTCTTTCTCCTCAGGTTTATCTCCAGCAATACTGGGTGATCTGGATTTGTCTGCAGGTTCTTTCACCTCAGGTTTGTCACCAGCAATGCTGGGTGATCTGGATTTATCAACTGGTACCTTTTCTTCAGGTTTATCTCCAGGAATACTTGGTGATCTAGATGTATCAGATGGTATTTTTTCTTCTGGCTTATCACCAGCAATACTGGGTGATCTGGATTTATCAGTTGGTTCTTTCTCCTCAGGTTTATCACCAGCAATACTGGGTGATCTAGACTTATCAGCTGGTATTTTTTCTTCTGGCTTATCATCAGCAATACTGGGTGATCTGGATTTATCAGTTGGTTCTTTCTCCTCAGGTTTACCTCCAGCAATACTGGGTGATCTGGATTTGTCTGCAGGTTCTTTCTCCTCAGGTTTGTCACCAGCAATGCTGGGTGATCTGGATTTATCAACTGGTACCTTTTCTTCAGGTTTATCTCCAGGAATACTTGGTGATCTAGATGTATCAGATGGTATTTTTTCTTCTGGCTTATCACCAGCAATACTGGGTGATCTGGATTTATCAGTTGGTTCTTTCTCCTCAGGTTTATCACCAGCAATACTGGGTGATCTGGATTTATCAGATGGTATTTTTTCTTCTGGCTTATCACCAGCAATACTGGGAGATCTGGATTTATCAACTGGTTCTTTTTCCTCAGGTTTATCACCAGCAATACTGGGTGATCTGGATTTATCAGTTGGTTCCTTTTCTTCTGGCTTATCTCCAGCAATACTGGGTGATCTGGATTTATCAGTTGGTTCCTTTTCTTCTGGCTTATCACCAGCAATACTGGGTGATCTGGATTTATCAACTGGTACCTTTTCTTCTGGCTTATCTCCAGCAATACTGGGTGATCTGGATTTATCAACTGGTTCTTTTTCCTCAGGTTTATCACCAGCAATACTGGGTGATCTGGATTTATCAACTGGTACCTTTTCTTCAGGTTTATCTCCAGCAATACTAGGAGATCTGGATTTGTCTGCAGGTTCTTTCTCCTCAGGTTTGTCACCAGCAATACTGGGTGATCTGGATTTATCAGCTGGTACCTTTTCTTCAGGTTTATCTCCAGCAATACTTGGTGATCTAGATGTATCAGATGGTATTTTTTCTTCTGCCTTATCACCAGCAATACTGGGAGATCTGGATTTATCAACTGGTTCTTTTTCCTCAGGTTTATCTCCAGCAATACTGGGAGATTTGGATTTATCAGCTGGTATCTTTTCTTCTGGTTTATCACCAGCAATACTGGGTGATCTGGATTTATCAGTTGGTACCTTTTCTTCTGGTTGATCTCCAGCAATACTAGGTGATTTGGATTTATCAGTTGGTTCTTTCTCCTCAGGTTTATCTCCAGCAACACTGGGAGATCTGGATTTATCAACTGGTTCTTTTTCCTCAGGTTTATCTCCAGCAATACTGGGAGAATTGGATTTATCAGCTGGTACCTTTTCTTCTGGTTTATCACCAGCAATACTGGGTGATCTGGATTTATCAGTTGGTACCTTTTCTTCTGGTTGATCTCCAGCAATACTAGGTGATTTGGATTTATCAGTTGGTTCTTTCTCCTCAGGTTTATCTCCAGCAATACTGGGAGATCTGGATTTATCAACTGGTTCTTTTTCCTCAGGTTTATCTCCAGCAATACTGGGTGATCTGGATTTATCAACTGGTACCTTTTCTTCTGCTTTATCTCCAGCAATACTGGGTGATCTAGACTTATCAGCTGGTATTTTTTCTTCTGGCTTATCACCAGCAATACTGGGTGATCTGGATTTATCAGTTGGTTCTTTCTCCTCAGGTTTATCACCAACAATACTGGGTGATCTGGATTTATCAGTTGGTAACTTTTCTTCTGGTTTATCACCAACAATACTGGGTGATCTGGATTTATCAGTTGGTAACTTTTCTTCTGGTTTATCTCCAGCAATACTGGGTGATCTAGACTTATCAGCTGGTATTTTTTCTTCTGGCTTATCACCAGCAATACTGGGTGATCTGGATTTATCAGTTGGTTCTTTCTTCTCAGGTTTATCACCAACAATACTGGGTGATCTGGATTTATCAGTTGGTAACTTTTCTTCTGGTTTATCTCCAGCAATACTGGGTGATCTGGATTTGTCTGCAGGTTCTTTCTCCTCAGGTTTGTCACCAGCAACACTGGGTGATCTGGATTTATCAGCTGGTACCTTTTCTTCTGGCTTATCACCAGCAATACTGGGAGATCTGGATTTATCAGCTGGTTCTCTCTCCTCAGGTTTATCTCCAGAAATACTAGGAGATCTGGATTTATCAGCTGGTACCTTTTCTTCTGGCTTATCACCAGCAATACTGGGTGATCTGGATTTATCAACTGGTACCTTTTCTTCTGGTTTATCTCCAGCAATACTGGGTGATCTAAACTTATCAGCTGGTATTTTTTCTTCTGGCTTATCACCAGCAATACTGGGTGATCTGGATTTATCAGTTGGTTCTTTCTCCTCAGGTTTATCACCAACAATACTGGGTGATCTGGATTTATCAGCTGGTTCTCTCTTCTCAGGTTTATCTCCAGCAATACTAGGAGATCTGGATTTATCAGCTGGTACCTTTTCTTCTGGCTTATCACCAGCAATACTGGGTGATCTGGATTTATCAACTGGTACCTTTTCTTCTGGTTTATCTCCAGCAATACTGGGTGATCTAGACTTATCAGCTGGTATTTTTTCTTCTGGCTTATCACCAGCAATACTGGGTGATCTGGATTTATCAGTTGGTTCTTTCTCCTCAGGTTTATCACCAACAATACTGGGTGATCTGGATTTATCAGTTGGTAACTTTTCTTCTGGTTTATCTCCAGCAATACTGGGTGATCTGGATTTATCAGCTGGTTCTCTCTCCTCTGGCTTATCTCCTGCAATACTGGGAGATCTGGATTTATCAGCTGGTACCTTTTCTTCTGGCTTTTCACCAGCAATACTGGGTGATATGGATTTATCAGCTGGTACCTTTTCTTCTGGCTTATCACCAGCAATACTGGGTGATCTGGATTTATCAGTTGGTTCCTTTTCTTCTGGCTTATCTCCAGCAATACTGGGTGATCTGGATTTATCAACTGGTTCTTTTTCCTCAGGTTTATCACCAGCAATACTGGGTGATCTGGATTTATCAGTTGGTTCCTTTTCTTCTGGCTTATCTCCAGCAATACTGGGTGATCTGGATTTATCAACTGGTTCTTTTTCCTCAGGTTTATCATCAGCAATACTGGGTGATCTGGATTTATCAGTTGGTTCTTTCTCCTCAGGTTTATCACCAACAATACTGGGTGATCTGGATTTATCAGTTGGTAACTTTTCTTCTGGTTTATCTCCAGCAATACTGGGTGATCTGGATTTATCAGCTGGTTCTCTCTCCTCAGGCTTATCTCCAGCAATACTGGGAGATCTGGATTTATCAGCTGGTACCTTTTCTTCTGGCTTTTCACCAGCAATACTGGGTGATATGGATTTATCAGCTGGTACCTTTTCTTCTGGCTTATCACCAGCAATACTGGGTGATCTGGATTTATCAGTTGGTTCCTTTTCTTCTGGCTTATCTCCAGCAATACTGGGTGATCTGGATTTATCAACTGGTTCTTTTTCCTCAGGTTTATCACCAGCAATACTGGGTGATCTGGATTTATCAGTTGGTTCCTTTTCTTCTGGCTTATCTCCAGCAATCCTGGGTGATCTAGACTTATCAGCTGGTATTTTTTCTTCTGGCTTATCACCAGCAATACTGGGTGATCTGGATTTATCAACTGGTACCTTTTCTTCTGGTTTATCTCCAGCAATACTGGGTGATCTAGACTTATCAGCTGGTATTTTTTCCTCTGGCTTATCACCAGCAATACTGGGTGATTTGAATTTATCAGCTGGTATTTTTTCATCTGGTTTATCACCAGCAATACTTGGTGATCTAGATTTATCTGCTGGTTCTTTCTCCTCAGGTTTATCACCAGCAATGCTGGGTGATCTAGATTTATCAGTTGGTATTTTTTCTTCTGGCTTATCACCAGCAATACTGGGTGATCTAGATTTATCTGCTGGTTCTTTCTCCTCAGGTTTATCACCAATAGTGCTGGGCGATCTGGGTTTTTCAAGAGGTTCTTTTTCTTGTAGTTTATCTCCAGCAATAATAGGTGACCTTGACTTATCGACCTGCGCATCAGTGATATCGATAGCTGGTTTTACATCCATTGCTGTCGATGCAACCGTGATTATTTCTTCTGGTTTAATTAACAGACTTGTAGGAACTTGTGGTTTTATATCTGCCTTCTCGGCTAGTAATGATTTTTTCGATTCGGACGGGCTTGGCGTACGAGACTTCTCTTCTGTTTCTTCACCAACAATGCTCGTTGATCTTAGCTTAATTTCCAATTTTTTCTTTTCTTGTAAATCTGCAACTCTAAGATCTTCCAACTTGTTAGTGACTGGACTAGGAACTTTGGTTTTATCAGTTTCATTTGGTTCGTCAATTAGAGTCTTAGCCTTCATTTCATCCGCTATAAAAGTTTCCTTCACTACTGAGTCCGTTACTGACGGAATTTCTTCGATATCAGATTTTTCCAGAGATTTTTTAAATTCGACCTTCTCCATAGGAGAAACTTCTTTTCTCTCAGATTTATCTAATGGAGAAACTATCTTTGTTTCAAATGTATCTACCGGTGATGCTTTCGAGATTGAAGGTTTTTCCGTCAGAGGAATTTCCTTTTCGACCAACGAAATTTCTTTAATTTCAGACATTTCTATTGGAGAAGTTTCTTTTCTTTCCAGTTTCTCTGTCGAAGGAACTTCAGAGATCTTTTTAATGGGAGAAATTTGTTTGTCTTCTGGGACTTCCGTTGAGGAAGTTTGTTTGACTTCAGGCTTAACAACTGAAGAAATTTCTTTCGGTTCTAATTTTTCGATTGGAGAAATGTCTTTGATTTCCATTTGCTTCGTGGTAACTTCTTTTACCTCAGTCGTTTCACTTGTAGATGCAGTACTTGTAGCTGGTTTTTCCGTTTCTAAAGATATAACTCCTGGAATTGCTTTCTCTTCTGGCTTGCCAATAGGTGACTTTGCAAAAATTGTTTCAGCTGGAGAAACGTCCTCCGATAGAATAGACTCTGGCGATTTTAAACCTGTTATTTCAATCGGTTTCTCGTATTTTGCAGTCGATTTGTCTACCAGTTTCTCGCTTGGCATATCTACTACTTTGACATCGTCAAGAGATTTAGATTCTTTCGCTATTTCAATAGATTTTCCCAAAATATCCTCATGTGGAGTATCAATAGCTGGTTTCGATTTTCCTATTTCTTCAAGTTTTACAGGCGATTTCTCATCAATCTCCGTTTTGAATTCATCGACTGGAGATTTTGGTTTATCCAATTTTTCAGGTTCCGTGGAAAGATTCCTACCTACTACCGCTTCATCTCCTTTCATTTCCACCGGCGATACTTTTTCCAAAATTTGAGTAGATTTAGAGCCTGACATTTCTGCAGTAAAAGATACTGGTACAGATTTATCTATGCTTCTCGGTGATTTTTCTAAACTATCCTCCAGGTCCTGCGAGTCTCTCTGAGCAATAGGCGACTTGTCCAAGCTGTCTTCTGGCGTAATTTTGTCGGTATCCCGAATATCTGGTGTGGACTTTCCCGAAATACTGTCTCTTTCCGGTGTGCTCCCTCCCGAGCGCAAAGAATCCTTATCTAGCACTAGAGAGTCCTTTTCAGGAGTCGATTTCGTCGAAACATCTTTCAAAGAGTCATCAGGCGTCAACGTCTTAGTAAATGTGATACTTCCGGTTGCACAGATTACCGTCTCCTGTCCGCCATCTTCGCTACTGGCAGTCACAAGCATGCGGCGCACTGTGCTGTCATCCTTGGACAAAGTTTCATGAAGAGCCTTTGATTCATCTCCTGAATCTTTTTCTTCTGGAAATTGGTCTTTTTTCGTTGATTCTGGGATGCTTCTCTTGGTACGTACAGTATCCTCTACAGGACTCTCACGATCTTTCTCAATTTTAGTTACCTCAGAAATTTGTTCCTTTGGTTCTGGTTCCATCGCACGTCCTGTGGCATCAGCCAATTTTGTTTCTGGCAGAGCCTTCTCTGGTGCTTCTGTAACATCCTTTGGAGGAACGTCGTCCTTCTTCAGGTCTTTCACAATTGATTCTACTGGCTGAGGAATTTCAGGACTCGTAGGGGCCTTGATGTCTTTTAGAATTTCTGAAATATCCATGGATAATCTCTTTTCAGGAATTTTATCCTTTGAATCCTCAGGGACTGTTTTCTTTTCCAATGTCACAACCTCCTTTTTATCCTGTACAGGAGATACTGTGTCCTTAGAAATTTTATCCACTAGGTCCTTAGGCTTTTCCGTTAGGGCATCAACTTTCTCTGGCATTTCTTCTGGACTCACAACCTTCTCGAGTACTGTCTTATCCTCCAAGGGTTCCTTCAAATCGTCCTTTGTTACCTCCTTCTTCTCTGGAAGGACCTCAATATCCTTAACTTGTGTTCCTGCGACCTTAATATCCTTGAAATCTTTGAGAATTTCTTCGCCTTTCTCAACGACCTCAGACTTCTCTGGCTTATCGGACTCAATTGTATCTTTCTTGACCTCCTCTACGTGATCCTTCAGATCAGGCTTATCTTTGTCGACCTCAATTTTCTCTTTTGCGACATCCTTAGCGGCATCGATTTCAGGAACCTCTTGCTTATCGTCGATAACCTCTTCGACCCTGATGTGTTCATGTTTAACCTCGGCAGTCTTCTCCTTGGCCTCGTCCAAATATTTCTCTGTAGTATCAACAACATCAGAGACCTCGGAAGCGTCTGAAAGGACCTCTGCTTCTTTAACCACCTCCTGAACCTCCTTGATATCTTTGATAATCGTCGAAATCTTTTCATCAGCCTCAACAACTTCACTCGCTTCATCTTCAAGAGCCTCCTCAACCTCGTCCTTAATCTTACTAGGGACTTCCGCAGGGAGAGATCCAGCAGTAGTAACGGGAACTTCGCGAACCTTGTATTCTTCTTCAACGGCCTCAAAATCATCTGCAAGATCCTTTTCTTGATTTTTTAGATCCTTCAGGTCTTTTTTGTCCTTTAATGGAATATCTCTGTCATCCTTGAGAATTCCGGAGACAGAATCCTTCGAAGGAATACTGACAAACCCATCAACAATTTTATCCTCTTCGACATCCTTCACATTTACTAAGTGACTATCCACCTTCTCATCAAGGACCTCATCAAAGATGGACTTTCTCTTTTCTTCCTTAGCCACGGAAACAGGTACACCTTCATCCTTCTCTAAGATCAAGGATAATTCTTCATCCATCACGTCCAGGACCTTCTCCTTTGTTAATTTACGCTTAATAACAATTTCTTCAATGATCTCGATAACCACTCTTCTTGGTACCGACATCTTGATGGAAATTTCTTCAACGATACTAATCGTTATTCTGATTCCTTTAGTTATGTACTCTTCAATAATATACTCCTCGACCTGAATCCTCTTTAGAAGTGGAACGGATCCATCCTTATAAACCTGTTCGTCAAGGACATCCTCCCTTGGGATACCCTTCTTAACAATAATCTCTTCAATAATATAAATAACACGTTCTCTAGGTACACGCCTGACTACAGTAATGTACTCTATGATCTCTATGGTGACCCTGGTCCTCCTGGTGACAATCAATTTCTCGATGACATCCTCGAGCTTGTCTTTACTGGATAGAACTTCCTTGATTTCAGAGGGTAGCTCCTTGAACCTTGTCTCGAATTCATGTTCGTCTGTTTTTTCAAGTGCAAATTTAGGCGAAGTCGGTGCAGAGTCAGGTGTCACCATGACGACCTCGGCTTTGCCAGGTGAGAGCTTCTGTTGGAAGAGTATTTCAGGCTCTTCAATTTTATCCTCCTCGTCTTCAGGTTTTTCGGCCCTCTTTACTTCTTTCTTAACACAGGACTCTTCCAGGCCAGCTTCCATGACGTCGACCTTACCAGCGAAATCGTCAAGGGATTTATTCTTATCCTCAATAATACTTCTTCTTTTCCTGATCAGGACATCGTCCTTGACCAGCAATTCTTCGCAAATTTCCTTCGTGCTTTTCTCAGGCTCGTTAATTGGTGAAGTTAATTCTATTCCTTTGTCCTTTATGACCTTGATGCATGGCTCTTCAACTACTTCGACACCGTCCGCTCTCTCATAGACCGGCAAAGGATGAGCAATGCCACTTTGTAACATTTCTTCTATTTCCTCCTGGGGAGGTAACTCCTCGGTTATACCTACTTTTTTGGGTATGATCACGTCCTCGAGGACAGGCTTGACCTCTTTGATCTCTTTAGCCTCGGGAAGCCCTTTGGTGTCCTTAAGGTCACTGATCTCGTTTTCTTTGTCGGATGGCCCTTCAGGTCTATGCACTTCCTCTTGAGGTTTTTCCTGAACTTTGGGCTCTTCCTGAATTTTGTCCTCTGTGATCTTGTCTTCGGGTTTATCTGCTTTTTCTTTATCTTGTAACCTCTCAGATTCTTGGAAGATGATTTTCTCCGAAAGGAAGTCGTCATCCTTGAGGACCTCAGCAACCTTCTTCACGATTTCGATTACGTCTTTTGGTTTGTCGTCTATTTCGATACCAGCGGTACCAGCCAGGACTTCTCCAACGTCCCTGACAGCTTCCTTGAGGTCCCTTACAGGACCTTCGAAGATCTCTTCTTCGAAGTCCTCAAGGTCCTTACACCTGGGAATATCGAACTTTACCTTCTCAGGCTCCTTGCTCTCTGAAGATGCTCCGTCGAGACGAGGCTGGATTTCTTCGAGCCTCTCCACGACGCCAGTGAGGGTATCCTTAACGGCATCCTTAGCATCGATGTCCTGAGCTCTTTGTGCTATACCTTCCTGTTCAATTTTCTCCTCCAAGGACTCTAAGGAATCCCTTAGGCTGTCTTTGACAGTTTTGAATTTCTTTGAAGCCTCTTCGAGAAGTGCTTCAACCTCTTTCGCGTCTTCGATGGCCTCTTCGTCCTTGATGTTTTGGGCCTTGATTTCTGCCTTCGATAATATTTCCTTAACTTCGTCATCCTTAATTTCAGTGACCGCTTGAACTGCTGGTTCAGGCTTGACCTTAGATAAATCAACACCGACCTCTTTCCTGACGGTATCTTGGATCTCCTCCTGAAGGAAAGCAGCAGTATCCTTTATCGCGGCAACCTTAACGTCCATGACCTTAGGCACAGCCTGTTCGAACAATTCAGACTTCTCAATCTTGCCGACCTTAGGGAACATCTTTTCCATGTCGACTTCTTTTTCGGCAGTCTTTTCGGGTGGTTTAATTTCCTCGAAAATTGCTTTCTCTTGAGGTTTTACCTCTTTAGGTGAACTTGATTTCGAACTAGATTTTTCCTCGTCCTTCTCAGCATCCCTCTTCGATTTTCCAGTGAGTTTATCGATGCCCTTTTCAAACCTATCGGCAACTTTACCGAAAAAGCTGAAGACACCTTTTTGCTCTTTGACTGGTGGAGTTTCTGGTTCCTTAAGGTCCTGGGACGAGGCGGCCTGGACCTTCTCTTCCTTATCCTTTTCGAAGTCTTCCATTCTGTACAATTTGGGGTCAACTTCTTCATGAACTGGAAGATCAGCAACTTCATCGGGAGTCTTTACAATGTCGCGCTGAAGTGTTGGAACACTTTGGCGCACATCGAATACTTTGACTTCAGGTTTAACTATGCTTGGGGTTGGCTGTGGAAAGATTTCTTTGACCTTAGGAGGAGTCTCTTTCTCCTTCACTTCCTCCTTGGCATACTTCTCGTTGATGTCCTCCTTGATCTCATCCAGGGGGATTCTTTCATCCTCTGGAAGGGTTGGGGCCGTGGTGGTAGCACCAGACTCTAAAGTGGAGACCCTCTCTTGAGACTCTTCCAGTTTTTCTTGAATAGGTTCTTTTTGGTCTACTTCAGGTTTGAGGTCTGTGTCAGTGGTCTTTTTCTCGGAGGAATCAAACTTGTCAGGACTCAGACTGGATGGCTCCTTGGTGATGTCTTCGCTATCCTTTTTACCGGAATCATCCTTCTCTTCCGTTTTTTGCACAATTTCTGTAGCCGAAGCAATTATGCCTTTTAGCTCCTCTTCTAATTGCTCCTTGTGCTCCGGGGAAAGGTCCTTCTCAGATTCTTGATAACCTTCAAGAACGACCTCATCCATTTCAGCAGCAAAATCCAATCTCTTCTCTGGTATCTCATCCTTCTCCTTCTCTTCAGCTTCTTCCTTCACTTCGTCTTTAGCCTCGACAACAGCTTTGACCTTCTCGGACTCGACTTCGTCTAGAAGATGCTTCTGCTCGCCGTCGCCACTTATGACGGAATCCTCATTGTAAATCTCCTCCTTCTCCACGATCAGATATTCATCCTCTTCCGTGAGTTCCTGACTTTCTTTTCTGGAAGCGACTTTCTTTGGCGCATCCTCGATTTCAGCAGTGACGTCTTCTTCGGTCATGTCCTCATCCTTCTTATCAGTTGCTTCAGCAGTAATCTCATCGTCACCCTCGAGATGATCATCCTTGCGAGCCTCTTCAATCCTCTCTGCTTTATTAAGAACTGCTTCGATCTCTTCTACGACTTCTCTCTCCTCCTTAAGGTCAGCCAAGACCTTACTCTCGATAGAATCCAAGGAGAGATCTTCGGATTTCTCTACAAGCTTCACAACAGATTCGGGCTCGATCGCAGAAGGCGTCGAGACGGTCGAGGAGTCTGTAGTACCCTTATCGCCTTTCCTAGCGAGTCCTCTGATAACGCCATCTTTTTCAGACTTGACAGAGGCCGTTGGAGTGCTTCTGGTTGACTTAGCCGGGCTACCAGGAAGTCTGGCCTTGCTGGGACTTGCGGGTTTTCCTCTGCGACTAATGGACTTTCTCTCAGCTGGTTTTGGCTTAGCCAGGGTCCTTGACACACCTGTTCCTGTGGTAGCTCCTGCCGTAGACATCTCAATGTGTTTCTGTGCGACGACCTTTCTGTTATTGGCGTCCTTCGCGCTCTTGGCTGGCGTCGCAGACGACGGCTTACTCGTCATAGTCCTGGAGATGGTCTTCGCGGTAGCTTTCGTTAACTCAACTTTCGAGGCTGAGCCATTCAGAGTCCTCTTTGGAGTAGTCGGAGAGGATTTAATGTCCTTCTTCTCTCCGGGCGGTTTGCTCTTCTTCTCCACCAACTTGGTGCTCTTCACTTCCGGTTTGCTAGACTTCACCGCAGGTTTTGCTTCTTTCACTTCTTTCTTCTTTGGCTCGGGTTTCGTCGCTTTGGCATCCTTAGCGACGGCAGTCTTATCGATTTCCGTCTTGATGGCATCAGTCTTTTTCGTCTCGTCCTGCTTCTCGATCTTAACAGATTCCTTCTTCACCTCTTTCCTTATCTCCTTCGCTTCCTTGACCTCCTTGACGTCCTTCAGCTCCTTCTCAATCTTTCTATTCTCAGCCACCTTCTTGGTCTTGACCTCAACCTTGGCAGATTGCTTCGTAGGTATAATAGGCGTCGAACTGACACTCTTCGGCGGCGACTCTTCCTTGCTAATCTTTGACTCCATCTTCTCCTTCCTCATCTCCGTTATCTTCTTTGTTTCCTTTTCAATGGATCCCAATTTCTTACTAGGCTTGTCTTTCAAGACGGCCAATGAGGTAGACGGCGACAGGCTCTTGGCCGAGCAGACGGGCTGCTTCAGGAAGTCCAGATGCTTCAGTCTTTCTAGGCCTTCGAAGATCTTGCTCTGAGGCGTCGATCCCGGGAAGAGGATCCTAGTGATAGTATCTTCAGGATTCGCTGGCTGCCAGACTAAAAGTGCGCAGATCGAGACTAGGTTCTGAATCGGGAATATCAAATTATTCGAATCCTTCTTATGCGACCCAGCGAACAGCTTCGAGTCTGACGCGTGCCACTTCGCCAGGAATTCACGGACCTCGCGACTGTCCTTGCTTGGACTAAGGACGTACATGTCCAGGGTACCATGTCCGACCTTATGATAAAGGTTAATAGGTTCAGGATCCCGATAACAAGGATGGGGACGTAACCCAATATGGCGAAGATTCACCATCATCTCCTGTCCAATGTCCGTGAGATTAAGGATCAAAGGATCAACGTCCTTGTCACCATCCGGTGAATTCGCCTGCCTCCTCTCCTGCAAAAGATCATTTCGTCCCAATAAGGTTACCAAATCCAAAAAAAACCAATAGCAAGCTCAGAATCAAAATCTACGCTCTCTCTCTAGCTAGTCCAGAGATTATCCATGACCTTACCATTAAGTTGCAGAAAAAGTGTCCAATCTGGGGATAGACGTGCATCTCCCTCTTCTTGCGCAAGACACTGGAAATCCCACCGATGTTGCTATTGTTGATCCTGGTGACCAGGACGGCGTCCAGTCTGTCAAGGTGCCTAGCAAAGTCCCAGAAACAGGCCTTCCTCGCGAATCCGCCATCAACGAGCATGTTGAACCCATTGATACCAAAGAGGGCGGCGTCGCCCTGACCGCCGGGGAAGACATAGAGGGTCGGATGACTAAATCGAATATTCCCGACGACGTCGGAAGGTTCCATCAGCTGATCCAAAGTCTGAGGAACCAGGTACTGTTCCAAGTAGCTGGTGAAACTGGTGATTGCCGGGACACCAGCTGTCAGTACGTCATCAGGATTGACTCTGACCCTGCAGGACCTGGTCATCGATAAATACAAAAATCACTACAACCCACAGACCCAACCCTGACCCAACAGTCAAAGTGTCAAAAAAATTTTTTTTATTACGTCACAATCATCCTAAACACTATCATCGGGCTCAATCTATACCTAGTGCATGATTCCTTGGACAGACGACTGGTCGTCCAATCTCCAACGGCGGCGCAGTGGATGTCGACGGTAACGCTATTTTCATATGCACGGAGAACGCGTTGCACCTCGTGTTCGCTGAACGCATCCAAAAAGTCAGCAAGACTGAAGGTTCCATCCTGAAAAGCAAAAAAAAAATGGCCGCTCAAAATAGCATACAGTGTAAAACAACCCAAATGATATTGTAATGGCAGCCCTATATTTTCTCTTATATCTTTAATGCTAATCGTATTACGAACGTTATACGTACATACGTATACAATATTATAATTTATAAATAACTGTTTCGCAACTGACGAACCTGTAGTATCCAGGAACCATTACCGCTGAATGTGTAACCAGCGTGAATAATGTGTCGGTGCTTGGTGAAGCTTGCCAGAAGATTTCTAATACACTGTAGAAGTGTATTTGTCTGTGGGTGTATCAGTACTTCCGTTACGAGATTCTCCGTAGCGTATTGTATTAGTCGTTCGCCTGAAAGATTTACATCCCTTGTAAAGAACTTTTCGCGGAAGAATTGCCATCCGATTTACGATTTCACCTAAGCGTCGTATAAGGGATCGTAAAGGAAAGGACAATCTTTTGAGTGCGTCTTGGAATTGCTGATTTTTTTATGGAAAATTTTTTATTTTTGAAAAATATCATTTTTACTTTTTTTTCAAATAATTTTTTTTTATTACCATTTCTAGCCTCCTCTCCTTCGGGTGCCTGCGCCACCAGTGCCTGCAATTCTTTTTCGAGATCCACGTGGCAACTGTCCTTGTCCCAGGACAAGAATCCTGCAAGGGAAAAAAAAATAAATGAATACACTGAGACCGGAAAAAAAATATTTTCAATAGAATAGGGGATGAATGCGCGTTTACCTTTGAAAAATTGCCACAGGGCGCACCCTGACCTTAAAGCCAACCAGGTGACCCAACCCAACCATCTACCTCGTGCTCGGTGACATTTTCTAAGGGATGTAGGTTATATTCACGGTAGATACCAATGCAAAAACTACCACCTCACGAAGTACCCCATTAAGTGGAATTTGGGTTACAGTTCAGTTAAAACGCGGCTGTTATTCTTTATGGTCCCTTAGAATTAATTCTAGCCTGAATCACGACCTCGACGCTATGCAGGTGCGTTAAATGACGGTATAGAGACGTGATTATCATTAAAATGTATTATGATGAATTTAATTTTTTTTATCATGCCACCCTCAATCTACTTTATCGCTCATAAGTTAATGAATCCGGTTTTTTATATCATTATAATTTATACGGGGCACAAAGGTACACCTGGCTGTTTTATAGAATCATCAGGGAACATCATCGTAACGTGGGAAGTATGATAATAAAAAAAAAAAGTTGGAGAAAATCTGGGCAGTCACGTCCACCCGGATTAAATTAATATGATACTTTGAAATTTGAGTCATAAAGATTATGTCGTGAAATTTCTTATTTTTTTTAGATTTATTTGTCTCGAAATAATAATAATAAAAAAAATAGTCTTAGTTATCAGTTCAAGCCAGTTATCAGGATCAGTATTTATTTCTCGTTCTCGCCGCGGGGGGGCAGCACAGTAGGTCATAATCATTTGTTGCCGTGTAAGACTTGCATAGGGGTGGCTTCCCAAAGTGAGGGGATGAGGTTGAGGTTAAGGTTAAGGTTAAGAAGATGATACCTGTCACGAGCCATTACGCCGGGATTGATAAGAACAATTCTGACAAATGGCGGATTCGGTTGAGTGATGCTGTTCCAACCCTTCGACCCCCTTTCGCAGAAGGGTGACGTAGACGAGGAAATGAAGAGGAGCCACTAGGATTTTTAGTGATCCTAATTTTCGAAGGTCGAGCAAATTGGACGACCTCTGACCTTTTTCCGTCGGACGTAATTTTACGGGCTACGTTTAACAGGTTCGGCTCGCGTAGGGATGGGGATCTGCCAGGACGAATTACGTTGACATTGACCGATGTAATCAATAGGGGTTGCGATATCAAGAACCGAATACACGAATCCTAAAAAGAGCAAGCGTCGGAAGGGGAAATTGGTAGTTTCGCAGGGGATGAAAAAAAAAAAAGGAAAATTGTGTTATCTCCCACCCCTTGGTTACCCTCGTCAGAAATTTCGTACTTTTTATTAGCAAATGGTCAATTAGCCTTTTTTTTTAGTTTTACGTTAATGGAAAAATCACTACGTAAATATTGATACCATAAAAAAAAAGTTACCCCTAATTTAGATTCGTATGAAGATTTTTTTTTACTAAGGAAAAAAAAAATATTTTCACGGCTATAACAGCATCCCTTATTTCATTGGGCACTCCCTTACGGGAACCACCAAGTACTCTGCCTTGTCGTTTTCGTAACATGGAATTTTCGTACAAGGGTGGTTTTGATCTTTCCCAAAATGTTTCACACCCTTGGGAAAGCATCGTACACAGTGGACTACTATGGGGCTGCCTTACGGAGGGTGTTTTCAACCCTTAAAATTGTTGCGGCGGGGCAATGAGTCTCGTAATTAGCGTAAATGAATTAGCAGCATCGGCTGTTTCTAGGGGTTGCTTAGGGCGGAGATTGTGACGTCACTAGCACCGCACCCCCCCCCCCCCCGGGTCACGTGGTTCTCACCAGCCGGGAATCGATCGGCTTCTTCATCCCCTGACCTCTCGACGTTCCAACCTCACCCCAACTATTCCACGCAACCCCCTGCGAATTTTCACCAACCCTCCACTTCGAAGAGACTCGACTTTCGACTGTTAACCCCTCTGGCGTCTTCGACGTCACGTGCAGGCTCATCGAGGTCCTTTCAAAAAAAAAGTTATCCAAGGAGACCCCTCTCAAGAATTTCAACCCCTATTCTCGACACTTGTCGCCGCTGTTACAATCCAGCAAAAAAAAAATTTCGCCATTTCTTAACCTATCAAAAATTCTTTACTTGTACAGCAACCGCGAAATTCAAAATTATTCGCAAATAATTATTTTCAAATTAAACTCTCTCGAAGACAATAAATATCATTATCCCAATGTCAATCGATAAAACGATCCGACACGTTGAAAAGGTTTTTGGGCCGATCGATTTGCAAACACGAAATGAACCAAGTTCCTCGCAGTCGTAAAAAATATATTGGGCAGTTCTTCGATCGGGGCTGCAACTACCCCTATATTTATATTCATTTAATAAAACCTTATACCCTTCAATATTTTATATTACAAGGCGCTACAGGCTCTCCGAATTAATCATCCCCCAAAAATTTTGAATTTAAAAAAAATTTACATATCCAAATATAAATAACAAAATGGATCCTATCGAGGATCGGAAGTGTTTCAAGTTCCAATCGTTCTACCTGGGAGTAGCAGAGTCAAGAGAACCAGCTAGAAAGGTCGCTTCACTTTTTACTCAATTTTGAAAAAAATTAACAGATCCAAGTATAAATAAAAAAATGGATCCTATCGAGGATCGGAAGGATTTCAAGTTCCAATCGTTCTACCTGGGAATAGAAAAGCCAAGAGAACCAGCTAGAAGGGTCGCTTCACTTTTTACTCAATTTTGAAAAAAATTAACAGATCCAAGTATAAATAAAAAAATGGATCCTATCGAGGATCGGAAGGATTTCAAGTTCCAATCGTTCTACCTGGGAATAGAAAAGCCAAGAGAACCAGCTAGAAGGGTCGCTTCACTTTTTACTCAATTTTGAAAAAAATTAACAGATCCAAGTATAAATAAAAAAATGGATCCTATCGAGGATCGGAAGTATTTCAAGTTCCAATCGTTCTACCTGGGAGTAGCAAAGCCAAGAGAACCAGCTAGAAGGGTCGCTTCACTCTATGTCAAATTGATCGGAAGCCCCAAGGGTGATACAAGAGAAGCCGTGTCAGGAGCCGCGCCTCATAATGCTTACCAACCCCCTACACTCCCTCCCATTCTTTCCGATAGCCGATATATTAGCAGCTACCACCAACGACCCTCCCCCCCTTCCATTAGCAGGTATTTTAAAATTAGTGTCAATAACGCTCGAAAATATTCTAACCACGTGCAAGATACTTGAATAATTAATATTAAGTTGGTAATAAAAACCAATGAAAAAATATTTAAAAAATTTAAATAAATCCGTCGATGCGTTACGATGCATATTTTACGCGGAACGAGTCTCCCCAGTTATTATTTAATTACCGAGCGGCCAACTGTACCTGCAGTACTTTTAATTAGGCAACCAATTAGTGTTATTATCGGCCGTACAACAGTGGCGCTGTGGATCGTTAGAATCTGCAAAATAATTAACATCACGAGACGTCATGGGTGTCCGCGAATGTATCGGAAATATATTAAAAAATTTTTCGCAACGTTAATTTATTGTATTAAAAATAGTACAATCGCGATTCAATGTCCGGGGGGTGATTAAGAAAATTAATTAGCCAGAGATAATTAATGTTTGGTCTATGCCTTGTATGCTGCACAAGATTTTTTAATTTCTTTCTCACGTCTGTCTGGATACTGAGGAGCGGTGAATTTTTCAAAATATTTTTTTTACTAAAAAATTTGACCTCGATTCGCATTTTGCACGGATGCGGCAGAATATCGCAAATTGCACTGATGTATCTGTAGGTATTTTTTTCCTTTTCACGGAAATGCACTTTGATGCATTTCTATCGTGCATGTACTGTACAATACATTTTGCATATATATATATATTTAGAGATAAATCGTTTTCCTGTAACATATAAAGTATACAGCACATAGCAGAAAAGTACATGTGTACATAGATATTTATGGCCCACTGTTGTGGCTGCCGAGAAAATATTAATTTTTTTTGTTTCTATCAACACTGGTGTGAATGAGGGCGTAAACGTTGAAGGTATGTAATATTTTGAAAAGTATTGTATTATACTCCATTTTGCATACGTCATTCATATTTCAGATAAACGTGCATTCTATTGCGAAAGCTGAAACACGTGTTTCCAAACACGTGAAATACTTGACACGTAAAACCCACGTAAATACCAGTCACAGAATTGGCTGAAAATAAAAGTCGGGTAAAGAAAATAATGTTTCTGCCCGAAAAAAAAAATTAATTCGACACCTCAATCCCCTCAAATTAAAATGAGCAAGATCCTACGCAAACAGGTAAGAAAAATTGACTCGTCTACCCCAAAAATAAATCCCGGCCAAAACATAAAAATCACAAATATGCTCGAGGACAATTTTAATTCAGCATCCGTCCCTGCACATGCACAAATTACCATAAACCACGATTGTCTCCCGTAAGTCCGTAAATTTCATAAAATAATTTCCAAACTCGATAAGCACGGCAAACTTTCTTGAACGCCTTAAGCTTCGGTAAATATTAATATAAACCTCAGCCCGATGCTTCTCGAAGCTTCTAGAACCTTCCATGACGCAAAAGTCCAAAAAATGGAATAAACCACCTAAAGCGTTTTGATCAAGAAAATCCAACAGTACGAGAAAAAGAAGCAGAACGCTATAAGACTGTAAGGGTATACACGTGGTAGTACGAGTATAGAAGCGTCGTCGATCGATGGGAAGCAATTGGCGTCGCGACGCGTCGGAACGAGGACCGTCAGCATTTTTCGAGGAAACCTTTTGACCCTATTGCAAGAACAAAGGATATAAGATAGAGTCACGGTTAGTATTCGGTAAGCGGCACGTGCATCACGAAATATCAAAGAGCACTTCTTTCGTCTCCTTCTACTTCTTGGCTCCCCGGTATAATTTTGTGAACGGTCTAGGATGCTCGCCAGGAGGTTATGTACGTATATATATATATGGTCCCGGTGCAGTATGGGTACGTGTAGGTATATTTTTTTCGTCCAGCCATACGAGAGGAGAAGGCACTGAAATAGTCACGTCGTGAACGGGTACGCACGATAAAGGCCCGTTCACAGCAACCGACCATACAGACCCAGAAGGAACAAGGGACACGAGCCATGGCTAAACATAGGACGCGGGCCAAACCCAGCATTCTCCGTTGGCGACGCTAAAAAACGCAAAGCGAGAAACGCAAACGTGAACGGTTTGATGCCAAAGGGGGTGTCCTGGGGATGTCTCGACTTTCCGCTGGGCGGCGACGAGGGGGAGTAGGGAACGGGGTACAAGCTAACAGCCATACTTTTGCTTCTATAGTTAGAACGTCACTTTTACTTCATCGGACAAGGCGGCAAATTCAAACGTATGTCGTTCAGCATACTCGTATACCATTTAAGTACTGTGTATATTTATATATGCTATCCGAACACTTGTGACGTAATTGGATTTTACGTTTAACCTGACCTGACTTTTGAATCTGCTAAAGTGCCCTAAAATATTAGGTTAGGTTGACATTTCGAGGATGATCCAAAGTGACGGTTTATCGTATGCGAGTGAAATTAGGTTTTACGATATTCAAATTCTTTTTTTTTTCATCACCAGAAAATGCACTTTGGATAAGCAGTATCGTTAAGATTAAATAGGATATGGACCAGTCTGGGTAATAGAAGGGGAGCCACGAAGTGATTTTGGATAGAAAAAAGTATGGCCAAAAATACTTTCGGTCTAGGGACTTTCATCCCCTGTTCGAGGGCTACCAAGCAAAGTGCCAATAAAATGATTTTATCGCGTTCCATTGTTCGCGAAAAGCATTGCCTGTGAATCTGCCATTAAGTCTTATACACATGTCCGCGGCTGAGGTCGAGTATTGTGCGGAGGGTGGATTCTCAATAACGTTAAGATAGAACGTAGATTTATTCATGGCTAGGGGAAAAAAGGAACCCCTCTCTCTATTCTCATCTCGGCATACCGAAATGTCACTAGATAAATGATCATTCCCGAAATTCTCGCGGGACCACAGAAACCAGTGCCAGTCCTCGTAAGACTGACTCATGCAACATTAGAGGTTAGGATTCGGTGACCTTAACAATGACTCACCGATACCTTCTTTACCGACTGTGGTAAATTATCATGTTGCTTTTTGTAACCCTACTGTTTTTTCTTTGCAACCCTTACCATATTTAAGGGTCGCCCTTCCCAGTAATACCACACATCTATTATACATCCTTTTTGTGGATAAAATTACCCAGTACGTTTCAACCCCCTTGTAGCTTTGTCACCCACCGCCAAACAAGTGTTTCTAATGGCGACGATCGATCGCCTTTACCCGAAATACAGATATATTTAGGTGTTTCGTGGATTTTTTAAATTTCAATCGAATATAGAATTTTTTGTAGAAAAATTTAATTATGAAAAATATTTTCGATTCTGTTTTTTTTTTTTAAAAACTTTTTTTCCATTAGTCACGTTTCTCATATAATTTCAGGAGTAGGGACTTTTTGAATTTCCTGCCAATATTTTTTTTCTTTTCTCTCTCTCTCGGCTCCCTCGTATAATGCAAATCCATTTATTCGCCTGTTACGCAAAACTAGGCCAACGCTGGAATTTACGGATAACCGATTAACAATAATGCGAAGTCTGTTGCAAATTACGAATTCAATTCCCGTATATTTTTATCGCAATTACCGCTCCGTGTATACGTGAGAATGGATGGAGGCACGTGATATACCTCTTCCGTCAATAAAGGCTCATCCACATCGTGTACCCAGAATTATTCGAATCGTCGGCCGATCAAATATACCCAACCCGTGTCACGTGTCTCTCTTTCAAAATGTCATTTAACCAGCCAGCCTTCTCCTCAATTGCAATTAAACAGACATTACGTAAACCGGATGCACGAACAACACGCAGCGACTGAAATTCCGCTAACAATATTTTGTACCGGGAGAAGACAATCATTTTTTATTCAAGAAGCGACGCCATTACGTCACTTTCCTACTGACTTATTTGGCGAAAGGTGCGCACGTCATTAGAATTTTAATCGTCAATCTAAACACAGCGAATACTTTTGCTCGGACTGTACTCGTACAGTCGGTCCAAAAATTATTAAAAATTCTACCAAAAAAAAATAATGATGTATTAACTCGACAATTTGAAGTAAAAATTTTTTTCACTTTTGAAAAAAAAAATTTGCATCCTGTTCGCTCGAATCTATACGATAAGAAAAAATGTTATGTGATAACCACGCCCAAATTGAACTTGTACAAATCGAGCATAAAGTACATGACCTACATCACTTACCCGAAAAGGTGTCTAAAATTACGATCTAAAGTTATCAGTATCTGATTATCGTAATTAGTACTAATTTACTAATTAATCGCTCATTATATACATAAGCTATATCAATTTCATTCCAATACGTAATTTTCTTTTTCCAGGATATAAATTAATTGATTCATATTAAACTTTAAGTACGAGTGATACTTGTCAAATTTCTAAGGATGTTAGAACAGGCGACAGTTTAATGATTTTATTACAAGCAGCCACGTCTTTTGCAAGTTTTGTCTGCAAATTGAAAATGCATTATAAATAATTTTTAATATTATTTTTTATTTTTTATATATATACATGAGTATAGAAAGTCGTGTCTGTACGTCTGTAATTTGATAAAAAAATGATTGGCTATTATGCTTTTTCTAGGGTATAATTAGACTGTAAATTGTTATTGTAAAAGAAACTAAGAAACTCGAGATATATCTTTAAGGGAGAAGAAAAACATCCTGCGACTAATTATCTCTGGGTAGTTAATTAAAGTGAGAATGAGAGACGAAGAGAGTGATCAGGAAGCGAGTTATTTTTCAAAAAAAAAAAAAAAAATTTTTTTTTTCTTCGACGTACTTAGTCATGAAAAACTGAGCGATTTACGGAATCTTGAAGAAACGAATTAAAAATTGCATCGCAAAGTAGTTCGTTCATTTATCTTGGATTTATCTTGGATTTATCTTGCGAAAGATAAACATAACCTAACCCAATCTAACGTAGATCAGTTTTAAAAAAAATAAATATAAGACGAGTTGAAAGTGAAAAAAAATAATCTGAAATAATCAGTGCTTGTTTCACATTCAGCTAATTGTACTCGTTCAAAAGTTGCAGGAAAGCAAATGATACCGAATCAGTCGTATTTATCAGCGACTCCGACCTACCTCAATTTTTACATCAGACCCAAGCCAAACTCAAAACGATAGAATGAAATTTTGAAAAATAATCACAAAATTAGTTTAACGAGAATTTACACGGGTAAGTGCCCATCGACCCCGTGTAAATTGGTGAGTGAATAGTAAAAAATTAATTACCCCTATTCAAAGTTCGTCAGGTTTTTTTTCGAAAGAAAAAAAAAAAAAAATACAATACAAGAAGCAGATAACGGTGTCTAGGGTGTTTACGTCGCGATGGGGGCCGTATGGGGTTACGAGAAGAGGGAAAAAAAGGAACTCGTTCCCTCTGAGAAATCATTAAGCCCCATCCACATGCTCAGGGATAAAAATAAGACTACCCCGTAGATCGAAATAACAAACAAGTCTAAAAATATTCGGAAGAAAGGAGGGTAAGGGAAGTCAGCTTCGTTGACAGGAAGCGACAACAAAGCCATCGGGAATCCAAAATTTACCCATTTTTTTGGTCTTCCCTTCAATCCCAAAAGATCCTACCCTCTTCAACCCTTCCAAAATCCCTTCACTTTACAGCACTGCCCCGACCTTCAAAGATACGACAGAGTAATTTGAAAAAGAATATTTCCAAAATACAAAATTGTAATTTCAAAAAATCATTTTTTTTTCATCCGGTCATAAAACATTTTTCAAAAAAAAAAAAAATTGTTACAGTTACCGAGTCTCGTTCTCGAGACAGAATGAGTCAGAGGTGTTTGTGGGAGTAGAAAGAGAAAAGGAATAAAAGCAAGTAGAAGCCGATAGGTAAAGAGGAAAGTAAAAGGAATAATAAGAAAGAAGAAAAGGAGTAGGCAGGTGAGGTCAAGGAACGTAGTTTTCATAATCTAGGAAAAAAATAAAGATGGCTGCCTGCCGTCTAGACTGCCACGGTATAGGACTGATACACGTATATCCATATATATAAACACGAATAATCTTCAAGTATCTTAAAAATGTAGCATAAACGAATTCGAAATAAATTTTCTAATTTTTCATCTTCATTAATCGTCAGTCTGATTTCCCATTTTTTTTTATCTTCCCTAATATTCGTCTTTTCCCTCGTCACTCATAATTCCCCGTCTAACATTCAACACCCGTGATCACTCTTTTCTCTTTGCCCCACTACGTCATCATCCATTACTGTCACTTCCGGCTGACAGATCCCAAAATTTATTTACCCGACGTCCTGACGATACAACGCATCTCATTCGTCAGAATAATCAAGCGATAAACCCAAAATTTATACATCGATAAAAAAAATTGAGCAAAAAAAAATTATTAAAATACAATATTTCATTTTTAATCACAATTGGACCAGAAGGCAACGTTGAAACGGATGCGAGAGTAAGTCTGATAATTGTCAAAGAAATGATTACGGTCATTAATTCCATCCAAAAGGATATCGAAACATTTGAAAAGGTGATAATGCTAAAGAAACATGAAAACAGTCTCCACCCGTTAACTGCCATCTGTTATTACGTCAATTCCTTTAAACGTCAATTCCGCCTTCGCGGAATTGAGAACCCCACAATTTTTTTCTTCCACTCGGTTAATAAATTTTTTTATTGCCCCCCCCCCTCCCCCCTCCCCAAATGCCCTCCAACATACGAGAGTCTCGTTACGCGTGACTCACTACACGACCGATATCGCCATTATGAAATTCGCACAGTAAAATCGTTTCCCGTCGATGGAAACGCGGCTTGTGAGAAAAACGGCAAAATAGGCCGAGCAGATGTGATTGGGTGCAGGAAGAAAAAAAAAAAAAAGATTGGATAAAAAGTAAAAAAAAAAGCGCGGTCACGAATCCTTGCAAACGCGGAGTGCTTGGGAGAATTTGCGAAAATAAGACAAAACGGCAAAGAAGAGGGAAAAAAAAACAAAAAGAAACAGTAGCAGAGAAAATGTACGGCTGTGCAGTGAAGCATGGGTCGACGATGACGTAAGAAGGCCTATTTCAAGTTAAACCGTATCCGAATTCTATCCCTGTCTCACTTGCTCCTGTACGCCGGCGATATGCTCTTGCTCACTCTTTATCTTTCTTTATCTTTTCCACTTGCTCTCTCTCTCTCTTTCTATCTTGACTCCCAGCACGATTGTCCTTGCCGCTTTTCTACTTGAATCCACTAGACTCTGCTTTAAACGAGCCACTTGTCGAACTGAGCTCGCGGTTCTGTTTGCTAGACAATCCAATGTAATTTAGTGCGATTTACGTAGACGAGTATTTGGGACCAGAGGAAAAATACCCTAGAATGTCACTAGACGATCCCAGCCTCGGATACGTGGACACGTTAACTCGTATGGACTATGGAAATCACTATATATCCGGTATACACGACGGAGGTCTGATAAATTATTAAATATAATTAATCGAAAGGACGTCGATCGTATAGAGAGACTTTCGTGGGAATTAATAAAAATTTTTTTTTACTTTCCTGCACGTGCCAGCAGTGACGTAACGATGAGTAAGATACGAAAATAAAAAAGAAAATTTATTCCATCCGATCGACGGTGAACTTTCGAAAATTACAAATGACCAAGAGACGTCGAGTGTATGTGCAAACAAAAATAATTGGCAACACTGCATATTTGTCGTACATCGAACCTTGGTGTGGTATAAAAAAAATTTGTTAGGAACGAAAAAAAAAATTTTTCAAAATTTTATATTATTTTTGTATATACTCATTCCACGTATGCAGGTCTGCACTGGGGTTTTGGAAATTAATGGGATAACAAGGCCAAGTGCCAAGTGGCGCTCCGACCAAGTATGAAAATCTATTTCGAATGCCGAAATTCTCGGGGCTGACTGTGTCCGTCATGTCTCTCTTGGGGTCAGGTTCAAGAACGAAGGGGAAACGGTTGGCAACGAACTCGACGCAAGGCGTGTCGGGAATCGGACGTCTCGGAGGACGCTCGAATGCCTCGTTAAATATAGCAAAGCCATATTGAGTTACGGCCAAGAAAATTGCACCCATCCACAGTCAATGAACGCACCGATAGATATATAGAACGGATATAATATTTTAGTCATAGGGGAAAAAAAATAAAAAAAAAAAAATAAGAAACCGATTACCATCCCCTCGTAGAGCCAGACACGCAAATATGATCCGAATAAATACGAAAGACTCAAATAGTTCCGAGAGCATATTGAAGATCGTGAAAAGAATTCAATTTTACGAATGGAGCTTCCGTTCGATGTCGCCAGAGGGCGATAATCGCCGGATAATCTGGAAAGTGAAAAAGTCCTTTGACAAGTTTAAATAGAATTCTCCACGGTGCCTCATGGCTAGACGGGCGTTCGAATGACAATTTTTCAAGTCTCGTTCGAGTCTGGTTCAAGTCCAGCAAACAAGCATTAATCTTAACGCGAATCTCCGCCCAGCTGTTATCTTTTGTAATCTCTCGTTCTCTCTCTCTCTCTCTCTTTTATTCTCATTTCTCCTTCCGCTCGTTCCCCGTTCCCTCTGTAGTTATGACTTTTCTGTCTCTCTCTCTACCTTTTGACATTTCGCTTCGTCGCACGCGAGTTCTCAAGACAATGCTCCGATTCGAAACTGGTTCCGGACAGGTTATCGCGTTACGGTTCACAGCCCGCCGACAATACTTCCCTCAAAAGTTACACCGATCCCTCTCGAGAATAAATATCGGAAAAAAAATTTATTACCAATAAATTCTGAACACCCTGTAGAAACTTAGAGACGAGTATCAGACAAGAAATTGATATCGTGTACAGAGCTCTTTGGCTGGCCGGTAATTGCGAATCGTTTCCTTGATTAAGGTCGTTATCGTTACGACTATGACTGATAAAATCCCGCAAAAAAATTCCAAAAAAATTAGAAAATGTATAAAAAAAAATATTTTACAAAAATTTATCTCAAAAATTTGTAAACTCAATTTTTATCTGTACGACTAAATTCAAAAAATTTTTTTATCCGCCATCGATCCCAATCAATCATTTTTTATTGATTCCATCCATTCGTGTATTCTCGAATAAAAACGATTCCCAGAAATCAAACCTGAATTATGGCATCGTGTAACAATGACTCTCTCACCGCCCCTCGTGTCCTCAATTATGATTCATGCGGACAAGTATGCCTTCCTATATTACACCTATGTACCTATATGTATATATACACCTAAATATATACTCCTCTTCGTGCAGTATAGACGAGTTCACGACACTATATTAATCTTCGTACAGGCCAATACATACAGTACAGAACTTATGTCAAATCTACTGTATATATTTTAACCAGACTGCAATATATCCTATACGTATCGCGTATCAAAAATATATTTTAAGGCTGTTTTACGAATGCTCCATATATTCCATATATATATATATATATATATATATTCTTGCGTTGTACATTTACTCTATATACCCTGCTCTATATAATATATAGTACATAGCTTATATACTGAAATACTACTTGCTCCTGTTTCACAGCCGTGTCTATAAAATGAATATTTTAGATAATTTTTTGTATTGTTGAACACGTGTGTATATATATATATATATATAGCGTAGACTATATACATTTTATACTTGCTTTACGTACGTTCTGTCTGAACAGCGCGCACTGTACCTACTTTAGCTATGGTACATAGAGACCGTGCACGTAAGCTACACATATGGATACATGACGCGAACCGTGTATATATTACGTAGGCGTGTCCATAAACCATCCAAAGCTTTACGAGAGAGCTTTTTCTCATTTTTCAGGCCTAATAATTTTTTTCTTCTACGTCACGTTACAATGAGGTATTTCTGCTCGTCCAGGTAAGAGCAGACACGCTCCTTGAAGCAGTCGGCATTTTGCCACTTTTCGTACTTCGTTATTTTTGCATTCGAGTGGTAGCTATATAGCGGGTGACAATTTTAATTCCGGCACTTATTTGCGAAGTGGGTTAAACGAATTGAACCGTGAGTCATTGAACTCCTGTATTAATATTTTTGAGTAATTTATTTTTTTAGTATCGATCATAGATTTCGATATTTCTGAATGGATTGAAAAAAATGCCAAATTATTTATTTAGCCAGCAGGCATTGTCCATTATGTTCAAATTAAGGAGGACAGGTAAAAAATGTAAGATCAGATAATTAATAAAAGTACCGACAGTCAGTGATAAAAAAAATATAAAAAAAATTTTAAAAAATAAATAAAAACCAAACCATCCATAGCGCCACCAATCTCTTCTTCGAATCAAGTAACCGTTACGATGGACTGAGTAAAAAAAAATTATTGGCAACACTGCAAAAGTCATCAGACCACGGAAGTCAAAATAAAAGAAAAAATGTTTCATGTCAGCAGACATCAAGTGGGTCCCGAAGTCATGAACGAATTCGAATTTCCCGCCTCGTCGGAGCCGTCGAATAAAAGTCCAACCCAACCCGGCACACGGAGTCCGAAGCAGAGGCCCTAACCAAACCCAAGTGAACCTGACCCAGGGTAACCTAACCGATGGCAGACCATACGTAGGTGGAACACATGAGTCACGCGTTGGTTGCTAAGCCTCGTGGCTCCACCAGTCAGTGTTATCAGTGATGGGTCTGATGATGTTCATCAGGTCGAATGATCTTGTACGATACGGGCAATAGGTGTCTGCCAATTGCGTAGGTAAAATTTGTTCCGATCTCATCAGGACCTCGGTACGGCAACGTACCCAGCAACGTGCTTCGGGAAGCCGATGATGACCTCAGTGAGGCAGCAAGACCAGAGTGGCTGAAATGGCGCAAAGACCTAGGACCAAATTGAGGAGAACCAAGTTAACGGGAAGAAGAATCGAAGGGAGTGAAAGGGAATTGGGTGGAAAAGTGAAAACTAGGGGAAAAAGGGTAGGAGGGAGAGAGAGGGGAAATTTAAGGGAAAGAAGGCATAGTTATTTCGGCTTAGCGACAGCTTTTCCCACGAGCGACTAGATGGATTATTGATCGGAGTTCCTGGGACTGCGGGGATGTGGCCTGTAGCCAGGTACCAACCTGCGCATGCCGCATTAAGCTACAGATTCTCTACACTCTCTCTCTCTCTCTCTCTCTCTCTCTCTGTCCCTCTCTCACGTCCCCTAACTCCATCCTTCTCTCAGTCACACACTAACTCAATCCAACTCTCTTGCCTCCTCATTTTCGCCATTCCAGTCTTACGTACACCCAAAGAATGACTACAGGTCTTCGCCATTAGGTTGGTACACCTGATTCAATAGATGCACTAGACCCAACATTCTACCCGTCACTCTACTCGTCTCTCTCGTACATCCGCCTGGCATTCACCTACTTTGCGCTGCTCCTATGACAATCAGTACCTAGAACGTACATGCCTTGGGTACCGTTCGCCCTCTCGACCCCCCTCGCCCTAATATACCCCCAGACTCATTTTCTCCAGTTATAATTACCAAGTCAGCATATATGCCTAGTCGTTTACCTAGATACTACATTTATTCTCCACACGTCTCTCAGGGCGCCCTTATTACCTTTCGCTCGTCCTGACTAAGAGAGGTCTCCTGTTCCATCCACTGATAACGATTAGAGGAATTTCCACGTTGTTTATTTTAATTGAAAATTTAATAGTTAATCAGCCACCCTCAAATTGCAATATTCGTATGTCTTTTGGACGAACACGTGTTCGTATGTGTGTTTTGTTTTCGAATTCAAAATCGTATTTACCTCGTCACCCCTCGATGAACTTGCGTACACGTGTCAGGCGTGCTGTTCAATCAGAATTTCGATTTTGTAAAATTAATTAAATTTCAATTTTGATTTTGCGAATTTTATTGTTCATCTTTTTTTTTAATACGTCAAGGTCAGTCTGGATGAATTCTGCCGAGGTCAGACCTGTGATTGGTCAGTGCACCCAAAGGTAATAGTCAATCACTGTGCAATTTGGGCCTCGAGATTACCTGTATGAAATTCACTGTTAATCGTATCAGTTATCGCGTCATCGTCGTCGATGACGTCGTCGGGTTATGAGCGTCATCGAAATTCGTTTAACGATTGCGAAATTGAGCGCGGACTATTGTTATCATTTAATCAAAATCGGATTGGACGATAATGACACAAGCCTTGTTTTGTTGGGTAAATAGCCAATTAAGGGAAACACGTAGACATTTCAGTGACTATCGGAGATTCGTTTATTTCGTCCCTTATGGAGTTGAGCGAGTTGACGCGTTTCTATGAAAAAAAAAGTCAAGAATCGCGAACGTTATTTCGAGGCGATGACCTGCAGACACGAGTGGAATGTGCGAAAATAGAATCGACACGCGGTATTTCGCGAGCTTTCGTGCACTTTGCCGTACTTTTACGTTACTTTAGGTGTCGTGCGATGTATTTGAAAATTTGCGCGCTTCGCTTTTTATTCCCACCCGGTATTTAAATTTCCTGCAAAACGATATACCGAATCTATAGGTCCATCCGATGTCTTCGCGATGACCTGGCAAAGACATTATCGGATATTCCACTCGCATTTGACTCTCGAAGAAAATTCATATCGCCTTTGACGGTTCGATCGAACGAGGATGGTGTTACGTGAGTCTGAAAAATTCTCTTGAAAAATTTCAATCGCGAAATCCAATTTTATCTTCCTCGCTGAAGAAAAAAAAAAAAATTCTCTCAGACTAAAGGAGCCAAAAGTCAACGTTGAAAACTCTTCAAAGTGACTGCGACGAGTAACCGTGAATTCGTTAGTTCCAAATTCTCCCGTCGGACGGAGCTGCCGGTTGGAAATTTAAAAAAAGTCACGGTGCATCGGTTCGTGCGAATTTTCAGATTTATGCAACACGGAGCATTGCACTTTGCACGATAACAAACAATGACCAACCCCCCCACGCCTATCGGGTGTATATGCAATGCCGCCCCAATTTGCAATATTGCTGATGATCACGTCACTCGTATCAACCGCACAGACTTGTGCCGTCGCACGTTGACGTCGGATATCGCAGTCTCGCTTTATCGTATAATGTATAGAAAAAATTTGTTGCCAAATTTGACAGGAAAAATTTTTTTTTAAACCCGTGAATTATTTCAGTTGTGGCAAACGACCCCGGCGTCCAAACGCCAAGTCGATTTATTCCCCTTGAATTCCTTTCGCGACAAAACCGTCCTGGCGAGGAGGATACGTGCTGAAAGAGAGAGCGAGAGAGGAATAGTCGTGAAGAGACACCGAGGGTAGAGTAGAAAGGGGGAACAGGGCCGTATCTTTAAGGAAAAGGAAAGGGGGTTCCACGAAGAGCCTGACAGACTCTATAAATACAAACAGGCATTTAAGGCCTGAACTCATACGCAAGATTACGCACATGCGTGTACATATTTACAGTTTGTGCTTTCGTTGTGCGCGCGCGCGCGCGCGTGTGTCAATTGCACGTGTACAGTGACAGGCACACACTGACAGGTAGATACGCATCTAGTCTTTTATTTCATAGTCTTTGGGCAGAAGGGCGAGAGGGGAGGTTGAAAGGGTGGAGGGGGAAGAGGGGAACCAACCATTCCACGGGTACCAACCACCACCCGCTAAATTTACACGCGGCAGACGGAAAAGCCGCGGGGCCTGCGACAACGAGAGCAAAACCGGAAACTCTTGGATGATGAATTTTTTGGCCGGAAGTAAATCAATGACGGAATGAGGAGAGAAAAAAGAAAATTATTCGCAATCTTGTTAATTACCAAATTTAATTACCAAATTAGATATTATATTTGGATTTCTTGCTAAAAGCAAAATTTGTGGTTGCGTCTTAAGCATTTAATGGATCTATAAATAAGGGTAAATGTTGCGCGAGGGATAATAGGGGTTGTATGATATATTGGCTGTATTATGTACCAAGAGAAAAAGATGGCTATCACATTCTTCAGGGTGAAGTAAGATGACGCAAATAAGAAAATATTGATTTTTTTTTCTTTTTTTTCTATGAAAAAGAAAATAAACGAAGTCACGTCGGGATTTAAGGAAAGTTGAACGAGAGCGTGACGTAGCTAAGGGACAAGATCCATCACTGTCCGAAAATTAAATTTTCCCCGTGAAGAAGAAAAGTTTCTCGGCAAAACTTCGGAATCGAGTGAAAGTCCCTAGGTTAGCGGCATTGGCGTAGACGCAGGCGGGGCAAATGGGCCGAAAGTGCCTTAAGGTTAGCAAAGAGTCGTCGTTGCTGGTCGAATCGACAATGGCGCATTGCGGAAAGCATCGAACTACAGGTCGACACGCTCTGGCCAGTTTTCATTTTACACTGCGATCCAGTGACGTAGCCACTTCCGGTCGGAATATTGCCGTCCCACGTCGGGATAGCAAAATTGCCAAGAATTCGCAGGATGACTAAGAAATTATCCTTAGCGCGGAGGTTTAACGTGCGCTCGTGCGGGGCAATAAAGGGAGGAGGAGAGAAACTCGCAGCTAGGGATATTCAGTGGTGCCAACCGTAAAAATCAAATTTATAAGAAAATGGGTCGCTCACGTCCTGTAATTGCATTGGCGTAAGAAATCGGATCGTCGGGTTGGCAAGCCTGCTTGGCAGGTTACTAGATTTTCTTGGTAGCCCCATACGCGTTAAATGTAAAAACGTCAAGTTCGCCAACGCGAAATAAAAAGTTTACTGAATCGTCGTATTAGGCGTCTAGGGATATTCCCTAGAATCCTAACCTATTTCAATTGATCAGCCCGAACGCGATTATCCCCTATATTGAATCCCTGACATCTTAATGGTAATTCTACCGTTAATAGTAAAGCACTAACCCTTTGCCAGTCGATTAAGGATCAGATCCTTGTGTTGTGCTGTGTGAGGTTCCGGAAGTACCACAAGAAGGTAACATCCGCTTAGCGGTGAGGGAGGTGGATGTTGCTGTTGCTGATTAATGGAGTTGGTCATGGCCGTAGAGTGTTGCTCTGTGTTGCCAGGGACTCCCCCTCCCCCGTCCCCGGCAGGATCCATGGTACTCATACCTGGAAAATAAAAATCAAGCAAAGATATTTTAAACGCGTTTGATACAAAGGTTCAAGATCGAACAAAAAAAAATTCAAAATTTTTTCATCCGCTGATTGGCAGATTTAAAAAAAAACCACATTAAAAGACTAATTAAAACGTCAAGAGTCGTATGTCTCTCGCGGTTCATTCATCGGACATTTTTCACATCGACCGTCAGGAAATTCGATATTCTCGACCGCGAGCGATCGATTCTGTTCTACGGTTATCGAATGCAAATTTATTTATCTTCTCTCACGTATCTGTCCGCAAACTACATAAAAGCATATATATATAAGACAAGTATACGATTAATTAGTAGTCATTAGTATCGAGATTTTTTAGAAGCTTTTTGAGGTTGGGTTATTTAGAAAAATTATTATCATATGACATTCTTTCGATAATGCCAACACTAGGCGGTGGTTTGAAGTTGGCAGCGGATGGATACGACGTGAAGTTATTCGTCATTGAGAAAATTTAGTATAAAAACTGAATCCGTTACCAGGGCGAGTAATCGCTGTGCCAAATAAATTTCCTTTAATGAAAAATTCAATCCCGCGATAGGTATGTGACTCATTGCCAACGTGATAGATAAACCATTGCTAAGTTCACGCCAGATAAGATTGTCCTTAGTTACGTTTATAAGGTTATGTCCGAATTTTCGAATTTTCAAGTATAGATTTTTTTTTAATATCGTACACGAGATGACTATAGGGATTTTATTTTTTAACTGTTGCCTATAGGGATATGATTAATTATTATAGTGATTGGGAAATTAAAATCTTCTTTTTTCATACTCTGCAACTTCACGTCGTTATAAACGTAATAGGACAGTCATATGCGATAAGCGCCTAGTAACCGGGAAGCGTTACTTGTTACTGTGGATCAGATAGCGATTTTTTAGTAAAAATTTTAAACGATGTTTGATAATTATTATTTCCTAATAGTTTCACTGGTCTTGAAGAAATTACGTCACAGTAATAATACTGATTTTCTCGCGTGACATTGACGAGGGAAATTCATTGATTATCGAGGCTCCGATTACCGGCTATGAATAATCAAAGAAATTTTTATTTTATTAAAAAAGGCAATTTAAAAAAAAATTAAATTCGAGAAATTGCTAGTAATATTTTTTAATGCTTATGTATGACGGTGCCTTAAATATCCCTAGGAACTGAACGAAAATTGAAATTATGAAAAAAATAAGAGACTGTTATCAGATCAAACTGAAAGACAATCGAGGGATGAGATTTAGAAATTTTTCAAAATTCATAATTTTATTTGAAATATTACTCGGTCACAGTTTCCCAATAATTTCTCCACGTTTGCTGTGTCTAGTTTTTTTTCTAGTAAGATTTTCACCAAATTTCGCCTGTAACTGAGCTCGTTCCGGGAAGAAGTACAGGAGCACCCTATTGCGCAGGATTTATCCGATCGTTTTCTCGAGGAAGACGTAGCCATTGCGCAGGATTCTGCCGGTATATAGATCATTGATCCAAAAAGACGAAGCTCGTGAGTGAGTCAAAAAAATCGCTCTAAAATATCGTTTTTGAGTTTGGTAACTTTTTCTAGTCGGCATGTAGCGCGTGATTGAATAATTGGTCGATTTTCAAATTGAATTCAAAATTTTAGTGACTTTGACATGTTTTATTTTTCAATGATAAATTTACACGAGTTAAACGTTATATCGATCTGTATCGTGTGACTGGCTCTTCGAATTCTAATGATACACGAGAAAAGTTGACAAAGTAAAATTTCGATCTTCCCCCACCCTAACATGTCACTGCAGTAAAATCCCCTAGTAACCACCCCTCCCAAACTTAACCGTGTTGAAGTCGATAAAAGCTAAGAGCATGGAAAATTAAGGAAACTTCTACCAATCATTTTACTAATTCGACTTTAATCATTTCAAAAATCAAGATCTAGGGGATGTGAGGACTTTTTGAAAAATCCCCAAAAAAAGATGACGAAGCGTCAAACGCATATTTTGAGATAAAAAATTTCAAAAAAATATTTAAAAATTAATCACTCGAAAAATGATTTAACATCGCCAAATCAAAATCTTAATGGCAAAGGATCACTGTGTAAGTCGGTCAAGATCGAAACTATCAGCGAAAGGAGGACGTCGAAAGATCGGTACAACGATTTGATAAATCACACGAAGAATGATCGAGCGATAAAAAAAAAATAAGAATAAATAAATAAATGGTCTATTCAAAAATGGTAAAAACCACGAAAATTCGACAAAAAAAAAAAAAGTTCAAAAATCTTTCAAATCATTGACACAGAAGAAAAAGTGACAGATACGTAAGTAACGTTACAAATTACGTACATTGCGTCACGATAAAATGACTCACCTTATCTCGTCGCGCTTTCCAGCGTATCCCGTGTATTTGTCCTCAGGCCGTATGAGAAACGAATTGGCAGCCGAAATTCTCGAGTCGAGGTAAACGCGAAGTAAGAAAAGAGAGAGACAGGGCACGAGAAAGAATTTTGTAGAGAGCCCACAGGGCCTCCTTCACTCTCCCGTCCTTTTTCTTGGAATCTCCTTCCGATTATCAGACTTTCGTACGGACGTAGTCAAAACGTAATGGGCACCACCACCCCCCCGTTTTTCCCCTCCACCCCCCCAAAGAAAAATAACCGTACTCCTCAGCGAAATCGAGGATAACGATAAATGACAGAACGAGCGACTTGGTATATCCCCTTTTCGAGTATTTTCAAAAACTTCTATTATCCTTCGTTTTTTTACCTTTCTCTTGCTTTTCGATATTATACTTTTGTGTATATATATATATATATGTATGTAATATTTCTTCCCTTTTTTCAAAATACTTTTTCCCAAAGCGTCGACAGCAGCTCGCTTCGCGGGCTGCCGGCCGTCTGACAGTCACCACGGCTCGCTTGGATTGCTTTCACGCAGAATTCCCCCACCACCTCACTCGCCATATTCTCAGCCAATCCCACCACTCCGATCGCGCAGCTCCCATTGGATCAAATCCTGGGATTCCCCCACTACGCTCGCAGTCTCTACCACCCTAGTCCTCCTAGCTTTAACCCCTTGGACTAAGGGGGTATCGTCTCCTGGCGTATATGTATCTCTTACCTGGACCAAATACACATCCCGATGCTATACCTTTATCCTCAAAAGTGTATTATAGGGATTTTTCATAGTTGCCCGAAAACACCCTGGATTGTAGCCTGTACCAGGGATTGCATAATGCATAGGATTAAACAGGCTTTATTATTATTATTTGACACTGGAGGAACACAAAATTTCGAATCGAACGATCTTTTGGATCGAATGTTCGATACAGAATTTTTAACGTATGACAATATGAATAATAATAATTATCGTAGACGAATATTATTTTTATTAATTTATTACAAGGGTAGCTTTGAATTTTCAAACACCCCTCGAGACTAATGGGTGATAAGAGAGTTGGATGTGGAGAACGTGAGAAAATTGTTGAGAAGTCTTTTTCTTTTTTTTTTTAATGGGGTGAATTGTATTGGGGGTTGAAATTCGTGGTAATTTAATAATAATAATAATAATGTCTGTAGGGGGGTGTACCGTATCAATGATTGGTGCGTGAGATGCTGCGGGGACTGGGGATAAAAGTGAGACTGCCAATCGAACGTGAAGAAATTCCTTAATAAATATAGTCTGGTGACATTTTTCCTTCAAGCCAAGGGTGTATCAGGGAGTCTGAAGAAAACCCTATGGACAGGGGGGATAGGTATTCCAGGTCCACCAATCCTAGACGAAGTTTCGAGTACCTGTTGAGGAAATTCCGTATCTTGATTTTAAGGGATGATTTTTTATCACTTGCATAAGTCGCAACGTACTCAGAAAATAAAGTGCGTTATTATTTACAGAAATTAGGTAAAGCCGACAAGGGTCGTGCGAGCGTGACTCGGTTAACGCGAAAAAACGTGATAACATAAAAAAAAAGGGTGAAATCGAGTGTAAAAATAACTAAGGGTTGTTCGAGAGATCAGTCCCTCTCGCATAACGCCAGACGAAGTGGCATCATCCAAAAAGGAAGAGCCTACCGACAAAAAGGTGTAGAAGTGGATCGGATAAAAAAGAACGTGCCACTTTACCAAATCATCCCCTATTGGCGCAATGCAGTGCCAACCCCGTCCCAACATCCCTCAACTAAAACCCGTCACCTCAAACGTTTCCCGGTAACCCCCCGAGGGCAGGAATTAATAATACCATAAAGAGATCTTGAACGCGGGATTGAAAAAAAAAACAACCCCCGACTGAAGCAACCCCCTTGGCATCTCCGAAATCGTCGTGTCCCTTAAGGGTTGCAACGGGGCGCCGACGGGGGCGCGTAAGAAAATTGTAAAATACTTGGAGCTATCGGTTGCTTGTAAAACGAAGTCCTTAAAAATATCTCAAAATTTCTTCAACCCCCTAGCAACCCCCAAAAAGTTCAGGGAGGGCACTGCCAGACAAGCCCGGCGCGAAGTGCACGTTGGTTTTCCTAGGGGCTATGTGGGGGGACGAAAAATCAGTCTGGGAAACGAATAGAAAAAATAGCAGCGCAGAGGGGGTAGTAAAGAAATGGCCAGGGGGTGGTACGACATTTTCTACACATCCCTGAAGGATCCTGCGCAGGATCCTTGGGACGTGCGTGTCTGACACAGGTAAGGAATACACCCCTGCAATGCGAAGGGATCGAGAACTTTTCATCCCCCTCGGTACAGCCTGCGATTAAGAAGGCTCCGGACCAACCCCTAGCGAAAAAATTTTCTGACCTCTTTCGCGAATGCCAGAGGCCTGAAGACGACGCCGGGCAATTGGTTTTACGGGTTTTTTTTTTTTTTTTTTTTTTTTTTATATATTTTTACGTGATTGATGTCTTGATCAGCAGGGTACTTCCGGCCCACCGACCTCCCACCTTTCGTCATTCAACCCCCACCGCGCGCCGACTCCTACCAACCAACCCTTACGAGATCCTCTGGTATTGACCGGCTACGTACTAGTCGTACCGAAAACATCGACTAGTTCGAGAACCACCCTTTCTTGTGGCTACGCACCTGCGTAGATCCGACCGAGAAATAGGGGTGTCATTTATGTCGTATACATAGGTCTGTATGTGCTCTTATATAGCCATAAAGACTCAGTGCTGGTAAACACACGTAGTCCTGTGTAGTCATGGGTACCCATGGGGAGTGGGTATGACTCAGGAAATTGGTCAAACGACGTAGCACTCTGAATCTATGGGGTGATTTATACTCTATGGTCGATACTGAAGCTCCGGTGCAGGGGACGAAAAATCTGGATTTTCGAAAGGTTTTTTTTTAATTTAAAAAAAAAAAAAAATCGTCGATTCGCATCAACCCCATAAATTTACTGGTGCTCTCTTTATCCTGTTTTATTTGGGGTGGTGAGCACGCTACTGTTTCTATGGAGACATCTATGACTCACAGATTCGTTTAAGTGACGCAATAACTAAATCCTACGGGGTAGTTTCTTTTTCTTCTTAATTAAGCTCAACGAATAAAAATAAATTGCAGCTGCTAATTTTCTTTTTTTTTTTCACTTCAATTTAACCCTTCCTTTAATCCACGCTTCAACCCTCTGTCTACCGTCTTACGTAACCCATGAAACAATCAACTGTGTTTCCTTACGTGACCCACTTGTACGAACGTCCCTTAAGCACATTCATCCCCTGCTATTCTTATCTGCTTTGGAAAAGCAATTCAGTCGAAATAATCGCAACAGTTATGCAAACCCTTGTTCCAATTATATTCGAAGGGGTTGCTACTAAATAGGGTGTTACCGGAGCAGCTTCCCATTTCTGTATTAAGGGATGATTTTAACGGCTCAGAGACCGTACCTTGTAGTCACGAGGCATGAAATTGTTTATTTACCTAAAATTCAAAAATATTGCAAAAATTTCAAATTCAATATTCACTGTCTGATCAACATCCGACTGCGACTACTGTACGTTCTACTATGTCCAGGGATGTGTATGGTTTGAAGAAATCCTAGAGGATATAGACTATACCTATACTGGATAAGGGTGTACATATATACCAGCCGCAGGGTGAATTCCTGAACTTGTAGAATTTTCACGTCCAGCAGTAAATTTCCATGTCTGACTACTATAGGGATTCTACTACTGTGTTATACCGTTAAGAGGGTGCATTTGGAATATTCGAAGATGAATAACCCATAGTGGAAGAAACTGTGATAGATGGCGGATTCCTATGGGATAAGTATCGAAGGATAGATAAGAGACCGTGAGGGATGATCGAATTGAGGAGAAAAGAAGAAATTGAGGTAAAGTATAGTAAATGGGGGGGGGAAAAAAAAATAGAATAAGGTAACAGTGGTGTGGCGTGTAATTAATATTCTAATTAAGAACTCGAGCCTGAATGTCTGTCGAGGCGTAAATACACACGACCCCCCCCCCATCCTTTGCCGATTACTCGTTACTCCGGAATTTACTTTGCCGGCCACTACGCCCCGATCGGCTGTGACTCTGTTTCCCTTATTCGACGTATTTTGCGCGTGATATAATTTTCCGATTTTTGACTTTACGTAAAAATGGCTTTTTTGAGTAATTATGAAAAATTAAAAAAAAATTTTTTTTTTATACTCCAATTAAATAATGGCTTGAGTCTGTAAGATCGTGCGAAATTTCATACTGCTACTTCGATACTAATAAATGTTCCTTCAATTAAAAGTAAGGTCGTCTAATGAGATTTCCGCGCGAATAAATTTCACGGTTAAGTCTTGCGAAATTGCATCACTTATTTCTGTGCACTAGTTTACATAGGTATACGTAGTGTGTGCAGCTGAATAGTTGAAAAATAAATAACTCGTTATAATTATATAATAATAAGAAACGGAAAAGCACATTGGACTCATCGACGGGACGTGGGTCCGTTAATGTATTTTCGTACGTTCGTGCTAAAAATATTCGCTGGTTAATGAAAAGATGATTGGATAGGAGATTGAAGAGTGGGTACGATTCGGTAGCTTAAAGTTGAGGGGAAGTAAGAAGGATAACCGTATGATTCATAGTAAGGAAAAAGTTTTTAAAGTAAAGGGGGAAAAAAAATTATGAAATATTTTGAGTCGAAAAATTTTTGGTATTTTTATTTTCAAAAAAAAAAAAATTTGCAAAAAATTAATATGCAAAAATCAAAACATTATTTTTTAAATCACAGGGCAGATTTTGTGACGTTTGAGGTAATTAATGTCGCATTGTTATTATTATCGGATGATTATATACAGATTAATCTGTTATCGAGATAATTAATTTATTCGTTATCTATCTTAATTGTCACCCTCTACCATTTCCAGTTTACCAATTCTGCGCAATTTTGGCGAAAGATTTTATAAAATTTTATTTTTGAAGATTGAGTTAATGAGTGTTAAATATTTTTTTTAAATGTTTTAATAACTGATTATATTATGTATGAGGGTGAATAAAGTTTCAGGTCAATTATCACGAATCGATTATAGAGTGAAAAAGTGATGCAGCGTATGCGTAAGGGTTGGAGGGGTAATAGCTACTGTGAAAAAAAATCCCAAAAAGATTATTGGGCCCAAACGTGGTTACACGATGTGGGTATAGAGTTGGGCGTCTACGAGGCGCCGCGACGTCGGCGTCTCATCGATCTGACCGGCCGAATACCGCAGCCACTTACGTTATACTCGAGTTCTGCTACCTCCGTGGGAAATCCACACATCCGCAGACAAAGATAGTGTCATGGAGAATAAGAGAAATCAACAAAGGAGAAGAGAGACACATAGATTCGCGATAGGAATGAAAAAAGAAAAAAAAAAGGAAAGAGAGAATTGCCGACTTTCACAGTAGTGATTAAATAAAGAAAATGGATATTGGTAAAACTGTCAATGAAAAAAAAAAGTGGAGAAATGATTTTTCAAAAATGAAAAAAAAAAATATCACGGGAAAATAATGTACAGAAGCTTCCACTTTCACTTTCCTTGTATTAAAGGTAACGTACTGGTCTGCGTTACAGTGCTTTGAAATTTTGCGATTCAATTTTGAAAGAGCAAGCAATTTTTTCTCAACGTATATTTGCCGAGCACAGTGTTCTGAGAAATAAACATAATTTTTGTCTTGTATAGAAAGATCAAAATTTGGAATTTATTTTACGACGTCGAGATACAAGTTATTTTATACTCATAAATATATATATATATATATATATATATATATATATATATATAAAAGCCAGATTCAATTCATACAAGGAACCTCGTTAGTTCCTAAGCCTCTTAAAAGTTTCAAAGTCTCGACAAGTATCGAAATTCCGTACAGTACATACACCCCCAACTAAGCCTTTAATAAAATATCAAAGTACACGAGTACGTGAACTCAAAAAAAAATCATAAAAGAATGAAAAAAAATCCCATACGCGAATCGCTCGTAAAAAATAGCGAAAAGTTGCAAAAAAAATTTTTTCTACAATTTTTCACTCGCAAAAATTCATGCGAGCCGTCTCGACACTGATGCATCCAAAGTCCAAGAGATGTCGCCACACGCACGAGCCCAACAACAGTCAGTGTCGTCAGCAGAGTTCAAAAAATGGCGGTCAATTGATCGTTTACCCCCTCCACCCCATTATTTATTTCATTCGAATCACTGAGAACCTCTGCTGACATGAACCACCGGGTTGAGAACCCCCTGAAGACCAAGTCAAAACACCATCGCGTACTACCAGCACGCATTCTCGTTCTCCTGATAAATTGCTTTACTTGATGGAAACTTTGGCACTCTTCTCTAATCCGTGGCAAAAATTTTCTTAAAGTCAACCTCCTCCCACTGCCCTTCTCCTATCGCCAACCCCTTGGTCCGAGCTCCTCGACCTCATGCCGATCCTGATGATTCTCTAATTATGGATGTACCGTCTGCGCGTCGACCGAGCAGGAGGGGGGGAGGTTAATCCCCCCCCCCACCGCCCCTCCTTCAACTGACCATCACGCCACACTTCAAGGTTATCTTGCGCGCTTACTTACTTCCATCGTTTTCTGTGATCCTGATGGTTTTTATTAAATAGCTGTCGAATTCAGTAATAGGTCCCATGCCATAGATACATTTAAATATGCTCAACTAGCCCGCCAGAGGAGCTTCTCCGCGCCATTGGGAACCAAGATGAGAACCACTGAGAAAATAAAGATGACAGACGAATATTGTTATTTCAAATAGATATACGTGATGTTGGAAACGTTATGGAGAAAAAATATATATATTTAAAACTTCAATGTAATAGACAAATTTATTTTCATTAATATAAGATACGTGTGAAGATAGCGTTGATCCATTTGATATACGATTTTTATGTTAATTAATTATAATAATGAACTTTTGAAAATCTTGTATTTTGGAAATATATTTCTTTATAGCTAGAACATACGTGCTCTATTTTATTGGCAATTGTTACGTTTCACCTGCAGGGGTTCTCATTTCGTTTTTATATTTGCAATATCGTCACGACTAGATTTTGCACTGGCAAGTTTACCCGCTTGCAAATACGACTCGCCATCTTTGACTTTCTGCGCTCCGGATCCAAAGTAAGCTGAAATTGCTCAACAGGTTATTCCGCTTAGCAAGTTCTCCACGAGACTCGAGCACGTCGCTCAGACTGTTCAAGTGTCCCGACGGGTCAGTCAGTGGTGCTCAACTCGTTCCTGAAGGTTAATAATAAATTTGCAACTTTGTTATTTTCTATAAAATTTTATTATTATTTCCCAGGTTATAAACCTAAAGCATCGAACAATGGGTAAAGAGCATTGAGTAGTCTACGTCATAATTTCTCTATGCCATTGGTTTAAAGAAACCCTTGGTTCTTGGGAACTGTTGTACCGACAGTGCAAATGAGAACCGCTGTGTCTGAGTAAGAAAACGAACGGACAGTTTTGCTGATGATTTCTGCTTTCCTAATACACGAGTGACGCTTTCGGGACCGTTGCGCATTAGATCGGAGTTTAAACGCACGCAAGAATTCGCGCAGAATCAGAAAGAAATTAGAATTCAGCATGCTCGAGTAGCATAGCAAACATTTTTATCAGTCAATTTTCATTTTCGAGTAATCTTCGCATTTTGACATTTATTTTCAAAAACTACACTACTCAGTACAGAATATTTGTGTACGTTATTTCTCCCTAGCAACAGTCACTAATAGTCAGATAATTTCGTGCAATTTTTTAAATTTCTAATCAACAAAATTAATCCAATAAATGATAATACGTAGTATCAGAAATTGTAAACAAAAATTTTTTTACACGCAATGACGCAATTTCTATTATCGAACAAATTCCTAAGCATACGAAGACATCATTCGAAAGGCTAACTCTCAAATTCAATGCTATAGCGTTAACAAAAATGCTCTATTAATAATCATCACGAACTTAAAAAATCTTAATACAGGCTTAAAGGTCCAAATTGTTATCCCAGCTGCCTCAGTGTACCAATAAAAATCTAACACTCGTCAACCCTAAAAATCGTAACACCACAGCTGACACATGACCACGTTGTAGCACGTTAAGAATTTCACAATTTTTTTTTTTTTGAACTATTCCTCAGTCCCACGAGCAAATTCCCATCGGCGCAAAAAACTGTCAGAAAATTTTTCAAAAAAAAAAAGTGGACGACCCACCTCGTTCGAACTCTGACGAGGAAGTGAGGTGCCTGTCTTTCGAGTTTAGATTTCAGGCAAGGTTAAACTCGGACAGCGTTAAAATTAAGAACTACTCGAAAGATAAAAGACACGTGGGAGCGTGTGTGATCGCGAACCAGCAACCAGCACGAGACTCGTCGCTGCAAATTTGCGAAATACTTCCTCGGCAAGGATGATACCTTGATAGACGGTTCGCCAATTGGAAGGCCTGCTGCTCCAGCCAGAGCTTTCGTTCATCGCCATTTTGCGTTTACCTCTAGCGTCTCAAGCTGAACGGGAAGGAAGAGAAAAAAAAAAGAAAAAAACCCACGTATTAGTCATACGCAGAGCCCGGGTATTTTGCTTCGCTCCTTATCCCTTATGGAGCCTGGGCTCGGCGATGTCGGCCATTTCGAACGGCCAAGAAAGCAAAACAGCTGTATATACAAGGGGAAAAAATTTCGAAAAAAATAATTGATCCATGATATTTGATATAAAAAAAAATTACACATTTATACTTCCCGTAGTTCGATAAAATGAAAAATTTTTATCACGGAAAATTGAAATAAAATTTTTTTTCAAAAAAGATCGATCAGAAATGATCGATTGTATTTTTGTATTAAAAGAGAAAAATAATGATCCCCTCTAAAGAGCACGGCGCAGCAAGTTCAATTCGGTGTCACGCGACGCGCAAACTCTCTTCGGTTAACAGGATAGCATCATTGGCCAGCTGGTACAAATTGGTGTTCCCACCTGGTATACAAGTACTGACGATTCAATTCTGGAGTCATCGTTTCAATGACGATGACCTTCTCTGCTTTGTGTGACGCGATGCTCCGGAAATTATCTTATTGCGTAAACCAGGAAGCGTATAGGAAATTTCGGCAATGAGAATGAGCCTTGAGGGCCACGTGCGTCATATTGTAGGACCAGGTTTTGGTCTGGGACATCGATTCTTATCGGTAGATAAGAGGCCCTTGATAAAAATAAAATATGAATGAAGCAGGTTGGATGGTGATTTTGAGAATATTGAAAAAATAAATTTTTCAAAAAAGTAAAGGGTGTACGTTGTTATTGAAATTAAAATTGGTTGATTCAATTATAATTGGTTTTTATATGTCACTTTCTATGGATGCTGCAGGATCTTTTTGTATAGACTGTTTATTACTGGCAATTGATAATTTTGAGATTTTTTTTTTCTTAAAATAACTTAATACTCTCGCGATTGGACTGCTATGTCGAGACTATGATCTCCTAGTGAATTCGAGCGGGTAACTCCAGTCGAGTGTGACCATTCGTGGAACCCGTTTATAAAAGCCTCAGGGTATATAAGTAAGAGGGAAGGAGAGAGAGAGAAAGAGTGTCGTTTATCTTTGTTTATGCTTTTGTGCATTCTTTAATTTTCCAGCATAGCTTAGTATTTTTATATTTGAAAAAAATATTTAAAAACTTTTTCAATTAAGATAATTTCAAATTTTTATGAAATTGACAATTATGGTTAAAAGACAATTTGATTGCGTATCTTGCGAATGGTCCGTTCAAACTATAATTCCAATGGCGAATAAAAGTTCGGACCGTAAATAAGCTTTGATTGTTAATTAGATTATTTTAATTGGATTTTAAAGTACAAGGGCTGCAGCTTCATTTTTTTTTTAATTCCACTAGAGTCCATCGGAACTTTCGAAATTAGCTTATTAATTGGATTATTAAATTTAATTATAAAGTCGCTACTTGTCTCCTACCTATTACTATATTGTGTTTGAACAAAAATAGGGAATTAAATAAATTAATTTTTAAAGACTAGTTATTTTTAGTACTAGATTGTCTCGAAGAATGAAAGTTTAAGAAAATTTATAAAAATAATGACCGTTTTACTCGAAATGCAAAGATTCTATATTTTATGGACATTTTTATTATTTCAGAAGATAATTATTTATTTTTAAATATGAAAATATATTTATGCCCTATTTTTCTCTAATTTTGTTTTTAACTCCGCGTAAACACCTGCGAATCTTATGTGTTGAATTTATAGAGAAAAATTGATATTTCTGTAATTTATTATATTTACATATATATATTTACAGAGAAATTTATTCGTTCCAATATAGTGGGGATGAGATTATTTTTAATTCAAATAATTCAAATTTCAAAAAAATTCGCGAATTTCTAGCTGAAAAACTAAGGAAAATATCGTACCACGTGCTCGCGTACCGTGGGAACGCGCCGTTTCCCTAAAACCATGGAAATTTCAGGCTTTTCCCTGAAAAATTTTATATATCGAAGCAGGAGAACAGCAACGCGCTGAAGCCATCTTGCACGGAGTTGTCTATTTCGCGGAGTTTTCCGAGATTTTGGAAAATTCTTAATGCATCTGGCTTGACCACGGCAGTCACGACACCCTGACACGTTCGAATTTGAATTTACGAATTTCGCAATATTACGAATTTTTTTTCACGACACATAAAATTTCGGGTTCCCACCAAAAGAAATACCAAGCTAAATAAAAAAAAACGAATAAATAAATGAATAAAAATTTAAACAACAAAGTGAAACATTGCCTCGAGAGTATTTTCATATATACAATCCCAACTCCAATTAATAATTGCAAAAATATAATGAGGTCACAAGAATAAAATATTAATTATCAACAAAATAGAAAAACAAATAAATTATCCAAAGTAACAGTCGAGCATATAACAACAAAAGAAAATTCCCAAAATTTAAAAACCTGCCACGACATATAACAGCTCCATAAAAATATTGATATAATAAAATAAAAATATGAAAAATTAATTTTTTGCAAAATGTTAATTGCAAAATTTTCTATACAAATACAATTAACGAAATACACCCGGCACAATGAAGGTGTCAACGATACACGAGAATACCATAAGAGAAAGTCCCCTATTAGAATTCCCACATTATTACCATTATATACACACATGAAGTACAGGGGCCAACGTAACGCACGAAACGCTTAAGAAAGAGTCCCCCCCACTTGAATTTATTACGAAACGTGCTTTCTTTGTCATTTCCATATCTTGGTAGTCCAAGAGAAAGAGAAGGAAAATTACCAAACTACCAGGGTGAAGCATGCAGAGATCAAAGGGTGCAGGGCGAAGAAGAAAGAGTAAAGGCAGCGAGAGAATAAACTGAATAAACCGAATGATAATAATGCCAGTGTGGTAAAAAAGCCGAATGACAATCAAGTGACAATACATTTTGTGAATTATCAGGCAAACACCAATCCATTAGAGCTAGTCGAGCTTGACCCAGTCAAGTTTTCGTGGCAACTGGCCCGCACAACTTCGGAGTTGCGAGCGAACAGGAGAACATCTGACGGCTTGGATATAAGCGGAGTTGTGGAACGAGCAGTGGTTCTCAATAGGGTGGTAAATAAAAGAAAAAAGAAATAAATTTCGAGTTCGAAGTTCAAGTGGAGCCAAAAAAAATTATGAGATTGAACCGACAATACAATTATTGAATTACTCAATTTTTCTATATTAGAGATAACGAAAAAAATAATTTTTTAAAAATCAAACTAGAGCTGGGTGGAAGAATACTTTTTGAATGTTTTTTTTTTGTAATTCTACGTGATTTCGTGACGTTACAATTGTTTAGGATTGTTCGTATATTTATCGTGTAAAGTTTCGTAGTTTGAGAACCACTGCAAGCAGCTCGTCATTAATTAAAACGTAAACGGCGCGTCATATTGCGTCAGTCGACTTGCGCAGATAAACGAGAATTCTCGAACCTGCGCAAAAGCGCCACCCGTGCTCATGCGACGTACCTTTAACCTTAGGAACCCAACCTCGTGTTTAGGAAGGTTAGTTACCGTCTTGGCATAAATGGAATCTGGCACGTTTACCAATTCGCATTTTCGCAATATCGATTTCGCATAAGCGTTACGCGTCTACGGAGCACATACCTCGCCCAAAGTGCATACGACAATTAATAAAATCGAAAAAAACATTTTTTTTCAAAATAATCAAACCAAAAAATTTGCACGTATTTCGCTAATATAAATTCAGCAAGATTCTTACAGTGTTTTAGGATTTATGAAAGTGTTATAAAAGTCTAGGAAAAAAATTTATTTTTTTTTTCCAAATTTTATCATTTTACCTAATCGTATGATAACGCGTCAGATTAGATAATCACGTGGAGTTATCCGTTTTCTCTTGTCAGTGGGTGGAGTCTTCGAAAGCGTTGTACCGCCTTTAACAAATACTTGGAACCAGGAAAACAGGAGGAGTTTTCATTGGTTCCTGATTCGGTCAGTTTACCCGCCGCTTCCGTGCAGAGGACGTGGAAGACGCCACCTTGATATTCAGGCTCTTGGTTATCGATCGAAAAACGGCGCCGGCGGCCGGCCGGACAGCCACGTGTCTACGCCGGTTATGTAGCCACGTCCAGACATGTTCCCCTACGAACGGAAGACTCGAGTGTGACCCGGCCTGGGGACACGGCCATGTCCTTATCCAAGGTCAACGACCTTATACTTTTTATTCACTGTCACGGCGACTAAAGGCAGGTGAAGGCATCACATTACACGTACTCACCCACGTACACGCACAGATTTAACGTATTGAACTACATAGTTGATGTGAAAAAAGCATTATTTTGAATAAACTGAAAAATAGAAAGATTAATTTTGAATATGATTTCATATTATTTTAATTGAGACTATTTAATAATCGGGTATATTATATTTTTGTGATTTTTTTTTCACTATTGTTGTCATCAATAAAAAGCAAATGCATTATGTCATATTTAGAAAATTTATTGTAAACAAATTATAAAAATTGTTCAATAAATATTTATACCAAATTTTAATGGGTTTATGCGAATATTTTCATTTTTAATTCCCATTCAAATATTTTTCTAAATCTTGATAATTCATGTACAGTATATTATATGTTTTGTAATAATAATTAGTGTCGATTGTTGGACTAGTCGTAGCTACTAGTTCGAACGTTACCAACTACTGTGTTCTGTTCTCCTGATATGTTGCGCGACTGCCAGACATCTTGCGGTCCGCGCGGAATTCTTGCGCGCAATGACGAAGTCATTGAATTCAAGTATCTTTCAGTCATTAGGCGTTATTTAGTATGCTGCGTGTTGTTGCAAGTTTTCAGTAGAATCCTTTGGAGAGTCACTCATGACCCGAAGAATCCATTTTGACTTTTTATTTTAAAAAATTCACTCTCACGGTAGAGAATTCTGGATTAGTCGTATTACATAATTTCTCTGAGATTACACGTGTCATTCGGGAATTTGTCTGAATGCGATTTTGTAGGATTTAATGGTTATATGGCTAACTCGTTGGGAACTCTTAACATTGTCAAATATCAGTGGTGTTTTGTTTGAAGCACTTTATCCGAGTTTAAACGCCATTTTGAATAAGCATGCACGGTTGGAGTGTTCGTGTTTCTGGTAAAATGGGTGGAATTATGTACATTAAGTTTAATGAAGGAGATCCTGCTGGTGATATTTGGAGGGGTTATTATGGTAATACCGTATGATTAATGGGATCCTGGATTTACGCCTAGAACGGCTTTCTCCTTTCTTTGGAATATTATGAGCTATCGTGAAATTTGTAGTTAAGTTTTGGTCAAGACAAATCGCTGGATAAAGCATTTTGAATTTGGGCGAGTTATTAAAAGAAATTTGAAGATAGGGATGATTCCTTAAAGTTCTTTTACTTTTATATTGAAAAACTGTAAGACATTATGCATATAGTTGTATGAAATACAAATTTTACATTATTACTTGCTACTTTTAGACATTAATATTTTACTGAGATGAAAATTTGTATTGCATAATTTTTATTGTGCAATATTACATATTACAAGTATGATTTAGATTTCATTAGATGGTTTGGCAATGATTTATCTACGGTTTATCGTGATAAAGTTTTCAATTGCCTTATTAAGTTGGACTTGTATGTTCATCGATTTTGTTATCTTAATTTTGTTTATTCAAATTTCTTTACCGTATGTTTTCTTGAGATAAAGTTGGTCTCCGCTGTGTCTTGGGAGACTAACTGCAGTAATATAGTAGCTTTTGGCACCATCTGGTGGTTTGGTCTCTCACTCGATACTTCTTGGATTATTTTTGAAGTGGGAAGGTAACTCTGGAAATTTTGAGGTTATTACATTGTTAATAATTGAGGTATCTAAAATAGTTCTCTTTATTATAGATAACTAAATCACATTGTAAATTGACTGCCCACCTAATATTAAAATCTTCAGTTGGCGTTGCAGCAGATGATGATCGTAGTTTCCATCTGAAAAGATGATTGCGCATATAGATTCGTATAGAGTTACATTTGTTTGTAACAATATATAACATTATGATACATGCTATAAACACTTGATCTCTTTTTACTAATAAGTTAATAGTAAAAATACCTGTCTTCCGGACCATCCTGATTTTTAGGAATACTACGTAACTCCCAAATGGTAAGTGTAATGTATTTTTGTGTAAAATAAGGAATTCATTAATACAAAAGCACTTATAATAATTTTACACAGATTCATCGAGCTATCAGAAATATTTGGTTACTGGTATTTCGTATAAAACAAACTTTAAATCAAGAAAAACTCCCCTATGAAAGCTTATTCAGTAAGGTTAGAATATCTAAGTACACAAATACCGGGTTAAAAAAATCATGAGAATCCCATTTTCATTTCGAAAATACCATAAAACCTTAATATAAATATAAAACCTAGTCACTTTATACCACTAAAACTTCCTAATCTTCGCAACAAAGGTCAATATCACAAGAAGCAAAACAAAACAACGCTCGAATATAGTGCCGAGTCCAGCCATTATTCTGGTGAGTGGCTAGTCAAACCTAGTTCTAATGGCATTCAAAATTTTTCAAAAGTGATAAGCATTTTTAAAAATACCACCTGAAATAGAATACAAAAAACCTACCGAATCTAACAAACGAATAATAATTCTATAAAATATAACTCATCAATTTGTCCAATAGCCGAACGACGCAAACATTCAATATATATGGTAGACCGATTGACTAGAGTAGTGGCGCATTTCCTGATATCTCGAGAATTTCCGACGTCTCCGTTTGACAGATTGGCCGTGCGTGTATGCGTTCGTTCCACGTGAATTTTTTGTTTGTGCGCCGGCAATGTTTTCGACGGGCGTCGCGACGTCGTGGTGATAACCAATCACAGTTAATGGTAAGAAAAATTCATTTAACATCATAGAAAATTGACGCAGAGTGTTGTTCGTGTAGCAAAATTAAAGCCGGGTTATCGGTGGGCCGCGTAAACGCCAAAGCACCTCTTCCCTCCTCTACTTCATCCTCTTTCGTCTTCTCATTCTCTTCGTTGGACAAGGCTTCGTCTCTACTCCTACTCCATACACTACCACTGTTATCCTTTTCGGCGACCTTGAAAAACTTTACTTCATATCTCGAGCGGAGTTCACAAGACATGGTAAATTCTCACTTTTATATTTCACCATTTTCCATGGGACTACGTACGTACGTACATATGTATCTGCTTAGCCGGCACCCTTTTCTCTTACATACGTTAATTCGACGATGGTTAATTTTGAATTTTTTTCTTTCTCTTCCTTTCTCTTTTGTAAAGTCCCGAGTTATCCTTAGCGTCAAAGTCTCGCAGTGGGATCAGACACGTTATGGGAATGGAATGAACGGCTTGCGCCAGTGTATCGTACGATATTGTTCTTTTTTTTTATTTGACGTCTTTTGTTGTCTCGGAGTGATGATGTTACTGGTTAATTGTCAAGAGACTTTTAACGAGTTTCAATTAATTTATTGAGATCGAGAAGTCGAGGTTAATTCAAAGGAATTATGTATCGAGATGAATAACTGTCATTTTGTTTCAATTGATAACCGTGCCAATTTGAATGATTTTTTTACGTAAGTCTTTGTGCCACAAATTTTCTAAAGATTTTTCGAGATTGTCGTATCGTTTGAATTTCATTATTAGTCCTTTATTGATTTTCATGTTATGGGTGACTGTATACGTTTATATTATTTTTATTTTACCACGTAATCGCAAATAGTGTGTCTTTTATTTTGTTAACTGTGACTCTTATGTTTCCAACTTGCGACAACGGAACGCTCGTAAATTTCATTTTCGCCTGAAACGCAAGGAGGAACAGGGAAAAAAAATAAAAAAAAAGGAAAGTTTAGAATTGAACGATTCTCGGTATTTCCGGTGCCACGTAAATTCGCGCGTGTTCTCTTCGCTCGTGCATCCTGCTTTTATTTACCGACAGGATGATTAAAGACGGAAAGTCGATAAGAGGAATTCAGTTTCCCGCTTTGACTCAACCGGACAGTAGTTCTTTTTGTCCATCAAAATTTTTGCTAACACCAAGTGTCGTAATTTCAAATAAAAAAGTGAAAGAAAATGTTTCGCAGCATAAAACCGATACACTGGTATAGTTTATTTTACAAGTGTTATTTAGTAATCGAAATATTTTGAAAAATCCTTAAATATCGTAAATAAGTGACTTAGTGAAGGTTCGACAATTTTTTTATTCTACTGGAGTTGCCATTTTTTGTACGTAGCCCTGCTTCGAAATTTTCGTGGATTGCTTTACTAGAAGCAGGGTGCAGGTGACGCTTTTTGAAAAAAGAAAACCCTAATTATTCCCCATTGCGCGTCGTTATCAAGTGTACGTGAGTGTATTTTTTCCCCACCAGCCGACTCAAAAATATTTTCCCAATTTTGAAAATATTAAAATTTGAATTTCTGCAACAATACCGTTACCCCTCTAGCCACTAGAATAGCCTTGTTGGTACACTGGGTAGTGTAGTTACGAGCGATAAGAAAACGTACGGAAATTCGTACTACTGGTATCGCACCGTGCGAGATACCGCATGCGTCGATAAGGTAGGGAACAAAGTTCTGCAAGAGATGGTATAATCAAAGGAAACACGAAATGAAAAATAAGACAAATTCAGGACAAACAGGTTTCCCGTTAACGATGAGCCAAGCGGATCTTTGACGTAAGATCTTATGCATTAAAAAAGAATTATTATTACACAGATACAAAATTAATTTATTTTCCCCAAAATTAACATTTATCAATCCCATCATACATAACACGTAAAAATACAAATTTTCAAAAAACCATTAAAAAATCTCAAAATTACACAAAACGCGTATGCGCCAAAAAATTGAACCCGGAAACATAATATTTTCAAAGCCTAATATCCGTAAATTTAATTTCCCCTGCAAATTTTCATCTAATCGGCTTAGCGGTTCCTTTAATCATATTTAAGGGATACGATAAAGACTATCAAAACGGAAGGATGAAGTAAAATTGTCCAACCGTCGCTTACATAAGATAACAATAATAAATCGTATAACCGGAAGTTCAACGAAATCGGTCTTAAAGATCGCGATTCTACCAAAGAAAATTTTGAAGTCCTCGATTTCAGTAAAAAAAGGGGTGACGAGTCTCCGGTATCTAAAGTATGGAATTCCTATAATAATAATAATAGCCATAGAGAATATAACAGAGAAAAACAATTATAATGACAGGGATACGAGATTAAATTTTCCATCCAAATTACAAACACACAAAACGTACCTATTTATTTTTATAATATATTTTGCCAAAAGCATTCATCTCACTCTCTATCTCCTTTTAGCACGCAGCCGTCTCTTCCTCTTTGTGTTTGCCGATAACGCAATCACAGCCCAGCAAAATTGTTCGAAAGTGTTATCGACGGAGCTGAATGGTCCCTGTAGTGGTTCCGCGCGGGGTAACGTAATAATTAAATGCTGTCATTGTGATTGCAGGGTGGCCTCAATGAAAATGGCCGGGAAGGATGGGAAGGTGGAGCCCCGTGGTGGGGATATCGTGCGGCAAGGTTTCATGGTGAAACGTTCACAAAATAAGAAGCGCTTCACACCGATTAATTACAAGCAACGCTGGTTCGTCCTGACGCGCCACCATCTTGTTTACTACGACGGTGATGGGGAGGTTGGTATATAATAATTATTAATTTTCACATAATTATTAATTCCTATATAATCTTTACAACGAATATTCTATTTTCTTTAAACTTCATTTTCCTACGAGCCGTTTGAATTTCCCGCCCTGGCGGCGGCCCGTTCGAAATTAATTATTTTCATCTATTCATCGGAGAAAGCCATCGAAGCTTCTGGAAGTTATTTTAACGTTACTCGTTTTTTGGCCAAATCAACCATTTCGAAAGATTGATTCGTATATCGAGCAGATATGTTTATAATTATCTATATATCAATGGAGATAAATATTTTGCTTAGCCATTATTTTGAGGATTATGATAATTTGATGTCGGGTGCCAGATTCGTATTGCTGATTGATGTACCTATAGTCCTTACGTGGTAAAAGATTGATAGGGCGTCTATATCTGCTGAATTCATGGGGGAGATGGATTTATGGATGTACAGCGTTATATGTCTGTGTAAATATATATATATGTAAACAGTTAGTTACTGGTCCACGAAGAGGCTGCAGCACCCTGGCGGTGTGCTGAAGGACTGATCTTCGGTTGGGGGATGGTCACGTGCTATCGGAGTCGTGTAGAAAATCCTTGACGCATGCGCCTTCACTGAGAATCTCCATCGTCCTCCCACCTCCAGCCTCTTTTCTTCTTACTTTGGTCCAGCGCAAAGCTTTCGGCGAAGCTTCAGTCTGTAACCGACTATTCGCTCTGCAGCTTGCTTTACCCACTTACTTATTCTGCTCTCTTGTTCACTTGCTTATCTGTATATGGGTATATATATATATTTCTGTTTACGTTAATATATATATATATATGTATTAACTGCTCACTTAATCTCTTGATTTAATTTTATACTTCCTTATTCACTTGTCTACGCCAATGGCTTTGTTTACACGCTCTGACGTATGCACGCGTGTTTACTATTGAAAACGTCAAACGCACGCTCGAAAGTTTTGGCTCCTGTCACTTTCGTATCTCGTGGGGTTGGTGGGATATTTTGTTGGGGCAGGGAGGCCTGGGAAATTGGGAAGTGGGTATAATCGGTGTAACAATTTTTTTTCGGATGAAATTTACTCTGGATTCCTTTGAGAGAAATTTGAACGTTTCCGTTTGCGCGCTTAAGACATTCTGGAAATTTATAGGGGGTGACTGGTAGAGGGTTTGATTAGGCAAATTTATGCGGTGCGTTTGCGAATTTTAAATTGCTGAGATCGGTTTTTCATTGTTTTGGGATTGCCGGGGTAGGGTCGATTTTGAAAGTGGTTCGTGTATGATTTTTGCGATTTATGTTATTTTAATTAATCTCGGGGGATGCTCAAGGGGGTGAATGGTTTGGTCAAAATTTTGGTTTGGTACCAGTCGGTTTTTTTTTAAGTTTGGTTATGTTTGGGAAAAGTTGAAAAATTTGGATATTTGGGAAAGTGGTGTTTCCTTTATTTTTGATACTTTTGATAATTCTTGAAACATCGACAGAATTTTTATTCTTAGCTTCGTTCTGTCAGACTGCTGTTGAAATTCTTGATTTTTCACGTAATATCGGCAGAAGTCCATTGATTTTGAGAGGTTTAAAAAATAAAAAGTTTTTTCGTCGAGAAAGCTCTATTCACGAAGGAAATCCGAATCCTTTGAAACCGAGGTCTTCGTTTTCCGCTTTGGGGTTTTCGGTTTCCTACTTCCGGATTCGTGGTTGAATGCTGTTATCGTGATTCGATTCCCTCGTATCCGCGGAATAGTGCCAAGGAAACCGTTTGTCACTATCTTTTTTTTTTTATTCTTGGTGTACGATTTTGTGAACTACGACAGTGTCGGAATAAAAGAAAAACTAAATTGGATTCGGAAATAAAAAATTTTACAATTTTACGTAAAAAAAGGCTTAGAATATTCCTCGCGACGATCACCGAAGACATTGTGAACTTTGACACTATACCGTTACGGATAAAATGAAAATATCAAAAATCAGTGATCGAAAAGGGAATATTAAAAAAATTTGAAAAATCTACCGAAAGCAAAAGTCCTGCAAGGATAATCAACCGAGCGGTTCACTGTACGTGAATTTAAAAAAAGAATAAAATTTTGAAAAAAAAAAATCTTTAAACGCCATAATTTCAAAGCGGAAAGTTTGCTAAATAATTCCGAAAAATTGTATAATTAAACTGAAAAAATATTTCGCTAATTTAATAAAAAAAGAAAACGTCTCGAGACGAGGATCAAACATTAAAAAAATTACGTGTTTCTTGTGAATCGTCAGACTTTCCAAAAAGTATTTTCAAATTTTGCCGCGGTTCCTCCGAGGATCTTTATACTTCCTCCTACGGTCACCGATAGCCTATCTACGCTCTCGGGATACCCAGTGAAACTTTGGAGGGAAATAGAATTTCCCATCGTGCGATCCGCCGACTCGTCAAAATCCATTGGTACAACAGAGAAAAAGTACTTCGCGTGCTTTTTCATTCCGGCCGACAACGTGGAGGTGAGCGAAGCCCCCAACAAAAGAGCAGTAAAAGCCGATCCTTATCCTAGAGAAGTTTCTTGATGATCCTCTCATTGTTGTGCAACAATAGGCTATAACCGATTACAGTATTTGAAACGCACAATAGCCAAAGTAGTTGAGTCTGTAGGCTATACCTGTCACTCAAGCAAATCGAAGTATCGCAGAGTAATAATTATTGATATTTATAAAAAATAATAAAATATCAATAATTTCTATTTACAGAATTTTTTTTTCCTTTATAAATTTTTTTCACCCTCTGCTCACAATATTCATACATTCATTTTTTTGGTCTCTCGGTACTCTTGATGGAAAAACCAAAATGGATGGATTTTTGTAATATAAATACGTTGCTGTACAGATAGTGTATATACGACTGGTGATTTTTTTTTGAAAATTAAAAAAAAATTATTTTGATATTAATAATCTCTCTGACGTTTTTGCGAATATTGGAGATTCTGCAAAATATTTATTCCCGATTATCGCAAAAATAACGTCAAATTTTATTGCTCTTGTGGCAGCGGCGTCGCGACGCTCTGGTCGTCCGAAAAAAAAAATTTGTGCTTTCATGAAAACTTCATGGATAAGGGGGAGAAAAAAATTGAAGTACTAGAATCTTCACGAAGCTTTTACTTGTATCGACATATTTACTGACATTCGTCGTATGTGAATGTTAGGTTAGGCTGGGTTGGGGGTAGGTTAGGTTCAGGAGCGGCCCTATCGAAAGGGGTTGTATGAGCGTGAAGAAGAGGAGGTTAAGTCGCCGAAGAAGCTCCTTGATCCACTTTTGCTTTAAGCCGCTTACGGTCGTGGTCCTTGTGTCCCTGTTTGTGCCTAATCCTTGAATTTTATACCTTTTTTTATTTTTATCTTTTTTACCTCCAGCCCTGTACACAATAGAAGAATTAAACTGCGGATCGCAATATCATTAGAGGGCCTATCCTCGGCTTAGAGTCTCTCCTCCATCTTGAATAGTATACGGGTTCGATGAAATTTAAAAAAAAAAATGGGAATGATATTTTGAAAAATTTCCAATTCAAAACTTTTTTGCATTTATTCAAATTTGAAAATTTTTTATGCTCACTAAGTGTCGAACATGGGTTTTGCCACTTTGGAAATTACATTCCCTATTTACATAAACGACAGTTCGAGTATTTAGGGATAGTTCCTCATTTTCAAAATGCACGCTCTCCGCTCGGCACTTCACTGGATTAGGAAGGATAAGCAGGATTATCGGTTTTAACACGATTTCCTATACTAACGATGAAAACCTAACCGAAATACGTGTCCTGAAATGAATCATCTTCGGTTCGATATTCCTATTCCGGATATTCACGTACACTCGGACCCTGATAAATTTTTGAGATTTGACATTTAAAAAAATTTTTTTTTTTTTTCAAAAACGAAAAATTAATTTTCAAAAATTTTTTTTTCAGCGACGCAAGGAACGCGGTCGAATCGCGATCGAGAACGTTCACGTGGTGGAAACTGCGAACCTCGGCGCGGGCGGAGACGTGGCCGGGGCTGAATCCTTGGGCGGGGGCGGAGGTGGCGGTGGGGGAATCCCCGCTGGACATCCGTTTCAAGTCGGATACCGTGAAGCTGGCCAGGAATACACGCTTTACTTACTGGCCGCCAAGGAGCAGGATCGCGCCGAGTGGATACGCGCCATACGAGCTCGTGAGTTTGAATAATAATAACAATATTTTGCAAATCGTCCAAATCCCCAAGTCGTTCGATAACGATATCAAAAAAGTCGAAAAAAAAAAAAATCGCCAACTCCCTTACAAATTCGCAAAAATCTTCATGCTGGAGATATTCGCAATTTTCACGACGCTTAAAATAAGCCGGATAAAAGAATGTGTATGAGCGTTAAAGAGAAAAAAGACAAATGTGGTAAAAGCCTCGTAAAAGTACAAAAGGTGAAAAGCGTGCGAATTTTACACTACATCCTCTATACGTTTCTTTATACAAGTAAAAACGTAGGTATGCAATATCGTCGGTGGCTCCTTTCAAAAAATATGACTTATTTTTCTCCATTGGTCCTTCCTCTACCCCCTTTTTTTTTTTTTTTTTTTTTTTCTTTTCATTCGCGACCCAGTTAACTTCGCGAATATTTAAAGTGTCGAATTCGCGACGTATGTATATATATATACATGCATACACATACACGTGGTGCAGTTTCGCGAATAGCACATCACACACGTGTTTGCCTGTATACATTGAATTCCCGTTAACAGGCTAACTACCCCAGCCTATCCTATTGCAAACAATTCGCAAATCGTGTAACCGTATCTGTGGGTGGGAGGAGGGAGGGGGATGGGGTGTGCAAATCAGCCCTGCCATAAGTCCTCGAACCCTTTTCCAGAATTGCTCATTAATTCAACCGGCATCGCCCGAAGGTGACAGCAGCCCTATTAGTGACGTTTAAACGTTACTTTGAGTTGCTGCAAAAAACGTGATATTAATTTTTTGCGAGTGCGAAAAAAAAAAATTTTTTTTCCATAAATTTCTGTCGTTGCCATTTTCATGAGTTTCGCGATCGCCGTCAGCGAGGTTGAGACTCTTTTTTTTTTGCAACTTAAATAATCAGAGCTTCGCCGTTTCGCTTTTTATGCGAAAAAATGCACCGATGCACCCGGGAATGCGGGTGCATCGTTTGCACTGTTTATTCCCTCTTCCAGCTTGCAACGCGACTTCTAATACTTGTAATAATATCCTCGAGCTTTTCAACGGCGAAGCTCAAAGTGCTCGTATGACTGAAAGGCGACTCCTTATGCAGCGTTACGAAAGGGCGGCGCTGCTCTGGGCTCGTATGAAAATTAATTTTTATTTTATTTACTCGCGAAATTTTCTATTGCTCACACGTCATTCAATCTCTTCGCGCGCGGGACTCTACGAGGACTTTTCATTTGCATCCGCTTACATGTTAATGTATGGTTCGTTCAGTTATCTTTTATCGACCTTACAATAGCGACACAGTCTATATTATTTTATTGAGTTTTATATTGAAAATTACGTATTTATTGTGCAGAACCTTGAAGCTGATTCAACCTTCTCGTTCAAAAACTAATTGAAGCTCCATTCAGCGAGTCGTCAAATCTAATTTCGTTCTCGGCTACGAGTCAAACTGTCGTGGAGTGAATTTTTGCGTGAATGAGGTAAACAAAAAGAAAAAATGAGAATTTGTCAACGAGCAAAAACACGATAAAAATGTTGAGTGGTGAAGAGTGGAGTCGATTAAAAAAAAATAATAATAAAAAAAATAAAATAAAAATGTAGATATACTTTTGAAAATTGGGTCGAAAGTGTGGGTTGACAAAAAATTGCTATTCGTGACTTTTGAGTGTGTGCGATTTTTTTGGACTCACTTTTTTTTTTGAATCCCTGCAAGTTCTTGGAAGTTCTTCTGAATTTTTAACTCGCGAAAAAGCTCCCTTTAATCACTCGCCCATTGATTCCACGTAACGACGACGTCTGCTTAATGGCGGCGAGCTTGAAAACGCGACTGCGAATGTTTCTTGCAAATGGATGCAAGGGTGTAGAATTCGCGAAAACAAATTTTTTTTTTTACGAATTATTTCGTCTCACTCTCTCGAGATGGCGGAGTGATTTTTTATTCTCTTCGTACGTCCCACTTGTATGTCTCACGAGGGTGGGTAGAGGAGAGGGTGAGATTGTATTATCAGTGCGAAGGAGAGTTTTCAGGAAAATTGTAAAGGGCGGGAAATTTGAATGGAGCTATCGTTGCGAAATTAGGATTGATAACGTGTTTAAGCTTTTGGGAGAAATGGCTATTATTTCTGGACGCTTATCAGCCAGCTTCGTCTTATCATTTATATTGGTGACAATGCAGAAGACATGGCCGACTGACGTCTAATCAGGCTGGCTTTGAATTCTTCACTTTGATCGTGATCAAAGCTGTTTAACCCTTTTTCTTTCTTTGACCTTCTCATCGTTCGCCTCAACCTCTGGATTTCAGATTTCGCCATTTGCAATTCTACGTTTATTCTTAGTTTTTGCATTTTTTTTTTCGTTTTCCACATTTTTCGCATCGCCTACGTCTACCTGTCGCTAGGCGTACGTATGATTTTGGAAAATTTGTCTGTGCCTGAACTGTCTTTGAAATTTTTTTTTTTTCAAATTAGTTACTTTAACTAGGAGCTCGAGGAGGGGGGTTTTATTACGAAAAAAAGAATTTTTCAAAAATCTGGTTTCTCTCATTTTATCTGCTCCACTTTTCAGCAGGTACCTTTATGCCGTGGGGTATGAGAGAGAGGGAAGGAAAAAAATAATGGGAATGCTTACTCGCCCTCGGCGAGACTGCCTTAGCAATCTCGACTTCCGGTTCTTGTCGATTTTCTCCTACGTCTTCGGCCAAAAAGTATTCGTGAATTTATGGCCGTCGCCGTAACGCTGAAATAAGAGGGACGATTGTTTCCTCGTTCCGTGCAATTTCCGGTTTCGCACGGAGCTCAACTTTACATCCCTCCTGGCAATGCAGCCCGAATAGCGCGACCACTTTTGGTTCGCCAATTTTTCTGAGTGAAAATTTTACCTAGGGACTCCCCCTCCCCTCCCTTCAGCAACTTCGAGTCACCGGGGAAAAAAGTGCCGTTTTGCACGAAAAAAAAAAAAAACAATTTTTTCATAATTTTTCGCGAAAAAAAAATTTCACAAAAAACCGAAAAATCACGGTTCCCAAAGATCCGTTAGAAACAACGGCAAAGCACTCCGTGCAAGAAACCAACTAATACCGGAAACAACGGACAGCCCGAGCCGCTAATCAGCCGGGCCCACTATGTGCATACGTCACGGGCGCAAAACCGGAAAACAAAGAACAGGAAGGACAAAGAATGAAAGCGCGAAGAGTGAAAAAAAAGACTTACATTTTTTCTTTTCTTCGCCAGCAATCGGCCGCATTTTCATTTTACCGTCGACCGTATATCGACCATGCAGAAAAACGACGTCGATAAACTTGGAACAGCCGCAGTTGAAAATCTGAGTGAAATCAGTTGCGAAATTAAAAGCTATTCTTCAGGAGCTAATCGCGTGGACCCAATAAAAGTTTCAGAGCTTTACCCCTTTCAGTCAAAATCTTTAGCAGTGATGGCTCGGGAACGGTTTTTTGACCAAAGAGTCAAGTTCCAAATTTGACTGCATCTTAGGATCTCTCAAATTCTAAAATACCTTCCAAGTCTTGAGACACCCTAATTCCCACGTGGGACAAGGGACTGATTCCAAAATTTGACTTTTCCATATTTTTTCAACACCTCCTTACCTCTCAAATCCTACGTTTTATTTCCTTCAGTTTTTTATCGTTTGCGTTGTGGCGGTTCTAATTTTTTTTGACCTACCACCGTTTTGACTAAAAGGGAGTGAAGCTCAAAAATTTTAATTAGGCCACTTAACTGGCTCTCGAACACCTCTTAATTTTGCATCAGATTTTTTGTTTTTCAATTTTTCAATTTTTCACTGTGGCGGTTCCAGCTTCATTCACATAAAAAAACGGCTTTTTCGTTTCCCCTATCGAATACACCCCATGATTTTTCTAGGGACATTTTTTCCCCCAGCACTCGCTCTCGGCTGTATCCCTAGTTTCTTTCATTGTTGTCAACCTTTTCCCTCACCCAATGCATCCTTACGGTGCTTCCGTCGTGCCACGATTTCCCTTATACCCATTTTCACCTTAGACCTACCATACATACTGAGCTATACTGTACTAGATCCCATTTTCCATATTAATCTACATACACACACTATATTCTACCTACTGTACCGGACAACAATGTACAGTGTCTATTCTATTACGTCATACTATCATATTCTACATCACACTCTCACATACTCGCTGCCATTTTTTTTTTTACTACAAATTCACAATGTGCGTCCCCCCACCCATACGCCGCCGTTCAATTCTCCACGTTCACCACACACTCCACGTATGCGTCCCGCCCCACCGTCTATTTACCGACTGCGGCCTTCCAGTCTGATATTTCATTTGGCTTGTTAATTAACCATTAACGAAGCGCGAGCTGCATCCAGCCGAGTAATTAAGCCTGGGCGATTTAACCAGCGAACCGACCAGCCAGATTCTCCCTCCCTCCCACCCCCCCGCCACCGCCTCATCCATCTTTTCTCCTCCTTCGTCCGCAGCGTCTGCTTCTCCCTATTAACTGGTACGGTGTGTGCGCGTTGGCGCGAAATTCAAAAAGTCATGTATGCATCCCGACTGTCACGTCACACAATGCACCATCCGGATACACGTCTACGTTCCGATGCACTTGTACGAATTTTCCACGAATCTCTGTATGCACTTTGGTGCATCCACTCGCCCATTTTCCGCGAGCGGTCGGAAATCCACTTTTTGTGCATTTTAACAGGGGGGGGGGGGGGTGCACCGAAAGGTGGCAAAATGCATGGGGATGCATCAACGTGGCTGAGTCTTGTTTTTTTTTGTCTCGGGCTAAAATGCATCCTATCGGGATGCATCGGAATTTTCCTTTTTTTGAAAATCTCTTTCTCGCGCGCAGACTCCGCTGCAGCGATTGCGTATACGAAATTTGAGTTGGACTTTTTAGCTTCGTTTTTCGGAAATTGTTGAAATTTATCACGGACAATCCGGAATCGAATGGCGATCCGAGATTTTGACTCTTGTGACATGCTGTGGATGCTGGGTAGATTTTTTTGGGTTTTTTTTTTTTTTTAGGGAATTTGCGTTACTGGACGCGGATATGGAGTTTAGTGCATAGTTATTATACTTGTTTTTGTCTGTGATCGATCGTACCGTGTATACAGGGTGTATCGAAATTATTGTATTTTGTTGGGTCGTTATCAGTGCCATTCCATACGTCATTGTTATCTTCGTGACAGGAGAATATATATATGACTTAATTTTTTGAAACAGTCCGGAACTGCAGCTTGCGGCTGAATATCATTGGGCGAAACGATTTATGCACGCTGGACGATTTAAATGTTTGAAAGCAGTTTAATATCGTTTGCGCATCCAGGATAGCCAGGATCGATCGTATCGAGTTTAAAATGAGGAGGGAGAAAAAAATTTCAAGATTTTTGAGAAAATTTTTTTTTTTCCTTTCAATTTCAGTCTGCAGCGAAAATCCAGGACTCAGCGGACGTTACCACACTGGTCTCTGGAGCGGCAAGCGCTGGGCCTGTTGTCGCTTATCTGCAAGATCCGCCGAAGGCTGTGACACGTGCAGCTGCTGGACCACCGCAAATTCCCTCAATTCGGGGCATTCCGCAAATTCAACGAGTCCGACGCACGCCGTCGGGACGGCTAATACGGTCAACTCCACCGCGATCACCTCCGCTGCGGCCACCGTCACGTCAACGACTATCCTGCCGACGAACGTCATCGCCGAGGCCAACAACAACCCCCTGGTTCAACCCCCCTCTCGCTCCACTATCGGTAAGTCTTGTCATAATTTTTTTTATTTAAAAAAAAATTTTTTTCTACACAGCATCCTCCCCCTGCGCAAGGGTATCTGGCTGTGATAATTTTTCACTAGGGGTTGTTTAATTTTCTTCTTTTTTTTTCCTCCCTCGTGGTTGGTACACCTGCGGAACGTTATTTCCTACGGACTACCTCTTGGTACGCGTGTATGCACTCTTTCCTGGCCTTTCACGAAATTCTATGCAATAAACACGGGATACACCGAAAGCTCCGTACTCGGCATTAATTACTCGCTGCTTCGTGCTAAGGAGGTCAGAGGTCAATTTTACTTCTCGCAGCGCGAAACGTCTTGCCGTTTACTTTAATTTACACGTAAAAACTTAAAAGACGTTGTTTCAATTTTTTTTCTCATTTTCTCCTCTCGCCTGGTCGCCATGCGAAGTTATACTTGGACTTAGTGCAGCGCGAGCTTCCTGAAGTCAGTGACGATTTTTTTTTTTTCAAAAATTAAATTTTTTTTCGCGACGGAAAAAAGAAAATCGTAAATCATCCCTTGAGCGGCGATATTCAAAATTCTCGTCAACACGTAGAAGCTGCTTTTTGAAAAATCCATCAGGGGGTGGCTTCTCGTATGTGAGAAGAGGGGTTAAAAAAAAGAGTATAAGTGACTGTAACGGGTGGCGTGGAGGGGACGAATTAATTCGCGGCTGATGACTATTAACGCCACGTTCAGGGAGTGGGTGGGAGAGGGGGAGGTGGAGGGGGGGGGGCTTAATGCAATGCTGACTCTTGCATTGTCTTGCAAAGTGCAGACATGCATTTATGTATGCAATATTCGCTTCTCGCAGCTCGTTTCGTCTCCAAGAGAATCAGGTCCCCTCTCCGCACCCCTGACCCCTGACCCCTGACCCCTGACCTACGCCCACGCGGCACTCCAGGCGTTGACAGAGACCCGATATACCTATAGGCGAATGAACGATAGGGGTGTGAAAAGTGGCCAAACAAAAAAAAAAGGGGAAGAAAGTGGAGACGAAATTTGGGTATCATCACCCTTCACGTTCGTAAACCGACACGAGAGGGTTGAAGGTCGAAAAATTATTATCCACCCTCGAAAATATCGAATTGATTTTGAAAAAAGGGGCAAAATCCGTGAAATTTATTGGCTTGTCAAAAAAATTTTTTTCCTGCTTCCACTTTGACTTTGATTTGAATCACGTATTGAAATTTGATTTTTTTTTTGAAAATCTTGACGCGAGAAACGTACTGGGAACGACACTCGGGTACTTTCGGTAAGACGTATTGAAGTTCCATGACGTCATAAATTATCATAGAGATTGGATAGTAAAATGACGGGACACCCTGTATAACGTGGCAAAAATTGTTATTTATATATTCGTAATATATTCGTTGCTGGGTTATATGATATATTTGGAATTGCTATATTTTCACTGATGGATATGTCCATCAGGCAGTTTTGGGTCTCTGAGTGAGAGTCTATAGTTTTCGAAAGTATAGTATAGGGTTACTGTGTACTACAGTGTAGCCTATAGTACATTGTTATAATGTCACTAATGCAGTTAGCTGACAGGTACTGTATGGGCGCGGGATGAGGGGACTGGTGTATTACCTTAGAATTTGAATCTTGAAAGCGAACCTGATCGCGCATACCAATTCGGTCTTTCGATTTTGGACACGTTCGTCAGTCCCTAAACCAACCCTTAGAAACAGATCAGATCCCGGTGGTCTCGGGATGGAACGGCGAAACAAGATTTTAGGCTGGCATCGGAATTTCGGCCTTTGAAGGAAATCAAGGCTTGACGCATTTTCGAAATTGTCGGACGAGGGCTGCAATCGAAACGTCCCTTATTTACGTACGGCCCTCCACCGTCTAACGACGTCGATGCGTATTTTTGTTGCTGAAAATTTGGAAAATTTCATTTTTTCGATTATTATTATTATTATTTTCGGCACGCTCGTAGCGACAGGTGTTCACGCATGCATACGTCGATGATCTTGAATGGCGGATCAAGTGGAGCATGAACGAAGGTAATTTACAATATGGCCGATGCACCCTTGTTACACGGTTAACATTTTGACGCGGTTGGCTGGCTCGAACTATCCGCTGGTTAAATGGCTGCTCGTATGATTTTGTTGGTTGGCTGAGTCTTATAACGTTTTGTGCTTGGTTAATTAAGGGGTTTAAATTATTAGGGGTTAATGTGGCGGAGCTATAATTTTCGAAATGGTCTTGCAGGGTCGGTTGTGATTATCGTTTAAGATACAGGGGGTGGCTCAAGAGTTATGTAGGTGAGGAGCATCATGGCTGATGGTCAGTTGCTGGCTGGACCGGGGACAGGGTGCGATCGAAAAATATGTCGGAGAAAGCTCCATCTTCGAACTTTCGACGAACTCGCGGTCACACAGAGCTCTTCTCTCAAACCAAAACTAAAAAACTGACTCCCCCGTCAATCTATCCACCTTATATCCTCAAGGTCCCCACCCCTATCATTAGATTGGGTGTTTACATCCCACGACCGCGAGCACACCCGGTGTCCGTCAGGTAGCACCCCAAACCATATAGGGTCGGATCGCAAACACTCTCATCGAATAACAATAATAACACGCTACACTCCGACAAATAAATAAACTTTTGAAATTTGGCATCTCGTGTGGTTCCGAGGTAACACTATGGTTATTTTTGTTTTTTTGACAATTTTACCAGAACTGTTGCTAAAAGCTATTGGAAATATGCAGGGTTGTGGAGGCTGTAATTTTTTTTGGGATTTCCAGCACACGAGATGTCATCTTCACAATGATCGTAATCCGCGCTTTTCATTTTTTCGGTATTTCCTGGCTTAGCTGACCTTACACATATCTATGCTGACCCTAACTTCGCGGTTCGACCTGCCTATTGCAACGGCTGGTTGGGATTTTTCGTGGGGACTGGAAAAGCGGGTTTTATGGATTGGGAAGAGCCGAAGGATTCAGAGCCGCGAAATGTTAGAGGACGAAGGGACGGTGGATGCTGATTTTTTTTTTTGAGATTCCTGGAAACCGTGTTTTGGTTTATATGAATTTTTAGCATTTTTTTTATCCGGCGCGTCCTATTTTCTTCTATCTTTCGTATTTTTTTTTTTTTTTGGGTATCGCATCGAACCTCTCGAAGTGAATCCTTTAGCAAAATATGAAAAATCGACCTCAATAATTTTCCTTTCACTTTTTCCCGTCGAATTAATGAAAAAAACCAGGTCAAGTGTCAAAATGCCGATAAATCGTGAAACAACGATAAAATTAACTGTTATCATGTTTCTAAAATTTTTCAACCCATCGACTCGTGATCGAATTATTTACTCGAGAAAAAAATGCAAATCCTATTTAACCCTTTTCAAAGTTAATCCCTCCGCCTCGTTATCAAAATCCAAAATTTCGCCCACGATAAGACTCTTCAACGTGGACGCGCCCGAGGTAATTCAAACAATTTTCGTATCCGCAATGCCGCGTTGGTCTTCAAAATTATTTACCTTCGCAAGTATAAGGAAAATAAATTAATATTAATATTTAGGTCGAGTATTACCAGCCACTTTCGCAGTTTTTGGAAAAGTTCACCTTTGCCTTTGGCTTAATTGTATAAATACCGTGGTACGGCTTTTATGCCAGGTTGACTGGAGACGTGCAGCCAACGACCTACCCGGTTGCTGGAGGTTTTCCTAAAATCCTTTTTAAAAAATATTGAGTCCCCCGGGCTGTTTATCAAATTTTGGTTGTGATACGTGGAAAAAAAAAACTTCTCATTCAAAACTACCCGCCCTCTCCCCTCGCCTGAATTATATTTTACGTCTCCTCATTGACGTCGAGGGTCAATTTAATTAATTAAAGAACGTCGTCAACATTTTGATACACGCTCTCGAAATCCGATCGATACAATCTTTTCAATGGGGATGCTTTATTATTTTTATTTTATATAACGTATGTTCTATTTCATATATATATATATAAAGTATATGAAAAGAAAATGCTACTTTTAATAATAAATAATACTTTTCACATAATATATATATATACATACAGTAACCGAAATCCCAGTCTCTTGATTAAAAAGATATTGCAATTCTCTTTGCAAGAGCGATAAAGAAATTGGAAGCGGAAGCGATCGTCCCCGGATCTCTTATTGCTGCAGTCCGAAGTACCCTCTTAAAGAAGCGACGGAAGTCGATTAGCTCAGCTCCTCAATCCTTTCCGCATCCGTTAATCTCGAATCAAGCCGTTTGCAATTCCTCCCTAAAAGTCATTTCCATCTGCTTTTTGCTCCAGATGACAATTTTTCTTCCCCGTCTCAACTCTTCACACGTCGAGCCATCAATTTTTCCCTCAAGATAGCACCTCGCCCTTGAATTCTGTTTTTTTACCCCCCCCCCCCCCGGGCACTCACCCTCGGCACAAGGCCCTTGGGGGGGGGGGGGGGATTTAGGATATTCATCAGCCAAGTTATATAGGGTTAAACGAACTTTTGTTCCATAACCTTAGAAATCGACTCTCTGCTCTTTTCGTATTCGAGAACATTTTTTTGGGGAATTTGACCTTTTTTTTTTATTATTAGGTTTTCCAACTTTTTCACTAGTCGCCCATCAGACTTTCACGCTATCGCCAGACTTTGCTCTTATCTCTGCATTATCGACTTACGACTCGTCGCCGATACTGTCGCCAGGTGGGTTTCGAGGATAAGAAATATGGAAAAAGTGATAAAAAAAAGAAAAAAAAGATAAGACAAAGCCAAAGAAGTCGAGATAAATTCTCCGCGAGTCTCGTCGCTCGATCATTCCGCTTTAATTGACATCCCCTTTTTCATTGGACGCATCTAATTGCTATTTTTCCTTTGCCTTCTCCTTGCACACACCTGTTCCTCCAAGAAAATCGAAATAGACTCGGTGCGCTCGGCATCCACGTAATTGCCGGCTTTATTGAATTTCTTTTAGTTTTGTCCTTTCGCTCCTTTACTTTCGTTAATACAGGCGGAAGCTGTATATATATATATATATATATATATATATATATATATATATTTGCATGCAAGAATTCAAATGGACCAAAGAATTCTATTTTCAATGCTCTCGGATATCCCGACATCTTTCTATGTGTGTATATGTATGTATATATATATCTACGTGGCGGGGTCAAAGGTCACCCGTGGTATCTTAAATACAGGTAAGGGTCAATTTTTGCCATGCGTAACGTATGTTGAGCTACTGGGACAGGATTCGCAATATTCTTCTTTCTTTTTTTTTTTTTTTTTCTCCTTTGAGCTATACGCGAATAAGAGAAAAAAGTGTCGCTTTCTCGAGATTAGGGCGAGGCCGCAATGGGCGACGTGCTCTACTACCAGCGACAAGAGTTTCAACGGCAGACAATGCCACGTCGCTGCGACAAACTGCCTTCCGGGCGATTCAAGCTGAGATTCTGAAAATCCACTGTAAACACAAAAATAAAGCATCAACCAACCCCCCTACGTGCATCCCACTCTTGGGACGCCCCTGGCCGTTTTTTTCTTTCGCAGGGTTGGCATCCTTGGATTTGTGGGGTTTTTTGTTTTCTCGACGCTCCGCATTTTATTGTTATTGTTTCGTACGATATTTATATATATGTATATATTTTCTTCTATGCCTTATTTTCACACCTTATGGGAAATTCGACCCACTTAATGCGTCACAAGGTCGCGAGTGACGTTCGAGGTAAATTTTTCTGGTGAAAAATGTAAATCGAGCAGAATTGCGTAATAACGCGGAAACGAAGGAATCCGTTTAATTCGACGTGGGGCCAAGGATGAGCAAAGCATGAGGTTAGGGTAATTACGTAATTAAAAGTGGCACTTCGACCCTCGTGGTCATTATGCGCCTTAGATACTTTTTTTTTTTGTGTGCTCGCTCTGGGTAACGTTAAGAAAACTGAAGCAAATGGGGTAGGCAAATATTATCATAGTTAAAGAGAGAAATTTTCATGTATCAGGGATGCTGCGATTGAGATTGGGGTTGTTGGTAAAAAAATTTTTTTTTCTAGATGGCCAATGGAGTTACGAGGTTACGCAATTGTGATTTTTTTTTTTGAAATTTATTTTTCATCTTGGCCTATTTTTCTCTCTTCTTGGCCTTGCATAAGTCGATCCTTAAAGTTTAATGGCGCGCACGTGTACGGACGGAATAAACGACACACTTCATAACAGGTCCACTAGCCAATTTTATTAACGGTAAGGGAGACGGTGATTGCGTCATTAGAAATTCATAGGGGTTGATAAGGCAGTTAACGCGCATCTGCGACCCTGGTGGGAATTTTCGAAAAATACGAGACCACGAGTGAAATTAAAAAATTGAGGGATTTTTTTTTTGGATTGCCTTAGACTACGTTTTTGTGCTTGACGAAGCGAAGATTTTTGTGATTTATTTGAATTTTCAAAAAAAAAAAGTACGTTCACTCTATCAGGAAACGAGTGTATGTTAAAATAGGCTTGGGCTGAATTCAAAAAAAAAAATTTTTTAATATACAATAATCAGTCGGTATCATCGTATAGAAATTTATCCTAAAATCGTGGATTACGTAAATCAACAATGTTACGAGAGAAAAATAGAAAATTCCGACGCCCAAAGGAGTCTTTTGTAGCCGACAGCAATTTTTCGCAAAAATCCAATCTCACCCCTAGGGACTCTCCTTTAGCTTTCGCTGGGACTTCGTCCCCCCCGTCACCGGGTCCAGCCTGTTTTTCTTTTTCCCGGAAACCATCGTTTTCATCTTTTTAACCTCTTTTCGCTACCTTCGATCTCTTCATCTTTTTTCCCCCATTTTTACTCACTTTTCTGGGGCTTTTTTTTCCCCTAGTCGGCTCGAGTACCGAAACTTTACGACTCTTGCCGCTCGACTTGCTAACCATAATGACTTTGCACCGCGAAAAGACGGATTTAACGACAATCTCCCAGTTGCAGCTGCAGCTGCGGTTGCACTTGCAATTCCGATGCTCCAGGCTGCTGCGTCGGACGGCAGTGCAACAGTTTTCATTATCGAATCCCGTGTAGTTTTTATATAAAAATTCGATACTAATCGATTGTCGATCTATCGATTGTTATTACGTCGTAGAGTTTATTTTTTATTTTTTTTGCCAACTCGCATAATTCGCAATTCGTTTACTTACGACAATAAAATTTTTGCGAATAGATTAATTTTTGCCGGAAATTATTATTACGGCTCTTTACGTTATTTGTCTGGCGCAACGGTACCTGCCTCTCGGCACTAATTATTCTTATGGCAAAATACGTCGCCAGTGAAGTTTGTGCAATGATAATAAAGAAATCTTCAATAACGACAAACTTCACTCCGCTAATGTTTTACGCAAAGCTGTCATTCGGTCGGACCATTAACTGTATAATGGAATTTTATACATACGGAGTCGCTGCCAGGTAAATTCTTTGCTTCGCGTCCCAAGAAAAATTTGAATGACGGGCAAAATAGCGAAGAGAGCAAGTTGAGATGAAAAAAAAAATATAAAAGAGGAAACACTGTAAGTTGTGTGGGAGGGGGGGGGGGGGGGGGTAAAGAGAGAGCAAGATAAGCTCCTCGAGGCTTTTATTTTTTTTTTGAGCGTCTTTGAAAGAACAAATTCTTTGATCTGACAGGTGGATGCATGTGCCCTAATGATACGGGGTACAAGTGGGAAGGGGGGGGGGGGATAAAGAGAAATGAAAAATGCGAAACTAATGCAAAAATATAATAATGAGTAGGTGGGAAGTGAAGTTCGAAAGTGAAAAAAAGATAAGAGATGCCGTGACGCTCGTCGCTGAAGGTTGGAAATTCGCGAAAACCTTGGGGGGGGGGGGGGGGGATTCGAAAAATTGGCAAATGAGAAAAATTAAAATTTTTTGGGAGCGATGGGGAGTTTATCGTCGGAGGGGGGATTTTGAAGCGTAACTGGAAACGCAAAATTTTTGCAATAATGATATCCGGATAAAATTTTTCAAAAAAAAATTTTTTTTAAAAAATAAAAAAGTGTCAAATCCTTTTGCTGAGCGATTTGCGTCAAACTTTGGGTTGGAATTCGCTTTTCTAATTAACCCATTCATAATCAAGTAGCTTCTCGCAGCTGCGATCGTTTTCGACTTTGGCATTCTTAATCAGCTGTGTTATTACGCAAACGTTACGTATCGACTACGCGTGTCCATTCTGAAATGTGCAGCTGCGTTAGGAAGACCCGCGCGCCAGGGTCTTTCGTCTTGAGGATGAAGCTGCTTCCTGAATTCCAATTGGCTGAGGACTCTGGGCTCGGGTCGCCGTGCACATGCGACGTCCCTCGCACCGGGTCGTCGTGGCTCTCAAGGGTTCCTGTGTCACGTTACGAGCTGCTTCTGCGCCCGTAAACCATCCCTTGCATCTCTGGTCCATAGCGGAAACTCTCGGGAGCTCGTTAAAACTTGATACTCGGCCAGTCTCTCTTCTCCTCTCCTTCTCCTTCGTGTTTCTCTTTCGGATACACAGGCTTCACGATCCACGGAGAGTCCGTTGCAGCTGCAAGCTCCGAGGGTAGTTGCCACTTATTTTCTCTTTTTTTATCTTTTCATACATTTTTCCCAGTTAACCCTCTCGCGTATTCTCTTGAGATTATCCATTTTTCTTTTTCATATCATTACGCTCATTTTCATCCGCATGCGAATGCAGCTGCATCTTTTTTTTTGGACGAGTCCGAATCGCTTTATGCATATTATCGGGGTGAGATTTTTTTTTTTTGGATTTTCTTCGTTTCAGGGAGTTTGGGATTTTATAAGCTTCGACTCACGAAGTGAAATTTCACGTATAAAAATCACATCTTTTCACGACACCCATAGGTACTGAAATATATATAACGATCGCAAGTCAAGCCCTACGTGGCGATGGCATCCCTGGTGAAACGCTCTGTAATATATATATATATATATATATAACCTAGAGACCCATGTAGTATTGCCCAGCAGTACATTGTCTATATAAAGATACAGCGTACCACCCGGACTGCATTTGCCTCTGCCATAAATAATAATAAGATCCAACAGCAGTTGCCACGTGATATTTAACAATTAGTTTTCATCCCGACAAAGAAAAATATCCAATTTTTTGTTATTATTTTGAATTTTCCCTCCATTATAGCTGTATGGTAATATGCCCGTGATGTCACGTATCGTAATGACAGTCTACGTTAATTTCACGGAGTACATCGCAATTAATGTCAGGGTCACTTCGTACGTTTATCCTGATTCGTCCCGTGTCAAATTAATCATCAGGATATTTTTTTATTGCGATCCCATCATGGATTTTTTAGTATCATACCTTTTTTTTTTTTTTACTCAATCATCGGACCGACCCGATGATATTTTCCTACTGATAGGTCCCGATAGGGTCAGATCAGGGGGGTCAGTCAATTTCCCCTAATGATAACGTTGAATTTCTGTAAGACCGTACGTGTACCCGAGCGAGGTCCAGTTGAGGAAGCTGACGAGTCTTGGTAAGCGGGATTTGTCAAAAAAGAAGGAAATGAAGAAAAGTGGTAAAAAAAGGAGGTCAAAGGGGACAGGAAAAGGAATGTAATTGGCAGCTGACGTCACAGAAACTTTTTGGCACTTTGGGGAAAACCGCTAATACGAAGCTGCAGGAGAGGAAGTGGGAAGAGAGGGGAAGGAGAAAAATGGATGATTCGTAAGAGAGAAAGAGAAGCGGGAGCTGTTGGGCCGTGAAGTTGACGCAAGAAAAGGACGCGATGAAAAGAAGAAACGAGAGACGACGAAGTGGAAGGTGGAGGTAATACAGGTTGAAGTGGAAGTGGGAGGCAAAGGGGGGGGGGGGGGCCTTACTGGGGCCCAGTCTGTCATGAAGGTTCAGTCAGTGAAACTCCGCGTAACGCGACGCACACTTCACTCCGTCGATATTCGATTATCGATTGTGCCTTGATTTGTTCGATACAAAAGAAAAAATTTTTTGAGAGACCGATTTTTATTTTGACATTTTTTTTGGCCGAGATTGCATCTCGGTGTTGCGTGCGCTTGGTCCATTTTGTCTTGAATTTTTCAAGCCCAACGAGTAATCAGCGGCGCGTGTGATTTTGAGTAAACGGTAATTTATCGTTTTTCAAAATTGAGTGAATTTGGTGCGTATTTTGTTTCTCTCGTGTGTCCTTTGGTGCTTTTTCGTTGCGTCCGGTGAATTTTTTTTTGCAAGTTATGTGCAACCCGTGGTACGACGCGAATTTCCGTCGCTTGCGTGGAGATTTAATTAAGGTGCCTTTTTTGTTTTGCAATTTTCATTCTTAATCGTCCGGACGTGATTAACAGTTTGTAAACAATTTACATGGACAATTTTACGTCGATTCTCGCTACGTTATTTATCGTCGAGATTGAACGGGGATGACGTTTTCCTTTTTTTCTTTCGAATTATCAGTCAATCGTGCCGATCTATCGGGAATGGCCGGGGAATTGCGCAAAAATTGTTAGGAAAAAAAATACGTTGCAATATTATGAAATTTTCTTGCGACACTCGTCGCACTGCTGTCGGTCGATTTCGCAATGCAGATCGCTTCCCTATCGACCGCGAGTTATGAACAACAAAGGCGATGATGCAAACGACAAATCGAAGACACCGAAATTCCATCGCCCGACACGTCTCGCGTATCGAAGTTTTTGCTTGTCGAAGGAATTGACCTTCCGACGAACGGATGATTTTTGAATTTGAAAAAAAAAATTTTTTTGGGAATTTTTTTTTAATCCCTTTTCCAATTTTGACTTTTCCATCTTAATCCTGAATATCCAAGCTCGCTCTACCTCCGCTATCTTGACTTCATCTCGACACGGCAATTTGCTGTTTTCGGTGCAATCTCCATTTCCGCGGATTAGTACTTCGCCGAATGAAGTGCAATTACTCCGGTTGTAATTGTAATTGTAATTGACGTTGCGCAGTTACACGCGACACGTAATTTCTGGGCGATTAAACTCCGCGAGCATCACAACTATTGTTTCTCTAAGTTGGTACTTAGAATTACGTTACCTCATGCTGACGTTAGGTACCTTTAAGATGCAATACGCGATTCCACGGTTTCTCAGGATTTCCTACGGTAACGCGAGAGTCAAAAAAAAAAGAGCGCGAGGATGGGAAAAAATTTGAAAAATTTTTTTCCCACAAATTTCCTTCGTTGTCAAATTTCCAATTCTTATTTTTCTACCTGCTAAACCGCAGTCGGCAGTACATTTTTTTTGCGTTTTTCTTTTCCCTCTCAACGGTGCCGCGGACGTAACGCCATAAGGACGTAACGCAAAGTTCCGGATAGAAAGTGCAAAATACAAAGTCAAGTCTCACGGCGATAGTCGCAATCGAGTATCGATTAGTTACAATATCGAATATCGAATCACGCATCCGTTGCGTGTATATGCGATACCCAATGGATATCCAATCAATAATTCCAATCGTGTCCTTAAAGCCATTTTAAGTCACGTACACATTGCTACTACGTTCATCGAAATAGCGACTTTTCTCCTATCTACAAGAGCTGAATCTGTATATCGCCGGACGGTGTGAACGTACCTTTAGGCAGCTTCCAAAAAATTGTCCCACCCTTGTAACGCATTCTGCTCATGAAAATCTTGAAATTTGTTAATTTTTTCATGTCTATTTTTTTTTGCGAATTTTTTTCTCAATCCTTACAGCATCCCTTTCGTATCTTCTCGCTGTACCATTTTTCTCGATTCTTATCGAGACAAAATTATCGGGTGCTTCATCGAGCGTGGAATCGATTGCCATTTTTTTTTACTTGATCATCCGTCATTGTTATTGATCCTGTCCTTTATCCATATACGAAGACACGTGTGTGCACATATGTCACCCGGGCAACGCGGTGTATATATATAGGGTGACCAATAATTTAATGATTCTCGTGTATGAAATCCCTGTGTGAAAAATGTATTTTGTGGAAATTCTTGAAAATTTTTTTTATTATTTACTAACTTATTGACACAACTTTATTATTCGCGATAAATATATTTCTGGCGCAAATTTATTTCTCGTTCGATATCGCATTGCTGGTGTTATCTGAAGAAAAAAAATTGCTCGTCGCCCCTTTATCCTTTATATTGCACAGTTTAATGGCAGTTCACTGGTCCCGCATCTTTGGCTCTCTGATCGCAGCCTCCGCTCGAACGTGACGTTATTTCCGATGTTTACCTTATTTTCGCCTTTAATTTATTCGTCTTCACGATTTATGCAATTTTATCGTAACGATTCGTACACTTCGCGCTCGAAAATTATCATCTTTTCTCCTTAGCCTTAATGGGAGTCTTCATTTCGCGAAAATACTCGAATCCCATGTTTCACCTGGTATCCATAAATTTTTATTGACACTCGCACTAATTACATCCTTGCTCGACGATATCACGCGAAAAGTACCTTAATTTTTCGTAATTACGATTTTATCATCTTCGTTAATTATTTTTTTCGAAATTCGCATTAAACGGCCATTTTTGTCTTATCGACGAAAATAATCGTAAAAATAATAAAAGTTAATCCTCGTAAAGACGAACGGGTTAAATCGATCGATGTGAACGCAGCCTAAAGGATCTCCGTCAGGATCAACGAACCTGTGCTAAATATGTGAACTTATCTGCGAAGGAAGATCTCGAAGAAGATCCTTTCGAATGTTACGTGAAAAAGGTCGTGGAACGAAGTGAGTGTGCGTGCGCGTACGTGTTACACGTGTATATATTTCAAAAAAAGTGCTTCGATCGCGATCGATAATTACAATATCGATCATAAATTAAAAAAAAAAAAGCCAAAAATTAATTCGAACGAATGAGCTCCCTTCTGGCATCGTCCGTTAAGGGCGCCTTGGGGATGAGGGAGAAAAGACCGGAGGATCGCGAGATGAGACTTTTTGGATGCCGATGGTCTTTTTGGAATTTTGCTGCCAACTTCACAGGTAAATTTTCAAGTGAATTTCAAAAAAAATCCTTTGGATCGTTACGCAATTTTAATCGTCGACGATTGATCGGTATCAATTTTTTAAGGCGAATACCGAAAAAAAAATTGAAAAACTGAAAAACAGATTAAGTCGTATGTTTTTTTATCATTTAATTTGGCACGCATGAGCGACGTTTATGGATCTGAACTGTGTTTTTTATGAAATTCTATGCAAACCGGATATCCGTTCGCGAGCGAACTCACCACGTGGTTGGATAGTGCGGACGGAGGGATGGCAGGAAAGTTTTGAAATTTTTATTATTTTCACATTAATTCCTCTCCGACTACGCGCATTCGATCCAGAAGAATTAGCACGAACGGACGGCCGAGCAATTTAATCCGATTGCAGGACTTTCGTTAACGCGGGAGATGAAATTTTTCAAAAATACCTCGATCCGCTAAATTCACCATATTCGCATTTATCGCGTGCTAATTCATTAACAACGGAACAGCGAGCAATTATTTCGACACGATACATAACAAATGCACGCGATAAACGTCGTGGATAGAAATCGAAAAAAAAAAAACAGAATTTTTTTTTAACCGGCAAAATTCCAATGACCGCGACATTCGATATATCGATACTCGACATCGATACCACCATTGCGCAAATTTACACGCAAGGCGACCTCGTAACTCGCTACCTGCTCATAATTCTTTTTTCTCGTTTGAATTTACCGCCGAAACTGAAAGGTATCCCCTGGCTGCACTACACGTGCGACCGTTCACGTATAGCTATATACGTACGTATACGGAAGGGGACAGTCTCCATAAAAGTCTACGCGACATCTATATCTATACTAATATCGCGAAATGGCGTCTCTGGCAGAACCCATTACAAGGATGAACTAGAATTGCGCGGCGAGAGTCTTGGGTAAACGAAAAGCTACGGTCAGTTCTCATTAGAGAGTAGGAATGGCGAATGGCCTGGAAACCTTTAGGAGGCATCGAGTTTTCAAAGTGCTTCTTGAGGACGAGTGGCGTCCGACGGTGCTGCCACCAACTACTGTACCAATATATACATATATACACGTGACAGCCTTGGTTTTGAATCCACTGCGGCCCTTTCGAACCCTTGGAAATTCCATCCCTTTGCCGGGCCCCCCTCTCAGCCTCCTTGGTCCACTCGAACCACTTCATCCTGCCGGAGCCACGATAGACGGCTGTACATACAAATCTCAATCCTATTATCGAACAATTGGTAGTTATGCTTTGGCCCGTGAGAAAAAAAAATGTCCGCAAATATTTTCATGCGAATTTTCGTTTTTTCACGATTCAAACGATTTTGTCGGGAAACTTTGATTTTTTTTACAAAATTTTTTTGCACCCCTTATCGGACGCCAAAATCATCCCCGGTGGAAATGACCTCAATGATTGTACAAATTACCCGGATTTATCTATTGGACAGTCGCCTTCGGCCTTAAGGTAACTTCACAACGAAGATTCATTGGCGGTCGACCTTTGCTGGACGTTGAACTCCATATCGGCTATACTTGTCGTTTCGCCTATTATACAGCGCTGTACAGTATGACGCAAATATGTTTGCCCATCGGTATACAGGTATACAGGTAATAGTACCACTCCGATGCATAACAGTTTATGTACCAACCTATAGATACGCGTTAACTGTACATACCGTAGAAGCGTAAACGCGTGCGGCACATATGTTATATACGCCGCTGTACAGACTGGAGAGAAAATAAAATTTAATTAGAAAAATAATTTTGATAAAATCAATTAAAAATTTTTTTTTCAAAAATTCAATATCCCCTCAAGTCCCATTATTTAACCTGTACAAGTACGCAATTTATGCTTCGTACTTGTATATATCCAGCACTCCCGCTATCCGATCCTTTCCCTACTCCTGACTATCCATCACGATGTAACCAGACGTGGACCAATTGTCCCTGCCGTACTTACCGAACTGTACAGGTCAGTATTAGATTATCGAATCCAATAAGATATTGGAAAAGCAGTGGAGCAGAGAAATAAGAAAATATTGGCGAAGCTGGTTAGAAAGAGAAAGAAAATACGTTAATAAGGAATATAGTTGTACGCTATAAGAAATATACAGCACTAGGCGGTGGAGTCGAATGAAAAAATTTTTTTTTCTAGATTATACAAAATTGCAAGGAAAAATAAATCTTAGTTTTCTTGTCGAAATATTTTTTCATTTTTTCATTTTTTCTTTTTTTTTTTTTTCATACTCGGCCACGTTGGTCTGTACAACGTGTGTTGCATTAGGTTAGGTTGGGTTGGTCGCACTTGAACTAGCCACTAGCCAGGTAGCCAAGTCCACGAGTAGGTCGTTACGTTTCCAAGTATATCTCCGTAATTGGGCACTAATGACTGTGTGCATACTGCTACTCATACTATATACTTGTTACTGTACCTGTACTCGTACCCGTACCTGTACACGGCCGGACTTGGCCCGTCCCAGCATTCCACTTTGGACTCATTAGCAAGCGTAAGGGCCGGCACGGGCGCAGCAGCCAATACCCAGATCCTCTATTATCTCCTTATCTTTTTTCTTCTTGATTCAACCGTATCCCGAGCTTCCTCGTATCGGAATACTTCTCTTGCTGTTTCCTTGCTCTTACCTTTCTCCGATTCCGACTCATTTCAGTTACCTGATTCGAATCCTTGGATTCCGTACCTTGGATTGCACTTATCCCTTTGCCACTGCCTTTATTATTATTATTTTTTTTTTCTGCCTGAGATCCAATCGGCCACTCGGCGACGGTGCGGAACGTCACTTGTGACGTCATCGACTTTTTTTTTCCACTCTTCTTGGACCATCCCACCGGTCTTCCTTTTCTTGAATTTTTCACACGTCACGAATCTCTCAATTTCCTGAGACATTTACATATCACGTGGCAGCGGTCCAGATTCTTGAATGTAATCGGCTGCTGGAGATTCCTTATTCGGTCTTATTGCTTCGAGAGTCGCTCGGAGGCGATTCAATCGGGATGAAATTTTATCGATTCTTATTTCAATCCTTCGACCCCGTTTCGATTTTTTAATCATTTTTATCAGATTTCGTACTGTACGCGTATTGACGAGATCGAATCTGTGTGATATTTGGTTTTTTTTTTTTTTTTTTTTTTTTAATAAGTCACTTTTCAATATCTTATCGGCATAAGATTAATTTCTAATCGATTTATCCGGACTGTCGTGTCAATACGTAAGTCAATAGATTTTCAGGTTCATGACCCACCCCCCATTGTTATTGGCACAGTTTGAACTAAGTGGTTATAGATTGCGCCACTGTGTTTATATATAGATATACACGTATGGTATTCATACTAATGATCCATTGCCGTAATATATTCCTCCCTTAATAATTAAATCATTCGATCATAAACCACCTCCGGTTTGTCTTCTCAATTCCAATCGAACGATCCCTCCGGTTTAATTTCTGCAATCAATTTACTCAATTGACTCGCTTCTCGCCTTTCTCTCTCTCGCTGTGCTTCTCATCTCTCGCTCCCACGACTCCTCTAGTTTTAATTTCCGACATTTCCCCCATTCAAAATACACCCGGAACAGCCTCTTTCATCCATTTCAATGGCTCTCGCGATTTACTTCGATATTAATCTCGAAGGATTCCTGATATCGATATTACTGGGCTGCGGTTCTGCAGGACGGACTCGATCGACGTGCAATTCCCGCTGAGGCTACGCGGAAACGTAATTCGCGGGCTCGACTGTTTAATTGCATTTGATATTGAAGTTGGAAAAAAAATATATTGCACGGAATGAGAAAAAAAGTATATCTATTTCAAAATTTCATTAAAGTTACAGATTTTTTAAAAATATATTTTTTTTTATACCGAAATCTCATAACGCACTATACACTCCGGATATTATATACCGAAGTTCAGTGGCGTGGCACATGACACGTTCGAAACAGGGTATGATTAATGGTTAAGACAGTAAAAAAAAAAAAAAATTCTCAGATACTCGACACTTTTTGACGAGGATCTAAATATATGTTGTCGTCGTTAAAAAAAAATAGCGCTTATCGAAAAGTTGAAAAATAATTTTTTTTTTGGAATTATCTAAATATATATACACTCTCGTCTCCTAACATGGAAAATATATATAGAGCGAATATTGCCGGCGATGTAGAATCCCTGAATAGGACGAACGTGTAAAGTGCGACGTGTGACGTGTAAAAGGGGGGGTAGATTGATGGTTAGAGACGCCGAAGAAAATCCCGAGCAGTCTCAGCACTTTCCGCGAGAGGAGCCACTTCCTATCTTCGACACTTCATCAACGTCCAATTAAATCAGCCAAGATTACGTGGAAGGTCCCCGTCGGAAGTGACGTCATTCGGGGCATCCCCCTTCCTGGTGCTAGTAAAATTACGAGACACCTTCCGGACTCATTAGCAGGGACGTTCGAGAAATTTGGAAAAATTATCTGCCACCCCCCACCCCCTCGTTTAGCGAACATCCCCCATCCCCCTTAACCCATTTCACTTGAATTTTACTATTTAGGTTAAAAAAAATAAATTTTGTTGACCCGTAATATTCACCCTGTGAGATATTGGATTATAACTATATGTCGCCTAGAGATTACGAAGGGTGTCAACCCTTATCTTTACTCCCCTTCTCGAATGTACCGTAACACTATTATTTCATGGAAACGGGAGCAAATCGGAGGTTGAAATTTTTTTTGGGAATAACATATAGTCGGAAACCGATAGCGACGAGGGTTTCGTCGAATTGAAATGAGATTTTGTAAAAAAAAAAATAAAATAAAATAAAATAAAAAAATCGTACATGAAAGGAAATGAAAAAGTAAAAGCTTCTTATCGGAGCGTCTACAAGGAATACCAATTTTCGAACAGGTGAAATTGCGAAAATTTTCGAGAAAATTCGAATTGGGTTCTTGAGAGCAGAAATAGAGGTCCAATTGAATATGTTTATAGTAAAGTGTATGGGTATGGGCGACTGTAAGGGCTGTACGTAATCGGCGAAAAAGATTGTTCAGGTGATAAGAGAGATAGCGGGTAACACGATAGTAGAAGCAAAAGCTGGCAAGCGCAGTTTGAATGAACGTGTGAAATTTTGGTAAAAAATGAATCAGTCACGATTAAAGGCTAATTTTTATAAATTTTTTGACTCGCGGTTATTTCGCGAAAGACCGATAAACTTTTTGCACGTTAATTTGCATATAGAGAGGATTTAGTATATGCACTCTCCACCCCACCTATGAGGGGGGGGGGGGATTCATGAGTAATTTATTTAATGATAATAAATGACAGATCAAGAGAAATAAGAAGGACCGTTAAAGGTCAGTGGCGCCCACGTCCGTAATTATTTTCGAATTTGGCCGAGATCCAAAAATAGCGTTCGTTGCGTGAGAACATTAATTGTACTGCGTGACTGCGCGTTGAGGATACAAGAGAAACGTGTAAGGAATAAAATGAAATGAGGATTAGAAGAAAAGAGGCAGAGTTCCTGGTAACACGATTTTCCTTCTAGGGTATTTCGAGGTTGGCAGACCTGCAAAAATTGTCCGTCTGCAAAATCATTCCGTCGGTTCGGCTCTGATTTTTATTCGTCATTTTTCACCTCAGCGACGTTCTATTTCTAAGCGTATGTCGAGCGTTCAAAATTATTTTGCAAGTTTTATCATCCATTTCCTTTCCGACCCCGATGCATCGATTTCTAAAAAAAAAATCATGTTTATGTAGTCCGTAAAATAAAAACAAAAATTCAGTCCCACTCACTGTACCGGATCGCTTATCGCGTTGTTAAGTGAAAATTTTGAAAATTGACAATTAAAAAAAATAGCCGACCAGGACATCAACCGGCAATGACGATTCTTTCGTAATGGAAACCAAGCGTAATGGAAGCCTCGATAAGCACGAGCATTGGAGAGAGAGAGAGAATAAAGAGGTCGGTCTCTCTAAGTAGCCTTATATCCCTATTCACGAGATAAAAAAGGACGAGGCTACGGCAGTTACAGTGCGCGCGAGAGAGAAGCGAATAGGCGACTAGCGAAACGAGACGGTGGATTCCGCTGCCGATTCTCCGGTGAAACTTCGAAGCGCCACGCTACCTCGACGTTACATAGAGATACGCCGTGCCGGTGGGGAATAGAGCAGCAGGCCAGGCCCCAACCCACGTCCGTCTGGTGGGACCTTCCAGCCAGCCAGCCAGCCAGCCATCCAGTCAGTCAGCCAGTCTGCCAGCCAGCCAGGCTCTCGGGCCAGTCTCTCCGAATCGGCTGTCATGTCCGGACATTTTCGTCTCCACGTCGTAACTCGGTGCCGATTATTCCACATTATCTTACCTAGTATGCACTTTTGCACACACACTGTATACATATATATTTATTCTAATCACAATCGATAACCCACACTGTCATCTCTCACCTTTTAAATAATTTCCAAAATTTTCTCTCTCTCCTCCAGAGAATTCAATTCGCCGTTAACTTCGCTTCACGCCGTATGCTTTACTCTTGCGATGGAAGTTTGCGCAATTTCTGTATCACATGCATAGGTCATACGTAGGTTTTATGGTGGAAGGTATTATGGGGCTGGTGTATCTACTTTATTGTTTTTCCCGTACAGTCTGTGCGCCGTGACCTTTCGAACTTTGTCACGATGCATTTTTATGGCTTTTTATATATACGTAGGTATACACTTTGTTCTCTTACTCTACTTTATTCTGTCTTGGAAGAATTTCATTTTATTGCCCTAGTACATTTTCTATTTCTACGTGCTGTATTTTCGTATATCACCTTTCATCCAATTTCTGTGTGGCTTATCAATTTGGTAATTTATTATTCCCTGGACTTTATTCCAATAATTCAGTCGTATTGTCTCTACCGAAATAACCTAGCGTATTACGTTGTTCGTGCACTCGTTCGTTATTCTATTTATAACCTTATTTCCTCTTTACCGACAATCCTACGCCGAGTGTCGTTCAGTTGGTACACCAGGTCGTTTTGCTTCTAACAGTACAATTTAGCTTATCTGAAACTGCCATATGCTGACACACTTACCCACGATACGCAACTACTGCACTTTTCTGCAGTTTTACAATTGACGCTTACAGCCGTCTGGTTCCTTTGTCGTCTGAACTACTTAAAGCCTCATGTATATGTATATTCATATGTACATACGTATCGATATATATGTGTATATATATAGCATATGGTATAGACTGTCACTTGTCCTTCGCGGTGCATACTCTCTTTATGTCGGTGATCAATAAACTTTTTTAACGTCTATCGTTTCTGAAACCTCCAGTACCGCGTTCATTTTGGAACTCCAGACAACAAACAAGTCCGTTGGACCGGTCGTGATTCAACCTCGTGTAAAAAGGATTTCCCGATCGCGACAATAGTTTCGCCATTTTTGCTGTCGGACGGAAATCAAAGATTCGTGAAAAGAAGAATTGCCCTTTTACGCGAAATATATTTCGAACTGACCTGTACTTTGGCCGTACGTACCAATCGTGAATTCGTATAAACGAAAATCATTGTACCATTAGTAACTAATAATTTAAACTCGTTGATCTGCATCGTTTTTATTAATTTTGTACGTCTTTAGTAATTTTGTCAAATTCTGTCTCCTCACTTATCTCCATAATCTTATCGCTGATACAATTGGCGAGGGCAGCGGTCGCTCTCGAAATTTTCAAAAGTCTGGCTTCTTACCTATTACCTAATAGTGGCAGAATTCCCTGTTGTACTAGCGCTTGCTATAGTATAGTCGGAGACGGTTCACGCTATAGTATAGTCACTAGGTACAGTCCGCCGCGAAAGCACAGCGTTCCCGGCAGGACTCGTGAAAGGTTGAAGCGTGACTCGGGAGTCGTGACGATAATTTCAGTTCGTATAATAATCCCGTGTACGGCGTGACAATTTATCGCGTAATTAAAATCATACCAAAATTTTCAGGTCCCTCCTCAAAACCCACAAAGCTCTTGTACATCAAAGTGAACCGTGGCTTCGTAGGCCGTCATTAAAACAGTCTCTATCCCGTAACCTAACCTCAAAATACACTGGTATCTCTCCCGATCTCTCTACCTTATTCAATAAAGTTCTGCATAGCTCCAGTACTTCTGTCCTGCTTTACCCTGTTTCCTATATTGCACCTCCCTCCAGAGACTCAAGAAACGTTATTGTAATCTCTATGAACCTTGACACTGGAAAATACAAGTCCGCGTCGGGCCCTGTTGTGCTTCGTCCGTATCCTTTGTGACTGTTTCCCGGTAATCCCAACTCCGGCCGATCCTAGTCAAAACAAACTTGGGTCTGTGTCGTATACCTGACTCCGAGGTCTAACCCAACGTTAACGACGCGATTGTGCTTACCCTGTACAGCCGTGCGTGATCAGTGCGCCGTGAACAGTGACGAGTCGATCCCGACCCAGTGCTACCAATATGATGGTGATAACAGCCCTGAAACAGGTCGCCAATGCGGCCAGCAACGCTGTTCATTCTGCCGCCGCAGGCGCCGGCCATGCTAATTCCGGTAGGTTTAACCCTTGATTTATTGCTTCGGGCGTTATACGTCCGTTTTGTGGGTTTGGTACTACTGATATCCCTTTGGTGGGTCTGCAGTTCGATCTCATTGTCGTCTACGAATAGCGCGAGTGTTTATTGGCGTTACTGATTGTCGGTGGTTGCGGGATGACTTGTTTGTGATTACGTTGATCGTGGGGGATGTGGTTATCCTTTTTTTTTTGTTTGATCTGGTGCAGAGAATTTACGGAGGATTGAAATTGTTCTGTGCGTTTGGTTCGATTGGAATGTTTTTGTTATTGTTTTGACTTGGCCTCAGGTGGGGATATTGCGTATTGTTCCATGTGGGATACATTGATAATTCTTATCACGAATCGGGGTCGCATATTAAATCGTATGCGATTTATTTATCGATTTGTGTCGTGCGTGCATTTAACGTTGACTGGGTCAGGGACGACTTCAGACAGTAATTCTTGTATTTTTCGTGATTCTTCGTATCGATATCGTGCGAGGTCATCAGTCTCGTTGTTTTTTATGGGATGGACGTGTGTAAGTGGATTGTGGAATTTTATTGTTTGGAATTATGACGTGTGTATTTTTCGTGGAATTTTTTTCGGGGTTCCTTAGTTCCTTCCTTGTTCTGTTACTCTATAAATATACATGGTGTTTCTATTAATAAGTGCAAATTGTTCCTTTCTCTTGTTGCTAAGCCGGCATTACGCTCCTATTCTATTTATGTAATGGCCCAACCCAGGTAGCCGTTCGTAAATGTCTCCTGGCATTTACCAAATTTAAATTTTGACCTTCGGGACCATTTCGAACGAGAAAATTCTTGCGAATTGCCTCTCTACGTACTTCCACGATCCACGTCGGCCGCTAACGTAATCTCGAAGAAGGATATTTGTCGCGAGCGTCGAAGACCTTTCGAGAAATATGGAAGCCGATAAGCTCGGCCGGTGAATTTATTCGAAAACTAATTAGAAGCAAGCGCGACAGAATGGAAACTTGAGAAAAAGAAAGTGGAACGCGCCGTTAAAGGATCGCATCTCTCGATCCTGCCGCGACCTGTCTTATTTCTAGAAAATTTATGGAAACCGAACTCTCCTCGGGACAAGTCTCGTTCGGGCCAAAATTATAGCTTGCTTTGGCAACCCTGTTATGAGCCTCGGAAAGATTGGCTCGTTAATTTAATCGTATTGAAATTTCATTTTTTTTTCTTTTTGCTCCAATCCTTCGTGTCTCCCGTAGCTAGAAAATTTAAAAAATTGTTCCCCCTAACGTAACGATCTTCGGCTGTCGTCAGAAATCAGGCGTGCCAATCTATATGTTTTTGGTGTATACATCCATTATCCTTTCTATTGTCGGAATATCTCAGAAGACTAGAGTCTAGGACCAAAAAAATTAGTGACTCCCGTTCTGGAACGATGGAAGGTCTGAGTCTCTCTCTCTCTCTCTCTCTCTCTCTCTCTCTCTCTCTCTCTCTCTCGCACTCGCTCACTGGTTTCTTACAGAGAAAGTGCACGTTGGAGCATTACGTGTGTCGACCTTGCCGTATCTCCCGTTATATTATTTTTGTCATCCATTAAACGCCCACTATATAGATCTGGGAAATTTCCTAGGGAATATAGCTGCCACGGCAAACTCCTAGGGAATACATCGCATTCCAGTCCCATAAGGTCTATTGCAAGCAGTACTTGTCTCGATCGCATTTCACGTATACAATATAATTAAATATAGTCCTAGGGAATTTATCAAAAACTATAGTCATACAAATTTACTAGTACCTCTAGTTTTTAAAGCTTGCAGAATACCGTTACGGTTTTTTTTTTCTTTCAATTATTTCAAAATCTCGCCATACTTTTGTCTCGTTAGGATTTTCACCAGGTATATCGTTTTCTCGTACATACTGTATCCCGCAATGGCGCTACGGTCAATTTACCATCTGAAAACTATGACCATTTTGAAACCTTGTCGAATTCCCGTTATTTTTCTTTTTCTCGCACAACTCCGACATCTCCCACGTTTTATATTGACGACTCGCCGGTGAAACCATTTGACTTCATCGCTCGTCACGCTCCGGCGTTAAGGATCTTAACGGTTTGTCAAAGCGGCGGGCAATTTCATTGGCGAGAAATTTTCTTGTCGATTTTTATGAAAATTCTTTTAATCGTACATTGTCTGTCTTTCGTGTTTTTCAAAATATAGTCATTTATATGTACATTTTTTTTTTTCATTTTTTTTTTCTACCACTCAAACTTAACGTCAGTGAAGAATTTCAAAAATATGTCATGTACTCGCGCGACGTATCGCTTATCTGGGAATCTCTTGTTCGATATGAAGAATTTTGTATGAATTGACGATAAAAGCATAAAATGAATAAAATTGACCATCCTGATGGAGTCTGGAGGTAACAATGGACCTTGGCTCGAGCTCTTCGCGTTCAAGAGTTTAATCGCTCTGAAGTTTCTCGTAATTCGGCAACGACCATTTCACACGCGATACTTGATATTCATGGTTCTTGGTGAAATTCCAAAAAAAAAAAAAAAAAAAGAAACGACTTTACAAGGAATTTTAAGATTGCAAATTTGATATCTTAATTTATCAATCTCTTGCGTCACACTTTCTCAGGGACCTTAGAGGGGATCTTAGATTTCGCGAGTGTCAATTTAGTCTCGATCGATTCGAAATAATTCGATCGATCGTGTAAATCGATTGAGATAAAAAAAAATTTTTTACGTAAAATTTTCCTTTTCCATTCCACAAATTTATCGTCGATTCACAATTATCGTGATTTACGATAGATCGCGGGAAGACTAGGCAAATCGGTGCACGGCTCTCCCGTTGTGAACGTACCTTTACGGAATACCGTTCGATGACCTCGCCGGCGAGAGGAGGCCTCGCTCTTCTGGAATTTTCACTGATAATCTAGAAAGTCTCGGGAGTGCGAGGGAGAGAGAGAAGAGTGGTCGAAGACTAAATGAAAGGAGAGAAAAAAAACAATATATTATTTTGTCCGGAAAATTCCCTCTAGTTTGAATTTCATCGACTCGTATAAATCGTACGAGCAATTTGTAATTCATATAATTCGTTTTATTTATCGCTTTGGCAACTTGCCGGCGATACAGTGACATTGGTCATTGGCCTTTATCAATATTTATTATTATTTACGTGTGTTAATTTTTTCACGCACGGTCAACTATCCCGCGATTGTCCTCAGTGCTAATCACCGGGGTAATCGAAGGTGCGATAAAAACTATCGTAAACCGTGTATATATATATATACGACGTACTGCAAAATTTTATACCGTAATGTGTCTTCCTGGTGTATAACGTGGATAATTAGTACATTCCGTCGTAATACGTAATTCATCGTGTGGCAATTATATTCCCATTGGATATTTATTACAAGGACTCAGTTATCGAGGTCGCAAAGTATTATGCCTCCCGTCGTATGCCTTCCACTATGAAATTCTATGCCTCCAACCGTGATTTCCCCCTTTTATGCCTTGCACGTCGAAAGACGAAGACGTGAGTAGCGCGAGTGGAGCAGATATATATATATATACAGTCAATTGGCTGCAATATATCACTCGGTCGGTAACTTTTATTTTCATTTTGGACTCCTGAATTCAATGGGAAAAAGAGAGCAGATACGTTTTTGGTTATCGGAACAAAAATTTGTATACTATTTTATTAACAAAAATTTCGAAATTTTATAAAATACATATGACAGTCCCAATGGAAATTATGAAATTTTCAAGGTTCACAGGACCCGTAAGAAATATTTCAAATTTTTTCGAAAAATTAGAGTTACGAAATTCACATCGTTCAACGGGGGATGGGTTTTCCGTATTCTAATCAAGTTATATACACGGTTTCTATAAATGTTTTTGGTAGACATTTTTTAAAACTAAGCTTGGAGTATGAAATATTTTTTTTAACGGTGCCGAACGAGGTGGTGTATTTTTAAATTAGAAAAAAAAAAAAAATAAATAAAACCGGAAATAAAAACTAGAAATAGCAAAAAAAGATTTACACTGCATATACTATACTCGACGTACTGAAAAGATAATCTCGACACGAGTCCGTTGTATTTCCTCTTTTTATTCAGCTGTTATGTACGTAACGTTACCGTGTCATGTAATGCTCAAATAACGACTCTATCGCGGGTACGTTACGTTGGTAAAAGAGGGTCGAGTTTTTCTCCACTCGCATGAATTTGCTTGAGTGTTTGACATTTTTTTTGCTTAAATTATTTCAAAGAAACTATACAGGATCTCGAGTGCACTTGGGTTGAGAAAAAAAAAAAAAAAAGAAATTTCGCTCTGGTTCGAGAAGACAATTTTTGAATAAACAAAAATTTTCTTTTATTTCTCGTAAAACGAAACTAATTTCTTTTTGTATTGCCTGCACTCCAAAATTCAATGTCAATCGTACGTTGTCCTATGTGAATAAATTTTTGAAAAATCACAGTATTTTGCATACATTTTTTTTTTCAGGCCGATGACTACTCGCTAATGACTTTGCGAACGCACGGTGACTAATCTTCACTGTTATGGATACTTCTTGATTCTTCTAATTAATGCACGAACACGCGACCTTGTGCTTTTACGGGAAGAAGAGAAACAAGAACCAAATGGTCATTGACGTTGCTGGCGAAACTAGTTGATTACTTTTTTTTTTTATGCGTATTTGTATATTACGTGTGTATGTAAGTTAAAGCATATGCGTCATCGACGCGTATGTAGGCAGACAGCGAAAGAAGTAACACGTGTTCCATTTATTCGATACCCACGCCTTGTATCATTTGGGAGAGGATGGAAGTGAAAAAAATTTTCTATTGTTTTTTTTATCGCGTGCCGTTATCAGTTTATATTGAACTAATTGACGAATTACCATATAAGGGCATGCGCAATCAGTTCGACGAGGAGAAGTCTGATCGAAATAATTTTATATAGCTTTATATGCATATATATATGTTGATTTTTCGATTTAGGAACAGATTAAGATGGTTTTTCGATTTATTAAAAAATTTCGAAATGACGGCAAAAATTTGAAAATATTTTTTCATTATATTCCCTACCGTGTTTATCTAGAGAATTAAACGTATCTGGAGAATCTAGGAAATTCTTCAGGCGCATCAGAGTGGACGGGTTTTTGAATCGTTGAAAAAAAATTTTTTTTTCAAAATTTTTTTTCATTCGTACTTCTTTCTATCGTGTGCTTTCTGTACCGCCTACATATGGACGTACGTGGCACGTGGGTGTTGGTGTACTTTTTACTCCACGTGTGTGTGTCCACTTGCTCTCCTTTCTCGATGCTAACTTTTTCCTTTTTCCTTTCATTCCATTACCTTTTCTTGGACATTTTATATATATATTTTTTTTCTGTTTTCTCCGCCAACGTCCGGCATGCCAGATATTCCGCATGGCGGACATCGAATGGATTCTTCTTCGTCCAGCAATTTCGAAACTTACTGTCGGGTGTTTTTATATTTTTGCAACTCGTGAAATTTTTTTTTTTGTATTTTTTTTTGCCTTTTCTGAAATTCCATACATAAATATATATTTATGCACAGTGTCACGGCACGTGATATATATTAATCACGCGTCATTAAAATTTATTGTCACGCTAATGTTTATATTTTGATTTTGTGTTTCAGGTGAGTTTTCGAAATATATACACAGCTGTCTTTCTGCCTGCGCCGTAAGTGACAAAGTTTTTATTGTTATTCGTGCGATATGTTATTGTTAAAAAAAAAAAAAGAAATGCAGCTTCCCTCGTCTTATTTTCGCGAAACGCGCAAAATTATCGTCAATTATTTAAAGACCCACGTCACTTCCTGCGCGTAGCCAACAATTATCGTATTCGCAGTACAAACATTTTGCAAAGTTGTCCCTCTTGCGCAACAGACAAATTGCATTAGGATGACTGCAAATAAAAAAAGTATGTCATCGGTGGTCAAAAGTAGGTCAGGGTTCGCAGAAGAGACAAGTGGATACAAAAATTTTTGAATTAAAAAAAAAAAAAGTTTTTCAAACCTACAAATCTGACATCGACGAAATATCGAAAATCCATATGACGAGTTTTACGAGAAAATTATGAAAATCAAATTCCGCCGTTGGATGGGATTTACGAAATTTTTCTCCATCCTCTCTCGCTTACTTATTGCTATTTTCTATTTCGCGTACAAATATTACTCGACTTCTTATACCAACCGCATCCATTATTCCCGCTTGTCGCTGACTCGATATTCTTCGCGTTCGTGAAAACTCTCAGTACATTCATTGGCTACAATTCTTTTTTTTATCTTATTCGCTTTCCCCTCCTTTGTATACCGACGGCCACCCTCTACTTCCCAACCCCTATTTTCTTAAATAACGAAAAAAAAAAAACCCAACCTGAATCACGTAAAAGTACAAAAATTATAATTACCCCCGTGCCCCTATGCTTTTTATTAATTAATTAACAAGCACGACCCCCATTCGGTACCCAACTCTTTTCTCCCCCACAAAATCATCCCCCGTAATCTCTAACAGTAACGACACAGATACTTCACCGACGTATTGCCAAAAGAAATTTTTTTCTTCATTAAATCCAAAAAACTTTGCCGAACAAAAAAGTTCGAACGATCCTTTATAACGATAATAGGGAGTTTGCGCATAAACTTTTTCTTCAACCGAGCATTAAACTCAACGCTTCTCCTCGTTCGGTAAAATTGGCCAAAGTAAAAACAACCCTTCCGGAAAATTGCCAATGTCCCCATTACTCGACTAATTCCAGAGACAATTGGATTTTCGATGTTTCCCCCTCCCCCCTTCCCACATACTTCCACCCTTAAACGTATTTTTCTATTTTCTTTTTCCGATCTTACCCCACCCCTCCCCCTCCCACCCAAAACCACCCCCTTGTCCTACCTACGTCTCTAGCGGCCGACATCAAACGTCCAATCGGTAATTAGCAGCAAGGAGCCCATATTGGATTCCACGTTACTCTTATCACAGACCCAAAACGTATTACGTTTTGAAATTAGTAGCAGTAGCAGCATATGTATATCTGATAAGCCAAACATACACGTGCTTTCACGTATCATTCGTTACCTGTATAGATCATCCATTCGATCCATTACCAATGATTACCCATTAACGATTATCACGAACAGACTATATCATTAAGTACTTCCGGTCTCCCAGGTCAGCCAATACCTATGCACTATCATTTACCGTAATCGATATGCTTCGATCGTCATCGATAAAATCGATATGTGGATTTGATTTTTTTTTTTCAAAAATTTTTTTTCCATCCTCCACCCACCTGTCTCGATTTAGGTAAATTTTTTATTTTTCTTCGAAAAAATCTCTACGGCTCCTTACGGATGCTGCGTCTCCGAGAGAATCCAGTGCGCGAGAAATTCCAGTCACGCCGTCTCTCCCGTCCCGGGCGTACAGGCTGGACCGAAACGGAAGTGACATTCTCGAACGTCCTTGCGCACGTACGGGACAAACATGTCCTGCCGATGCGATGCTTTTTCAACGGCAACGTAATCCTTTATCCTAGAATATAAAAGTAGAGTAATCCTTTGTCCAGGATCAGGGAGGATGCTGCCACCTGGATACCGTCCGGCGTCCTGATTTATTTCGTTGGCTACAACGAATTTTCTTCCTCTACGTTCGCCTTCGCTTCCGCTTCCTGTGCCTACCCCCCCCCCCCCCCCCTCCTGATCTTTGCCCTTAAGTGGTTCCTTCCGGTTGACAGTTTAATATTATCCGTACAATGGGATCTGGCTGCTCTTGGATAACTTCGAGCTGGGCTGTGGACCGTTCTGTTGATTTATTCGATACGTATCGGCTGGGTCATTATTTTTAGCAGGGACTGTTCCGCCTGTCAGTTGATTATGTATTTATATATATTTATATACGTATGTGTATTTAAGATTGGATTTCGATTAATCAATCTGTACCGGATGCACGTGATGGTACATTCATCTGTTAGCTTCTTAGGGGACTGTACTGGCGTTAATGGGAAATCGCTGGTATATATGTATAGTGTTTGTAGGGATTCTACTTCTTTGAAATTTTGGTCGGTCTTTTTTTCTTCAATTTACGTATTTTCTACTTCGTTGTATGTGTACTTGATATTTATTTTTTTACTGTTCGACGTACGAACGGTAGACCCTGGCTTTATTGCTGATTGGAAATTGATTCGATATCGATTTACGTGAGAATTAATTATCGAAAGTTCGATTTTTACGTTTTTATAGCGGTTTTTATGGCTGATGTATACTGTAAGCTTGTGGATTTTTTTTTTTCTTTCGGATACGATGGATTTTTAAATGTGGCCGCGTGAACTTCGAAACTACCGTCGGTATATCGACGAGTTGCAATCAAAAAAAAAAAAAATGATAGCAATAAGAACTGATAAGTCTCGTTTCGATCGATCACAATTCTACCGACTCGAAAGTCCCAACTGTTATACTCGCCTCGTATATCTCACGGGTCCTTGGGTATATATATTGTACGAGAGACGTTACGTAATATATACGAGGATCGTCCGAATACCCTCTTATCGCCATTTCGAAGTTTTATCTCGAAAGATTTTTGAAGGTGAAAAATAAAATTTACCGGGAAATATATAAAAAATTTTACCCTTTACGAAGGAAAATATGACATTCGAAGCATAAAAAAGGAATTTAATATTCGGATGATTTTTTTTATTTCCAAAATTTTTTTGATAACGTAACACTACCCCTTGATAATGTAATACACTGTCATTTGCATATTTAATCCCACGTGTTCCGTATCTGCGTGTACCGGTGCCTAATCAGTACATATACCAATGGTCCATGTATTCAGTGTACAGACGAACGTGCCTTAAAGTTTTTGAATTTCAATGAGAATCAATATGGATGGTAGTTAGGGGGGGGGGGGGATAAAAATGAAATTGGTGATAAGAGAGAAATATGACCGATACTCAATTTATCAATCTGACAACTCAAAAATATTTCCATCAAACCCCTTCCTCCCCAGCTGCCAACCCTTCGGACTTAAACCCACGAATCATAAGCAATCCGATATTGGGTTACTTTGGCCGGGAGTGGGGGGGGGGGGGGGGGGGGGGTGGACATTACGAGAGGAAATATTTTTGAAAAATATTCGTACTGCCGCAGTCCGAACAATAAGGGGGAGATTGGTGGGAAGAAAGAGAGAGAAGGAAAGAAGATAGTGAGAGAAAGGAGCTAAAGAAAGAGGGAAAAACTAGGAAGAGAATTGAAAGGAGAAAAAGAATACTTTGGCATTCGATACATCAATCTGGCAGGTTACCAAAGAGTTTCTCGTAGCATTAAGAAATCCATCGGGGAGAGTATTTTTCGAATTTTCTTTTTTTTTTCATTATCTTTATTTCACCCTTTGTATCTCTTAGTCTTTCTCTCTTGCTCTCTCTGTATCTATACATTCCCAAGGTAGAGTTTCCGGTAACACTTTTGGCCCCCCCCCCCCCCCCCCCCTCGTAACCACGTAGCAAGCCGTTTAGACCTACTTCCGGTTCACGTCGCTACTTCCGATCCGCGTTGGTAAACAGTCTAAGTGAATGGGAAAGATCAGCAAGATGAATTGGTGGGTGAGTCAATTTTCTTTTTTCTTTTTATCTCTCTCACTCTTATGATTTGGTCGTCGTAAAATCATTTAAGAGACTTCGATACTTTTCGCATTTTCTCTTTTTTTTTGCATTATCTTTATTTGACCCTTCGTATGTCTTAGTCTTTCTCTCTTGCTCTCTCTGTATCTATACATTCCCAAGGTAGAGTTTCCGGTAACACTTTTGGCCCCCCCCCCCCCCCCCCCTCGTAACCACGTAGCAAGCCGTTTAGACCTACTTCCGGTTCACGTCGCTACTTCCGATCCGCGTTGGTAAACAGTCTAAGTGAATGGGAAAGATCAGCAAGATGAATTGGTGGGGGAGTCAATTTTCTTTTTTCTTTTTATCTCTCTCACTTCCATGATTTGGTCGTCGTAAAATCATTTAAAGCGACTTCGATACTTTTATCGAAATTAATACGCGAGATCGTGTATCGATCGATCGATTAATCAATTATAGTCTCGTCTGGTATCGAAGCCACGTTAAACTATATATATACATACAGTACACGTATTACGGCGTGATATAGCATGTTCAATATTTGACGTAATTAATTGCCACCCTATATTGGCTATAACGTAGGATCACGGTTGCCACCGGAAACGCGTAATAAACTCGTGGGCACTTAAAGGGGATGGGAGTGTTTTGGAAAATATGAAATTTTCAAAAGTCATAGCGAAGCCAATTCAAGGGTGGACTCTGTGCGATTAGTTGATTAAATCTTTATCCGTGTTATTAGGGTTACGGTTTAGCTTCGGATCCGAGGGACTTCGTATGCCGTACATCGTGGACACGAAGATATCCGATGTTTGCCGAACCTTCGATACGGGGACGGAAAGTTTATTTGATCTTCGAAAGAAAAATTTCTTCGGGTAAACGTCATATGCGATCTTCTCGAGCTGACGGAAGTTCTCTTGGCCTTTTATTTTTCTTTATACCTTCGACTCTCTCTCTTTTCTCTTATATACTGGAGGGGCTAGTATTTCATTGAAATTCGGTAATATCCGGTGAAACTTGGAGTTCGTCCAGGAAAGGTTTTCCCTGCTCGGGTTACGCGGGAGCGTCACTATAATTTCGTTCCGTTTCTCTGTCTCTGCTCATCCACTGTAGATGTCCTATATCCGTATCCTCCTTTCTCTTCCTGTAGCTCGGATTCCCCGAACGTTCTCCTCGAACAACTTTAAGTGGCTGCTGTCTATTTTTGTTCTTTTTCAAATTTTACGAGTACGATAACTGGATTTGGAAATTTTGGTTTTTAACATTGAACAGGTTTTTTTTTTTTTTTCAATCCTTGGATCTGCGTTTTGGACCCATAGAGAGGGGTTACTTGATCCATTGAATTTTTGGTTGACGAAAATTCTTATTTTTTTTTAGATCTTCGTTGTTTTTTTTTTTTTCGTTTTTTCGAAAACATTGAGAGTCTCTTCGGAAGTTATTGCGAACTTAACTTTTCCTGTGGTGGCATCCCATAAATCTTATGGGTTAAATGAATTGCGTAATACCACTTTGACGAAGTCGATAATCGCGTATAATTTAAAATGCATCGATCTTATCGATTCGATTAAATTCGCCTGCGAGACTCATAAGCATCCGGTACGTTACACGGGCTATATATGGTGGCACGTGTAATTGTCGATGTTAAATTTCGAAAATTACTTAAATTATCGATGACGCTAAATTAAGCTTAACGACGCACCGTAAGTGCAATGAGTATCAGCTTGTTGTCTGGTTTCCAGGTACCACGTGGACGTCAGAGATTTTGGTTGATCAGGATTTTGAATTTTTTTTTTGACTAACGAAATTTTTTACTCGTCTGGTCTGCCGGGGTCAATGACCTGGTGCCAAAAAAAAGGATACACCGAATGCATCCTGGCGCGGATTTCGCAGCTAGTGTAAAAATGTAGCGGGATAGGGGGAGAAAAAGGGGTGCGGAGGGGGGAGGGGGGCGGTAGAACAGTTACAAAATAAAAGGGATGGGAACTGAAGTGCATTCGATGTTTTATGGCCGAGCGCACACGTACAAAACGAGTCTGGAATGTGCGTGCAACTGCAACTTTAACCGCAGACGTCGTAATTAGAGCGTTTTTTATTTTGAAAAAAATAAAAATAAATAAACGTCGGAAATTTTTTTTTTTTTCTTGGCCTATTACTCGACCTATGGGCTGTCTGAATGGTCGGAGAGATTTTATTGTGCCGCGAAAGCTGGTTAACGGGGGTATAAAGGGGTTAATGGTAATTATGCAATATGAGCGTTTTTTCTCTTTTTTTTTTCTCAGAAAAATTTGTTTTCTGTATTCGAACAACGTCTCGACCCTGAGGGTAATTTTTTTCGTAGGAAATCCGAGAGAAATGGCCGATTATTGTGACCGAGATTTTTTTTTCCAAAATTCCAATATTCAGCACACGTTTTCCTCGCGCAACGGGATAAACACGTGTGTACCCCGGCACAGCCATCGCCGACGCGAAATACTGGTATTTACTGTTATACCTAAAGAACGTGATGTTCTTGCGGGAGATGAAGAAAAAAATAAGATGCGAATAAAAAAAAAAGAACGAGGAAGGGAAAGATAAGCCGACCTTCATATGATTCGACGCGAATAGAATTTTTTTTTTTTCGTGAATATTTTATCGCGGAAGAAAGTTTGAATGGAGATTTTGAGAATTTTTCACTTTTGTTTTGCCTGCGTTATTTATTAAAATAAAAACGAACTCGTGGTACCCTTAAGGCTTTTGACATTTCTTTTTTTTTACCGTGGTGAGATGGATATTTTTTTTTCAAAATTTTGAAATGCCCGTGCGAGTTACGTAACAGTCGAAATACATAATCGCACCGTGATTCTGTTTTAGGAGGAAAAAATGTAAAAAGACAGAGAACAACACCACGGTATTTATCGTGCTTTGGTATGGTGTATTTTTGTAATTTGTAAACCCCTACTACCCATCATGGTCGTTTACTCTTTTTTTGGGGGGGAATTCCATACTGGGAAAATACACGGATAAACCAGAGAAAATCTGGAAAATGTGACGGTTGCCTAGGGAGACCATTCGACTGGGGGAGGGTGTACGGTGGTAAAAAAGTTCGTCTTTGAATCACAAAGAAAAATGGGAAATTTTTTTTTTGACTCTCGACTCCCTTTCTCTTATTTGTTTCGTGATGTTTCTCTCTCTTTTTTACTACCTATGTCGCATCTCGGCATTTCCGCGCGATATTTACCGAATCTTCCGCCGATGCTATTAGAATCGATACATTTTCATGGTGAAACGCTTTTTCGCGCTTTGCCGAATTTCTCCGTGTCAATCAAAAATTCGTTTTTCAGCGAACGAGGAAAAAAAGGATGATCCTCCTTCCTTCGTGTTCTGATTTTAAAAAACTTCGCACATTTGGTAAGGCCCCCCTTTTTTTTTTTTTTTTTTTTTTTTGAACTTCGCGAAACTCGGATTTGATAATGGGACGCACGAGTGAACAGAAATCAAAAGAAACTGTGAAGCCGGCTCAGTATTGATTTCCTCGAGGAGTTCACGAGTGGAATTTTGAAGTTTTACGAGAGATTGTCGATTGTTATCTTAACAGAATTTTCGTTTGTTAGGAACAGTTGGGTATTTTTAAAACGAAAAGCAACGAGCTACGCTAAAATTTTAATGGAAAAGTTTTGACGAACGATTTTATCATTTTCCTTTTATTTTATTTTTTTTCTTCGTCGACTTTCCAAAAATATCCGTTGCGCTGACGTTGGTGAAAGGAAACAGTTATAAATAAATGTGACCTCTTGTGTGTACCGCCTTATAATTTATTGGACTATTGTAATACTTTGAATTTTTCATTTGGCAACAAAGTTCGAAGAAAGCAGTTGGTTCGTTGATGGAAAAGCCTTACTGGCAAATCCTCGAAATCTTTGCAATTTCCTACGCCAATAGGGGGTGGAAATGTAATCTTGGTCTGAGAGCTGGAAATATTCCGTGAATTTAATTATAAATGAAATTCGAGACGGTCGAATAATACGGCAAGTATATGGATACTGGCACCTAGTAGTCAATGCTTGATAATGATAGAGGCAGAAAATAACGCGAGCAGACTCTGACGTGTCTGATGAAATAATTTCAAAAAAATTTCATTCGCCAAAAAAAAAGCATAGAAAGCTGTAGGAAGGGTTTGGGAATTTTCTTTAAAAAAAAATTTCACCCTAACACCGCGTGACGTAAATTCTAGTAGGGGATGAAAACGTTACGACCGGACAGTTTTGGCCCACGGAATATCGAATTGTGCCAAATGGAATAAGTAACTAGACCAAGTGAACATTCTTAGTCTAGGGAGTAAATGGCACGTGAAAATAGACTAGATTTCCGGAGAATAAACAACGAGGAGAACCGTATCACCAGAAAAGGTATATTCTTTTATATATAAGGATGTGGAGGCTAGGAGCAGGGACCGTATATTTCCTGGGGAATACATAAAACCCAAAATGTTACTAGACGCGAGAGAAACCCATAAACTCGACAGGTCTCGATACTCTAGGGAACATGGATGGTTATACCTACCATAGAAAAATGTAGTTTCCATAAATTGTGTCCCCGGGTCATGCCTACCAATAGGATTTATGGTTAAAATGTTTATATGCAAATCGTGTTTAGCGTAGCCAACTGCTGATAAATTAATTCCCATGAACACGACGCGTTCGATTCTCAAGGGTATCGGTGTCGTACGTAGAAGGAGAAAGAGAATATAGGATAGAAATAAATATCCCTATACAATATTCGGTACGAAGTACCATTTGAATAAACGTCAAGCACGATAATGTTTGAATAATCGGTGCAAACTCGATATATCCCAATTAGTATGTGACTGAAAAGATAAACTTTTTAAAATAAAAAAAAAAAACCCCATAAACCACTTAACTCTCCAGGAATATTGTTAACGCGCAATAAGCACGGAGTATAGAAAATATCAATGGTGACAAATGACGACGAATTAATCTTGGTGAGTTTTTCTTTACCTTTTTTTTGCTTCTTTCCGCCTCCCCTCCCCCCGCCACCCGCCGTCCTTTTTCTCTCCTTTAGACACCGGGAATAAAAATGATTTCTGAAGAGCAAAAGAGTGCCCCGTATCCATCCCGAGAAAATCCCTATGGGACGTTCGACGTGTAGCTCGATCGAATTCTAGTGAATAAATGACTGCAGGGGGACGCAAGGTAGTCAAGTGGGAAATTCCCTATAGAGAATTTCACAAACACTCCGGTCGGTTGGTACGCTTGCGTGTTTCTATGTGATATAGACGAAAAGGAACTACGGGTGTCCCTATAGATTCATAGACAGACATTCGCTCTCTCTCTCTCTCTCTCGTATAAAATGGCGTCTGATGAGGTTACGTGAAATTCCCCTAGCACGGACAAAGTTACGTTCTGCAAGGCTGCCAACAGTGGGAGCCGTTAAATTTGCATCGAAATATCGTGATGGCACAATGAGGACTTACCCCTATTTTACCACTCCTCGGTTTGCCTTTGTGTTCAAATGAAGTTTCACCCCTTACGCAACCCTTAAGCCCACCGGCGCCACCCTCCTTCTTCCTCATTGGCCGGTCGTTCCTTTCTCTCTTTACGGCGAGAGCCTTAAAGTAATCGGCAAATTTTCACCGGGTACTTTCCTCGTATTTTCTCGTACTCTGATGGTCATTCGAGAAATTTCCAAAATACGCACAACAATGGATTTCGCTATCGTGGCAATATCGAAATTTCAATGACGTCATCAATCGTCTCTATTATTACGACCGTATACGTATATCGTACTTAAATTTAATCAGTCAGAGAAATTGCTCGTAACTTGGAGATCGTTAGAAATTTACAAAATTTTTTCAGTGACGTAATTTTTTTTTTTTTTTTTTTTTCAAAAATCACCACCATTCGTTTTTCTAAAGTTCTTCACAGTGTCTGCCGACGTAGGTCAAGTCGAAGTAATTCGGTTAATTACGAATTATGACGATCCTCATCACCGAGCCAATCAGCGACCTCGACGGTCCGACATTATTAAACGAAACGGCGGGAGTCATTTATGCTGACGGCGTAACGCGGATGATCCTCGAATGACTTGCGCAATTTCGTATCCATAATGATCACGCAGCAGCGTGATCATTATGTCGTCCCTTGCGTCATCGACCCGTTCATTAGATTTCCAAAAAAGGTCAACCTCCAAATTTCCATTCCCCCGTCCGTCTCTTCAATTTTTACCTAATTCGCCAAAATTCTCGTACTGCCACCCTCCGCATCCTCGGAGCCTGAAGAATGAAATTTTTTTTTCCCCTTAAATCATCCCCCCGTTTATCCTACACCAATGACACTACCGTCATTTATTTTTCTGTCAAAAATTCTACTGCTAATTACCCTACCCTTATTAACGTGGCACCCTCTCTCGACAGCAAGATAGACTCGGTCTCGCTTTAAGGCCATTTCACAACGAAACACCTATACCGACGCCATTGTAGATTACTTCTCTTCTTGCTTCAAGCTTGCAATTAGTCACCGGGGATAATGCTGCAATTAGTGTTTGTCTGACTCGTTCCCGCTGCCGAGTACGAATGAATGGCCCTGTATGTAGGGTGAATTCTCCGGTAGCGACTATCGCGTTAATCCATAGCAGCCTAGTGTTGTTTTTACTAGTAGACATTACATAGTTCTATTTCTAATGGGAAAAATTCATTAGGGAATTAATTTCATTTTTTTTTTTTTTTTTTTTTTTTTTTACTGAAACGACCTGTAGATTAAATTCAGATAAATTTTCTGTACCTTATCACATCTCTTGCTGGGTCTATCCGTCACGTGGTTTTTTAGTTACACCATTAATTTCTGTCATACCATTACCTTTCGTACATCCACTTAATGACTGTACCGATACATCAGGACGATGAAAGGCCCATGGATTCATGGAAATGCTTTATTGTATTCTGAAAGTACCTGTATATGCCAATCGATCGTTTCCCTATTAGGCTACGAATGCAATTACTCACGTTCGGATAATGATGCAATTAGGTTTGGTCGGATTCAATTCTAACAGAGGTCTGGCAACGTGGCAACGGTGGCAACAGTGGCAATGGATCCATTCACGAGGAATATGGGTAGTGATATTATATAAGGTTATAGTGTAGTAGTGATACTATGTCCTTAGTATCGTTGTACTGGATTGTCAGTGACTACTAGTTAGTAGTATTAATATTGTTTTTGTACTACTAGTTAGTAGTACTATTATTGTTGTTGCAAGGGTTATTTGTCTCCGATCTGAAACTAAAAGAATTGAGTTAGCATCGTTGCAAATTTTTTGTGAAATTTTTGTAAAAGATATTTGTGAAAGTTATGAAAAAAGGTTTTTTTTTTTTAATTTTTTTCGAAAGAAGAAAAATACTGGTTACGATAACAATAGTACTAATGGCGGTTATTGTTTCAAGAGACGGGGTAGGCTTTGGCTTACAATTAACGAGTGCACTCGAACGGGTCAAGAGGGTATTTTCGAAAAAAAAAAATGGCTGACGTAATGCTTCTTGTAAAATGGCTGGAGCAAAGTGCCTGCGTTCGGGACTGTTCGAACTCAGCCACTCCACGATCCCTCCTGGTACAACCCTTTAATTTACTATTGCCTACCCCTGTCCGTTTGCGTTTACGTTTCTTTCAAGCGGCGCAACCTTTTGGAATCCTTGGAAAAAAATTTATTTTTCTTACTGTCTCGCTGGATCGATGTGTCCTTTTTTTGGGTTTTTTTCTCTCCTCGTTTTTCGCGAAAGGCGCGACAATTTTATTCGACTCTACGTGCGTTACGAAGCTTCCATTCGGAATACTTTTTTGTATTTGTTGCTGGACACTTTTTTGGGAGCTTATTTACCTTGTTTTTCGAAAATTTTATTGCTAGATTTTTACTCTCAAGAGACTCTCCCGATTTCAGTGTAATTATCGCAGTCAGGAAATCCAACCTACGCGCATGTACGTAAATAGTGCAGTGGGATGAAAAGGGTGGGCTGGGTCCACGTGTCGAGGACCTGAACAAAATATTTAAAAAGCGGAAAAATATAAATGGCACTCACGCACGATGCTGAGCAAGTCCAGCAATTGACGTGGGAACAATAGTTCCTTTTTTTTCCCCAACACTTTGGAGCGGGCTGTCGCGGTCCTTTTTCACTTTTCCGTATTTTCCAGCATCCCCTCCTTTTTAATTTCGCAAACCAGCCTCTCTGGCCCGACCAAAGGGTTCCTTACTCCCTTGTGCTCTGAAAGAGGTAAATAAATGTTGACCGCAGAAACTTTATTTTTAAATCAAACTTTTTTCAGCCCCTAGCTTTTACTTGGTTTACCCATTTTTTTTCTCGCTAATTTTTAACGTGCCCTAATTTGCTCGGAAAATTGATCGTTTTTGAATTTTCATAAAAGTACTTTGGTCTAAGAAGTCAAAATTTTATTTTGCCATTGGATCTACCAACACGTATACGAAATTCGAATATTCATTTGCTTTCTTTTACGCTGCCCGTGCGCGATATAATTAGTAGTGAAATTAATCGATAATCTAATTAACCCGGATCAAAACACTCCTCTGTCAAATTGACAAAAATACAATAGCAGTATAGAACGACCATAGCTCAAAAATTAATTGAGCATGTATTCCATTTACATGATTTTCGTATATGTGAATTTCAATGGCATAACAACTGTGCAATTTCACGTTAATAACTCTAAACGAATCCCTTGTTGACAAATCGAACGAATGTCAGTCAAATAAAAGAAGCATGCTACTTAGCTTAATTAAGGTGCACTCTGATTAATCTTAACCGGTTTATTAGTAGAAAGTGAATTGAAGTCTGTGACTAATGATTTTTAAAAAAATGTCACTCGATGTCATTGAACAAAAAATTGTGAAACAAAAATTTTTTAAAAATATTTCCAAGGAATATTTAGCATTGATTGTAGGCAAAACTAGGCAGCAGGACTATTTTGAGAACAAAACCGCAAAGATGGGGGCAATTTTCACCCCTTACCCCCTCGACAGTTAAACTTGGCCCAAAGGAGTCCCAAGGGTTGATTATCGCAAAAAGATTCAGTCAAAAGATTTTCTTCACCTCTCATTCACGGGAAGTCTTGACGTTCTATGTTTAATGTTTATACAATCTGTTAAGGGACAATGTGACCTTTGGCATTTGCGCAAGGAGGGACGGCATTGTCCTGGTGGCAGCTGCCCTGTGGAATTTCAGTTCAAGGTCAATAGTAGAAGAGGAAAGGTCAACGTGTTACACGATACACGAAGGACTTAAAATTTTCATGAATTTGGATTTCCGTTTTGTGTCCGATAGCTGAGCTAATTTTTTCGATAGGTATTATTCAAATGAAGTAGTCGGGTTTTTTAGGTTAGAAATTTTTAAGTCAAACTTTAAGACTCGTAAAATAAATTTTCGTGTAATCTTTTAAAAATTGGAATTTTCGTGTCAACCGTCAGTTGGTAGAAAAAAAAAATGAGGGCGGACTTTCCAGGAATCGAGGCGAACTTTGAGTCGGTAGATTCGAGTTAGCAAAATTAATGCCAACTCAGAGGTAAAAAAACGTCCGAGTATTTGTTTCACGCTTGGTATCGATCAGAATTGAAATATTGCCCAGAACAACTGCACTCGAATATAACTGAACTCTGGAGTCTCTCTCGAGTTTAAGTAAATTTTGTACGTCCCTTTGTGGTTTCATTTTCTACTGTTTACTCGACGTAATCCTCTTAGTCGTAGTCTAATAATAAATCCCACTGCTCGTAGATACGTCGTTGTAGTTACACTGAATTTTCCTAGCCTAACCTCAAAGCAGACTAAATACGTCAAAACGGATGATGGGGACAACGAAGAAATTGAAAATTATATATTCTACCTTCGTGCAGTACGAGCGTGGCTTCAGTCTTAATTTTTCCTTCGCTCCTCCTTGTCAAAAAATATTCCAATGAACGAGCACCCGATATTTTCGTTTAAATTACGAAAATCCTTCAAACTTATTGTATTCACGTAGGCACAAGAGTCTCTCGCTTTCGATTTATGGCCGTTCGAAATTTTCATAACGAGCTCCGACACCGTAAATCGTAGAACGCGTGTAAATTGCTACGTGCTTCTGGGAACTGCGCCGACGTCTACTGCGCACTCTAGCGGCACGGCCATGTAATAGGCTGACGCTAATGGCGGGACTGGCGGGAATTTCAAAATTCTATTTCACGCCCTTTGTACATTTTCCCATGGGATATCACGCGAGCAGCGTACATGTCATGGATAAAATGTATTACGTCTGGATTGCGTATGGGCGTTTGGTAAATTTGAATATTTAACGCGAAGACTGAATATTTTATTGGTATTACCGGAGCAATTTATACCGATCAAAGGAAATCAGGCGAATTATAGTGAACATGTTTTGGTTATTAAATTTACCCGCGCTTCTGCTATTAAATTCGTGTGTTATCGGACGCTGCTATGAATTAGGGCTTGATATACCGCCACTGGGTTAATTGTATTACGATTATAACGTGGTCGTGAGTGGTGGGAGTTTGAAATAATTTTAATGAATTGAATTTTTTGTACAAAATTATCATGGGCTTTGTATAATTTTAAAAGATTATTCTTTTGATATAATGACTCTATTGTTATAGTCATATGGTTCGATAGATTTGTCAAATCAATTATAATTTACGGTATATTTGAACGGGGCGAATTTTTAGAAATTCTGTGATTAATTCGACGAAACAACTTATAGGAGATAATTGACTTGCACCTTATAAAATCATTCAACGAGTTTACCTAGATAATAAAAATTCTTATTTCTTTTGCAATTACACTCAATGGCCATAAACTTGCGTGAAAATTTTAAGAGGTAAAATTATATATACACATATACCGTAGATCTCAAATATGCATGAAGTTCCGTAAGTTTTGATCGAGCCTTTATAAATTAGTAGATGAACTTTTGTAATTAACCAGAACCCAATTAAGAGTAACGATCAAATGTCAAGTTGGCAAATAAAAAATTTCGAATACACTGGCTTTGTATAATCAACAGAAACGTCACTTAAGCCAAGCCGAGTACGCAAGTGTATGATTCCCAATTAATCTTTTAATTGATTCGCGCTCAATCTAATACAATCAAACCCAAAAGTGATGGAATGCAAATTACGGAAATTCGAACAAAATAACAAAAAAAAAATATCAAAACCGTGATTTTCGTTAAACAACAATTTTTATCTCGACCCTTCAACGAAAACGCTCTTGATCCAGGGAATTTTTTTTACACTAGGTCAAAAGTTACTGATAACTTCAAGGGCGTTTATCGGTTTGGTGAATTTGTTTAAAAATGTTTAAAAATGACGTTAACCCAATAAAGTTCGATTAGGTGATCGATGACGACCCCCCGTGGTGTTTACGGCAACCTCTGAAAGTTAAATTGTACAACGAAGTCACCAGGTTGAAGATAATTCTAGAGTGCGTTCGATATAATACCGTAGCGAAGCTTCCCGCATGTAACCCCAACGTATTAGAAAGCAATCAAGCTTTTTCGTGCAGATATATATAACAAGGGGGTGAAGAGTTATTATGAACCGACCATTAGTATGGGATCACCGTAAATAGAGTATAGCTCCTTTGGATGACATATGGTTGTTCATGTATCAGTATACCCTTATCTATATAATAAAAACCCATCGAATCTATAGTCGCTTCGTACTAAGTAGAAGATTTGACTCACCCTGTTTCCTATGTCGGTTCAATTATTTTTTAGATTACGTCATTCCACCCTCTTTCATATAACTACCCTGTAACCTAAATCTTAACCAAATTTAGGTTAGGTCGAACACTCCTTATCCACAAAATTAACCTCTCCATAGCGTTATCGGAAAAGTTATCAAACTCGAAAAAAAAATTGTATCCAGTCCTTTCTCATTTTATCCCATTTTCATTTTCGCTTCCACGATTCGGGATGACGAAAAGATAGTTTTGATATGTAGTGATTTTTTGGATTTTTTTATACGCATTTATACTCGTAATGGTGTATTTTTGATTCTCGGTGGATATTGAATGTGATCATTTTTTTTTTAATCATGTAATTTATAACGGGGATGGGTTTTATGTGTGTTAATTGACATTGAGGTGTAAATTTTGATTTTGTTTAAAATGTAGATCTTTTTTTTTCATTTTAGGTAAGTCGAATTTTCAATGGCTAAATAGTAATTTGTCCGGAAGCGGTAAGATAACGGTTATTGTAATTAATTAGTGGACACTTGTGAAAATACATTTTTGATTGAAATCGAAAATCAACACGTAGCAAATTTCCGCAATGCATGGATACCATGTAATAAATCGACGAACGTATGAGCGGCGTTTTGGTTTTGTGAAAAAAAATAATTGGAAAAAAAAGGAAAAATGATGGGAATACAGAGCAGTAGAAAGGTTGGTTAATACATTGCTATTCTATATCCTTTCGTTTCGATATGCTGCATTCAGGAATATATATAGATATATAGATAGATAGTGCATGTGCAGTTCAGTATACGAAGAAAGTCGATTTTTCATATGAATATTGTTTTTTTTTTTAATATTATTTCTCCCTTTCCCATTTTCCGCAAATTTCATTGTCTTTTACAAATAACGAGAAGCCGCGCCACTCGATTACTCCTGTATACCAAAGATTTCCATGAAAATTCCCTAGCTCGGTGCACCAGTATTTTTATTCACCCCGGTATGTTTGTGAAAAAAAAATGGAATATCTGGTGAGGAAAAAGAGTCCCTAGAGAATTCCAACAACGCACCGGTGGGGAATTTGTCCGTCTTTGAAAAAAAAATCCCCCCCCCCCTTACTCTTTGCCGGTACCTTTCGATTTTAGTCCTTTCTGTTAGATACCTACCCCAGAGCACCTCTCCCATGCGGGTTCCCAAAAAAATTGGCAACGAGACATTATTGGAATCGGAATTGCGGTCGAACGCGGGTATTTGCGAATCAAACCGAGTAGCACGGTTCTATAGTACTTTTTTTTTTTATTTTTCCCATTCATTTGAACCACTCTCTCCCCCCCTCCTATGCCCTAACTATTTCCTACATCATTTCCATCCCAAATGCTCAACCCGTCACCCTTTTATTTTGACTTTTGAAAATGACAATTGGCAACGCTGAATCAAACTGGCGCTTGTTTTTTTTTTACCAATTGAAATTTTTCCCCAGTGACATTTTTTTCACGACCTACGCGAATCTTCTCAGGGCTACCATCTTTCAATTCATTAACAATTAAACGAACGATTCCAGCTCCTTTGTCTCTAGTGACATATTTAGCAGACCTTCTACTCGCGAACAATACAGTTGAAGAAGACCCGAGGATTCTCTGACATACCTATTAAGAGTTAGCACGTCATACAATTCTCACGTGACAAATGGGAAGTACCAAAAGTACCACCCGGTAGGGTATTGTATTATTAACAATTCATGGAAGGCGAAACCGACACGTTTTCTTCCTGGTGACTTATATCATATATCCCCAGCACGTAACGTCACGACGCGTACCCACCTTGACAAATGGAACCGCGAAAATTCCCTAGCACCGATCCATACGTTACAACACGTATTATCAGCGATTCGCCGAAAGTACCGAGCAGACGTATTTCCGGTCTCCATTATCGTCCCTCCAAAAAATACCCACATATATGCACGGGAAAAAAAAAAAAAAAAAATTCAAAATTCAAAAAAAAAATTCCCTAGGAAAAAAAATCTTATTTATCTCCACCGGATTACAAACAGATAAACAGTCGTATACACTTCTCGTACGAAATTGAATTTCCCACAAGAACAGCATTTCGTAATCCCCACGGTAGCGCATAATCTGTCTTTCCCTCCACAACTATATGCCAAGTCTCATCCCAATAGCAAAGTGCATCGTAAATTGCATCGTTGCACTTGCAGTTACGCAATTTAACAACCTGCAGTTTAGCAAGCTTAAAGGGATATGCCGGGAGTTTGGGTTAGCATACATACATATCCCTGATACACGATGGGCTTAGGTGCTTGAGGATAGATAAGGTAGTACAAGAGGAGGTTGAAAAAAAAAAAAAAATTAACCAGCCACCAATTTGAAAATTTTGACCAAATCGTCTTTAAATCGCGGCGAATTGCATTCGCGCGATGCAATCGCTGGGGGATGAATTAAAAAATTAATTTCATCCCCTAAACCCCTTCTGGTATCTTCAACAAGAGCGCATCCCTTGCGGTATCCATGGTTACGGCTACCCACCGGTTATTCTCTGTGCAATACAAATTAAAGGCTAATTATTAATTTGTATTTTTTTTACCCTCCGATTATTGTTATTGTTATGCTTGAATTATAATGGGGGAGGGGGGGGGGTGCGAAGGAATATTTTTTAAATTAGTTTTTAATTTTTTTTTATTTTAGTCATCCTCAGCCTTTGGATCTTCTTTTGATATTCAACCCTCGTGGTCTTTGGCCTTCACATAAAATATACCGGGTGATGACTTTTGTCAGACTTTGATCGCGCCGAATGACACGGGCATATGTAATACCCTTGCGCAACGAATAATGATCTCGTTACTCGGGCAATGCTTTCATCTTTTTTTTTTATGCTTTTCGCGCTTTGACTTCGTTTCCGCGGTGCTTCTTTTCATTCTGATTACGGATAACCTTATTTCTGTCTATCGATATCGATTTTCCCAAGACGATTATCCCCACCCGTTATACCTCACTTACTTCGCCACCCCTTAATCTTCATTCTGCTTAAGTCTCTCTTTTTTCCTTTTTATACCCACTCGATAGCAGTCTGTCTAGGATTTTTGTCTCCGCCGATCCAGCCTCTGCGTATGAATCAGTCGGTATAAAAAATTTTTATTGTTATTATTATTACCCATTTTTTTAAAACTAAAAGAGGCATACTCGATATCTCGAAAATATACGAATTTTATATTAACGAGGACGTTAAAGGGAAATGAAATTTTTTTAGAAAATATACTCGAAACCGTACAAAATGATATTTCACGAACTTTGAGAAATATATTTGGCGAGCACACATCTGCGAAACACGTTGGAAACGTATTTGAAATTTAATTTCACTTGCTGGATCCTCCCTTTCCACCCTTCGGGGTCTCCACCCCCCTGTACACTCAACCCCTTTCACACCTGTTTCGCAAAATTTATTAATTACCTAGTTCCGAACCACACCCAATCCCCGTAAGTGCCCGTAGAAATTCGCACGGGTCCCTTTATGTAAATTTCGAGCAGATCTCCACCTCGCTGTTACAATCTGAACTTTGACCTGTTGTAAACACCAGTGACAGTTGTAAATCGTATTCGCGCGACACGTGTACCAATTGTGACCAAACAAAAAGGACTGTGAGGCTTCCCCTAAGGAAATTGCCTATATGCCCCCCTCGCAATTCACCAGCTTCAATTTCGTCGGTCAACCGTTGCTGGACACACGTCGATATACACGGTGTCGAAAGTGTAAATGATGAAAATTTAATTAAACCTCAAAAAAATTATTCCATATCACAATTTTTTTTTTTTCCTTATCAATTTTTGCCTAATATGAGGGGGGGGGGACTACGTATAATTTTCATCGACTGATTCACCCTGCAATGACGGCTGTTGCTCGAGGCCTTTCACCTTTCACCCCTCTATGCATCCTGTTAAAATGCCCATCGACCTATCGCACGTATACATATATATACACGTTATCATCAGGGTAAAGGAGAATAGGGGGTGATGAAATATAGTGGTATTAAAATTTTTAGTACGAAAAAAAAGGGTTGAAAAATGAAAGGGGGTGTAGAATAATGAAGGGTTAAAAGAAGTGGGGCCCGGAATGGGGGAAGAAAAACGACAAAGGGACTCGGGCGATTCGTCAGTCTGACGAATTTACAGGCTACGAGTTAATTAGTAATTAGTCTGTAGCCTTTGGCGGTAACGCAGCTTACTCGTCCCCCACTTCGTTACTCGAGGCAGCCTGACCTGGGCGAACCAAGCGTGACCTGACCTCACCTGACCTAAGTTAACGTCATCCCATTGGTGCTGGAAACTCAAACCAAAACCGACGGTCCACCTAACCTAAAATCATCGTGACTGCACGGTACTACGTCTTAAACCCGTTTGCATTTCCGCAAGGAGCCACAATTTCGAAAGTTGATTGCTTCGGGGTGGCTGACTCTGACGTCGGTCCACCCGCCCTAGCCAGACCCCTTTTTTCACTGATTACACTGAATAATTACACGAGCAGGAGAGCAAGTGCTTTTGACTTGGGAAATCGCTTCGATTCAAAGTACATTCTTTTTTAATACCTCTTTTCCCTCTGCCAAATTTCGAAGCATCTCGTGGCTGGCATTTTTTTGGAAAATTTTCGAAAACGTTAATTCAACGGGCAGACACGAATTGGTGGGACACGAATTCACGCTTTTGGATAAGTCGAGTGTAAATCCAAAAATTGAATACTCATTGGCATTCTCGTGATTATTTTTTTTAAATGAAGTTTTTTTTTTTCATTATTTGTAACGTCTCCTACGAAAATTTCATTTTTAGTCGCGTTCAAAAATCTCGTAAACGTATTCGAGGAAGCAAAGGAAAATTCATTCCTCGCCGCTATTCGAAAAATTTACAAAAACTGTATAGCGTCGTGAAACCGCGAGGTAAAGGTAGCACAAAATAGGGCGAAATAGGTAAAAGTTGCAGGGGCGGTGCGGAAGGGGCAGAGATACTACCAGGTGAAGTAGAGGAGGATCAAGACGCGGGGGTTTGTCAGTGGGATGATAAGAGGGTTTGGAAAGGGTTGGGATGCTGAAACCTGGTACTTTGATTACTTTGCCAACGTTGCCACATCAAAAACGACAAACTCTCAATATTCAGTCAGAAGATGCACCGTTACTCCCATTTTTACGTTTTTTTATTTTTATTTTTTCAATACCACGAGTGGACAGTATATTTTTGATATTTGAGATTAAATTATTTGTATGATTTTTTTTACGTTGGTATCACCCGGTATTTTGATACCGAACCGATGAATATCGAAAATTTGATCGCCCCTAATTTTGTAAATTATCGTGTTCAGGGTCGAGTGACTATCGTGGCAAAAATATTTTTGACTACCGAACAATTGTTAAAAGGACCAATCGTCTGCCTACTGGCTATACTGGAACATGCTGAACATTTTCATTTAATTGACTGTCCTGACTGTACAAGCAAACCTATAAAACGAATTCATTTGTTTGCCGCTCGTTAGCGAAACTCCCTGCTTTTTGGAAAAGTCCGACGCCGTTAAATCTAGGCCACGAACAATAATGACAAATTGAATGTGTCAATGTTAAGGACAACAACAACAGCTACGACGAATTGTACGGTTAAAAATCGCTGGCAGTAATAATTTTTTTAATAAATTTTTTTTTTCGAAAAAATTACAATTTTGTATATGGCACTGCTAGTCGATCAATATTTTTGTCAAATTCAAAGGAGATTGTAATTATCAATTTTTCGATTAAATTGCCCATCGAAAATTTTAATCGAATTACATTTTTTATCGATCCTCAATCGCTGTGCTGTATCGGTATTGTCTGTTTTCTGCTTTTACTTTAACCGACGCTTTCGTCGCGACGCAGCGTTCTCTTTATAGCTATCTTTTTTCTTTCTTTATGCTAAGCCGATTTAAAAACTTGGTCAACCAACGGGATTTGTTAACAAAGCTTTGAGTGATTTTTTTTTTTTTCGATTCAACAAATAATCTGCAAAGGTTTTATGCTACGCGAAATTCCTAATTGACCAGGTTCGTCGATTTGCAATTTTGCTAATTTTGTATTATGCGATATTGCTCGTATTTATTTCAATCGTAGTTACGAAAGGTGTACCAACCCTTGAAACAAAAATTATTTTCCTCGTTCGCCAAGAGGACACGTTTCACTGGGAAAAAATTTTTCGTTATAAAAATAAAATATTTTGCGAACAGTCCCCTGTCGCGGGACAATTAAAACTTTTTTTCAGTCTCCGATGACGAAATAAACGAATAATATAAGTTCGCTCGAATCATCGAGAATAACGATGCAACTTTTAATTTAAATATTCTGCTCGCTCGAGCGCAATTACTTCGGGAATTGTAGTTTTATCGTCTCGAACTACTTTTCAATTTTCGATCCACGGACTTTTCGAAATTTACGAGCAACGAATTTGACATTTCTTGACGATGGAAACTAGAGATTTTCCATTGACGTACACACGTGCAGGGATAGAGAAAATGATTTTTAAAAAGGACGAATTTGAAGAAATTGGAAAAAAACAGATATCGATGCTTTTAATGAAAATCAATTAAATGCTTCCGGAATTGAATTTATAACGGACTGTACCAACTTTATATATGACTTTCCTGTAGCAATAGGTCTATCGCAGGACGATGCCCCTGACTCGTTAACCTAGAATATCCTCGAGGTACGTTCGAATGGCTCGTAATAACTTTAGGAAAACGTTATTAGAAGCGAGCCAGACATTTCTATATCGAAGTCCTATTATCGGCTGGCAACGGGACGTTTTTCAATTTTGTGCTAAAGACAAGGAAGAAGCCGGTGGGGAGAAAAAGTAATGTCAGCCGATAATTTGGGGGGGAAGCAGGAAATCAGTCTTTGTTCATTGAGATTGAGAAGGAAAAAATACAAAAAAAAAATAAATAAGAAAAGCAATAAAATAAAAATGTAAATTGATAATCTTCAAATTTCCCTTCTGTACTATTCGATCCTTTCATTTTTATTTTATTGCCTCCTGCTCCTTCTATGACCTTTGAAAAATTTTATTTTCCTTACGAGAATTTTTAGTTTTATTTTATTTTTTTAGCTACCCCAATTTATACGTATAAAATGATGGCTACAGAGGTCGAAGGTTCGTTGTAGAATTTTATGTATTAAAAAAAATTCTAGATTAATGTAAAATCGATACTTCGATTTCAGTGCCTTTCTATCTTAAATTATGAGAAATCGTTTGCCTGTTCGGTCCTTAGTGAAGTGGTATTACCTTTTCTTTCGGAAATCCTTAACTGTTCGCCGGTGAAATACGAGGGAAAGAAAGAACCGGAAGTCCGTAACGACTTCTGAGAGGAACAAAAGTTATTCTTAAGGAAAGTAAGAAGAAAAAAAAAAGAAAAACTTGAAAAAAAATATAATAAAGAGCAGGAACGCTTTGCAGTTAATAAATTAGGTGATAATCATTATTATTATTTTCGCATAATAATTTTTTCAAATTCCCACCAAACGTCGCCGAAACAACTTGTTCCGGTGCCCGCGCAAAAAAATTACCATACCGGCAGGAAACTGGCGACGGGAAGTATAAAATAAGATTTAAAAAAAAAAAAGAAGCAGAGCAAATCACTGTATCCTTGCCACGGTCTATTTTATATAGAGAAACAAAATAAAAGTTAAAGATTGAAGGTCTAATGAGACGTAAGAGATAAGAAAGGTCATTACGTAAACCACCGAGGAAAATAAGATTGGAGAAAGTCCCTTTAATCTTCCGTCGCCTTCTGACGTATTGAGATTGCGAAGAGAAAGAGGAAGGAAAATAATAAAACAAAAACAGCCCCAATCAGATCTTACGCGCGTCAGGGCCGTACCTAGGATTAATTGGAAGTGTTCCTCGAACTTGTACCGGAAAATTGTTGTTCAATATTTAAAAAAAGACATATTTTTGAAAAAAAAAAAAACCGAAATTTGCACCCCGTGCGTTTTAATCACGACTTACGTAATATACGTAACCCTTGTATCCTTTTTTGAGACTTTAAAGAAATTATCCAGCAGCCATGACTCTGCTGATGATAACAAAAGATATTCCAGGGGTTGATAAAAAAAAAAAAAGTAAGGGGATCCCTATCCATACTCCAGACTCTGACTGAGGTTCGCAGGAATCATAAGTGTAGGTAAAAGAGAAAAAAATCTGCTTTCATGAATGAAAGAAAAGCACGAAGAAGTGAGAGGGATGAGAGACGTGGAAATATATATATATATATACAGACATATAGCGAAATGCGAGAGAAATGGAAAGAAAAAGGATGAAAAATTCGTCTCCCAGGAGACTAGCCTCTCGGTCGAAGCCTCGTGGAAATGTCGTAGACAGCCGGAAATAGCGATGCGCGTGCGCCTACCTTCACAAGGGCGTTTCCTGGTGTTCGTGGCGGTGTGCGTGTTACGTGCCCGTCGACTCACCCGACGCACCAACACAATCCACTCGGGTTGGACACGGGCATAAACGTTTCGTCCCGTTAAATCGGCGCATCCCGATTCAGTTGGTTCCCGTTTCTGGAACGAGACGGATATACGTATTAACTGTCCTACCGGCAGTTTCCGTTTCCGGTCAACGAAAATTTAGTGATCAGCCTGATTTTACCATCGGGCTACGTTTAAGTGGCTTTGAGAACGCAGTGTGCAACCTGTAGGTGGATTAGTGGTTTTTCCAATCGCGATAAAGCTGTAGGTAATACAATTTTTTTTTTTAAATGAATATTTTTGAAAATTTTGTAAAACGTTATTCTTTTTATTTAGACTCTTGTTTTATGGTTGCTTCAACGATTGCAGATGGTTGGAAATATTTTTATTCTTGGCTCGTAATTCTCTTTTTTTTTTTTTTTTTTTTTTTTGAAGTTTTGCAGTCGAAGTTTCGATACTTCTGAAAATGGCTGGACGTGTTTTTCACGAAGTTGGAGTTTTTGGTTGGACAAAGAAAAATGGATAATCTGTATGTATTAGATACAGTGAACGTCGGGGGGCTGTCTGTGAAAAATCGAAATTCCACGTGAAACCGAAAAGTTTTTCAAACTTTGAGGAACTTTGAAGGAGAATCGTATTGAGTGAAGAGATAAGAATTTTATTGACGTATTGTACATATTTGCTGCCGTAAGTGGTTTCGCAAAAGTTCGTAAATTTTGCAAACAACTGCGCTTGCGTATATTTTTATGAGATTTTTTTTTTTTTTTTCAAAAATCCAACCCTTCATCAGACGAAACATTCATAGATATATAGCATCGATATATGTAGCTAGACGTCCACGCAAATAATCATTGTAATCCGCGCGCCAAAAAAGTCTCGTGTCTCCTTTTACATTGGCATGCGAAACCTCGCAAATCCAATTGAAACCGATTGGATCGAGTCTTGTTGCAAAATTCAAATTATAATAAATGCAAGTAAATTGCATCAATCTCCACGCTATATCTTTAAAGATTCGGCATGGTTGCACAATTTTCATTAAAATATTCGGTAAGAACAAAAAAATTTCTATTTCAAATTTGCCGCCTCCTCGTGCATCATTCATGAAGCAACCCATAAGGATATCCGGAAAATTACGTGCAAGACATAAATACCCACCTATATTGCGGTTACCGTTTTTATTAATAACACCTATTATCAGCATGATGAATGCAACTGTTAATTATCCGCGATATAATTTAATAATTCGAAATAGCAAATTTTACCCATAAATTTTACATAATTATCCCTCATATGCCGAATTCAAGCATAACTATAAAATCCATAATTAACGAAAAATTTCTAATACCAAAAATTTTCCGACATATCGCATGATTAATCACTCGGTATTAAACTTTCATCTACAGCATCTCAATCAAGCAGAATGGCATATTCCAATTTTTTTTTTTTTTTTTTTTTCGAAAATCTCCATTACCAATTTTGCAATTTATCACACTAATAGAGTATCCCCATCACTACGAATAATCAATAGTCAAATTTTACGTCATAACCAATTAATAAATTAACGCTCCTATACTTGTCCGACGTACGATAACTTTTTTCACTGGTACCTTAACGGTTACTGTTATTATTATAGCAGCAATAAGCAACGTTGCGCGTCGAAATTTCAAAATTCCTAATGCCGCTTAAAGCCGAGTTCACATGCTCCACTGAATAGCTACACATGTACGTATATAGAATCAAGTGGCTCGATACCGTTAAGCCCCCCCCCCCTTCCAGCCCCCCCCCCCACAAGTAAAACACGAGAGAAATAATTTGATCCTTAGCATACCAGCTTCCGCCATTTCTCAAGAATCCCCCCCTCCTGCGTATACCAATTAATTTTATCACTGGTAATAACGAGATAATAGGAAATTCCAGGAAGATGTTACGTTAAAATATACATAAAAGGAATTTTCGAGCTCGGCTCCAGCATCTAGTCATGATCTTGAAGATGGACCATAAAATTTTCATGAGAAAACTCTGTCTCGTAATGAATTTGAAAATTCGCAAGACATCCGAAGTCTAAAAAAAATTGGCGTAAAAAAAATTATAAAAAAAAAAATATTCCAGGATACGAATCGAGATAATAATTTTTCAAAATCTACCCTCGAAAGTTGTACCGATGAAAGTTTGAAAATTGTGACGTTAAGAAATTCCCTAGTGCCTGGATGTCAGTACCGGGAGTTACCATGAATATCCCTATAGAGACGAGAGAGAAAGAGAGACGAAATGGCAGAGTGGATTTTGTACTTGAGAAATGTAACTATAAAAGTAACGGACCTGGATAAGACTCCTCACTTGATGGAAATGCCACTTCCGGAATCCATAATCCCACCAGTGCTCAACAGTGGTACCAACTTCCTCTGGGTTTATGATATATGATAAAGCGTGCGTACGTGCGGGTCCATGGGTGGTAGATGGATACGATTTATGTGATATATCTATATATACCCGTATATATAGGTATACATCAGATACCACATAGCCAAGGGCTATAAGGTATGTGAAGCCATGAGGAAGGTCGCCGACGATGGGGTAGCCGTCCTGCGCGTTCCGATATCGGCTCTCTCGCAATCAGTCGTCGAGCGTCGCCTAGTGAGAACGCGTCATAATATTTCGCCACGCCTACCGAAAATCCTGCCTGTATTAATACGGAATCCAAAAGTGCGGTTGGACCCGATGTTCTCCATTTTTTTTTTTTTTTTTTTTTTTCCTTATATGAATTTTACTCCTCGATGCCAACAATACCCGTAATCTCAGTCGTCCTATAGTCTGTTAATGTTAACTTCACTTTATTTCCACTTTCGTGGAATTGTCACAAGCAATTATATATATACGTATCTTGGTTCTTGTCTCCCTCTCATCCTGAGGTCAAATTGGATTTGTCAGAAATTTGAGACTGTTTTTTAGAAATAAGTCTTTACCCTTTTATACGTCTTTTTGTGTGATTTTGAATATACCTCGTTTTTGGTAATATTTTTGGTATTATATTTATTAGCATTGCAGGGTATTTTTCGAAATTCATCTTGGCATGTATTTATCGTATATTTTTTTGGATTTGTATACGATATTTATTTGGTTGTGGGGAGATGAAATTTTGGAATTTTACGAAAAATAGTCAAAAAAGATATAAATCTTTCTTTATTTTTCGATAAACACTTGCTTGTATTTAGACTATTCAAAGTGCTTTTGCTGCGACTCGTAAACCGATTGGATTACAATGTAAAGTTGCCAATAAAGTTTTCCCACTGCGAATAAACTTGGCCAATCGCGAATACAGACGATTACGAGAGAGCTCGGGAATTGTCATATTGGCTTTGTGTGTATATATATTTATATATATATGGTATATAGAAAACAAGAAATCTTTGGAAACTCTATTCCGGGTAGTTTGTCGTTAATCGAAAAGCACTTTGAGGCTGTCCAAATATTTCCGTTTACCCACCAGATGTTTTTTTTTTTTGGTCAACCCACCCACTCTTCTCATCCGATAAAAAGCTTTATCGATCCTTAACCGCCATTATGCATAGACGAAGGGTGCCAAAAGTTTTCGCATGAGAATTCACGTCATCCATTGTGAACCCTCCGAGTTACGGCTCGAAGACTATAAAGGCTTCCAGCTAATTGCCGATTGTCTGTACTTTTTTTGCTATCCGCGTGAATTTGACTTTTTCAAAATTCCCGCCGTTCCAGTCATCTCGTAAAATCACTGATAACCCCCTTCATTGTTGTTAATGACGTGACGAAAGTTTTGAGATATTAACTTATGAGGAAACCGAAAAGCATGAAGCGTGTTATCGATCGATCAGCCTGAATCATAGGAAAATCGCCTTTTTTTTTATCATTAAAAATTGTATCAATTCTCAAAATAATGTGCAAGTAGTTTATTATGTAGATTGTAAAATCACTGATAACCCCTTTCATTGTTGTTAATGACGTGACGAGAGTTTTGAGATATTAACTTATGAGGAAACCGAAAAGCATAAAGCGTGTTATCGATCGATCAGCCTGAATCGTAGGAAAATCTTTTTTTTTTTTATCATTAAAAATTGTATCAATTCTCAAAATAATGTGCAAGTAGTTTATTATGTAGATTGTAAAATCACTGATAACCCCTTTCATTGTTGTTAATGACGTGACGAGAGTTTTGAGATATTAACTTATGAGGAAACCGAAAAGCATAAAGCGTGTTATCGATCGATCAGCCTGAATCGTAGGAAAATCTTTTTTTTTATCATTAAAAATCGTATCAATTCACAAAATAATGTGCAAGTTTATGCGGTATTAACCCTTTTTTTTTTACCAAACAATGGTTGTTTGAAGTTGTACGAAACGACTGGTCGGACTTGGGACGAAATGAAATACAGAATCGAAAATTGTCCGGTAGTTAAATGAACTCTGGCAGACAACAGGAACGGGACGGAACAACGGAATATTATATTGTACACGTTGTCCTGCTAGGAAATTGCCAGCGACGGGCAACGCTGAAACACAAGTATAGGAACGAAATTATAATGGAGATGAGAAATGTCCTGAGAATTAAAGCGGGATGGCAATTAGCGAGAGAGAAACAAATGGGATGATAAATTAAAAGTGTCCCACCCGGTACAGTACTTGGGAGGAGACAGCCAGTGGTCCTGGGACAGTGATTAAGTTTATCAATTGAACCTAATCAACGGATAATTCCGAGAGATCGGATTTCAGGGGATAACGGGATTTACGTTTTATTCTACGGTGTTACGATTTTCGAAAAATATATTTTTTGAGGAGAAGAGGCGAAAAAGAACCCTAAGCCCATTTGTCAAAAATAAAGGGTGCCTCGTATATTCGTCGTATAAAAAATGTACGTCCCTTATACGAATTTCGTCCACATTGGTATTAAAAAATGTGAAAAAAAAAAAACTTTTTCAAAAACTCAACTTTTCACCGAATTTCCCAATCTTACGTTCCAACTTCATTTCGCTCGAAATCGAACGCATTTACTTCGAGACCGAAAGCCCCCGTCCGGCAAGGACTTTGCCAAATTTCATTTAACTTCCCGGCAGAATCCACTTTGTATCCTTTGTCATTTTTAGTGGCTCCTGTCAACGTTGCCTTTTACGTAATTCCGCCTTTAGTCGCGCAATATCGGTACTACTTGCTTTTACGTCTTTCGTTATTGTTTGTGGGACAATTTTTTTTTCTCATTTTCACTCGATCGCCGACGTTTCCATTGATCATGATTCCTCGTTGAATCTTTTTTTATCTCCATCTTGTATCTTGATAACGAATCTAATTTATTATTCCGTAGAGATATTCCTTTGCAACTCTCGTTTACCCAGTCTTCGTTTATTCCTTTTATTTCGCACAATTTTTTTCTCCGGTATCTTCATTATTCTTGTGTACCCGTCTGGTCGTTTTCTTTTTTTTTTTTTTTTTTTTTTTATTTTTTTCTCGACAAATGGAAAGGAAAATAAAAAATTTTCATCCAGCCACTATTCGCTCTTTGTTTTTTTATTCGCTCTCTTATACAATTTCTGCATAAGCTAATCACTGCTCACGTGAATCTTTCTCACTGCTTATCAGTCGTCTTGTTTTATAATTCCAACATGACCATCCTTCAAATTTACGCATCTTTTTTTTTTGCACAGCCTCTTATCACCTAAAGTCATTATTATAAGCCATTAAAAGACCCAGCAGATAGAAAGAGGTATTGTCGAGAAGAAGTAGAAGCGAATTAGAGAGAGGAGATAAAGAAAAAAGAGATTGCAAAATTCTCATTTCCTTAAGTCAATAAGGATGGCGCTTTGCGTTTCTGTCGAAGCAAGATTGCTTTTTTGCCAGGTCAATTTTCTCGGGCTATTATTGCTATATTAACAAATCGACGCCAAGATATACCGCAAGGAGGAAATTTAATTATAATTTTTTCTTTTTTTAATCTTATTTTCGCTTACTCGTCCTTCCTAGATAAACCGTGAACAATTAAAAGTATCGCCCAATTTCTGTTTTTTAATTGATATTAAGTCGGGATTTATTGTTACTATTATTTATATTCGATTATTTTTTTCCTGACTTTTTAAATGTTCGCATGACTTCGTAAGCTCTTGAATAATCTGCTTGTTAATTATTTATGCCAAACCGAATTATATACCTGGTGGTTAATTAATCGTTATTACGCAACGGCAGCTCCTATACGATTATTCATAATCTCGTTGTAGGCTAATCTCTCTTAATAACGTAATTAACCAGCCCTAATTAATCAGCCTGGAAAGTTATTGTTGAATCTTCCTTTTTTTTTTTTTTCTTTTTTAAGCTTATAACGTTTATCATACTTTTTCAATATTTTTACGTTTTTCATTTTAACCACACTGATAATTAATCGACAACTTTTTCTTTTATTTTTCAGGTGAGTCCCACTCCTGGTTATACTCGAATGCCGGATGTGTAAGTAAACCAGCCGACCAGCAATTAATCATCTAATTAAATCTAAAAATTCGTTCAACGTGACGATTAAGGGATGTTAAATCACTGAGTTTGTCGTAAGGGTTGTTTTTTTTAATTATCACGTATTGTTCGTCCTTTCTCTTTTTTGTACATTTTTAAGAAAATTTTTTAATACGACTTTTCATCGACGAGTGCAATTCCAGGCACTTGCTGGGCTGCAATTTCTTGGACTTTGGCTGCTTGTGCGAAATATACGTGTATGTTGATGTTGGGTATTTTGTCACTTGAATTTGCAACTTTGAAGGATAAAATGGGGTCATTACGTCACTGCTCGCGAAAATATTTTTTATTTTAATTACGCAAAATACACGCTCAAACGAAACGCTCGAATATAACAGGTAATACTTTTATGCGTGGAAATTTGATTTTTCCATTTATTATTTCGCGAATAATAATTGCGCTAAAAATTGCTACGACGAGTCGTTTCCTATTGGAAGTCGTTTAACTGACACGGTAGGTAATGAAAAATGTGAAGGATTTCATGGTAAAAATTGGCATTGAATTTTTGCCATAAATAAAATTGCAACGATGCATCAAGCATTTTATTTGCTTTCCATAAAAATATTTACGTAACGTTCGAATATCGTTTTATCAAATTAAAAAAAAAAATTGTTCGAGTACGAAAAATTTGTCCTTTTCGATTCAGTGATAATTTGAATTCTTCTGCATTCTACCGTATGCAGTTGTAGACTTTTGTAAAAACATGATAAAACTAAATTCGCGTGATATATTTTCGCGAAAATATATTAGTATACTTATCTTTACACGTGAAATGAGAAATGGCTTGGCAGGATATCAGACCCATGCGACATAATACAGACGATATATTTTTGATGCCAAAAGAAAATCGTAATGATATACAGATATTTTTTATTATCTTGTCCCTCGCATAAAAATAACGCCCTCAAATATTTTACGAATCACGTAAAAATTAATCGAACAAAAAATCTCCACAATATCTCTGTCTGCTATAGTTTCCCCCAAGATCGAGCTGATAGCTACCCCTGTTTCTCTCTTATTTCCTTGGTCTCATAGAATTCAGTGTGATTAGACGTTATTGAAAAATTGAATAACTGCACCACTTTTTTTTTTTTGGGTAATATTCGAGAACGAATAATATACTTAAAAAGTTCTACTGTACCAATATGTACTTGCACATTCAAGTTCAATCTACGTATATTTAATCTACATATATTTTCTCATATTTCCATTTCCATACGGACTGTATCCACAAACGTTGGTATAAAAGTGTAATTTTCAAATCGTCAAGTCGTTTCCCATTTCAGTAATAAAGTTTCGATATCCGAGTGTACTTATTGATTTTCACAAAAGACCCAGTGTGTCGTAGTTTTTATTGACCTCTATATTCCTTTTCCATAAAGTTACACCAATTTAATAATGTTAATACCGACCCGAGTATATTCGCATATTTTGAAACTTCCTATACGTCAAAATAAGATTACGTATTTTCCATGTACTCTGTATCATCGGGATTCAACTCCGTATCCCCTTTTCGATGGTTGAGCAAAGGGGTGAATTGGGTTAAAAAATAAATTGAAGAAAAAAAACATCCTTTAGCAAGGATAATAGAATATGGTTATCTGAGACTCAATTAAATGCCAAAAATACATATATATAATTTGATAGTTAATTTCCAAAAAAAAATTTATTTGACCCCCTCTCCCCAATCGTTAATCGTATTTAAGAAAAATAGTATTCGGTCCATTTTGTACACGGTGTATAAATACGTTTTTGAGTTGATTTTTTTTCAAATTAAATTTGCATCCAATTCAAATTCAATGTGCATATTAATGAGTCAAGTAGTGATAACGTGACTCGGCTGATACGCTGGTATAAGGATGCTAATTTTCTTGGGTGGAAAAGTCGAATTGAGTAACGGATATAAAAAGTTACTAGAATTTTCAAATGGAGGTGCATCGATTCACATTCATTCGTTGACTCGCCGGCTGCTGCGGCTATTCTGGCAAATGAAATTCTGGCCACGCCGCTCGATGGCGCGGGATAACTAACTCGAGTTAATCTAATCAGCATTGCTAATCGAGATAACAACCGAGCCCTTTATTTCGCGAATTTTCACCTCGAAGTTCGCGAAACGGATGGACGCAATTTTTCAAAGTAACTCACGCTGGTATTATAGCTGATTTTTTTTTTTTCGGCACAGCATTAAAATATTTTTTACTCAGAAATTATGATTTTATTATTATTCAAAGAACAAACAGTACTAATTGATTGGGCTATCAAGAAGGTTTAATTAACGCTTAGTTGATATTGAAAAATTGAACTTACGTAAATGGCGTTAATTTGTTGATTCGACGTCGGACGTGTTTATTTGATGACAACACGGTAATTATCGATCATACGTATCGGTATTGTTAATTGAAAATTATCAATTAAATATTTTTGGTAATTTTGTTTTTTTATGGAAATTGTTTTTTTTTTACAATTGTAAGATAAAATAAGATTTTTCTTCGGTGGATGGTGTAGGATTCTGGTGGATTTTCTTATCTGATAAGACTTTTTTTTAGATTGCATTTCGTTGCACTGGCTTTAAAAGTTTTTCTTTTTTTTTTCACTAGGTTGGTTAAGTTTCCTCTTGGTTTTGTTTTCTAATTATCTTTTTTCTCTTCTTCTTTGGTTTCTTCCTGCGGCTTTCCTGGGATCTTAGTGGAAATTTCGCCCTTGTTCCGTGAGACCTCGTTTTAATTTTGCGCTACGGATAATTCGCGATTTTTTATCTTACTGATAAGATTCTCTTTTGATTTTTTCGTTTTCTTTCGATATTAACGCCTAATGGGAACTTATAATCTTCGTGAAATACATTTTTTTTGGCAGTCGCAATCTTTGGTTAAAGTTTGGATTCTGCCCGTTGGGATTGTTTTTTTTTTTCGTTAGTCTCGTCATACACTTTTTTTGGATGGTAAATGATAGAGGCTGGTAAACACACACAGACTGCTTACCAAGTTGGTACGCTTGTTTAGATTGGTTTACGTGTAAAACTCACAATGAGTACCACAGTCTGTATGAAAAATAATAAAATATATCCCAGCTTTTATGCTGGGTTATTTTTTGCCAGACTGACTATTTATTAGAAAAACTTTCGTGTCCGATAAAAATTTGTCTTGCTGCCATACTAATAAAAAAAAAAAAAAAAGAATCGATATCACAATCCATAAAAAATCCTCGCATTTTTTAAAACCAGCAAATTTTTTGGGTAACCCATAAATTTATTAGCCAAAATTTTGCACGTGTTAGGTAACTCTTTTTTTCGATATAGGTACACCTGATATCCCGGTAATATTAACTGAAATCGCAGTTGGCAACAGTTTTAAATAAAATTAAATTCAATTTTTTTTTTTGAAATATGCAAACGTGCAAAATTTATTATTCCATAGGCAATCAACGGTTGATTCGGTTTTTGATTATTTTAATGGATCATGCATCAATTTAATTTGCCGTTTTATCGATAATAATTTTATTTTATAAATACAGCTATACACAGATTTCCAAAATAAACATGGTTTGATCTTTCAATTAATCGAGTGCATCTCGCGTTTTGCATCCGCCCTCATATTTTCGTCCCCCCAAATGCAAAGCAACAAATGCATTTTAATTAAAGTGCATATATCTGTGCACCGCATCGTGCATTAATGCACTTTGTTAATTGTACGGCTTATTCCCAAAAACATTTCCATTCAACCCGCATGAAAATTGTTTCCAACTGTAATCTCTGTCTTCCTTTGAGAATCCAATTTTCTGCCAATCAAACGTAACAACATATGTCATCCATCGAATTGCACTTATGGCAATGGACTTCGTTACGAAAATTACAAAATTATAATAAAATAAATTTTTTTTCTTCATATTTTCATTCTCACACTACCGAAAAGTCAGTCAATTATTTTTATCAACTCGTACAATCTAAGTCTATTAATCCGAATTTCATATAGCATAATTAATAATTAACGATTGGATGACGTCATTAATGCGAATTAATTGACGCTTATCTAGAAACTAGATAACAGCCGTAGGATTCGTCGGGTAGTCAAAGGGGTTGGCACGGGGTGTGATAAGGGTAACAGATGCAGCCACTTGTGAACGCTACACGTCGCTGCTCATATGTGATATAACGGACGGCCGTTAATTTACATGCAGTCTGGATGTAATTGCAAAAGTGCAACTGGATATTAATAATATTCGCAACGTCCCAAGACCTTCGTTATTCATGCCTACGAAATTGCCACTTCCTGACGTGAAAATCTCCAGGGACTTTGCACTGGGAGATATGCAAATTTTCCTAGAGCACATATGAGTCTCTATTAATTAATTCAATTAATAAGATACAAACTGTCTCGACGTTTAATTCGTGAAAATAATTGAATTTCGGGTGATTTTGAAAAATAACAAAATGAAAGACTGCGAGCCACGGTGACAGAAATAAGTTTTAAAAAATTGAATGGGCTAGTACTATTTCTTTTTTTTTCATATTTTTTCCTGGTTCTTTAATATCACGAAATGTATGTGTTGTGTGGAACAGAGTCTGTCCTGTTGGGTAGATATGTGCATATATATACCAGGCAATGTTATATGCCCAAAAGTGCACTTAGCCCATAGCTACGACCCCTTTCCATTAGGAATTAATTTTCCAAAATAACAGGCTCTCTTAAAATAAATTGTCCGCGGTCGGTTAGCCGCGTGGAGCGTAAAACTATTTTTTGTTTCAACTTCGTGTAATCATAAACGAGTAATTGATATATGATCGAATCGATTCCGATGATTGAGTCGTAGAAAAATTTTCAAAATAAAAAAAATTTTGGATCTTTGTTTCAGGAACTCCGTCGACGCCAATAATGCCGGGTGGAGCCCCGGGTACGCCATCCTCAAAGGCAAAGGTTAGAATTTTTTGAGATTTTGAAAGTTCAATAATAACCTTTTTTTTTCTACTCACTTTTTTCACTTATTCAAGGAAAAACTCATGATGAGGACAAAAGTCGTCGTGGCTCTTTATCCCTTCAGAGCCATCGAGAATGGCGACCTCTCCCTTGAAAAGGTAAGATATTACTTTTTCATCCCTAATATTTTTTTTTTCAACTTTTCAACATTTTTTTCTATCACTACCCCCCTTGCCCCAAGACACATAGTCCGCCAGCCGTAGAAATCTTCTTTTTCTCTTGATCAACTAAAGTTTCGTCGTTGATGGTCCAAAGTTTGCTCGTAACCGGCCGAGTAAATTTGCACTTTTGCTTGGAAATTTCCTTCTTGTTGTTTCTCATCCGTGTTTCTTCCTTGGTCTCCTATCTCTCTCTCTCTCTCCCCTTCGTATCTCCACAGCGAGCTTCCTCGTTATGGCACTTGGTCCTGAAGAAAGATAAATTTTTATTTTTATCCACCGTAAGGCAGTCTCTTCGCTTAACGCAAGAATAACTCGAAATTTATTGTTTTCACGTAATACAAGCGAATGAAAATTTTTCACGAACCTCAAGCCCAATGACAATATATTCAATATACTCTAACTGGTAACAATTTTGAAAATAATTTTTTTTTCCTTTTATTTATATCTTGCAGGGCGCCGAATACGAAGTCTTGGACGATTCTCAAGAATTTTGGTGGAAAGTCAAAGATGAGCATGGGTAAGAAATACTTTTTTCTTTTTTTAATTCATCATTAACCCCTTTGAGTGCTACATGGTCCATATATACTCTCGTAGTACCAGCCCTTATCTCTACATCGAGAATTATTTTCTAGTGCCACTTAGCACTCAGAATAATAAAAATAAATTTTCGTAATTTTATATAGAAATAAAAGTACTTTCTTTTATTGAGAAAATGCATCACTTTTGCGATATTTGTAAAATCGAATAATAATAATAATAAGCGACAGAGACGATAAAATAATACGAAGAGGTAGCTGATGAGATGAAAGTGCATCTTACTGGACGAAGTATGGGCAATTTTATTAAATTTTGCTATATCTAGTGGTTATATTATATAAAGCACTCATAGTCACGGAGAAGATGACGGAAGAATAGGGAGTGGATGGAAAATAAAAGATTATTTAATAAGATCGGAAGGATATGGTACGGGGTATATAAATATGATAAATAAATGTTTCATCTATTTTCATATAACGTCGGTGTTATGTCGTCGAAGACTCTACCGACTGTCCTTTGGAATAAGGACTGCGGAGGAACTTACAAGATAGTGAAACAGCATATTGCCTTGGGAGATAACACGATAAAGTGACATGATAAAAAATAATGGGCAAAGAGAGGAAGTGAAACTTCAGTTGAAAAATGTTGGGGCGTAATACGTACGAGTAAAATCTTATTACCTTATCGGACGATATCGTCTGTTACTTTATGTGAAATCGTTAAGTTTATATATAAGGTGACAAATAAAATTGGTATTATTGAATACGACGATTTACGTATGATTTCAGATCAATTGGCTACATTCCCAGTAATTACGTGAAGGAAAAGGAGCTGCTGGGACTTCAAAAATATGAGTGAGTAGTATTATGTATTTTTTTTTTGATTAGGTAATTTTCAATAATTATCGTTAAAAAAAAAATTCAGTTATTGTAATTGAAAAAATTTGAAAATTCTACATTTTTTTTCTTTGTCGCCAAAATAACCAATGGTATTTGAAAGGGAAGATTTTCATGGGTTACATTTTTTTAGGATATAAAAAACTTTTTTTTTTTGAAACCCAGAAAATTCTAAGCAATGCAGAGCTTTTAGGTAAAGCCGACCGAGCTGTCTTACGCGAAATGGAAAATACAAGGTAGTCGCACGGTGTACGAGGAATATTGAGTTTTTCCAAGATCGCTGAAACGCCATAAAGCACAAGCGAAGATATTGAATATTTGAATTTCCAAGAATTCCGAAACATGCCGCAGATAAATGATAAATAGTCGATTTGATACCTTTTTTTGAGTCTTTATAAATCAGCCAATAAAAAGAATATTTCGATAAAATAAATGACAAATTTTTCGAGCGACGCTCAAGCGCCACAAGCATGAAGATTGATAAGAAGAAATTTTTATAAAATGTCATTTTTATAAAATGTATTGATTTAAAAAAAATGCTAATTATCATTCATATTTCTACTTGATCAGTATTACAAATATGTGAAAGGGTTAAGAAAAACAATAATTAATTGCTAGTTATGCAAATCAAAATACTTATTGGCGGACAGCAAGCAGAAAAAAGAATAATGATAAATTAAAAATAAATGATCGCCACCTAGCTTCGGTAGGAAGTAGATGCACTCGGTGCAAGTTGCACTTATGCATAATGCAATATTTCATGATCTAGGAGGAAATTAATTTCTCGTTATATTATAATGTAATGCAAATGAAAATGCCAGTTGCGCCTTGAGATATTATAATATCCAGAAAGTTTAATTTGGATTTATCGCAAGTAGACTGTCACAAGTTATTAAGAAAAATATGATTATTCTGCATAAGTAAAATCATGTATTTAACCCACTTTTAAAAAATCGAAAAAAACTTTTAATCTCAATAATGATTAATTATCCTTAATCAACAGATGGTACGTTGGCGACATGTCCCGACAACGTGCGGAGTCATTGCTCAAACAAGAAGACAAAGAAGGATGTTTCGTAGTTCGTAATTCCTCAACAAAGGGTCTCTACACCCTCTCGCTATACACAAAAGTGTAAGTACCCTTAAAAACTCTAAAGTAGACAAAAATATTGAAAAGAGAATAAATTTACGAAAAAAACAAAATAAAATTAAATTAATTTTCATCGATTGAAATTTTCCTAAAATCCTCGTTGACATTTCAGACCGCATCCTCACGTGAAGCATTATCACATAAAGCAAAATTCACGTGGCGAATTTTACCTCTCCGAGAAACACTGCTGCGACTCTATTCCGGATCTTGTCAATTATCACAGGCACAACAGCGGAGGTTTGGCAAGTAGACTGAAAACCAACCCCTGCGATCGTCCTGTACCACCGACCGCAGGACTCAGTCACGGTAAGTTCATTGGGATATTTGTATTTGCTTGATATAATCGTTCGTCCAAAGTTTAATGACTGAGCGTCGTGCCGTGAGAGCGAAAGGATCGTTTTAAAAATTTAATACAATCCCGTTCACTGGTGCAGACAAATGGGAAATCGATCCGGCCGAACTTCATTTACTGGAAGAACTTGGCTCGGGCCAATTTGGCGTGGTACGTCGTGGAAAGTGGCGAGGATCCATTGACGTTGCTGTTAAAATGATGAAGGAGGGAACTATGTCTGAGGATGATTTTATCGAGGAGGCAAAAGTGATGACGTGAGTATACATAACCCTGATGATAATCTGATGGAAGGTTTAGTTTAAGTTTGTCATCTTGGTTAGTTTGCTAAATTGGCTCTGAATAACTTTTACAGGAAGTTACAGCATCAAAACCTAGTCCAGCTCTATGGCGTTTGCAGTAAGGATAGACCAATATATATAGTGACTGAATATATGCGGCATGGATCTCTTCTGAACTACCTCCGACGTCATGAATCTTCACTAAATTCTAACGTTGGCCTCTTGCTTGACATGTGCATACAGGTAAGAAAGACTGATAACAACTTTTCGCCACAATATAGCATACAGTTTTGACAGTTATTGGCAGTATGATGGTGTTGTATTATGCTAATAAATAATTGGACTGACTTCAGGTCTGCAAAGGAATGGCGTACTTGGAGAGGCACAATTACATTCACAGAGATCTAGCTGCACGCAACTGCCTTGTCGGATCTGAGAACGTAGTGAAGGTCGCAGACTTTGGCTTAGCCAGGTATGAAGTAATTGAAGATGAAAAATAAAAGTTATACTATATTGTACAATTTTGACAAGCACCGACTGATATATATTGAAAATAGGTACGTGCTGGATGATCAGTACACTAGCAGCGGCGGTACTAAATTTCCCATAAAGTGGGCCCCACCGGAAGTACTGAACTATACCCGATTCAGCTCAAAGTCTGACGTCTGGGCATACGGCGTCCTAATGTGGGAAGTCTTCACCTGCGGCAAGATGCCTTATGGCCGTCTAAAAAACACCGAAGTCGTTGACCGAGTTCAGCGTGGAATTATACTAGATAAACCAAAAGCCTGCTTCAAGGAAGTCTATGAGGTACTGACCACTTCCTCTTTTTTTTTTTTTTTCATTAACAATCAATCACACGAGCTTATCCACCCCTCTATCAAGTTCATTAATAACAAAAAGAAAATCCATTAATTATCGCAGGTTATGAGAAAGTGCTGGGCACACGGACCGGAGGATCGACCGTCATTCCGCATCCTGAAGGAGCAGCTGATCAACGTTTCGCAAGGTTTGCTCAACGATTGACTCAACCTTCTGCGGTGTATGCGCCTGACTTCACCCTCGAGCCACTCGATCCTGGCTGGAAAGTTTCCATCGCTGAGCCGTTCGACCTCGTCCTGCAATTCGTCCTGCAACTCGGCCACGTTGCCAGCCTCGCACAGGATCCGTGGTCCATCCTCATTGCCGACCTTGCCCTCGGCGCTAACGGTCACGTCATCCACCGCCGCGACGACCACAAGGACCTCGACAACCTCAGCGAAGCTCAAGAGGAAAGGATCCTCCTCGCCGAGCACACCCGGCCATCTTGCTAGTCAGCCATCGTCCTCGTCTTCCTCGAACGTCTGCGACATCTGCAGCTCTTACGGTAATCCTTGGATCGACATCTGTCGCGCCATCAGAGCCAGCAAAGGAAAATGAAAGGAGTACCACTCGTCAGGGTACCTTCGCGACCTTTGAGGAAAATAAACTCCATGATATTTCGTGGCTAGGGATATCTCTTGGCTGGGTACCGATAACGGGTATCCGAAACGTTAAACTTATGTGTAATTCAAATTGGTTGAATCATCCTGTACCGTATAAGCCTTCTCCAAGAAACCAAAAGGACCTACCATCCCGGAGAACGTCATCCTAGGACGAGTCTGTTTCTATCTGCATCATTATCAAACCTCACCCGACTTCCCTTGACTTTCTTACTCTCAGCCACATATCCGTCGCCTCCATTGCTCTTTCTTCGTCCTAACTACTTCGCGACTACGTGTTTAACTGTTATATATAACACATCGTAATAGATTATATACATACACGAAAACCGCACATGATATCAACCAATAGTCAATTGTAAGAACTTATCCAAGGAAGTCCTGCTTTGTGGTTATCGCGACAACGAATGGTCCTTAAGGGTGATGGATTCATTAAATCAAGTGGCTCCAATGATTTTCAATGAATGCAATAAATAGATTTTACGACCTTCAATCACTCTTAGACTTTGCCTTATCGCGGGACATACACAGGCGTGTACATAATATAATACATAATTATTATGTAAGCTAAGACTAGAAACATAAGCGGTCTAACGGCTGTATCCGCGAATTCTGCCAGCCTCTCCTTTGAATCTACTCTTGTTTTACTCGCGCTCGGTATAATAATAATAATAATAATAATAATAATTTTTATTATTACAATTATAATTATAATTACTGTTTACTCATGGTTTTATTCACGGGAGAGTCTCGTGGCTTGCACGGCACCCAACGAATCGATAGGCCTAGGCGTAATACTTAGACTTAATACGAATCGATGCGAGTTTGTAATGTGGACAACAGCCCCCCACCCACTACCCCATTCCTTCCCGTGATCCCACACTGCCCGATCCCATTACCCCATCCCTGTTATCTTGCCCTAACCTTTAACCCACCACCCCTGTCATGACAATATATACGAATCCTTGCAGTCTGAACTACAGTGGCTATTTTTTTATTCGTCCTATCTATTGCAGGAATTAGATACCATCGATGATGCGCGTTGATGAGTGATGAATTATTGCGCAATGTACATTGTCACTATTCTTCTTTTTCTTTTATTCTTAATTAACGCCTTTTCCTTTCGAGCAAACGATCACTGGGTAATCAGAAGAAATGTTGTAATAAAATAATCGGACAATTATCCTCATCGGCTATTGCTATTACTACTACTACTGCTACTAGTACTACTACACTACTACTACTACTATAATTATGTGATTCATGTAAGTCATATCTGAAAGTTTGTTTGAATAAATGTCATTATCATTACATCAGCCATTATTCATGTAGCTTAACATTTAGTTGGTAGACTTGAGAATGACCAAAAAAAAGTATTTGTATAAGTATTATAGTGACCCCGTTCATTTCACTACATCTCAACATTCTTTCTGTTGCAATACATTGTTTATTATTTTACTTCATTTGTAATGTACTTTTATTATCCAAACTGTAGTTGTTTGTTGTTTTGGATTTTTCAGGTTTCTGCGGCTCTGGTAGGTACTTATAGAGTAAGTTGGTGGCTCATTCCGATTATGATTTTGCCAACAGTATAATGATAGCCCCTGGGTGTATTTTCTAACAGTAGATCTATCTGTTAACAGCGCCGCCTGCCGAATTCTTTCAAACAGCTCCAGAGCACTGAACTATACCCATGGAACGCGCACACAGTGGTAAAAGCGCGAGCCGAGACAGATAGCATTCTTATAGTGGGATCCATCTTTGAAAAAGCCTACTGTTGAAATATTTTTAAGAAATTTTTTAAAAAAGTGCGATGCTGCAGCTAACACCCGTGTACACCTAAATTTTCGTAGAATACGTATTTTAACGATGTTAATAATATATTAATAAATATTAATAAATTAGGTGTTTGGAACATTCAAATAATTAACTAAATCAATAAAGTAAAATATTAACACCTAGAAATCGGAAATTCTGGCCAAGCATATTTAGAAGTACTGGAAGATGCCCAAAATAGCGTGCGCGCAAATTCGCCGCGCAGGACTCGGCGAGTGGGAGCAGGCGGATGGTGGGGGAAGCGCTCGAGACGGTGCCCGGACTCGGAACGCTCATTCTTCCTCGAGCCGGTCTCCTATACTGGTCTCCTGGAACTTATACCTTTTATCAATTTCCAACCTTCTTCTATTTCTATATTTAGTTCTTCTTTACTTCCTTATTTCTTCATCTTTAATTTTTTACTTCCTTATTTATCTCTTTCCTCATTTCTTCTCCACTTTTTTTCACTCTATTACTCACTTTTCTACTTCTTCACTTCTTTATTTCTTTTTTCTCGTTTCGCTTTGTTCCCTCTTATTTTCCATTGTATTTGTCTTACTTTTCCTATTCCTTTGGTCGGGTCGAGCATATTCATTCAAGTAGTCATATAAGAGTAGTCACCCTGTTAGTGCAGCTAGACTTAAGACCATGGTGTCGGGGGTTGCCCTTCCGCCTCATCCGCTGAGCTTGCTCAGTGGGTCGGGCCCAAGTTGTGGCCGCAACAGGACCTTATGGGTCTCCCGACGGGGGCCTTGAGCCCCCTTAGGGTATCTACGGCCATGGTCTTTCGTTTAGTGAATCTAACCAGGTGTCTAGCTCTCGCGTATTTAGTATAATTTGTTCGCTTTGCTAAAAACACTCCAATATGTCGTTGACCCCTGGGCACTTGTGTGGGTAGTGACGATCCTATGTGTCGGTGGGGAGGTCGGTGTGGTAGTCCGTTGGCTCTGGGTAAAGTCCTATTTGTGCTTGTGCTCGGGGGTCTTCTTCACTTGGGGTAGGTGCGGGTGCTATTGAGCACCTGCTAGTATAAAGTCACCCTCTGTCGGAGACATTTTGCGCGGGGATCGATGGCTAACGGGGCCCGCCGCCGGCGGCGGGCGTGGTTCCTTACGTCTAACCCACTGAGCTTGCTCGGTGGGAAGGGACGGAGGTTGTAGCGTTAAATATCGTCCTTCGGGATGTCCTGGCGGTGCTCGCAAGAGTACTGCTGGGTGCTACGCCCGCGGTCTTTCGTTGCGGTGAATCTTGACAAGGGGTAGACCGCGTTTAACTTGTCCCTTTTGCGTTTAACTTATCTTAGCTTCTTCGCGTTTAACTTCACCTTACCCCCTTGTGCGTTTTTCTTGTCCCTCGACCCGACTTCCTTTCCTTCCTGAGGTTTTTCCCCCCTAGTCCTGTGCGCGACAGCCGCAGGACTCGGGGGTTTTCCTCAAAAAAAGAAAAAAAAACACGGTCCCCTATGGGGCCTCGGAGGGGTCGTAGCTCCCTTCAGGAGAGGCAGGACCTCACGGAAATGGGCGGGGTGGGGCCCATTTCGCTCCCTTATACTTCCTACTTTTCCTACTTTTCCCACTGTTCTCTCTTCTCGCTCCTCCAGAATAATCTGGTATTCGTGTATACGATTTACGCATCTTCTTCTCCCCTTGCTCCCTCAGTCATAAACAACTCTCTTCTTCACTCTTTCTTTTTAACAATCTTCCTCTTTTCCTCTTCAACAACATCTTCCCTGTCTGCTGCCACCAAACGTTTGTATTCTATTTTCGAATCTCCTATTCCTTCCTACGTCTCCATCACTCTTTTCCTAGTATATCCTTAAAAACTAAGTTGTCAAAAAGTCCTTTGGAAAAGGAAAAGTCCAAAGTGGTAGCGCATGTAACATACCACACGTGTATTATATTGCAGTGATGTATTTAAAATATATCTCTAATGGCATTGTTATTGCTAATCTTTCGCAAACCATATATGTATATCTGTACTTTGTATACTGTATCATTTTTGCATTTGTCCAATAAATTATCTTGTAACACTTATACACGTTGATATTCTTCTACCTTATGTGAATATCTCAGAGTACGAATGAGTTCTGTCTCTTTCTTACACTCCTTCGTCCTAATAGCATCCTTCTCCTCCCTTATGCGTCGAAACCCCTTTTTAGCTATGCTCCATTTTCCATTTCATCTCTGTCATATTATACATATCTTGACTTCGCTCTTCTTCATTAATACCATCTTCTACGATAAAATGATTTCAAATGTACTTTCAAAATCGTATTGCCGAAACTTCAGAGGATAAATTCTTATTAAAAAATTTGGATTAGTTCGCATTTTCGCCGATAAGGGGGCAGCACCTCCTGGGCATGATAGGTGGCGCCATCTCTGAGAGAACGAGTGAACTTTTGTTTAGAAAATCTGAATTTTGAAGCGCCCCCTATCGTTGATATGCGGAACTAAAATTTGCAAGATTTGCTGGGAAAGTCGGATTTTTGAAGCGCCCCCTATCGTTGATATATGGAACTAAAATTTTAATATTTTCTGCGAAAATCGGGATTTTGAAGCGCCCCCTATCGTTGATATACGGAACTAAAATTTGCAAGATTTGCTGGGAAAGTCGGGTTTTTGAAGCGCCCCCTATCGTTGATATATGGAACTAAAATTTGCAAAATTTTCCAGCGATAGTTCACTCATTCTCTCAGAGATGGCGCCACCTATCGTGCCCAGGAGGTGCTGCCCCCTTATCGGCGAAAATGCGAACTAATCCAAATTTTTTAATAAGAATTTATCCTCTGAAGTTTCGGCAATACGATTTTGAAAGTACATTTGAAATCATTTTATCGTAGAAGATGGTATTAATGAAGAAGAGCGAAGTCAAGATATGTATAATATGACAGAGATGAAATGGAAAATGGAGCATAGCTAAAAAGGGGTTTCGACGCATAAGGGAGGAGAAGGATGCTATTAGGACGAAGGAGTGTAAGAAAGAGACAGAACTCATTCGTACTCTGAGATATTCACATAAGGTAGAAGAATATCAACGTGTATAAGTGTTACAAGATAATTTATTGGACAAATGCAAAAATGATACAGTATACAAAGTACAGATATACATATATGGTTTGCGAAAGATTAGCAATAACAATGCCATTAGAGATATATTTTAAATACATCACTGCAATATAATACACGTGTGGTATGTTACATGCGCTACCACTTTGGACTTTTCCTTTTCCAAAGGACTTTTTGACAACTTAGTTTTTAAGGATATACTAGGAAAAGAGTGATGGAGACGTAGGAAGGAATAGGAGATTCGAAAATAGAATACAAACGTTTGGTGGCAGCAGACAGGGAAGATGTTGTTGAAGAGGAAAAGAGGAAGATTGTTAAAAAGAAAGAGTGAAGAAGAGAGTTGTTTATGACTGAGGGAGCAAGGGGAGAAGAAGATGCGTAAATCGTATACACGAATACCAGATTATTCTGGAGGAGCGAGAAGAGAGAACAGTGGGAAAAGTAGGAAAAGTAGGAAGTATAAGGGAGCGAAATGGGCCCCACCCCGCCCATTTCCGTGAGGTCCTGCCTCTCCTGAAGGGAGCTACGACCCCTCCGAGGCCCCATAGGGGACCGTGTTTTTTTTTCTTTTTTTGAGGAAAACCCCCGAGTCCTGCGGCTGTCGCGCACAGGACTAGGGGGGAAAAACCTCAGGAAGGAAAGGAAGTCGGGTCGAGGGACAAGAAAAACGCACAAGGGGGTAAGGTGAAGTTAAACGCGAAGAAGCTAAGATAAGTTAAACGCAAAAGGGACAAGTTAAACGCGGTCTACCCCTTGTCAAGATTCACCGCAACGAAAGACCGCGGGCGTAGCACCCAGCAGTACTCTTGCGAGCACCGCCAGGACATCCCGAAGGACGATATTTAACGCTACAACCTCCGTCCCTTCCCACCGAGCAAGCTCAGTGGGTTAGACGTAAGGAACCACGCCCGCCGCCGGCGGCGGGCCCCGTTAGCCATCGATCCCCGCGCAAAATGTCTCCGACAGAGGGTGACTTTATACTAGCAGGTGCTCAATAGCACCCGCACCTACCCCAAGTGAAGAAGACCCCCGAGCACAAGCACAAATAGGACTTTACCCAGAGCCAACGGACTACCACACCGACCTCCCCACCGACACATAGGATCGTCACTACCCACACAAGTGCCCAGGGGTCAACGACATATTGGAGTGTTTTTAGCAAAGCGAACAAATTATACTAAATACGCGAGAGCTAGACACCTGGTTAGATTCACTAAACGAAAGACCATGGCCGTAGATACCCTAAGGGGGCTCAAGGCCCCCGTCGGGAGACCCATAAGGTCCTGTTGCGGCCACAACTTGGGCCCGACCCACTGAGCAAGCTCAGCGGATGAGGCGGAAGGGCAACCCCCGACACCATGGTCTTAAGTCTAGCTGCACTAACAGGGTGACTACTCTTATATGACTACTTGAATGAATATGCTCGACCCGACCAAAGGAATAGGAAAAGTAAGACAAATACAATGGAAAATAAGAGGGAACAAAGCGAAACGAGAAAAAAGAAATAAAGAAGTGAAGAAGTAGAAAAGTGAGTAATAGAGTGAAAAAAAGTGGAGAAGAAATGAGGAAAGAGATAAATAAGGAAGTAAAAAATTAAAGATGAAGAAATAAGGAAGTAAAGAAGAACTAAATATAGAAATAGAAGAAGGTTGGAAATTGATAAAAGGTATAAGTTCCAGGAGACCAGTATAGGAGACCGGCTCGAGGAAGAATGAGCGTTCCGAGTCCGGGCACCGTCTCGAGCGCTTCCCCCACCATCCGCCTGCTCCCACTCGCCGAGTCCTGCGCGGCGAATTTGCGCGCACGCTATTTTGGGCATCTTCCAGTACTTCTAAATATGCTTGGCCAGAATTTCCGATTTCTAGGTGTTAATATTTTACTTTATTGATTTAGTTAATTATTTGAATGTTCCAAACACCTAATTTATTAATATTTCAATTTGAACGTAATTTATTTTCGATCTACAATTTCAATTCAATTTTTATCTCCTCCGTATATTCTGCAAGATTTTGATTTAGCCTCAATTTTTAATTTTTAATAAATTTTGAAAGTAAATTAAGATCTAATAATACATACTACACGGGTGTCAGGTTAGCACCGCACTTTCTTAAAAATGTCTTTAAAATGTTTCAACAATAGGCTTTTTCAATTGCTTTTGAGAAGTTCTATAATTCCCGGTCTCGTTCTAAGGGTTACTTTGGGAATTAGCGGTGAGTAGCGGAGAACCTCTGCCCGCCAAGGTACATGTTGGTGTTCACATTTGGCTCGGCTACGACGGGATTCGCATTGTCGACGGAGGCGATGATCACAAAATCCTACGTCCAGCCTGGTCGTTACTATGTAGCGCCATGATTTTAGTATCGCCTAAAACCGTAACGTTGTTTATTTCCCTACTTATCTCCGGCGTAGCTTTGCGCATCTCGCTACTCATCTCTGAAGAAATTTTGGTGGTTGACGTACTCCATAAAGATTTGTAATTTATTTTTATTATAACTATTTTCATATTTTCTAAATAATATTTTAGTCGTTATTCATATCAAGATTTTTGGCGGTGGTTTATGTTTCATATACTTATCTCGATTGAGTTCTTACCGACATTTATCCTGATTCAGTTAGTGTGTCGTATAGACGTAGGGATTTGAAAATTGAATCTTGTTTCCCGGTGAATTCGGTGTAACTGACATTTAAAACGCAAAAGATTTGCAACGAGGAAGTTTTATCTGTAATTTTGTTGAAAATTAGAATATGTCGAGTGAAATGAACGTATTTTGTTGTTATTCTTGTCAGATGTTTCAGGTGAGTAGTATTAAAAGATTTATAACGGGATTTTTAAAACTTTATGTATCATTGAAATTTAGGTTCATCCTGTTAATAAGGCTAACAAGTGGCAATGCAAAGTTTGTGGAGAAAAGCAGTCTATCAAGCAAGTAAGAAGTTATTAGAGCTTTAAAATTTGTAAATTGTGGAAATCGGTAAATTAGTAGATTTATTAATGAGAACTGTTTTGGTTATCAATTTCTGATTTGTGGTATATAGGTATTCTATCAAGGAACAGGAAAAGATTGTCGTGTTTACGTCCAAGAATCTAATCTTTTGAAAAGTAATGCAAAACTGTGGGAAAGTGATATACAAAGCCAGGATCTTGAAGTTTCAGAAGATGATTGCGCTGTTGCTCCAAGCAAATCTTTGGAAACACATAATCAAATGCAAAGTTCAGTAGTTTCAGAAAGTAAATGGAGTAAATATTTAAACAAATCAGACAGGGAAGATTCTGTTAACTAAAATAAAACACTGTGTACCATATAATTAATTTGACTATATATTAAAACCTTATTTGCATATTGATTATTTTTGATAAAAAATATTTAATGCCTTAAATACACCCAGTCTATGGATTCTTATAAAATTTGATAATGAAAATTGATGGGTAGAGAATTAGTGATATTCTTTCTTATCCCTTAATCAAGTCTCATATTTTTCATATGGATTTAAATTTTCTCAGCCGTATGTACTTCTAGGGCAAAAAAGTGGATAGGATTAATTGAATTATTCTGTAGTTATTACTTTAAGGGTTTTTATATTTCTTAAAGATACGCAATGTGTTTAGAAGCCAGCTGTTTTCTAAAAACAGAATAGTCACAGATTACAGCAACTTTACACAAATGGAAAGACTTTATAATCCTTTGATAGCGCGCATAAAACTATTACAGAATTGTTTTAATTATTAAAGTCTACGTTTCCTATTAGAAAATCTGTATAAATAATTTACTCTTTAGTAACCTATGTATCGTGTGTCTAAAAAACTGATATTGGTAACCAGTAATTCGTGCGTTACCCAGCCTGTATTTTATAGACACTTCTTAATGTTACGATAAAATGGCATAAGTATTCCCTCTATCGTGTCTCATCATGAGAACAAAACAATGGACCGAACGTTCGATTGTGCAAGTGTGATCTCTAGCATGCTCAAACGTTTGGTACACAATTTTCTCTGCAATGCGTTTCCTAAATCAGAAGAATTATTGTAAAAATATCTGAAAATTTGAATTTTTTACATGTAAGAACATATTGGAAAGAAATATTCGGAATAAAAAAGTGAAGATATATCCGTCTGGAATGAGAATATGAAAATGTTTACAAAATTCGAGGGAAAGAAGAACAAGATTCTTTAAATACATCCCATTACGTCCTTATGCGCAATTAAAAGGAAATTAATTAATCGTTAGATAGATTTAAGTGTATGTGAATATATACAGTCTTGTTACAGCATTATATACGCATAATTAAAAGTTTAGCATCGTGTTCAGTTATTTGCTTTTAGTGTCTATCTAAAAAAAAAAAGAACGCAGCATCAATAATGCCTCCTATGGCGATATATATTCTTTTTGAGTCATGTCATTACTTATTTTTACTTCTCCAATTTCTTTTCGTCAAAGAACATCGTTTCCTCTCAGCACACCATTATTATACGATGGTACTTATTTTGTTCAATTAATAAAAAACTACAGAAAAAAGTACAATTTGCTTTCAGCAAAAACAAAGCCTTTGATTTTCATTTCCATTTAAGCTTGTTCGTTTCTTTGTTTCGTTGTTGTTATCATTGATACAAATGTCGTGGTTTAGTTTTTTTTTAATTTGACTTTACATTCTCTCTATAAAAAAAAGTTCACTGGAATTTATCAAAATCGTTAAACGGGTGCATACAATTCACGGCAGTCTGAGTGTCACAATTTTGAGCTGGAGTATCCATGTCTTTGCAATGGATCTGGTATTAATAAATTATTTTTTAAATTAGTAATTCAATTTTTCATTTTTGCATGGCATAATTTGCATTGCCATCTCAAAGTGATTTCATGCAAAACAACAGTTTTTCAAACTAAAAATTGTCCCACGTGTAGAATAATCATCGATCTCAATGTATTTCTGCAAAAGCAGTGAATCATTAGCCAAGCATCCTCAACCAGATACAAAGATAAAGTCATTGCGTCCGATGATCTTCGAATGGGTCACTCGGTAGTAAAAAAAAAATGGCAGGATATAAAGGATAGTATCAAATAAATTGGTAGCACATTCTTCATGGTCGCGGTTCGACACTTCGTCATTTTCAAACTTGATGACGATGATGATGATGACGACGTGAATTCACCGCCTCCTCGTGATGTCGCCAGCTGCTTTGCCAGCTTCTGTTACGTCTCTTCCATGGACTGTAACAATTAATCAAACCATTTGGTCTTGTTCCCTCATTATTAATTTTTCCTCAAAATTCATAGGACTAATTAAGCTGAATAACTACGTAGCAGATAGCAGTCTGAATATATAAAAAAATTGAAAGCACATTAAAGGCACAACAACGCATTAGGATTTGGCAGGATGTTAAAAATTACGTGCAAATTCTACGATGGCAGTTTTTATTACTTTTTTTGTAATAGAAAAAAAATCAATCACGCAGTGCTTCGTTGGTAAACTTACTTTGGAAATTTTTTGCGCCTTTTGTTAGCTGCCCCGCCGAGTTCGCTCTCGCGAATTATTTGCAACGCCGACGGCACAAAAGTGTCCGTTGCTAAAACATAAATGTTAAACAACGTCTGGATCAATGAGACGAGAGAGAAAAGAGAAAAATAAATTTCCCATTCGATCGTCATGCCTCAAAATCTGCTACATTGCATTAATTATACGACAAAAACAATTTTTTTTGTTTTGCCAAAATAATATTTACTTCATGAACATTCTCTGCTAGTTTACTTAATTCCTTAATCTCTAGATGACATTTACTAAATAATGCGTATGTTGACTTTCACATGTTTTATTTGCTTTATTTTAAAAAAAGACTCTCATTCCTCTCTATGCTGGGAGACATACCGAAGGTATTACTGTTTTTTCGTTTTGAGACATATCGCTGATGCTGTTGTATCTGCGGAATTGCCTCTCTGGCAGATCCAACTGTACAATCACGAGTTCCTTTGCAGCCCTTCAGATGTTCCAGTTGATCGTGAAGATATGACTTTTCGGCAGGTGTCAACCATGAGACTCTGTTCCATTGTTCGAAAGGATCTATAAAAAGAAAGAGTAACAGTGTTTTTGTAAGACTTGGAATATAATAAAAATTCTTGATTTGCATTTATATTGATAAAATCCAATTTTTAGCTTACCCACTCTTAAATTATAAAACGTGACTAAACCCGTGGTAAATTCACAATAAAGGAAATTGTGCGTAGCATTGATTGTTCTGACGCATGAGTAAGTATTGTTGTTTGCGTTCATGCAAAAACAAAATGGCCCCGCACTCCACATTGGTGCTGTGCGCCAGTGATCATTGTCGTGCTCGAAGCAGTTCATCTTTTCGCTCAGACATTCCTTCTCGAGTTTCGCCTTCTTACGGAGCTTCCTTTCTTTCTTGCGAAGACGTTCCTCCTTCAATTTTCGTCGTTCCTCCTTGGCAATTTCCTTTTCGTCCTTCTTCGTGTACGTGTCCGGCTCGCAGTAGCACTTGTGACGAGCCTCAAAGGGACTGTTGAGCATCGGGGGGAGTCTGCCGTTGTTGCTCGTCGTGGTTATACCTAATTTGGAAAAATTATATATGTTGAATAAAGAAAAATAAAATTCAATAAATCTTCATCGTAATATACTACATTTTTATTCTTTTCCTTTTACCTTGTTTATTTCGACGATCTGGTGATTCCGAAATTATCACGTCGATTCTGGCTGGTCCTAAAATCGTAGATCTGTTCCTTGGTGCTTTTGGCAGTTTCATGCTATCCGACAAAGTAGTTGGTCTGCTTCCAGCTACTGTTGTCATTGTAGTACTACTACTTATAGTAGTACCAGTTGTAGTATCGGCAGTGGTGGTAGCAGGACTTGTATCAATAGTATTAGTACCAGCAGTAGTATTATTAATAGTAGTAGCAGTAATGGTAGTAACAGCAGCAGTAGTAACAGTAGTAGTATCACTACTACTGGCTGCAGCACTAATAGTAGTAGCTTCAGAAGTAGCAGCAATGATAGTACTAGTGCCAGTACTTGAACCATTTCCTTCAGAAACACCATCGACCCCACCGTAGGAATGTCCTCCAATTTCATTGGGAATTTTACCAGAGGTTGTTACTTCAATACTAGAAATAGTTATTATGTTGGGTCTCTTGTGATGTCTGTGGGCTAACGTACTGGGCTTCCGTGGCGCAGTAGTTTCCAAATTTTCTGTCAAATTGACGTTTGTCGTCTCGTCGTGAACGCTGTTTGTCAACAGAGTATGGTTTCTGCGACCATGATGAATTTTTCTACGTCTGTGACTTTTTTCCTCCTCGATTTCCGTTTTGGTACCGGAAGAAGATTCTTTTGGTCTTTGTCTTCGTGGTCCTTTTCTACCCTTTTTCGAAGATACAGGTTGACTCGTCTGCAGAGAATCCGTGACAGGACTCGTCGGAACGGTGGGAAAGGGTGTTTCTGTTGTTGGATTTTCAAAAATCTTCTCCTCGGATATCTCTTCGAAATTCGTGCTTTCTGTCTGATCAATTGACGGATTTAATGTCGTTGGTAAATGTGATTGTATCGTATGTTTCCTCTCGTGTTTTCGGTGATGACGACTCGTATGATTTTTGCTACCATGATAATGAACTTTTTGAGACTTTGGCAATTCCTCGGAATCCAAAGTATCCTCGCCGCTCTCGATTATTATTTGAGGACGTTTCGTCATCAGATGACGACGGATTTCCTAAAAGATACATTTTTAATGACTTTTTCAAACTTGACTTATTCTTATTAAATATTTATTATTCACCTTGAGAGTCTCCAATTGCGTTCGCATTTCTTTTATTTGCTGCTCTATTTGTCTTCTTGATATTCTCCATTCGTTTGGGTCCTGGTATACGTCTTGACTACAATTGACACCACCTTTTGGCAGAACCAAACACTTTGGTGATGATTTTGTCGATTCCGGTGAATGTCGAGCATGGGTTTGCTGAGTGACACAAGAAATGGCATGTTATTACATAACAATCATTATTAATAACGTCGACAATAATTTTTATGATTTAGCGAATTTTTTTTACCTTTAGGTCATCTAATTCCTCCTCGATGCTCTCCATAATTTTTGTGACGTGGTCTATGGTATCCTTTTTCGGGGCGCTTCTTTTTGCTATTCTGTGGTGCCTTCTGATGACGTCCTCCACGTTTAATCTTCCCTTTACGATTTCTTGTAAAACGGGATCGAAGTCAGCATCCGTATAACCCGATATCCTATTTAGATAATCCCTCCAATAAATCTCGTCTGAATCTTTGTCTAATTCAACAGAAATCGATTCTGACTCTCGATTCGTATGATTTGTAAATTTATTATACGCATAATTTTGTAGAGAATAAATATTTTTGGCGCCGATGCCTTGCTTTGGCATGAGAAACAATGTCTTGTTATTCCTTATAATAGAATTTGTCGCAAGATCCAGGTCCTCTGCAAATCTTTTCAAACGGTTTCCATCAAGAGAGTGAGATTCGCCTTGTAGATCCTTCGCAAGAAAGACCAATTCCTCGGCGAAGTCATCGTCATCCTCCTCATCGATTGCTCGTCGGTCACGATTATCATCGTAACTGTCTTCGAAGTCATCAAATTCCTTTTCAAAGTCTTGTCGGACTTCTTCGCGTATTCTGTCTTCGTCAGCCAACTCCCTCTTGCCTAATTATAAAAAAAAAAGATACCTTTCCATAAAACTGTTCTACTCGATAAATTAATCTATTTTACAGTTTTGTATTTCCCGCCATATTTTCCTAACACATTAGCCACGCCCACTGACAATAAAATTACAAAATATAGCGAAATTAATCGATTAACCGAATAATGACTTATATAATTCTACAAGAATATTGAATATTAAAAATTTTAACCGAAATTTCTTTTGATTTTGTAAGTATAACCAAAGATTTTCGCCGATCGAGAGCTTTTTCTTCGTTGCAAACCACGCCTACTCGATCACGTGATACCCTTAATGGGCGTGGCAATTGTTATGATTGGTCCGCAAGCTCAATTTCTATATAACTTACCACGCCTATTAATATATCTAGGTGTTTCTCCATATACTCCAGCTCGGCGCTCACGTTCAAATCCAAATCTTTCTTGGTTATACTCATTGGACTCCAGCCTCGTATAAACGACACCATAAGGCGTGAAACAGGCGCATTTTTTCGAAGCCTTTGGAGGCGGCGTTAAAGAAGGTGGAACGTATCGACATTTATGACGCCTCCATCGTCCGCTGTCGCGCTCGCAGCGCCACTGTTGCCCGGGCACGCAATTCTTCAGGACTTCTGGTCGTGAACATTCTATGGCCAGACGTTCGTGCTTCGACGTAAACGAGAACCCTGCTTGACCGACCGGCAATACTCTGTTATCCAGCTGTGGTTCAAGGTCTGTAACAGAAACCAATTACATTACCAGTTGATGTTTTATAAACATAGATGATGCATCACAGAATTATATTATTGTACAATTGCAAAGGAACAGATGTCGTTAAGACAAGTGTTAATGTTTTTCACTATGAAATTAAATGACGTACGACTGGTTCCTACATAGAATCCTGCTTTCATTTCGCGGATAAACAGTGCGATACCGTTACCAAAAATATTTACTAAATAACACGTTATCATCGAACCAACATTTTTAGTTTGAAAACATTGTTTTGTACCCATTTAATGAATTTTTATCTTTCAAGAGCCAAAATACGTGATGCATTGAACATTATTAGTGTCAGTAAGTCCACGTAGACTGTTTCAATAACACGTTACCCGAAAATTATGCAAGATCCAGTGGCGCTAGTTTCGCAATGGCGAAAAATCATACTTCGGGCCAGACTTCTGCAAATACTTAAATTTGGTCGGTGCCAAGGTCATGGCATAGAAAAATTGCCAATAATTTTTTATCAAAGGTTATAAATCGTTTTCTATTGATTTCCATCGACTTACCATATATTACCCTAAGAAATGGGTAAACAGCCTATGGCATACCCCCTACAGCACGTTTAAAAAAAGTAGGTGACAATGCTGTGGCTTTTTCTTTTTCTCTTATGCTTTTTAAAAAATCTTAAAAAATAATGGCGACTACACGACCATCGGATCCTATCGCTATTAAAATATGTAGATCCGGTCTGACCATATTTGGGCGAGAGTCCAGTTAAAGTGAATGTCAGTGTAATATATTGGCCGTTAAATATTACTTTGATAAGCAATAATATATCGAGTTTCATAAAACAGTAGACTAATTAAATGTCAAATTAGATTATTTTATTAGTCTGCGTATGTTTGATCTTGAAAAAAAATTTTGAATTAATTTTTCTTTCTCAACTATACGTGACCTTGGTTCAATTGGACATGATGAATTTACAACGCAGCAACATATCAGAATTATCCATGACGGCAGCAGCACCATGACCAATCAATAACTATCAGTCCAGCAATCAGTGTTTATCTATATAGCCCGTCAAATGTCATAGACAATATACATGTACATACAGACTGTAAAAAATTATTTAAAAAAAACTCTACAAAATTCTATTAAAAATATACACCAAATAAAATCTCGTATCGGCTCATACTATTTTCATGGTAAAATAAAATTTTCCTAAATCCACGTCGGGATGGAAAATCGGATTGAAACTCTGTCCCTTTTCTCTCCGTTCAGAGTAAAACCCTGTAAAACTTGCATGGATGCTTCATACATCCAATCCCAGTCACTCGGTAATCCCTTCTGTCAGAGTGAAAATCCCTTTAGCCTCAGAAAGGTATTTTTTTTCGTAGCACATCCGACAAAAGGCAGTAGACACTCCGAACAAATACACTGCATGTATATCCTAGAAAAATTATAAGTTATGTAACGACCAACCAATTCGTAGCAGGCTTCTTTTTTCGAAAACCTATTTTTCCCTGATCCTCAAATTACTTGTTCGTCGGCAGAAGGTTGTTGAGACTAGTGAAGTGCGCAACGTGCTAGTTCACTTTAATGTTCTTGAATTTTCAGAAAGGGAATGGAGAACAGGAACTTCCTGAGGTCGCACGTGTTGTGCGCGGCCACGCGTGTACTTGGTAACATCTGGCTCAACACAGTCCCATAACATAACAACCAGGAGTCTGATAAGGGGATGGAAATTGATGGCCTGAGTCGAAGCTCCAAATTTTGTATGGAAGACAGAATTTTTTCGAGCAAAGAGCAGGAACCAAGAAGAGCCTTTATCTCCAAGAAGAGTCAGTGACGTCATATGGATATGTGCATATGAGATTGACACTTGGATCTGTATACTGAAAATGAGTTGGAGTAACCACCAGTTGTTACCGAATGATGAATAATCAGGTGAGAATTGAGAAAACTGAATTTACTGAAACAAAGTGTAGTTAAAGTGAGTAAATCCGGAAGTTTAAATAATCTATGATGATTGAATATTTCAGATTGAAAATTTCTATAAGTGGACTTACTGGTTTCCTCTGCCACCGAGTCCTCAAATTCCTCATCATCGCTGACATCCTGGTCACTTCCTGTGTCATTTTCAACGACTCGGCGCTCGTCTTCGGCATCGACCTCTGCTTCCGGTTCGACTGGTTCCTCGAGCAGTGACGTAGCTTCCGGTAACTTTGTCACAGTGGCATTGTGCTTTCTGGCTTCTCGTGCTTTGGCCTCTGCGATGGATTCCGGTGTTTCGCGACGTCCGGAAGACTCGATGAGAAAGGTGTCTGGCCATTTTAATTTAGAGCGTCGGCCGTGTTTACTTGAAAAGAAAGTAAAAGAAATTCACGTGGTGATTAATATAAGGGGATATACGAAGTGTCAGATTGACGGTTAACGTCATTGAAATCTTTGATATCGGATAAAAATAGAAATTTGTATATATATTATTTATACTTACTTCAGGAATAACTGCATAAACGAACGGCCGTCCATTTGCGGTGGCGTCTCGACGCCTGCGATATCCAAGAACGTCGGTGCGAGATCAATATTCAAAACTATGTCGTCTACTCTGCAAAATGACAATAGATCACTTACAATTAGTATTAATGCTGGGAGAGACAAGATAAAAGTAATTAATGGTGATTAGATTGCTTATAAATAATTTTTTATTTAACAAATAATTCAAACCACTCAGTACGAAGGGACGAAGAGAATCTCTGAGCGCGAAGCGGATAGAGCAGTTGTGGTTAATAAATTATGAGAGCGCGCGCTTTTAGACACGTAGAAGCGTAAGCCAAAGCGACCATCTAGGTTAAGGGTCAGAGAATGGCGCTTAGCGAGCTTAAGAAGGAGAAGTTGACTATTTATTACCAAGAAATCTTGCCAAGTCCTTCAGACGCCTCGACCTCTTTGATACGAATTCGCAAAACTATTTCGCTATGCTAATACGTGTTTACGTCTTGTGGCGAATGTGCCTCTGGGCTAAATATAACTCGGAGCTTTTGCAAATTTTTTTTTCTTCTTCTCCTTCTCGCGTCCTTTCGCAAATTGCTAGACATGTTCTTTTCTCTTTTTATTACTAACTAAGCAGTCTCGTGTCGGTGATTTCTCAAAGAAATAAATTTCCGTGACCAACCCGGGACCACACGGCTCTTTTGTTCTCGATTAAGTAAGAAATTTTTCACATCCGCCGAAATTTGGCACGCGGAGCGCCACGAATTTTTGCGACCGTATACTCATATATTTTTCATGTAACTTCCCCGCATGCTGGTACATTAATTTCCCGAAATTTAATCCGTCTACCATTTATGACGTGAGTTAGGTAAATTGTCATTTTACTGAGAACGTATTTTCGGACAGCCAAAAAATTATCAAATTTTCACAAATTTGGTTATTCTAGTTGTCATTTTTCGTTGCGCGCGACACTTTTGAATTTTGCGCCCTTCCACAGTACCGTTTAATCGGGACAATGTGAAGTTTATTTTTGATATTATATATAATTATCAAAAAACTTTGGAAATAACTTACACAGAACCAGGCTCGATTCCAGGTCCCCTGATTAGGAATGGTACCCTCACGTCAAATTCGAATGGAAAACTTTTTCCTTTTATCAATCCAAATTGACCCAGATGATAGCCATGGTCAGAGGTGTAGATGATATACGTATTGTCCAGTTCACCCAAGTCTTTGAGTTCTTGATAAATCTTAAAGAAAAAAATAAGATCCATAAAGTTCAAGTATGATTTTTTTAAATTTTTTATATTTTTTTAGAAATCAAAAAAATGTACACTAATCAATATTTTACTGTTATCCTTACTCTGTCGACAGCCGCGTCCACGCTCTGAAGTGTCTGAAGTCTCTTGGTCATCAAGAGATCAGTGAATTGCTTGTGTATAGGCTGCATCCTTTGCGTCACTTGGAGAATCCATTGTTTGTCCGGATTGGGCGCGTAATCGTAAGCAGGCGTGCTGGAAAAATAAAATATTAATTAATTATCATAGCGATCAATTAATTCAATAAGACTTCAATGGGATCTTCGCTGGCTAGGGAATTTTTAAATCAAACTCTTACTCTTTACTATTTTATTGCTGCATCCACTACACATATAGTTCATAATACCGGTTTATACTTCGTACTAGCAAGTTATCGACTGAGTCGTTCAAGAATAACGGCCACGATCGCCGACCAGAATTTTCTCCTTCCCTCGTGGTCGCATCGAAGAGCCCGGCAAGAATATAAATTTGATTCGAGTAAGCTTCCCCTTAGTTCTTTGTTAAAAAAAAAAAAAAAAAGAAAGATTTCTTGCCTGAGAACCTTGCAGGGATGTACTAACGGATTATGAGAACCAGCTTGGCCGGCTAAACTACTCAGCAGCGAAAATCGTTTCTGGACGATCAATGTTCCTTATGGCAATTTGTAAAACGCTACCGAAATTATTCTTCGCGATAGGGCACGAGTTTGAGAAGAATATGCATTTTTTGGGAAAAATTTATAAAAATTTAAAATTACAATAAGAGTGAAATAAAAAATATATATATATATGCTGGTCAAAAATATTGACACACTGAAGTACTGGTTAAATTTGTTGCACTATAGAAATACTTTTGACCAGTACTGTGTATAGAATGAATTTTTGAGTAGACAAAAATACGAAAATTCGACTAAAAACTGGATAAAAGAAACGGTGGGAAAAAATGATTGTCACTGATTGATTACAATCTGCAATTAAAATTTTCGATAAATTAATTTCCTTGAATCCTCTATTTAAAGCCGATTCCCAAGTTTTCAAATCTCTCGGATTATTAACGTATTTTGCCATTGCGCAAATTGAGGCTAACGCGACAATAATTCATTAAAATTACACGTATCTTCCTAGTCTATTTAAATAACCAGAAACGTGGGACACTTCATTGAGGCTGATACAGTCGTACCGAAAATTGCCGTTTTACGTAAAAAAAAAATTGTACACGGTTAAAATTCCGTAGGAAATTCAAAAATCCTTTTCAATTATAAAATCCAAAAAAAAGAGGTCCTAAGCGCGTCCTAATTTTGTGTAAATCATAAATCCCGAAAATCCACGTGATTCCGCCATTTTTTCCCTAGATTTAAATATTTTTTTTAAAAATCTAATTACTTTCACCACCTCGTAGTTCCTACTACCAGACAACACAAGTTACACACGTAAATTCAAATTAAGCCAAGTGTCTTGGACTAAAGGAGAGGAAACCAGACTCTCTCGTAAGAGTCCGCCATTTTTCATAATGGCCGCCGTCTGTCTACGTGCATTTTCGTCTGGCCCGTTAATTGCGGCTTATTCTGCATACAGGCTGCGGCTGGCATGGCCACTTAACATTTTCTGCCAGGCGCTTCAAGGTTACACAGGGTGATTATAAATTTTCTTTTCATTTCCAAAATCGAGTATAATCAAAATGAAAAAATTTTCATTCCCTCTAAATTTCTTTCCCTCTATTACCATCGGAGCAACCCTAAGGAAATGCATACAGCCGTTTCCCGATGCGGTATTGCAATTTCGTGTATGACGTCATCATCATACTCGCATGTGTACACGAAGTAACCAACTGTCCGCCATATGTCACTGTATCTATAGGATTGTGTCCATAACCGATTCGACATGACAAAATGATTTACTTCAAATACCCAACCGAATCCAGTTCGGATAATATACAGTAAAAAAAAATCAGATCACAATTCTTTTTATATAAAATTGATAAGCTCCGTGCAGAGTGATTAATTAATAGTAACTTTATAATTAAAACACGTGAGGCACGAAGTAAACGTTGGCTTATTACCACTGGACGAAAGCAGTTGGCCAGTGTCATTTTTCATAGACTAATCTCGAGGCTTAAGGCAGGAGCACGCAATTATGTCTTTTATTTTCAAACTTATCTTGATTCATAATAACAATGATACAGCGTAACCATAGCTGCCTTTAAAAAATACATCCTTTCGCATCGTGTATGGTATATTATCCTATTTCCGTGCAAATAAAAATTTAATCTTTTCTAAATGTCGTAATTCAAGTCTACGTACAAATGGGAGGTCACTGAAGTGTTTTTCAAGTGAAAAATATTTTATTGCTAATTGAAAACAATATTCGACTATACCCAGCTATGTATAAGGCGGCTTTAAAGTTGGAATGAAACTGATTTAGATTTCGTCAAACCAATTTAAGGAAAGTACTCGGGTGGCGACATCTAGCGGCGGCTGTTGGAACTAGATAAAAATGGACGACCTGTCAGCTGCCGAGCGATTGACAAAAGCGAGGGAGCGGGTCAGTGACGTTTCTCGAATTAGGCAAGCTGTAAGTAAAAACGGCAAGATCGTATCGCGGTGGCTCTTTTATGGCCATGGGCATTGTCGGTAAGAAAATTATTGCGTCTGAATTCGATTGGTGCATTGACTCATACCGGATTACAGTTCAATCATGATTCCCCTTTCGTTATTAATGGCGCTGCCCCTTATCTTTCTCTCTTGATCAGGTATCGGTTGCTCTCCAGTCACTTTGATCGTAGGTAAAGAAAAAAAAAGGAAAATACGAAAAAAGTATACTTGGATTCCTGGGAGTGAACGTAGATGGTGGTAGGGATGAATGCTGGGACGTCTGGATGGATAACGTCGTATTTCAAATTCGACGCGGAAAACTGTACGAAATTCGATGTGCTTCGCTACGCTGTAAAATAGGTTTATGGCGATCTGTGCTGGGAAATATATTAAATATAAGATTTATCTTATGGGCATACAGACTGTGCGAGGTAAGCGGATGATTTTATTTGAAATTTCAAGGGTTTTATTTATAAATTAAATTTTCTTTTTGGTCGATATATTTACGTCTTTAGGAATTTTTGGGGTAATTTGCTGGTCTGTTTTCTTTTTACTATTTCAGGTGTAATATAAATTTTGTTCTATTGGCAATGAAAATCTGGCAATGTCCCATGACCAATTTTACCGCTGCGGTTTTTTCAGAGTATAATAAATCAACGTTAATGCTCTTTTCGGTCTTATGCACATGGTCAAATAGGGGATATTGATTCGCGCCGAGGTCAGACTGTTTTATTAGCGAGGGAAGCTTCGTAAATTTCGATAGAAAGTTCCCACGAGTTTTTTTTGCCTTTTTTCTTGTTTTCTCTTTTCTAATTCTTTTTTTTTCCGTTTCGATAGTAGGATAGACGGTGGCGCATCCGATTGACACCTGGCGTCCTATCAAATAACAGCATATAGGTACCATTTGTGCCGGACAGTAAGTAATGGAAAAAATGTTGGCAATCTGGTTGGTGAATTTTGAAAAAGTGTCAATGCTAGTGGATATCGGAAAGAAGTCAAAAAAAATTTCCTCAAAGGATGCTGAGGGGTGACGTTATTATTTCGCTTGACGAACAGAAAAAAGTATCTAGACAAAAAATATTTATCCTTTACAAGATAAGTTAATTGATATGTATTAGTACCGAATTAGCTGGAATGTAATTTGCGCTTGGGGAATTTCTGTAATGCTCAAAGTCAAGAAATTCTCGAAATTCTAGTGAAAATGGTTAATCGAGAATTTCAGGGAAAAATTTTTTTGTTATTCGTTTAAAAAAAAAACTTTCAAAATATTCAAATAACTTATGCTGACAACCATGTAATTTTGAAATTCTCACTATTAAGTTACCCGTCGACACGCTATAACTGTCTTACGGCATTTGGTTAACTGATGATTTATAACATTCAAATATTCCCGCCAACTCCTAACTAGGCTTCTTAAACGTCCAAGTAAACAAACAGCTCAAAATTAATCGTCGATCCTTACGTGACGAGTAGATTTTCGTCCAAATGAAGTTCAGCAAAGTTGGTTCCAAGAAATTTCCAAAATATTCGACTCCCAAATCTCTACCAATTTCGATTCCCTTGATCTTCGACGTATTTTATTTTTTTCACGTCATTTCGAAACCTCGACACAATGGGTCCCCCGTTTAATTTTGGAACTCAGCGGCACGCAGACATTTTCAAATTATCTCGTGGCATTCCTCGGTATATCATGCTTGCGGCTAGAGACTTCGAGCTATTTCAAAAACAATAAAAACGAATGACAGATAAACAAATCGTCACGTGTGGTCGGTTTAATTTTAACAATAGAATTTTAAAAAAATCTATTTTTCACTTTTTGCAGCACACGCAATAGTATACGAACTGCTTGTTGTCTTATCTTTCAATATATATAATTGACGTCAATATATATCTCAAAAAAATGTTTCTATAGTAACGCAGCGAGGAAATCTAGTCGAAAATTTAATTTGGGTAAAAGCTAAATTTTTGTTTTACTATTTCTCTGACATTTTCAGAAATCCTTCGTTGCGAACTTTAATTTCAAGATAGACCTGCGAAGCTTTTCAGAAAATATTAGACAACAGAAATTGCGGAGAATACCTACTACTCTTTCTCTTTCTCTCTACTTCTCTGAAATGGCAAAGTGAGTGCGCGAGAAAATTAAATTTCTCACCCAACAATAGCGTCTAGCACTCTACTTCCTAAGCATTGGCTATTCACCAGAAAGCTGAGAAGGTACGAATGAAAACGTACCATAAATAATTTCAAAAAAAAATTGCATACTATACAATCTCGAAAATATTAATTTATCATACAACATACACTATACCATTATTACATCGTCACGTAAATATAATTTTATCGAGTTTACTATAAAATCTGATACAAAAATATCTTTAAAAAAAAATATTCAATTAAAAAAATTTATTATGGATTAAACGGTCGTTTAAATGAAAATTAATTAATTCCCTGAACCGGTAATTAACCACCGTATGAATACTCTATACTCCATTAGTCTTTTCATGAAAATTCAATGAATCACGCTACTCCCCTCTCCGATATCACCACCCCTCGCTGTCACATGTTCCACGAGATATGACGAATGTACTATAGCTAAAAAAATTTTAATTCCCACCATTTACCAAAATTTAAATATTCTATTAATTACTCGAATAAGCACCTCGCGACGTTATTAATTATTATGTACAAAGTCATCATGAAAATTTGAAAAATTGTAGAAAAAATTTTCATCGATAAACGTTCCAACTGAAATATTCCAAAAACTTCAAGTAACTCCAAAAACAGCATGGAAGAGCTTGGTTACAGCACATTAAAAGCATTGAAGCGATCCGATCTTGATAGCAGAGACATTCTGTTTCTTTTTCTAAAAGTCAAAACTAACCGATACAAGAAGTCAGGGCCGTCATAATATTTCACGGATACGTTCTAGCTGGCTTCTATAAATATTTTTTCAAAGTCAAGAAAAGTCCTGCATACCGATACCCCATATGTTAAAACAAAAATAATATAAATACCATACTTTCCACAAGGTTATTTTTTCGTAAAAAAAAGATCAGTTTCCCGAACACAATTTTACGAATACGCGTGAAGTTAGTCACTCTTCGAATGTAAATTTGATAAAAAAAACCATTCGGGAATCTAATCGTTCCGGAAAAACAATAGAGACTCGCAACAGCCAACACAGTGTCTTGACTGACTCTGGCAGTGAACAAAATATTTTAGCCTCCAACGCAAAATACTATAGCAGCACTTCAGTCTAGTCCCTTTTCATGCCACTGACTCTCGTAGTCCTCGTCTCGCGTGTTGCGTTGTCGACCGACAACAACAACAAACAACAGACGCCCAACTCAGAAATTCACAACGCGTCTCCGCTCTATTCTTTGTCTTTTTCTTTATTTCATTCTCTTTTCCCGTCAACGCCAAACTACATATATTTTTTTACTATTATCCACCAGTCGACAATTCATCCGCGTGTTTCGTCAAACCTGCTATCTTTTAGCCTCGGCAAAAGAACGCGCGAGCCTGAATATTTGAAAAAAATTCTTAAAAATTTGAAATTTCCTAAATTTTTTTTATCTATTTCGAAAATTTTTTTCTACCAAATTTTTTAATTTCCAATGCATTTAACCTTGCATGTACTTACTGGTGAGTCGTGACGTTGAAGAAGAGGTGGGAAAATTGCGGCGCCGAATCTTCCGGTCCATGCGGCGCCGGGAAGCTGGCAACGAGCATCACCGGTTTACGTGCAAAGTTGTGCTTGCTCTGCCGCAAAAAGGCAACGCTGTCGTTGGCTATCAAATCGGGATAATAATCCTTGCCGTATTCAAAGCCGTGCTTGATCTTCTTGCCGTTCATGTTGACGCTGTAGTTGTAGTAGCGTGAATTCATTATGAGTCCACCCCACTCCCTCCACCCCGGTGGTATATACGAGCCATTGTATTTGTTCAGATACTTGCCAAAGTAGCCTGAAACAAAAAAAAAGGTCCATTTACGACTCTGCCCTTATTATTATTATTCGCCGATAAAACAATACCATTGAAAATGGCCACCGATGGAACTCTTTTATTCGAACAGTAACGACCAAATAAAAAATTTTTTTTTAGTGGTCGATAAATTCAAAATTAATTTCATTTTTGAGTTTTACGTAATTTTTATAAAGGCCCCTGGGAATATATCCCTTATTGAGATAAATCTTCGTAATCCTCCCTCCTTGAATAATTCATGCTGTTGGCCCATCAAATAATTAATTCAAAGGACGCACGTTAGAGGCCACCAGTGGCGTCTCTTCGTCCCACTAACCTTACCTGTTCTTAATATCTTTTTTTGGCTTTCCGAAGGCCGACGAGGAAAATATACGGAAAATATTTGAATTTTGAATTCCTCGACTTACTTGCATAATTAATAAATGACCGGCTAGGAATTTTGGTATGATATGTATATATATATTTTTTTTTCAAAATTATTCACGCATCGTATAAAATATTTCGGATGTACCTGTTGCACTCGTGTGATTACGCTGAAAAAGGGGTAAACAAGGGAGGCACGTGTAATTAAAATGAAAATAACGGAATGTCCAAGTGACGGCGGACGTTTACGAAGGAAGGAGAGAAGAAATGTTCACCGCCGACAAAGCCGCCACGAGCAAAAAGGAAGGACGAGACTGCCACGTGATATCCTGGCGCCAGTCAGATGCTGCATGAAAAAAAAAATATACCTATAAAAGTCCAAAAAAAAAATGGAACAAGAGGAGTGCGGATGGAATAGCAGGAAAATATAGGTCAGTGCAAAAGATGCAGATATGCAATTTCAATGATGGATGATCGAGATCGATGAATACTGGAAAATCTGGATTAATCGATATTATCGGATTATCGATCGGGGTAATAATTCGTAATTGTGATTGAAAAAAAAGCCTTATTTATCGTAATCACAAAAATTGTACGAAATCAATATAAGAAATAATTTATCGAATCACAATAGTCAATATGACAGATAATACATGTGCAGCATCACGATTCTCCGAATTTCTTACATCATCATCGGCATCCTGTCTTCGATATCATTTTCAACTTTCTGCTACGTAATCTGTTTATAATGGCGGCTCCACACGACCGGCTCCAGTCGGGTCGGACGTAGTTTATATAGCAAGTCAAGAGGATTTTAGGTCAAATACATAAGGAACGGAGCTGCAATCCCAGACTTCTGTTCGGCCGAATCCATGCGTGTAAAGTCGATAAAGTTTTGCGAAAATTTCAAAAATATTTTCAAAATTCGTCCACGGCCGCGACATTACTCGACAATTAATTCCACTCTTTCGCAACAGCCGGAGTTGAGCCGCGAAAATCACCAAGAGCCTCTTTTTTTTCAAGCACTCGCGGTATATGAAAGGGGTGAAAGTGTAAACGTGTAAAGGAGTGAAAGGGTGAAAGGGAACAAAAAAAAGGGGCGCGGGCGCAAAGTCTACAGTCTGCAGTCTGAAGTTCTCCCAGAGCCCGTAAAAGACTCTGCAAGTGTTCAATGGATCTGTATGCTTCGCAAGCATCCTTAAAAAAAATAAACCAGAAAAATTGTCAAAACCCTTACAAAAAAAAATTCCCCCGTAAATAAATTTTCAAATTTTATTCCTGTAAATACCAAAAATACCTACATAATCACCTCCCCCCCCCCCCCCTCATTCTCGAAGAAATTTTGTTTTGGGTAGTTGGCACGAGTCCCTTGGCACATGGTCTTAATGCATCTGGGCACTGATATAGCGCGTTCCTAAAAATAGTCAAGATATACCGGGTCGACTATAAATAACAAATTGAATTATCTCCTTATCGCGTACGTGCACGCACGAGTCTCCGTCGGTAAAATCAATCGGACCGAGTTATCAAGACAGCCATGACAGTTGAGATTGGCTAGAGGTAAGGATCAGCAAGGTCATTTATTTTCCACGGGTCATGGGAGACGGTGACTAAAGTCACGGTGTAGTCGTATCCAATGATGCCCAAAGCGAGTAAGCGCATGGACTGTCATTTTTATAGGTTAGGTTAGATTAGGTTAGGTTAGGACAGATTAGGTCGGGTCGGAGTAACGACACTTTTTTTCAAAACGACAACAATAACATCCTTGTTAAACCTATCACAATCACAAACCGGAAATTCCCTGTACGCGATCTAACCCTAATCTAATCTAACCTGACCCAACCTAACCTCAAACCGACGGTAACGTCACCTGGCGTTTTCAAAACATCATAAGCGCTCACGTGGGTACACGCCTAATTCGTCACCTAACTCATTAAAGGCGCCTGAATGTTTTCACATTGCCAACAATCGAGCTGATCAAACAATCGAGCATTGTTGTACAGGTCGATTTATAATATTTTGACTAAGACGCTTAAAACAACGTTCCTCGCGTAGCCACGACTTGGCTTCCTTAAGGCTGTATTTATGAGCGCTATTATCGCTACGAAAGGAATGTATTAAACGTCACGATAATTTATTACGAACGAAATATGTTCCTTTTTTTTCATGTATATCGTCCTTAAGGAACGTGTAATCGACGTTGACGATCTTTTGAAACAACCTGTAGTATAGATCCCTTATAAACATAAGAATGAAAAATGTACAAAGTTCAGGATAAGGTTATATATATGTATAATATTACCTAGCAGATATCTGCTACAGGTCGTTACAGTTTCGTCATGGGATAAGAACAAAATACGATAAAAACTTCAATGAACATGGCAAATATTAAAATTGGCAACAAAATTGATGTTCGTTAAACTTTGAAATATCCTGTAAGTATGGGAAAAAAAAGGATTGAATAAATAAATATAGTTGATCGACAACGTGGAAATGTACTGCACTTCACTATAGACGCCGTACAATATTCACGGCCTGAGTGCATTACCCCCCAACCTAACCTAACCTCTAGGGTAGAGAGAAAGAAGCGATTTTTTCGTTTCTCAAAAATAAGTAATTCCTGTATTCCCAATACCCAGCCGTCTTAGTGTTACGAATTTATGTATTTTTTTTTTTAGTACATTCTTCTCTGTATGCAATACCCATTGGCATTCGTCATACTTTGAAATGCACTGTAGCCAAAGCCATTCTTGTAAATGCACTAAATTGCCAATGGTTTGTGCTACGGTGCATTCTGTGCTGAACTGCAGCGTTGCAGTTGGGATAAAAAAATAAATAAACGAGACAAGAAATTTTTTTTTCAACGTCGACCCTATAACCCAAGAAATTGCATTGCTATATGCATCTGTCGTTTAAAGACTTTTTCGAGCAGGCGATATAGGTGACGAGACTTTCGTAGAATTTCATTAAGATATCAGATATTCGATTAAGATATCCAACGGCAGCCATCTTGAACATTATTATCGGTCATCTTGTCCGTCGGATTTTATTTGCGAAGTTCGTTCTCCTTTTTTTTTTCTTTTTTGTTTTCTCTCCTTTCGTCTCGCTTCGATTCGATGCCCGTCGAGCCAAGAGGGCGGTAATAAAAGTGACCGACCAAATTGATACGCTTCGATTCCAATTAATTCGATCCAACGATTTGACCGATAATTAGTCGGTATACACGGTGCAATTAGACGCGTGTCTCGCTCTCGAGTATGCTAATTTGAAATCGCTCAATAATTGCATCCTTGATAACGGGCTTAAGATATTTATTTTTTTCTTTTTTTTTCAATTTTATTTTTCCCTTTTGTCCTCTGTCGGATGCTCGTACTTCGTTTATCGAGCGACAATTATGATAGGTCGTAAATTAATGTGACTGGTATGACGATTAGTGACTTTTGATGGGATAATTAATTAATTACTGGTATTTGCGCCTTGCAGTTTATAGGAAATTTTTTTTCTTTTAATTATGACTTCTTGAATTTGGACGACGAGCGTGGTCTGTAAGATTGATGAAATTTTATAATTTTCAAAAATTTCGAATTACGTGTATCTGTATGTTGGAAAAATTTCGAAGCATCTCGTGTCCTTCATTTATCCCAGCTAAGATCTGCCTCTGTGTGTGGCCTTATCATTGCCGGAGTACACGTCACGTGAGAGAAACGGCTCCGTAAATCGAAAAAGTCCGTTAAAGACGCGTCCATGACTTCCGATAAAAAAAAATTATCTCCGGTTGCTAAATTGAATTTTTCGTGAAAAAGTCGAAATTTTGGGGAAAAAATTACCCTTGGTCCTAAATACAGTTTTTTAAAATTTTTTTTCAAAAAAAGGAGGGGGAAGATCAATCTTAATCAGAGAATGAAAGGTCAAAAAAATGTTGGTCGAATAAAAAAAATTTCATCGAAGGTTCTAACAGCGCCTTAAGTTTACCCGTGGATAAATAATGCGGAAGCGTCCTAAGCGCGCCTTCAACTCGCCGAATCCAAATAATGCATTTCGCCGCAGAGTTGCCTTGTAAAATTCTCATCCTAAGATGGCATCCGCGCTAGCCTGAAACTAGGCGCTCTACCAACCTTACCCTTCCGGGGTATTAGAATTTCAAGACGAGGAGTCCTAAGCGCCCCCTTAAATGGTTACCGAGACCCGAGTAATGTATGCGCGCGTGACAAGATCCTCTCGGGAAGATAGCCGAGAAAATTTGTCGCCTGGTCGCCATAGTATTCTGGTCAGGGACACTGCGCTACGATAAGAAAACCAGTTCCCACCCTTCGCGAATGTTCTCAGCGCCCTTGCCGATGTGAACGGGCCTTAAATAGGGGCCCCCCCTTTTTTCTCATCGCCATCGGATTCCCTCGTTCATTCATACTTTTTGAACCAGCTTCTTGGAACGAGATTGGCGATCAAGAATAAAATAATATTCGTCCCTAGTTACATTTCAATTGCCCAATTACTAATATTTACAAAATTTCATTTAAACGTGCTCATCAATTTTGGAAAAATCGCAAAAAAAATTTTGCACCTGGATAACACATACGCTCATACTCGGATCTGACTTTTTCGATCATACAATGTCATTCAATAATAAAATTCGAAATTGCCGCGGAAAATTTTTTCGTATACTGTCGTATCGCCGCCATGACACCCAACAGCTGATTCCGGCTGTAGATAAAGAAAGTCGAACTGTCATACGACATACATATGTATATGGATATCTGTCAGAAACTTGAAATCACATATTACATTCGATGTCAGCAGGAGTCACCATGTTTCTCTAATCCCCTATTATACACAAGTTCCCGAGTAACATAATTTTCATCCCGAAGCATTAGCCTGTTGTGACAGAACGTTGGAGAGATTATATTGAGGAAGTGACAGAACGACGAAATCGTCATTGTGAACCCGTCGTGGTATTGTCAAAAATATATAATCATCCGTAGACGTTGTAAGCCGTCACTAAATACGAAAGAACCTTGTTACTCCTACACGTGGATCTCAATACCATACAGATATATTCGATGCTAAACGATTTCTCGATCGATAGCTATTACACCGTAGCACTAAGAGGCAAACGTCGTGTTTTCGAATAGACCATCAAGAAGTAGCCATGGAAACAGTTAACGACAGTCGAAACTCTTAGAATCTTAATAATCCGCTGAAATGTTAACAACAGTCATAAAACAGTAATAAAAAACATTTACGAACCCCGTTACTTCCTTTCCTTATAGCTTTATTCCCAATGGAATATGTGCCAGTGCGAATGCCATTAAAAAAGTTTCCAAGTACAGTCGCAGGACTATCTACAAGTTGTTATAGAGGGACATTCGGACGAGCCTGGCTAATCCGCCGATAGATGGCGGTAGCGCTCCTTCGTTACGGCCTTGAAATAAATTCAGGAGACCCGAGCGATTTAAAGTTTTCACGTGAATTATCAAGAGTCACGTAACCCGTGATTTTTCCATTTTAAAGCCCGAGGTGAACGTCCTGCGTGACGAGCGGAGAGAAAGATGGCGGACGAGAGAAGTGGTACGAAAGACAGTCAGAGGGCGCCAGGGTCGCTACTAAAGCCTATATACACAAGAGACGGTCGATGGAAACCTGGGCCCACTGGCGGCCTAAGTATACAAACGTAAGGGCCTCCCCTCTTTCGTCATTCGGGCTCCTTATTCTCGTAGCGTCTGTGTGCTCAGAATATTTGTACGTCCTCTGTCGGCTACCGATCTTTGTTCGATCCTAAGAATCCAACGATAATGGATCCCAAGTGCAGTGGCGTAATTTATACGAAATAAATATAACTTCGATCTCCCTATACTGACGCACGGCCCAGGACTAAACTTGCCTAGAACTTCAACCTTCGCCAGTTCTTTGTATCACGTTAATTACACCAATGGCGCTGCGATCGCTTCCATACCTTCTACGTAGATCCCTGAATCACTAAAAACATTAGTACAGATGCACTAACATATAAAAAATGAATCACCTCACAAAAAAAAACACTCTTCTCTTACACCCTAACCTAAAATTCTCTCACGTCGCTCCTTGTATTCAAACGATCCAATAAAAAAAAAGGTTTCGACACAAAGTAAAAATCTCACGTGACGCATCTCGACGTGCTCCAGTAAACAGATGTCTCTTCCGTCCCGTAAACAAACATAATAACCAGCCACGTCGAAATCTCCACTCCATATCTACTCGAATAACACATTTGAATTTCCCCGCCTTTTCTCATAAGCGCCACCGACCGGCTGTTTGCGTCCTTCGTTCCTCCTATACTAGTCTTGCGTTATGCCGCCCGACAATCGGTGTCGCTGTCGTCGCCTATTTATCGCACGCAACGCCCCGACTGCACGTTTTGGACTAATAACACGACACAACACAATAAATCCAAGACTCACCGGTACGATATCCAGCATTGCTCAGGTAAGCGGCAAAGGAATGAGGCTCGTGATCCCGTTGCCACTGAGGACTGCTGCAGTTGTCATTGTTCGTAAAGACTTCGTGATTGTGAACGTAACGGCCAGTCAGTAGTGAACTTCTGCTGGGGCAACACATCGGCGTCGTGACGTACGCGTGTCTCAGCTCGGCGCCTTCGTCCCTGATGCGCCTGAGGGTTCGCGGCATGAAGTTCAGCGAGCCTGAAAAAAATCAATGGCGGTTAAACATTTTTTTTTTTCAATATTTTTTTTCGACGGTTCACAACCTCGTGTTATACGCACGTTGAAAAATTACGTGCGCATAGTCGATCGAGTAGGCACAATTCCTATAAATAGAATATTCAGACTATTTCAAGTGTTACGCGCAATTCAACTTTCTCCAATGATTTTCGCTGCTTCGTTAGCGGCGGCTGCCGCACAATTTTATATGCGCTTTATCGATTTGGTCTTTATTAACGTATTCAGGGAATTTTTTTTTAATTCAACGAATCATTATGATTATCTTGCAGCAGCGTTCAATTAAATTCGTTAGATTATCTCGAGATAACGAATCTTCTGGAGAACGTCTATTAGAACGGAGACGTGCTATTAGTACGATTTTCGCGACGATTCCTGTAGTGACGTCATCGAAGGCGTCGATAGACAAATAAGTTCAAAAAGCACAGTCATCGAAAATTTTAATTTTCGGACAAAAGTACTCGATTGCGTCACAATAAGACGAAATAAAAAAATCAATAGACCCAAACGTTAGTCAAAATATTTCCAAAAAAAACTCACCCAACTCCACATCCTGATCGTCCGTAAGGATCAGCACGATATTGGGCTTCCTCTCTCTGGGCTGCTGATAAGGAAGATAAGGCGAGTTAGCCTGCTGACCGTTGTAATTTGGCTTGTGAAGGGCGCCGCGACGCTGACCGCCAAAGACGTCCTCGGTAGCGGCGTCGCCGTCGGGACGCCTCGCATTGGCACCCAACAGCAAGACGATCGCCAAAACTTGCAGATTCTTCATTATTGATTATTTCTTGATAGCTTAGCGAACACTTCGGATGATTGTCATATCATACTTGATGACTGTAAAAAACAATATGAAAAATTCTCATGAGCCAATCAGTTCGCGTAATAGAAGTAATTTAATGAAAAAAAATTTTTTTATTGAAAATTCAAATAACCATAATCGTAATACCAAGAGGTTATCCTGCACGTTATCACGGCACGGTTATCACGTAACAATGTCTGTAATTAAATTACAGTAAAAAACCACCAGACCGGGATAATGGGATGGAGACGAAAAGAGAAATAAACAAAGATGGCGATGCATGGGTTTGAAAAAAAAAAAAAAGAGGGATGTGGCTCATTTGAATTTCAATGGAAACTCTCCTTCTCGTTCATCCTTCGTGGGTGAACCTGCCAACCTGGTCTCGACACCATGACGAGTAGGTTGCTAAGTTAAATGGTGCCTACTGCCAAATAATAATAATAAGCAGTCAGGTATACGCGTAGGAAGATCTTTCGAAGATGATCGGGAGAAGATGATCTTGACGTCGGATCGTTAAAAAAAAAATCAGCGATCGATCGACTATCGGCTCGTTCACTGTTTTACATACAATAACTATTTTTTTGTATTCAATAAAAAAAAAATCACTCATTTAAATATCGCAGTCGCATTGTCCTGTCACGATATTCAGAGTGATCGGCGATAATCGATGTTGGCGAGATAAAATTTCTTCGGACCCGTCTCGACGAAATATATGAAAATAAAGATTTTTTAAAAAATTCGAAAAAAAAATTCAATACCAATTTTGGATTTTTATGGTAACGGGATGTGGAATTGTGAAAATTTTTTCATATCCCATTATCGAATTTTTTTTTTAATAGATACCGTCGAGATGCATCTCGGCTTTGGACGCAGCATCCAGCTTCGTCGGTCCATTGTGGAGTTACGAATGACGTTCGAGAGCAGATGAAAAATTGTGGCCGGATTCACATCTGTCCCGAGACTCTAGTAAGTAATGTATATACATATGTAAACACAAGGCGTGTAGGATGATCGACGGATGATGGAGGCTGCGTTCACATCGCTCCCTGTGAATGAATAATGATAAATTGGGTAGCGTAGGATGATCTGTAGGTCGTGCGTGCTGAGGAAGTGAATATAGAAACTGTGACTCGCCCGAAGTTGCGTGGGACGAATTTATCCGACGTAATCACGAAATCGATTAAAAAGACAATTTCAGTGTGAACGATACCTTAATGATTAAAAAAAAATCATGACTGAGTCAGATAATATCTCAAATCGTAACACTGACGCCGACGATAGCTACCCCAGCGAAATTTAAAGGTTGCTAAAAATGGAGGGTCGAAAATTAAACAATTGATAAATGCTGATTAAATCAATAATTAATTAATTAACAAATTATTCAAATTTCCAAAAAAAAGCACACGCCTAAATCAACCTTGTCGGCTCCTCGTAATAGTTAATCAATCTTATCGGACAGTCCTGCCAATTTGATTCACCCTTATATACTAGCCACAGCGTCATTAAAAGCGGCGGGAAATTCAAATTAATTCACGAGCCTCTTTCCCAAAGTTCGACGTGTAAGATTTTTTAATACAAATTTGAAACGTCACCGAATGGGTTTGTAGCATAGTAGAAGACTAACGACTTAATAGCCAAGCTCGTTGAACGCAGTGCTGGCCAGTCCCGTTGAGCAGTGGTAGAGCAAGACAATAAAATGAAAGATAAGAAAAATAAAAAAAAAAGACAAAAAAAAAATTTAAGTAAAAGAGTCGTTTGTACCTCATTTTTCACCAGGCACCGTTGACGTCCAATAATTTCCCATATATTATGAAAAGCAGCCACGTTGCCGAATTTCGACGAGCTTACAATTCGCGAAAAAGGATTAACGCTATCGTTAAACGAAAATAACAACAGCAACGCGAATCAAAGTAAAATCCACCGATAGGAATATCAAAATAAATTTCATTAACATCTTCCATTAAGTTTCCATTGGTATAATTGCCCGCAAAGAAATAACCATGAAGGGTCAGCTGAAATTTCATGCCCACTGCATTTAATAATACAAAGTGATACGGCGATATATGATAATAAAAAATGATATCCAAAAACAATTCTACATACGTATAAAAAGGGTCGTTACAGGTTATCAGTGTATTTCCGGAAGTGCAGAAAGAGACGAAAAATTGGGTCGAGATCAAAGCCCCGAGGCAAGTAGATGAAGATAGGTAAATTGCCGTTTGGTCGTGCTGTGTGACATCCGTGACGTCACTTCCTGGATATAGCTACCAACAGCAGACCGAATTTAGCACAATCAGATAATGTAACCCAGCCAATGGTCTTTGGCTTTACGCAACCATTGCCGATCATTTGCATAGAGTCCGTTACCGTCCACGTATATACATATACACACGTTCCCGCGATTCTGTCGCTCGTTCATTCGTTTATTCCTTCATTCGTCCATTGACTCCTAGCAATTTACATTGTACAGACCAAAGTGTCTAAGCCACGTCGAATAAGTCGTCCACGAAATTCACTTTCCGTCCGACGAGCGACATTCCAGAGTCTGCGCAGAGTGAGTGCGCAGTAGGTAACACCAACGGTTCGTTTTTTCTCGTCCGTCAAATATTCACAATACACTGAAAGTTATTAAAATACACGTTGATTTACGTAACAGTAATAACCGTGCAGTTAGACACCTTGTTACCTTACGGTATTTATAGCTTGGACTACTGCTAGAGTCTAATGTAACGGCCGTTTGAGTAAAAGGAGAAAAAACAATTTCAAACTCCCCAACCGTTCCAGTTTCCGGCAGATATCGTTGCGAGCGCATCCAAGCCGACTGCTAGACAGACGTCGCGTCGCGTAAGCCCGGTCGGTAACTAAGGGTAGGATAAATAAGAACGAAGAAAAGAGAAAACAAACGTGGCGCGAGAGAGAGAGAGAGCAAACAGATGGGAAAGAGACCTGGCATCGGTGGTAACTATACTGCAGGCTACCAGCAGCGGCAGACAGCATGGCGGCGACTTTGTCAACCTACGCGAGGTTTAATATACATATATATATTTTCTCTCACTTCGTAGGATATATTTAATGCTCGTTCGTCAGACTCATCCGTGTTTTCAATTTTTTTTTATTCACATTTTTTCGGACAGTCTCTACTGGATCCTTGCTTATAAAAAGAAAATTATATTATTATTTACCGTCAAAGTCCATCTTTTTTTTAACACTGCTTCTCGATTTTTTTTATTCGTAACACAGAAAACGTCTAACACGTTAAATTTCGCACGAGGTATTGCAACGCGATTACTCGGAATTTCATGTAAACCTACACCCGACCTAACCTAACCCAACCATATCCACGCGAATCATCCGTCATATTTGTATCGAATGAATTTCACTGTAAAGGAGGTGAAGTTGCTTGATAGCAAAAAAAAAATATTCATTATTATACAAAAATCAATTATACCGGAGTCTTACAATTGGCGTAACGAAAACAAAGGAAAATATTACAAAAGCAACACGCGAGCGTCCAGCTTCGCATTATTCAGCGTCGAGTTCTCTTAAATAACTCAGCGACAACAATGAACGTCCCACGAACATTCGTTTACTGAATGGAGGATCGTTAATGGCATTGTTGCGAGCCAAAAGTCGGAATAGATTTATCTTACGCGGAAAAGCTCGTGTTATGGCTGGCTGAGGTTAGGTTAGGTTATGCCGAGTTAACCTAACCCTCAAACAAGGATTCGAGTGGTCTTTCGTATTTCTCAAAAGGTTTTCGAAAACCGTGCGTGTCTAGAGGGAATTCCCGATTGCTACTCGAACACACAGTCAACGTATATGTATACCGATCGGGAGTTTCTTGGCGGTAAATTCAAATGTAGATTTGGCCCCCGACATAAGTGCAAAAGTTTATTAATGACCTAGGACAGCCGGTAGAAAGTTAACGCGACTTCCTTTTCCGCAAGAGTGACGTCACCGATCACGTGCAAGTCCTACCAACCGTAACGAAGAGAGACAGCTCGATCGGCATCAACGATACTAAAAGTACCTAGAAGTCGAGTTCTAGGTATTAACGGTTAATGCGTTTGGCTGCGAAAGATAAGGGACTTGCAAGGAGAATTCAAATGGTGGAGATAACAAGCCTAATAGGTTCTAGGTAATAATCTAGGGAATTTAACGTGGATATGTCTACGATTAGATACTCGTTGGGCTAATGTAACGGGGGTTTAAAAGAATATCCCTAGGACGTAGTGAAGAGTGATTGAAATATCTAGGGATAATAGTGACTGATCGTCATTCGCCCTCGTGACCTTTCAATGCCACGGATCGTATAGCTGTATGGTCTAGGGATATTACTGTTTACCGACAGTCATCCGTACGAATTTGACTGTAGATCGGTAAGATAAATTCCCTAGATTTGACACGGCCCATACGAGATACGTTTTCGGCCAGACTAATGCTACGATATTAATCGTAATATCTGTCTAGGGACATTGATATCCGGTATCGGTGGTTATTGCCAACCTATCTTAATGGTGCACGGGCGATACACACGTGAATCGATAGGGGGACAACGTAGCCTTATCTGCGCGTCTAATAGCTCGCAATCTGTTCCAATGTCCTTTCTAGCCTAATCCGACGTAACGGAAAGTCATGCCAATTACCAGGGAAGATACTTTCGCGAAATCTAATTAAAGATCGCATCGAAGATTGGATATTGAGAAAATGGCGGAACGCGCCAGTCTCGCGTCACCGGGTCGCTTTGATCTGCACTTTGGTTAATGTAGCAGTTTGCGGTCGCGGCCCGAAGGCCGGCTCTGCATCTGCCTACGACCAGAAGACACAGTCGAGAGTCGAATTCGCAGTGCAGATGCATCAGGAGAGACGAACGGAAGCGCATGTGCAAAAATTACGTGTATGCCTTCTGGCATTGTTCGGAAAATCGGGGATGCGTGACGTAGACGTAATTTAGGTTATGTCGCCGTCGCTACTGGTGAACGTTGCGGAGAACACGTGGCTGGTATTCGGAAGTAAAATAGCGAGCGACACGTTCGATTTTGATTTCTGGCAAATGATCGCGAAATCGGGGCGCGGCGGGAAATTTGAAATTATAAAACGTTTCATCGGGTGCGGCGGGATGCTCGAGTGATCGATTTCAGAAAACGAAAAAAATCGTAAAAATGTTAAATTTCAAAAATTTCACGTAATCTTAATAATCTTCTAATTAAAATTTTTGATCAATTCAATTCCAAAATCCCACCCACACTTTCCTCCTACATACATCGGCTTCGTGAGGGATGATATTCGCAACCCTCATATACAATATGTTGGGGGTTAAGGAACATACAGAACGGGAGTAACCATCCCTCAGGTATACCAACCCTACCGTGTATCCTTGCGTGTATATTTCTCTAGGTAAAAGTGTTGCCACCCGAAGTACAGGGTGATTCAGAAGTAACGCTTTGATAACATGAACAGAATCACAGAAACAGAGCAATTCCAATATTTTTGCTCTGTCCATACATCGGGTATACTAAAAAAAAAAAAATGATCTACAGGGTGATACAAAAGTTATCTATCCAAGTGGACGGGGTCGTGTCATTTTTGAATCAAGCAGTACTGACGCAGTCGGTATATTTTTTCCTTCATCTTCTACACCCTACACACACGCGCCCACGTGTGTAGAGTATATATAGGGTAATCCAAATATAACATCCCTTAATCGTACAAGGAAGTCCCGCAGTATCTCATACAAGATACGCTCGATTTGCCACCCTTGTATTTTTCTTTTTATACCGATTACGACTCGAGTAACGGCACTGCGGACGGAAGTGTTTCTACCGGAGGCTTAGGGTCGATACGAAAAAAAGACATATGTTCAAAGTATAATCAGATAATGACCAAGTAGTTAAAGACGATACGATAATATCCTTTAGTCGGATAATCCTCTGACGAATGCACGTGTAACCCGTACATACATAGTATCCCGAGTACAGGTTCGTACAAAATTTTAAGTCCCCGAGATATTTTGATAAATACACGAAAAAAAAATTTTTTTGATTGGTGAAACGTCACCGATAAGACCACGGCAAATTACGGTCGGTTATTGCTACCATGGAAATGTATAATTTGGCTAAGTGTGAGAGAAAAAAAAATTGATTTTTTTCCAACGCCAAAATTTTTTTTATTATTCAGCGAATCGGATTACAGGATACTGACATTGGTAATCAGCAAGTTTGCAAAGCTGACGTTGATGATATTAATTTTTTTTCGTTATCGCGAAATTGAAAAAGGATCGTCGATAAGTTGCTGAATTTCACTGTTAATTGATATGGGTCGATTTTCAAAGGTTGTATATTTATAAATTTGTGTTTTTATGCAAAATAGTTCAATTTATAATAATTTCCAAAAATTTCATGCTTCGCTCTTTAGGGTCGCAGTGCGAATACGCCCTTAGTTACCAACAAGAAGAGATCCTTGAGCGATACCCTTATTCATTCGAAGGTACAGATATCCTTCCCCGAGAGAAATCCTGTTTTCCAGCATCCGACAGCCGCGTAAGAGCTCCGTGAGAAATTTGGCAGATCGTGCAAAAATATATATATACACATACAGTTACGTGTATAAATTTTCGCACTCCGATTCACAATTCACGTACCTCATAATTAATCCATTAAGGGATTTACCATAGAAATTCATTTCTATACATTGTGGATTCTGCTGGCTTGTAAATGAAATTGCCGAAACTTAATGACGACCGAGTGTCAAAGTTGAATTTTCGCGAGGTTACAAAAAAAAAATTTTTTATGCACCTAGACCTTCTTTTTTGGACCTTGCGAAAAATTTTCACTGCTCGCGAATTCGACCGCGAATAAGTTTAAGCATCTCAATTAGAGCATACAGGCTCCAGTGTCCGTTCCTGCAAACGGAGTGCGCTTCAGTTGGTTGCATTCGTTAATTGCATCCAAAGAGACTCGACGAATGTCGTTGCCTTGCATAAAGAAATTGCAAAACATGAAAATGGCAATTTTTTGTTTAAAGAAAAAAAGGGTAAAAAATTTTCAAAATCCCTCCACTCCGAATACGTATGATTCATTTGGTGGTAAATGACACGGTTGAATGAACAGGGACAAATTTTTTTTTTCTCATATTAAAAAAAAAATATCGATAGACGATCGATCGATATTTCATTTCCTCGTAAATTCAATATACAGTAAAAGTTCATTATTCGAGCTAAAACGAAATTTGATCCTTCGTTACGTCGTCCATGACATCTTAAATTTCTAGAACCATTGAACGAAGTAAATCAGGATATTGAAAATGATCGATAAATAAGAAGAAAAAAGTCAAAGATTTATCATCGATCGAATGGCAATAAAACTTTGTCCAAGTTTCATCGATACTTTATATCCTTTATTGAAATCAAAACCGAAGCACAGTGGCCAGGTAAAAGATACGGATAACGAGGTCGTGCCTTGTGTTACAATACGTCGTGTATCGGATGGGTAATTTTTTTTTTTTTTTTTTTTTCGAAAAAGTTACCACTAAAAATCAATAAGGCGATGATTCAATGGCGTTCGAGTAAGAAAAGAAAGATTACGTAGGTAAAAGACCCATTTAATATTCTCGAGGATTTAGGTTAGGTTGGTACATTATAAGCAGCTTAGCCGTCTCTCCAAGTGAATAGAGAGGTAAGGTTGTACTATTATGGGATTTTACGCAGAAATTACTGAGAGCAGAGAAATTGAAAGAAAAAAAAAAAAAAATTCAAAAAATTCCAAATTACTGGAAAATTTTTACGTTTACAAGATACAGAGATTTTAGTCAGATTGATAATTTTCTTTTCAAAATTCCCTCCTAGCATCGAATCTCATTAATTCAATTAACGCAACGATTATAATGGGCCGCACGCACAACGACGTACAATATATACGTGTTTGGTAATGACCAATTAAGAGACACTTAAGGTCAGCCACTTTAAAAGGAGACATTCTCAAAGTTACCAGACGATTCAAGAGGCCTCCTTATTTGTGCAAGAAATAATTGCCAAAGCTCTCGCGCCGTCTGCTGGTATTTACAACAATGCAGACTCGTCCGCGAACAAAGTACCTGAGCGTTGTTGATAAAAAAGAAAAAGAAAAAATATCAAATTTACAAAATTACAATATTTTGTAAAATTCAATGCATTTAAAAATTTCTGCACGTACGGTTACGTCACGAATCTGCGAACTACCGCGAAACAATTTCTCATTTATCTCGATGTGCCTAACCAGTTGGAAACGTGTCGGAAACACGTTACAAAACCGCAGAGTCGACTCGAGTTCTCGCAAAGTCAACAGTCGAAAACCATCGAGTGGAAATCGCGCCGTTTCGCATTATTGTCGCAAGGCCAGTCGCGCGACATTATTTTGTAGGCAAAATCCAAAAAAGCAAAGAAAAAAACATCGAAAAATGATAACGAGCCTGCACTTCGCGAATCCCATCCCAGTGGCAAAATCGTATCCACTGATTTTTTATTATCTTCAAGATATAAGGAAAGTAGGTCGGGGACATTAAAGATTCTCAGGGGAGTTCAAAAGGAGAGAAAAAGTAATGATAACGGCTTCTTAAAGCGCATAAAAATTTATCTCGGAATCGGTAAGAAGAAAAATGATAACCTACCTCCCCTCCCCTCCCCTCCCCTCCCCTCCCGTCTACCCACCCCTCCGTCTCTTGTGCCATAAACCAGCGTGAATCTCGTTGAGCAAGTTAATGAGAGGAAAGACAGATAGACGGATAGTTAGACAGACAAGGACACGAATATGGGTAGAGAATGCTTTGTCGCAATGCATAAGGCTGGACCTCCTTTGGTATCCGTAGGCAAACTGTACATTGTCGCACTGTACTGAAGACCGAACCGCATCAAAAAAAAAAAAAGAGAGAAAAAAAATTAACAAAAAGTTAAAAAAAAAAATAAAAAAAAAAAGATTGCCTATGTAATTTCACAGACTGATTTATCGTCGACGTATTCAAATGGTCAGTCTGTCCTTTATCGGGAGCTCGCTCGGCCGGGCGTTTACAGTATCTCGCGAAGAAACATAACCTCGAAATGGCTTTTGATAACGCAGACCCCGTGGTTCTCGATGATTATGGAAAATGTGATTAAAACGACGAAAAAATTAATATTATTTCGTTCGTGACACTTTTATCGGCTATTTATCAAATTTATTATTTTACGAAACTGTATCTGTGTGAAGAATTTTTTTTTGGAAAATATAATTAAACACTGTTTACCGTAACGACACGCAGACTCGAAGTCAAGTACGCGCTCACGGATTGTGATCAAGCGGGATCAACGATTTTATTGTCTTTGATTAACGACGTCGTTATGAAAATTTGTCTCGATGACGTCACACGTCAGATTTCGAGCATCGAAGCGAACGGGGATTGTGATTTGTCGTCGTGGAACGCTGACCGCGTAATTGAATAATGGTCGGTTGGAGGCGATGCGAGGAGACGGGATAGAAACGGAAAGGAAAGGAGAAAAAAAAATGTAAAAAAAAAAAAATCACCAGACGAGAGAACCTAGGGAATTATTCTGAGCAAGGGCGGCGGGAGGTTAAGTGCGATTTAATGTACTTTCGCGCCAACTCGGGACGGCTAACAAGTCGGACACGCGAAACGTGACGTTTATTCTTGGCTCGTGGCCATTATTAGCCCTTGCGCCTTTCTTCCTAGTCGTCATCGTCCTTTTATCGCGTCATGGATCCTCGCGTCAGATTACCTGGGATCCACGTGTACACCCGTGCCAGGAGAAGTCGAATTCGAGCGTGGCGGGAAATTTAAAAATATATATATACATACATTTTTCCGCAATCCGTGCTTCGCAATGGGGGCAACGGCGCATAGGGAATTTTCCAAGGTTGGCAACTCCCGAGTGGATTTCATGGGGGAAAACAAAAAATATAGACCACATAACCGCAGAGAATGACGTCTGGCAGGTATGTTGGTCGTCGCGCACCTGTTCCTTTGACTTCGAGTCGACGTCGACTTCCCCATTCTGGGCTGACAGCTTCTCGATTCAGCCGCTGGTAAAAGCATGAAAAGAGCGCCAAACGGAGATGGAGAATTGCGAGGTGAACGAGGACGACGAAGAAAGCAGACGAAAGGGACAGGGGAGACAGGAAACAAGGGAGTGGATGGACGTGGGAGAAATAAGCCCAAAGCCTCTAAACAAAAACTTGACGTTTTATCCTAATTCTCAAAATTTCAAGCTTCGTTCGCAGCTTTGAAAAAATAAACCCTACACCAAAAAAATTTGTCCAATACACAAATCCCCCGAAAATCAATTTTCTCAAAGGAAAAATACAGTGAAAAAAAATTTCTAGGTTTAAAAAAAAATTACTATAAAATTCCCTAGGGTCACTGTCTGCCCGCTGGTATTACCCAACATGGCGATATCCTGTAGTAGCAATAACGAGAGAAGAGGACACGAGAAATAAGACGAGATGATAAAAAGGAAGAATAAAAGAGATAGAGAGGGGGGGAGACAAAGATGCTCAAGAATGACGAGGAAGATGAGAAAGGTCTGACAAGGACGAGTATACTCACGGAGATGCTTACCTGAGGATGCATTGTTGAGCATTGACCCAACATGGCACATGGCCGAACAAGATGAAATCTTTTTCTAAAGGACAGCTGCCCCATTCCTAGAATAACTACAGGAGATGATACGTATCCCGTATTCCCCCCCATTAATCGGACGATTCCCACCGAAAAATTTTACTTCACGAAATTCACACGTTAAAAGTTCCCCATAAAGCTTCGTTATCAGTGCACGCGAAATAATTGTCGAGCAACGATAAGGGATATCGGCTGTATTCCCGATAATTAAATATATAAAATTAACCGTACCGATTTCGCACGACCGAGCGTGTATACGATAGATGACAAGTCAATGATTGACATCCGTCAACTTGGTCGATCTAAATTAAGCATCCTTGACCTATGACCTCCCCAAAAATGTATCTTCGTATTGCGTTAACCGAATCTAGGCATTGTATACATATATTTACATGTACTATGTACATGTCATATAGTCTGTAGAAGATGAACAATATTGTGGATGGCCAGAAATTTCGGAAAAAAATATTTTAAAAATGCATCAATACCAAGTTGACTTACGTGCGTTAAATTGAATAAAAAAAATGACTAGGATATCAAAATTAGCAAATTTTTTTTTTTCATCGACAAACGTCCTTTTGCCAGCCACGTGAACAGATGCTGGAATCGTGTCTCTCTAAAGGTCGTTGTAACTCGCGCTATGCACCGTGTTAACCGGCCGTTTCACAATCGTGCACGCTTATACAGCTACCAGGCGTTCTTAGCCTTATTACAATATAACAGTAACACGACGTGTTGCCTGACACTCGCTCGCTTATACAGATGACAGTTCCGATGGTAAAGTAGGGGACGAATCCCGCGTAATGTCTATTGCAATGGGGGTAGGGTCCGACCAATAGCATAAGAGGGCGGGAAAAGCTCGAGAATTCAAAAATAAAAATTTCATTAAAATTTTGAATTTTTACGACACAAGTGTCAACGAGGCCTTGGGAGAACAGAATAAATTATTTCTGGGAGTCAAAATTTATATTCAAAATTTCCAGATATATACCCAGTGGCGAATTTTAAGAAAAAAAAGTTTCACTGTTACGTAACGGTTGATCAAAAAAAATTTCTATTTCCTCGACTCGACGGTAGTCGATATCAACTGGACCAAATTTCGATCTATTTTCTGATAATCGATTTTTTTTTATCGATATAAATATTTGCCATTCGTATAAGTCAAATGATATTTTCCCATCGTGATTAACCGTCGCGTAATCGATATTCTGATAACGAATAATCTGATTGGAGGAATGTGTTGCGTGATTAACGGCACTATGAGAGAGCTTACGTCATCAATATATACGTATGTATATAGTCCATTGATAAATCTCTAAAGAGCCAAATTGCTGCTCGTTATCAATATTAATTATTCCCAATAAATCTAAATAAATTTATCCCTCCTGTATACATATACACAGGAAACGTAAAACAGCATCGCCCTTTATCGTCGATCTATTTAACGTAGCCATTAATAAACAAGGGCATTTACTTAATTGTCAGAGGATAAATTGACACCGGGTATATAAATCGTTGAGAAATCCAGTCCTGATTAGTCGATAATTCCCTTTGCGTGACATAGTAATTATTAATTCGACTATGAATTCACGTTCGATCGGCATATGAAAATAATAATTTCAGCCTGAAAACTGGACAAGATTCGTTCGGGAATGGCGACCGAACCGGTTTTCGTCATTAAAAAATCAATTTGGATAATAAATTTCACCATTTTGAATAAACATTCAAATTATTGAAATCGGGCTACAATTTTCCTTCGTAATAGATTACACGTGCCGATCCTCCCATTGATCACGTACGTAAAATTTATCAAAATTTTTCAAACATCAAAAATCGCCCGCGGAATGATTTATCGGCACGAAAATAAATCGATAAGCAAATCAACATGAACAAATCCAAAAAATTTTATCGAATCATCGACACAAAATTATTAATTGATCACGCGTAAAGATACACGGGGTATGTTAATCCTGATAGTGAAAATAGTTGAGAATAACATTAGGAAAGTAAACGGCGAAAGACGAGTGGAGATTAAACATGGCGACTGGACAGAAATTTTTCGCGATCGGGAATTTTGAAAAAAAAAAAAAATCCACGCACGCGTACCACGGTCCGATGACTTCCAAGGTAAGTCGGCTCAGAGTAATAAATTGTAACGCACGAATGAATCCAGGATATTTGCCCGGTTAAAAAAATTTTTGCAAATTTACATAAAAGCTGTATAATTGATATTTTCCAAAAAAAAAAAATTTAGACAAACCCAAGTATCGTCATTTCGTCGGAGATATCGAACGCTATGAAAAAATAGGCGTTACAGACAAAAAAAAATGAAAAAATAATTTCTCGTCCGAGATATTAGTCACGGTACGTCTGGTCACGTGAGATATTGTCGAATTTTTTTTTTTTTTTAATTCCGACGCCGCTGCCCCCTTCCAATAATCCTTTCGTTCGCTGGTTAGCCGACCGGCGCCATTAGCATATTCAAATTTACAAGCTTATTACACGGCGAACCGCTTGTCTATTCGTGCATCGGTCTTGTCTCAGTCGACTAACCTCAAATTTATTTCTCGCCTACGAGAAGAGACCATTCGACTCGTTTCCCGGGAGATGGTGAGCGTCCGATTCTTCGCCAGGAGGCTCAAGACTAAAAGTTATGAGGGGTAGAAGGGAAATAGGGGAGGGAATGATTTCTCTCCCCCACCTATTCGGCAAATACTGACGTCACGTGTTCGAACCATTGTGAGCGCGAAAGAAATATCATCTTAGAAAAAAAGAGAAAAAAAAATATCAATCTATAACCGTGAACCTTGTGGGTTTAGACAATTTTAGGGAAAACGAAAATAAGCAAGGGAAAAAAATATAGCGTAATCCATAGAAATACAAATTTCATTTCAGCCAAGAAATATAGGTCTTTCGTACAATGGCGGCATACGGCTACCCCCTATATATCGGATGGATATATTCAATACATTGTTGGATATAAGCACAGAGCGATATATCGTATATCACACATGGCTATTGTATACAGGGTGACGTCCGAAGAAGCATTGTGCTCGATTAACCATACAAATTAATTTTGAATAACGTTACGCTCAGCCACGCGCAAGCAAAATGTCAATTTTGCCGAAGAATCAAGGCGGGAAAATTCGCGTCGATTTGAAAATCGATATCGGCGAGTGACGAGGAAAAAAAAAAAAAGAAGAAGCCTTGACAATTTCGGGCAAAAAATATTTGAGAAAAAAAAGAGTGTTTCGTAGTGGAAACGCCAGAGCGCGCCACTTGAAATTTTCCATTGTCGCCCTAGACTCAGTCAGCCTCTCTTTAAGTTACCCTCTCGTACCGTCTTAATTGGAAAGATCCGATGACTTTTGCTTTAATTAAATTTACGAGCAAACCTTAACGTCGCCTCGTATTTTTTTCCTTTCTTTCTTTACTCAAACAATTCAAATGTCCTTGATATCTTCATCGGAGCTCCCGACTGTTTTGACTCGTCTGAAGTTGGCGACAAGCACGGGTTACGTTTATACGCGCTCCGGATCTGCTATTCGCAGTGCCGCCCTCTGGCGCTTCCTTCGCCAATCAGTTTTCTTTAACGAAGACACGAAGTGAGCGCAACACGCGTTACTGTTATTGTTATTGCCGACTATCGCCGTACTTCAAGTAGTTATACGAGCATCAATTATTTTCAAATGGGATTCAATTGCTTCTAACGTCTCGTCATAATTTGCACTGACAACCAATCAAATCCAACGTGCACCGTTTTTCTGCGTAACGGTCAATTCGGTTGACGTTTATTTTAATCGAATGTAAATAAAAAAAAAAAAATTTTTTTTGAAAACGAATTTACAAGACCGGATCGAGCGAGGATTTATGATTGAAAGAGAGTACTCGAGAGATGAGACAGTAGATTGCGAGTGGCTGAGAGAAATAATAAAAGGAACAATGGCGCCTGTGTAAGTCTACCTGAGACGTTGCAGCAGCCCTTGGAAAAAAATGGCGATGCTTTGGAATTCCACAAGCTATGCTAGTCCATCGAGGCACGCGGCACCATGGGCATCCTTTTGTCCACGGTGTTAACAGGACACCCTGTATGCGATTTCCAAATAGAACGGTTGCCCGGCAGAGATTGCTCAACGTACCGGAAATGGGCTGTAAAGAGAAAAACGAGAAAAATTAACCATGAGACTTTTAAATTAAAAAAAAAAAAAATTACGAATATTTTTACAAAATTACGAATTTGATGTAAAATAAAATTTTGCAATTTTCTCCCGGGTTAGGATCCATTTAAAGTCTATACAAAAACCTCCATAAATTTGTGAAGCAGTCCTATCGATACGAAGCATACAGGAAAAATATTATATAAATTTAAAAAAATTATGAAAAAAAAAAGTATACAATGAAATCCAAAGTAATTTACTTTTCTCTTAGCAGGCCCGAAATTTTCTCATTTCATAAATTAAATCGAGAATCACCGTCAAATCTCTTTCGGCCATTTCACGAAGTGGCCATCTCGTTAAAGCGTCCACTTCATTAGCGATCCCACGCAATAATGTTATTAATTAAACAGGCACAGCCATTTTTATTTCGTAATTGGCCACTCACATAAAAAAAAAGCACGTGGACCATCGAAAAATTCTATAGAAACGAATCTTTGACATTTATTGAAAATTTCAATTACGAGGTTTTTCCAGAATTCATAAAAAACACGCATAAGCCCGTAGCTGACGCAGAGGATTAATGACAAGCAAAAGTAAAAAAATCCAAATTTTCTCGAGTCAAAAAAATTCGTTAAATAATCCAAGATCAAAGTCTTTCCCAACGAAACGATATACTCGAGATGGCGGAGTTAAGCATTCCCCCTGTAAAAGCCCTTTGTGCTCGAAATTTCTTGAAAAAAAAAATTTCAGACAAGCGCAAAATTTGTTTCGCACATAAGAAACTCATTAGCACGAAGTCGTCTAGTTAGAAACGGCATAAATTGAGACGTCATGAAAACAGACTTAATGCCATGATTAATGAGCGGTCGTTAGTCATCCCAGAAATTTGTCAGACTTCTGTCCGACAATTTCAAGACCGAAACACGAAAAAGACCAGTCTTACTTCCTTCCGAGACAAAAGCAACAACATGGCAATTCATCATTCGTACGCGATACTGAAATTTGAATCGGGAAAAAATTGACTTTAATAATTCGCACGAGTAAAGACGCATAGATATTGACGTGACAATTTTTACGCCATGAAAAACCATAGGGGACGTCATAGGGTACCGAAGGACAATAGGTAGAGGGGGCACCATACGAAGCGCCACGGGCGGTCATGAGTCGAGTTACGGTCCTGAGAATGTTTAACTGGAATCTAACACCTAAGGTGACGTAATGTCATTTAAATCTGACCATAGGGACAATGCGTGTCGGTTAAATGTCTTGAAAGAAGTGTAAGACAGCCAGAGGTCAGACTCTACTTAAATTACATTCCATTTACCTTTTCGTCACCTTATTTCACATTTCCTCCCGAGCTTCCCGACTCGAGTCGAATCATTCGACGTTGGTTTCGTGAAAAAAAAAATTTTAATCAGAAATATTTCCGCGAAATTAAAAAATGGATCAAAGCTGGTTGAGATTATTTTTGGAAATTTTACGTTTTAATTTAAATAAAAATTTTTCCATGCAAATTTCGTACTACGGCAACACCACGTACCGCTGACCATTCGGCCAGACGTCTTGTCGGTTTTGCATCCTTTTTGCTTTTATACTGCCAACTCGAGTCTGCGGTGCTTCTGAAATGGACGCCGTGGGATCGGTGTTCTCTGTACGAATAGCGAATGTCGTTCGCGGTCCGTTACGAATTTTGTATCGTTAAAAAAAAATTGCCCCTGGGTCATTTCAAAAATAATTTCAAGGAGCGAATCTCCGAGCGAGTCGCGTTCTTTAAAAATTCATATATTCCCGCTAAAATGTACCTACGTGTCGCGACTCTCGATGCAAACATTTGTGGAAATAGTTTGCAATCCAGAAAACTATAGCAAAATATAATTTCTCGATTCGTATGCTTTTTCCTTCGTTCCTCCCCGCTTTAAGAACTCCCCTGGGTAACGTCACCCCCACTCCAGGCGAATTTCGGAAAAGCTGAAATCTCATTGGCTGTCAGTGACGACGTTCGAAGCGAGACTCGTTAACTTCGTTATTTGGCCACCGAGAGCGCCACCGTCGTCATCCATACGATTTTTGCCCCCTCAATTTTAATGGAAAAAAATTCAACATTCACCTTTTTTTTTTACTCAAATCTCATGGATCTTATCAGTTTTCGTATCTTGCTCAACCAACAATCCCGTCGCTTCCGACTTCCTCACAAAGTCCACAGCTGTCACACGCTACGAGACTCCCGCAATGATTTATATACAATAAACGAGGACGGGAGATGCAGGAAAAACACTGACTGATACGATTTTTCTTTTTTTCGAATTCTCCATCATTTTCGTGACACGAAATCATACGAATTGACGAAGGCATTGATTTTTTCAAAAATAAATTTAAATAACACGTATATCATAATGAAATTGGGATTAACGAAATATAATTTTATTACTAATTTCAATTTTATCATGCATTTTCTCAAATCTGGTAAATGGCTTTGGGTCCATCTGGGTCAACGTAAATTTTCTACGAGATTATATTAAATCCGTACATTAATTAATGTACGCTGCACTTCTCCAATTAATCCCACCCAGAGTGCATCTTTTTATTGAATTAATTTCAACTTCTATGCATTCTGTGTGTTTGCTTTCGCCTGCATTGTAATTATCAAATAGAAAGGGTAGAGAATAAAATTCGTATATAATTATTAAAAAATAAAATTTCATTTATACATAATCATTCAGTCAGCCACAACAATTTATTTTTTTAATATAGTTACTCCTGGGCTACAGCAGGGATGCTGGGACGAATAATTATCATAATCCATTGCAAATGCAATTATCCACAGTATGGCCCTGTTTCCCAAACAAAATCTAATTTTTGCCAATACCCTAACCAGATGCTGTCACTATATTAATTTAAGAGGAAGTCTCCTCAACCATATCGTATATTAACCTTGAGGCAAGATGAGAATCTCGCAGAGGCGTGAAATGAGTGATTGGCTCATTTTAATGAATTATCCAGACGATATTGTTCAGTATGTTTATCAACTAGTCACTTTTATTCATTGACTTTGACTCGGCCACAGATGTTTCTCTAGAAACTTGTCTAGACGAAAAACAAAAAATCATACTGAATGACATATCGATGCATTTGCAATTGGAACTATGTTCCCGTATTCTAAAAAAATTTTTGCCAATTATGCTTTGTGATTTTTTTCAAAACGCCACGCGATATAAAAACATTGGAGATTTTCAAGACTAAATGGAATTTCCGATTGTGCTGAAAATTTCGCGTTAATGAAGTTTAGCAAAAATTTTCGAGCTAGCGAGAGTCTTTATTTTTATTTAATAAAAAAAAATGCAATGGTGTGAAGAGAAATAGCTGTCGTAAAAAATCGCACAATGTCTGCCGGGAGGACTGAATATTTTTTTTTCCCCCTTACCGAAAGCAACTCCATAAAGAATGGAAAGTCCTCGCGGGATGAGAATTCCAGCGATATTTTAAGCGTCCATAAGGGCAGCTCTGCGGTTCATCTATTTGATCTTTCCGCTTGTAAGAACGTCTATGTTATAAGGCAAAATTTATATTTCATATATTATACGTTAAAAAAATTAAAATAAATCTTTGTATACTTTTATATATGTCTCGTACCTGTCATTATAGCTAGATTAAAGCCGAGCTATATCGAAGTCCGTTATTTATATAAATTTCCTCCATTCCAATCACGCCTATGCCATTATTATGTTTACAGCCACCATTACGTTTACACAATATAATTATAACGATTAAATCACAATCTCAGCCGGCCGAAGATATCTCCAAGAGAACGAGAGCTTCAGAAAATAATTTATAATAATCCGAAACGATAAGGAATAAATGCAATAATATTCGACAAACTCCGTGACAGTATCACAAAAAAAACAGTCATTATCATTTTCAAACTTTCATTGACGCAATGAAGAATGACAAGAAAAATTAAATTCACCCCCACAACGATACTGCGATCGATCGTAATAAAGAAATATATGAAGTTGCGAATAAACAAATCTTACAAATCCTAAAGTCTCTCTCAAATCAACTACGCTTGCAGTGAACAAAAAAAAAGGATAACTACATTTCTTAAAGGCAAGTACTCACTACACGATGCTCTCAATCGGCCGATCCTCGTCGTGCACTGTCACAGTCACACACGCGCGAAAACTCCAACAAATCGAGCCTACCCGAGACGCGGATACGTGCAAGAAGTTTGCAAAGTTTCGCGAACGGGTATAAAACAACACGTGGACCCGCTCGAAACACGATCTTCGTGAAACAACGATACGACCCCGAGAGCGGTCGCAGCGAGACTGAACTTCCTTGAACGAGGCCGATTGTCGTCCAGGCTGGAAGGCCGTGCGACGGTGGCGCCACCGTCGTAGTTCTTAGGTACTAGATTCTAACGTGATGGAAAGCAAACCTAGACGACAGGTAAATTATGTATAAATCTATATCTGTATATACACAAAATAATAAGCAGACTGTACATAGAAATATACATTAACTACGTACATATAAGCCTCATTATTCTATTTTGTATCACCTTATACACGTCACAAGCATATATTCCTGTTAATTCTACGTGTAACACAGGTTAGCGACGTTTCTTAATCCTTCGAAGAATCAACGTGGAATGTATAGCTTCCTATCTAGGTGGATTCCTATACATTTGTCTTTACCAATAAATACTAAGGTTATATTAGAATCTTTGTTGCTCTGATTAATTTATTTAACAATCCCAATATCATTTTCTCACCGTATACGTATTCCTTTGTCCGATACACGAGCATAAAAAGATACGAGTAAGGTATTCTTGCTTCTTTTTATATTTTTCGTTCTTTCTTAACGAAGGCCGGACCACACGTGGCTCAGTGTTAATTTGCATTGGAACTTATTTCTCGCACGGTCAATAAATCCCTAATAATGTTACGTTGCGTTTTTGATCCAATGAAGATTTCCTTGCGATTACATTTCCTCGGACGATAGACGAAACAAATATTGTCTCATTTGCTTTTTATTTTTTATTTCTCTTTCTCTCATATTTGAATACCGGACAGCCTCACCCTGGCATTCCCACGCGATTTTATTTTTCTCGTGCCGATTGACGAAATCAAATTTACTCTCACGAGTTTCTTCCTCCGTTCCCCCTCTGTTACTTTCCTTAATAATTTCTTCCTGTCGCTGTACAACACATTTGTGGTATTTTTCACCATTTTCTGCCTCATTCCCATCGCTTCGACTGATCGTAATTCCAGTGGTAAACGTACGTTAAACATTTTACAGACTTTCCTACAAAGAATTCTCACGCCACGTGAAATTCCGATATTACGTTTTTTCACCAATAGAATCTTTTTTTATTACTATACTCAATTAAACACAGACATGAAAGTGCTTCTAAAAATTTTTCCAAAATCGAGTAAAGCCTTACTCGGTTGGTCGAGACTACAAAAAAATGGAGAAAACTCAATTTAAAATCATAAAAATAAATTTTACCAATCAAACAGCAGGGACACTAATACCTTAAAGCCTGTATTACTCGAGATGCTTATAGCTTGACAGAAATAAAAAAAAAATTAAAAAAAACGATCGAACGATAATATATTCAGGTCGCCTGTCTCAATTAGATGAGAAAAATGCGCAAGCGCGATTAAATGATCAAGTTTTAAAAAAGAACGAAATTATATATATATATACCCTTATACAATATGAAAAAGGTGTAAGCCAAAGGGAGCGGAAATAAAAAAAGTTGTAAACCTACCCAAAAGAACCGTATATCACAAATACAGAGTAATGGGCTCTCATCGTATGAATCGCCGGTTGAATCGTAGGGACTCGCTGGGAACGGATAAAAATTATCTTTATACTCGCGTGAATGAGCCGCCATTCGTGATGAGTCTCGTAATGAGAGTTGTTGTCAGTATTTGTTACTATGTATATATATATATATAATATCAGTGATGCTGTGTATAAATTATATGGACCTATACATAGTCTAGACTTCGAAACGCGTTTTTATAGTATTGATTAAAAGCCTAATGAGTTTTAATAGTTTAGGACAACAAAAAATGTTGGATTAAAAATTTAAAAAAATATTCTAATACGTTCGAGATTTACATTGTCACTATATGGATATGACAGATGACAGATGATATAACGATTTTTTTTTAATTACCATCTGTTCTCAAGTGCGCTTGAAAAATGAGAAAAAAAAATTTGTGTCATCTCCAAAGAGGAGATAACTTCGAAAGACTCGATATCATATATCAGCGTGTCGTTGGATAATAAATAATTTATAATATATTCGTAATCGTCATTACTCGATACCAAACGATTTGAATGGTGAGAAAATATTTTTGAATTTTTTTTTCTTCCACGTCTGATACTATTTCATTTTTGTCTATACTGTTTTTACGTGGGCGGATTAGGGATAGGACAAAAAATGGTCTGTTGGTAGAATTGATTAAACCATTGAAATACCAACTGGGACGAAGAATACGAATACCGAGAGCGAACGCAATAAATAAGAATGGGTGTTGCGTTACACGTGAGCTTTCACAAAAATCTAAAAACATCGCATTACGCGCAACGTGTATACCGGGAATGAAATCGAATGCTTTTCTCTTTGTTATCGAGAGGGAAACGTAATGACGTAGACGAAGAAAGAGAATCTTAGGAGCATATAAGTAGAAATAGAAAAAGGAGATTAAAAGAGAAAGAGAGAAAGGAAACAGTATGAGAATGCGTGAGACCACTCACTCACTCTCTCTCTCTCTCTCATTTGGTCTCCCAGTCACTCATTGTGAGAACAACTTGTCGACGAGATAAAAGCAACGTGGAATCCAGAATCCTCGGAATGTATTTCTCTTGGCTGGCGAACGAAGAAATTTACAGGACGCCTTGATAGTTTAGATCATCTGAAATGAACGAAAAGAAATAAAGTTAGCGTTAAATAGTATAAATCCAAAAAAAGTTAATATTTAAGTAATTAAATGTAATTGATATATAATTAATTAAATATAAATTCAAATTTCCCGCCTAGAAGGTAACGCGTTGTAATTCTTTTATAAAATTGATTTAAATATTTTAAATAATTATCCTTCATATTTTTTTACGTTATTCGTATAGGTTTTACTATGATTGATTTTTTTTCTTATACCTGGAGTTCGCCAGTAGCGTCGATACTGACGTCAAATTTTTAATGACGTCGCCAGGGACGTAACAGCTTTGTGGGCATGAATGCCGAGGGTCCCAAAAGGACCCAGGGTCATCGGGGTACACTGACCCAAGGCCAAGTAAAAACCCTATCGAGGAATCTCTTTACTCGGAGACGTCCTCTTATTCGTGGAGGGTCGGCTGGCTGGCTCGGTCTGGGTTCTACTGGGTTGGTCCTCTTGGCTCTCGTCAAGACGAAGACCGAAGTGTCGAGTCTTCACACTCGAGTACTTTTATGTGTCATCTTGCTATCTTGGCCCCTTGCATGCATAACTAACCATCTTCGTATAGGTCAGGCTGTATCCAAGAAGAGACTAGCCTACAAAGAAACGTAATAACGGCAGTGAGATATGTTAAATTAATATTTGGCGTTAACCAACAGAATTTAAACTACGGGGAATCCCCTGCTTGTATACAGAACTACATAGAAATCGGCGGGAAATTCAAATTACGAATAATTCTCAACGACTGACTCGATATCGATAAATGACAATCGATTTGTATTCCCAAAACATAATCTAGGTCGTAATAAAAATTCTCAATCAAAAAATCAAAATTCAATTAATCCAAAATCGATTCAAAGAGAAAAATCATGTCTGTGTTTAACGTACACTCGACTAAGATCACTTTCAGTGCTCAACCACTATTTGTAGGTACATATCAAGTTACGTCTACCACTTGAAAGAATACTGCCACGAACCCTTGGTTATACACACCTATCCAAAAGTACCACTCTTAGACAAAGTTGCTCCTGACTAACCTTAAGAAAATATCTAAATGCTTAAATCTTAAGAAATTAAATTAGCATTTTCACTAATTTTCATATAAATCCCAAAATATTCTAACTCTGTATTATTTACTAACCTGTTTATTATACCAGTCTCTTTTTACCACACTGAGATCTACAGGGACTATCAAATTTGATCTAGTCTTTGTACGTACATCTATACTCAAGTTAAGCTAGGTTATGTCTACGTGATCCTTCTAGTCTTCAGACACTATCTATTGTACAAGCACAAGTATAGTTGCAGTCTCGACTCCATGCAACGAACCCTTATCTGTTGGACGTTTTATAGCACGCCGATCCCTATTAATTCCTCATTGTTCAGTACAAGCACCCTCGACGATCTCGAATCTACAGGGTGTACTTCCGTATCGAAATATGCAACGTAGCAACAGTATCGATCGGCAAGACAAGTGTATCGATAAATTGACCTGGTCGTATCATACATTGACCCTAGGAAAAATTTCCTTATTCGTCTTTTCTATTTCTCGTCGTAAAACGCAGCCGGTGCCAATACGAAAAACAAATCAATGAACGTTCCAGCCAACAAAAAATGTTACACTTAATCCACTATTGACAAATTCCTTTTTCTTTTTCCTGTACGAGAAGCCATTCTCCAGCTCCTTCGTTGTCGTTCATGCTGCTTCTTCTGCAAATATGGATTTTTTACTGTCAAGTTGTTCAGACTGTTGCTCACTGTATATATATATACTCACGACTTATGGCATACCTAGACGCGTAAACCTTGCGAGAAATTGGCGAACGTGCGTTGCTTCGCGATCAGCCTTCTTTGCCATGGTTGGTATCCATTGGTATCCATAGATATATGTATATTGGTACCCATTGGTATATAGCTGCTGTCAGCTACGTTCGATATATGCAAGACGGTACGTCAAATTCTGCGAACGATTCCTGTATGAGAAAACGAATAAACCCTTTTGATTGAATTGTATTGACGATACTTACATACTGCATTCAACATGGACGATCCGATATGTGTTAACCGGTAGTAACGACAGAGTGCTGACACGTGTTGTTAACTTGAAATTGAAATATAAATTCAAATTTTTATTATATTACGTGACTTTGATATAAAGATTAAAATTTACCTTTGTATCCTCTATTGCAGTATTATTTTCCAAAATTTTTATCAGGTTGAAAAATTCATTTACGTTAAGGACGTTGATCTCCATTCGAATAAAATTAGGTATCAAAAAAAATGTAAAGGCAGGAAATTCCATGGCTAATGTATGTCGATCTGTACTAAAAAAAAAGCTTATTGAGTAAAGTTTTCTCTTTATGATGACTACAAAGAAAGATCGGCTCCTTAGGTGATCTTTACGTGTCTATTCCGAGATTTTTGTGCGGGGTTTGGAGGAGAGGGGCCCCACACCGCAGCTTATTTCATGCCTATTACTTTTTTTTTGAAAATTTTCAGTTTTTTCTGCTTTTTTAAAAACACTGTTAACCATCCGCGACCGACTTTTACGATCGATCTTTACGATCGTAATTTTCTTAATTCCACTGCCTCCTATTTGCCGTCCCAATGAAGAACCAGCGCTGCTCCGAATCGCCGTTTACGTTTAGGCACTGCGCATGTGATCCAGAGAGTCAAAATTACATGGATGTACAAAATATTCAAATTTTGTATAACAGCTGAAAATTATCTGAAAAGAGGAAACCAATAATTAATACGTCAACGAAATTAATTATACAGAAACAAGCGTGTATAAATTTGCTACTGTAACGAATGGAAAAAATAAAAAAGTGTCAAATTTTTTAATATATAATAAAGTTTGTTGAATATACGTAAAATTCAAATGCTACATGGATATTTAATTTTTTTTTTCCAACACAACTTTTAGCAAATAAATAGCGTTGTGGGCAAACTAAAAGTCACCAATGTCCGGGTTAGCCGTCGTGCGACATGAAAAGTTGGAGCACAGGGTGAAACGGGAGTTTGGATGAAACTTTGCAAAGTGCAAAGTGCAGGCAGAATCTAAAAAAAAAATTGAACAATATTAGTAGCTTGCAGGGTTGAACGAAAGTGCATTATTTTAGATGGACTAATCTGGGCCAATGAAATGTCACGTTGGTATCACTTGACCTCCTATTTTAAATACGTTTCTATTTCAAATACAGTCCTTAACCGTAGCTGCACTTGGTGCATATAAAAAAATGCACTTTTGGTATTTTTATATGTTACAAATATTCATTCACCTTTTTTGAAGTCTATTAGTCATCTCAGTAATAACCAAGTCAGGCTGGGAATTTGTGACACAATTAATTCAGGCAAAAAAGTCCCTAGACTTTTCATACATGAAACTGTGTCAAGCTGTATGTACTTTTACGTATACCGAAACCCTCTTGGAATCCATGAAACTCGCTCGTCCGAGAAGATGGCCAGTTCATGCATTATGCAGTCAGCCAACATTACGAAGAGAAAGATATACAGGCATTCAGCGTGACTCGTGATCCAATCCTTTCCTTGAACAGTATGGGAAGAAAAGATCAAATCGATATTTAGTTTTTACTTTCTCCCCCGCGAATAATGCACAGGTCCGATGCAAATTCATGCACGCAATTAGTTCGTCATGATAAACGAAGAATGTTTGGATGTCGGTAAAGAAGATTTCTTCGAAAGATATTTTGAATTTCGCGCATGCGCACAAGTGGTTAACATTGGAAATAAAAGAGGCAAATAAATGAGCAAAGAACGAATATAGCAAAGTACACAATGACGAGTATACGAAGAAAGCTACGCAATTGCCGCGAAGTTTACAGGATGCGTAAACGCGAATTATTGTTACGAGCGTAAAACGAGGATTTCGCATATTTCGCAGCGAAGGTTAAAAGTCGTTTATGGTTTTCAGACCGAGAAGAATATACATTTAAGGTTCTGAAGAGTATGTAAAAAATAAAATAAAAAAATTTTTAATAGATTTTCGTTAAAAAAATTCATTTACCTCGAGTATGAAAAATAAGAAAAATTTTCAACTTCAGTTTCATACCATTTTATTCGTCCAGCAATATCTTCGATGTCAGCGCTAGTTTAATTCAAGTTTATTTTATTGGATCATAAAACCCGTCATGTCCCTTTAGAGAATTTATTCGAACGTTCATTGCTCCGAGTTTTCCCAGTTTGAATTCATCTTATGAACATTTATTGAAAAGTCTCATGGAATATTTTCCAACTACGTTTCGAAGTATTACGGAACTTGGTTCGAGTCCGGGCTAAAATATTTTCCCTGCTAAAACATCATAGCGAGACGTTTATTCGTCTGTCATGCATTCCACGATATTTTTATCGTGCACAAATTCTTCTTATTATGTATTATGCGAAAGCGAAACGCAAATATTATTGGTTTAGTCTTGCCGAGAAGCGCGCGGTTAAGAAAAATTTAATTAATAAAAATATTCTCATTCGATTATGCAGTTTGAATAATACATATGAATTTTTCTGTCGTAACCACACAAAATTTCCACCCCACTACCGACTTGAGATATAAAATACAAATATCACCCCTCAAAAAAATTATAGTCGTAATAACCTCAAATTTGGACTGTAATGAATATTTGAAATTCCCGCCGAAAACGTAAATTTGCCATAAAATCGATTTTCCTTCGATACTGTCTAAATGTTCTAACATCGAAATAGGGGAAGTCCTGGTTACCAGTCGCCGTTTCCAAGAGACACTCATACTCATTCGCCATGCACGTCTGCCCATTTTTTACTGCATAAATTGACCTAAGCCGGAGTAAATTTGCAAGTTAAACTTGGAGCCTCCGGTACATGCTCTTTTGCTGTAAACACAGGGGATCGCACGTTGGGACTAAAGTGGAAATGAAAAGTTCAAGCTTCGTGCTGGCTAATCGACCGGAAGTCAAGATTTTGATATCGACGGATTTACAGATCACTTGGCTTCATTCGAATAAAAATTACTTTGTACACCCTATACATACTGGATATCTTTAATAAAAAAAAACAAGCAAGAGAACGAAAAAAAAAGAATCATTGCATAACTCACGTAACATCCCACAATCCACTGGACCATCATCCCTCCACATTGGATCTCCTACCTTTTAGTCCATCCGATCCTTACCCGGTACCTATCTCGATTTACTGACCAATCGAAGTATCGAATTTCTAGAAGATCGTCAGAGCGTTAGATAATAGAAAAAAAAATCAGTGTGACCAACCAGAGTCATCCAATTTCAAAATGCTCCAGACAGGAAGTCCAGGAAGATTACAGAAGACGAGAATCCTAACCTCTTCTTCTCCTCGCCCGTTTCGATGAAATCGATCAGGACTTAAAGGACCCTTCACACACATGAAAAAAGAATTTAAAAAAATGTGATACAAAATTTTGTACCAAATTATTTAAAAAATTTGTTAACCTCTTTTCCTCCTTATCGAGCAATTGGCGGATCTGTGCCGTGAGGAAAAATTTCATATCGCCTCTAGACAAAACAAAGGATTACTACGTCACGCCTACCGTTCAGTCCCCCACAAAGCTATAGGAATTATTCAACCGTCGCGCATCCACGTAGATACGAATATTACCGTAGAGATATTTTGAATTACGCAGTAAAAAAAAAGATTGTCAAAACGCTTCATCGAGTCGGGATGGAAGGCATAAAAGAGAAGAATTCATGTACGACCACCTGTTATGTCCATCGGAGAGGAAGTCGACTGAGATTACCGATTACAGATTACGTAAAAGAGCTCGTAAATATGTCGGCAAGTATTACCTACGCACAAATGTTCCTGGTGGTGTCGCTTCTTGTTAGTGGATACGCAGTGGGACTCGTCCGGCCTCTTCCTCGAATAAATTGACGTGTGGGCGGGCATAGAAAATAAAAAGAAACAAAGAGACACACGTTGCATGTTCTTACTTTCGGAACGAGTACTACGACTGAGTCATAATCCCGCATTTGATTACTTTTTTTTTCTTAATTTGGGATTTTGAATTTTAGGCGGGATTTTTCAAATGACTATCGTTACACGTACGTCATTCATCTTCTGTGTAGGTACAGGGTGTCAAAATAAATATCAATCAGTCTTATTGTTATTTCGTGAAAAATATTTTCAAGATTTCCTTTCGATAAAATTATGAAAAATCTTTCGCTTGATTCTTTTCCGTAGCAATCAACAATAAAATGTGGTAACGAGGCGTCGTTAAGGATTTAACGAGCGTTATTTCGCCACTAATAGCTATTTCTGTACGACCCTATAAATCTGCAGTGTCTACAAATAGAAATTGCATGACCATCCGGGGACGAGTGCGACCTCTTTCGTATTTTAGCAAGAGATCGATATACCACCGATCGATAAACGTCGTCAGGTCCTCAACAGTGAAACTGGTTGGAACGCAAGGCCAATGCAGTTTGAGCAGAAATTATTTTCATTGAAGATACAAATAGCTTACTGGTGAAAGCCATAAATTTTATCTGTTAAAAAAATATGTCATGCACCAAATGTATTGTACGTAAACATAATGTTTCGCTGAACGCACGACAGGTGGCGCCGATAACAATATTTGAATTTAACGCTCGAAAGTTTACCCGCGTGTCCGATACATTTTTCAAATTTCTTCGTACGACACGGCCGGTTTTTTTTACTTCGTGGATTATAAATGCCAACGGCTACAGTAGCGCCTGAAGAATGTTAATACAAGTCTCTAGCGCTGGGGGAGAACTAAAATTTATAATGCTCGGGACATCCGGCTAAGTATGCCTCCGAGATTTATGCCCTGATACATTTACGAGGTGGTACTTAGTCTAATGAGGTCTAACCTCAATGACGAACCAATGCGAGTTTGAATTCTCAGGAAGAATCATATAAAAGATATAGATTTAATATCTACAGTGTATAACGATGAATTTGCATCGATAAGTGGAATTACGGTTGAAAATTAATCAACAAAATGTCAAGATCCGGCTTACTTGAATCGAGCGTCCTGCGTGTACGCATCTGCACGTCATACTTACTTTTGTAATTATCAAAAATGTAGGAGCGACGACCACGCGCGCCCTGTCGTTACCCACGCGTCACCCATTATGACTGCATTACGAGAAAATTGCTTGTCTTCTTAATTGAATACGTGTCTCCTGCTTCCCGACGTCTTACCCTGTCTTATCATTCACTTCCTATCGTACTTATATACATAATCTGCGCCGGCTCATGATACGAGTACATGAGACATTCTGTTCTTCGTCTTTTCTTTTTAGCTTCCTTCTCTTGAAGAAACTGCCAGGAGACATATGGTCGATATTCTTCCTTCCTTTCCTTATGGATGTATCCCCAATGGGGGACATGCGCCAGTAACTGGTCCTAATAATCAAGATATGGTATGGTCGATATTTGGTATAATATTCGTATAAGCGTCAACTGAAAATATATGGAGGCATCTTACATGGTTTAAGGTCGGGGTAACTGTAGATCGAGTTATCGACTGAGATGTTAAGATCACGAATGGACCGAGTAAAAGGAAAAATGGATACAGAACATTTTGGTGGTTCCTCTTGCGATGCGATAAGGTAAAAGGCAGTTTAAGATCGCATTTGGTAAGATGCCGATTCATTTGCTACAGGTCGGTAACAACGGGAACTGCTTATCAGCACAGAATTTCTGCAAGATCTTCATTACTTCAAATTATGTAAATATAATGTATATATATGTGAAATTTTCATTTGAGACTGTTTTTTTTTAAATATGTATTGAATTGTATATTTGTAAAAGCAATTTTATATAGTGAGTTTAAGAAATGTGGAATGTTTCAATGGCTAAAAGTGATAGGAATGATTGCTACATTCAAAAGTGGAGTGTTTTATTTGTTAGACTTATTACTGATAATCGTTTGAACTTTGGCTCAACTTTTCTTACCAGCCACGATGTAATCACTTGACACTCCGACGCGTACATTGCAAGGAAGAACAGAGTAAATTTGATTTAATAACTTATATTTTATAGTCGTGAGTTGTTCGGAAAATATTATTTTACGCTAAATGTAACTTTCATCGTTACAGAACGGAATTTTAGGTTTCTTATTGAAGTAATGTCAGCCGGTGGAATTTTAAGCATACCAGAGGTAAACGCTCTGCCAGTTGAACAATTCGATTGGCTTTTTGGAAATGTCGTTGAGCACTGCCCGGAAGCTGCTCGAGCTGTGGCTTCAAAAAGGCCATTTGCGAATAAAGAGGCCTTGAAAAAATCCTTTGATGACTATTTGGAAAATTTGGATGATACTGGTGAGAAATATATTTGAGTAAAATGTGAAAAATTATTATTTACTTGACACAGATGATTGAGCGATATTAATTCTTAACAGGAAAAGAATCTGTTTTACTTAAACATCCGGATTTGGCTGGAAAATTGGCTGAAGTGGGAAAACTTACACAGGAATCGTCAAATGAACAAAAGTCTGCAGGTCTCGATGCATTAACGAAGGAAGAAAAGCAGACACTTAATAATTACAATTATTTGTAAGTAATAAGTAATAGGGATCATTTAATATTTTCGTATTAAATTTATGCGGGAGCTGGATGAAATGGAAATTTTGTATCGTTTGTTTCAGGTATAAAGAAAAATTTCAATTTCCATTTGTAATTTGCGCGCGCAGGAACAAAGTCGCGACTATTTTTGAGGGAATTGAAAATAGACTTAAAAATAGTCGCACCGAGGAACTGAATACTGGGATAAATGAGGTGAAGAAAATATGTAGGATAAGAATTGATGACCTTGTTTGGTCCAATGCGTGAATACATAAAAGAAATAACTGAGCAGGTAATAGTGTTGTGCTTATTAAGAATTCTTTCCCTTTTTTATTTAATTCAATTAAGAATTACTGTTACTCCTTTGAACAGTTTGAGATGCAGTAATTAAATACAAATACATTGATACGCAAAGCTCTCAGTAATTCTTGCGTTCAGAATTTAATAAATTTAGTTACCCATAACTATCCTTACAGTATACCGAGACTTTTCTCCACAACAGCATGTGGTTGACCAACCTGTTCTCTAAATTCGGCAGCATTTAGGATGTCCTCAAAACTGTTACATAAAATATCATCACGGTTAAAAAATAAATCCTTAATCGAAGACTCAGAATAAAAAGAACAAAGAATCAAACTAACCCAATTTCCTCATCACGTCCTAGAAGGACATCACGCATCATACAAGATGATGGAAGGAATGGTAGTCGACCGATGTTGTCTGCAGCTTTGAGTTCCATTGCTAACCTCATTGGTGCATGAAGTCCCTGTGCATTGCGCAGCATGGTCATTTGCATACGCTGCTGGTTCTTGTGAAACTAATAGAAAAAAATGTATGTCAGTACCAATAACAGTGATTAAAAAGTTAAACTTAAACATACATTTCTTTCTGAAGCTTCCAACGGATGAGAGAACCCAAGGCTAGACTTTGTAGCAGCTAACCTATCCATTCAAGAATCGAAGTATACAGTTTGGTGATTAAAAAAGAATAATCAAAAATAATGTATTCAAGTAATTCTTACCCAGCAACCATCGGACTTTGAATACCATAGACTCCATCGCCAACACCAACACTAAACTCGCTAGGTTGGCTAGGTTTGACCTTAAGGGATGGTAAGCCGAAACTCTGCAAAAACCAAACAATTAAAGATATTCGTTTCTCAGCAAATTATTATATACAAATAGAATATTGATTGACATGTGCAGCAAGGATGACAGTAAGTTTTTTATAACCTCTATGATTGGAAGTAACACAATATCTTCAATATCATTCGTACAGAAATAAATATAATATATTCTACAAGTTCTTACACTCCCTTAAACAAAATTAATAATATTTTACAAATCAGAGTTATACTTACCATTTTTGATTCGGAGAAAATATAATCTTCGCAAGGCAAGACACAACAAAGCTTTAACTGTGTATCACTGTGTATGCGCTCGGACGTAGCGGCAAATAGCGTAGATAATGGCGCTCTACGTTAAATATGAATTGTCATTCTCCGTGCAATAGAATTCGCCATCAACTTTTTTACATATGATATAATACAAAAAGCAATAACAATTAGTAACAATTGTTTCTAAATCTGTACCGCGTACAAACCACTGGGTATTAATTAATCTTTTGTTATTTCTTAGCTAAAGATGACTGAAAGTATATATAGTTTATGTTGCGCCATATTCCGTGTTTCAGTAGCATAAAACGCATACCTTATATTACATTTATTGACAAAACACTGCGCAGAGATTAAGCCAAATTCCACTTACAGTAGACATTAAATTCTTGTTGCTACGACGAAATCTTCTAAATCAGTAAATTATCAGCGAAGAAATAAACTCGTAACACAAGAGCACGATGTCTCTTCTCCGAAAGAAAAGTTCCTTGCGAGCCGATTTAAGTCAGGTGATAAAGAAGAAGACAGTACACGAAATGGTAATAAAAAGTATTAAAGAAACTCAATAAATTCAAAACTATTGCTAAAATAGATTATACAATTAAAATTAAGGTTGGAAAATTACGAGGAAGATACCTGTTTCGTGCAGCAGTGAGACTGGTATTTGAATATATGAGCTGGATAACGGCCGAACCAACCGTCGAAGAAGCCGTCGATGACGTAACGAGAAACGTTAAAAAGGCACAGCAAAAAACAGGCCCAGAAAAACGAGGCCTTACGTTACAGGTTAATATAAAAAAAATCTTCATCTAACTCCAAATCATTGTACAATCTTATTAATATATTATTATATTATTTATCACAATTTTTTAGGATCGCTCAATTCTATTAACTAAACCCGGACAACGTACCAAAGAGAATAGAAATCATATTTCACAAGTTTTAAAAAATTTTCAAGCTTTCAAACGATATTCTGAAGAAATAAAGGAATCAATTACGGCTGTTTGTCGCTATCAGTATCTTGGTCCAGGAAGGGTCATAGTGCGACAAGGTCACAAGGCTTTTGCACTTTATTACATCCTTAATGGCGAAGTCAACTTGTCACGCATCGTCATGAACAACATTACAGGTTCATTGTACTAAGTAGACTTAACGAATTTGTCAAAATTATTTTTTACAATTTGATTTATACTATAACACTTTCGTCTTGCACTATATAATACGCAGGTGATGCCACGGAAATAAATGTTGGTACCATGAGTCCTGGAGACATGTTTGGTGAGATAGCATTGCTTTATTCAATTCCAAGGACAGCTACAGTCGTTAGCAAAAGTATTATTATTCGTTTATTAATTAAATTGTACACAGAGTTTACGATATAATTAACAAGTATATTTTTTTTGTAAACAGCCCACGTGGATCTCTTGTATATAACGCTTGAAGACTTTGATAAGATTCTTAGACCCACTTTACTTGAAGAATGGGACGAATTGCGCGATGCTTTAATAAATTTCAATTACTTCAAAGGATGGAATGAGAATACGATTCGAGAATGCTGTATATTAAGTCGTATCAAACATTTCGAACCCAATGAAGTAAGTGTTTGTGATGGAACATATATACTCTCTGTAATTAAGATATTGATTAATCCGATTAATTAATTTGTATCAGGTATTGCTAGGCGATGGAAAAGGAATGGTAAATTCTGTTTATTTCGTTCTAGAAGGCGAATGTCGTCTGATAGAACATATGTTGGTCCATGAACAAATAAAAAGAAAAGAACATAAATATCGATTATATAAGCCAGTAGATCTTAATTTAATTGATAAGACAAATTCTAATGAGGGAACTGATTCAGTAAGTCAGCAAGAAGAGGTACGATTTTATGATCTTTCTATTATTGTTATTTAATTGATCGGACAATTAAAGGTTCATTAATCATTCAGAGCTCATTGATGAAAAACAATCAATCTGATATTGGTTCGCTATCGGATGTCGATTATACTCAAATTTTATTGTCCATGAGACCTACTGGAAATATTGATGTAGACAGGATGAGTATTGTAACGATGACGTTACAGGATGTTGTGAGTTTTAATAATTTTTTTATAAATTCAAATCAGTACAATTTTAATAGCGTTGATAATTTACAGGTCAATCAATGGCACGAGATAACAGATGTTGCTGAAATGTTGATGAGAGAACCGTCTTCGATTTCTCTTCAACAATATCCAAAAAATGTGCGAACAGTTTTTATGAAAATTTGCCAATTTCACCGTGGTGCCTGCTTCGGTCTTGGTGATTTAAAACTTCGATGAATTGTGATTTCAGGCATTTTAAGACAATATTTACATTTTTTTTTTGGTTGACAGGTGAAAAAATGATGAACCGAAGAATAGTATCGATTACGCGAATGAAATGTTTATTGGTACCACGTTATTGGCTCTTGGAACATAATAGAGCAAATATTTGGGAACGTGTTAAACTGTTTTTGGACTCGAAATATCCGAGCTCAGAGAAGCTTTTTGAAAAATTCGTGCGAAACAGAAGGTACGAAATTTTATATCTGTCAAAAAAAAAATTTTATTTTCATCCGTAGTCTAGTTATTAAAATTAGTGTACGTTCGAACACCGAGATTGGATAATGATATTCTTTTAGATGGTTGAGATACAAGAAAGATCTGATAGAAGATATTGTTAAAAATGGCAGAAGAATTCCAAATAATACGAGCATTCACGATGTTCCTTATTCTATCAGGATCAATGAGGAAATAATGTTTCCGAACTGATAATGTTTTCTAAGTACAATAAAGATGAAAATACTTGCTTTTCCGATCCACAATATTAAGAACTAAGCGTATTTTCTTATCTAATTAATATAAGTACGTGTCAATGCGTTAGAACTAAAATTATTATTTGTTCACGGAGTTTGTGTAAAATCGTAAAAAATTCTCGTTACTTGACTAGCTTAAAAAACTAATTAATACTAAATTTGATCTCTGAGCAGAGCAGATGATGGCACTGTGAGGTCAAATAGTTTAATAAATCTCAAGTAAACCGGCCATTTGTTTTGTACATGAGAAAGAACTCATTTCAATGGTAACACACGATATTAGTTTTTCTCAAAAAGGATAAAAAGTCTCCATGTCCATAGAATCCCACAAGACTATTCAACATTACATAAAATCTTTAAAAATTTCAATCCAGACTCGGATTAAATATACCGAATAAAACAATATAGAACACAACACAGGGACTTTCGACGTGGCCCACGTGAGTCCCAAGTAAATGTATTTTAGATTCTTGTCTGATCCTTGTCATTGATAATCACATAACTGGGATTACTAAAACTGTTAACTGGATCCTTACGAAGATCACTCTTCTGCTTGGGCATATTGACATAATTATCCTGCGTCCTGATAATCGGTGATCCAAAGTCTTTCAAGTCCGTCAAACCCTTTTCCAAGGATCTGTTTAAATTGTCTGAATTTTTGTCCACGTTTACAAGTGGAGCATTCGTGTAGTCTGATTGAGGCTTATCTTGTCTGCTTTGATTCTGACGTTGCTTGGCAAACTCTGCCCTTCGTTGTTGTACATCGATTGGTTTTAAGTAGTCCGAGTTTTCTGGAAGCATCGGAGTCATTTCCAAATCCTCTGGTGAATCAGCTGTCTGATCCACCGAAGGGAACTGGAAGTGAGATTTTGTGACGTCCGGCCTAGGACTGAAAATTCCTGAATCCTCTGTGACATTTGTGGGACTCATCAATAAATACGAGTTATTGGATGTCAACGTTGTTGGAGAATTGACATAATCAGGAACCGTTGTTGACAAAGCAGTATGATCTGGTGCGGACATCATTGTCAGATAGTCACTCTTTCCCGTTTCAAAGGTCATGGTATTCATATCCATATAAGGAACATTGAGCTCGAGATAGCGCTAAATCATAGAAAAAATCAATATTAAAATCATTAGAAAATTTTACTGAACATTCTTTAATCTAACTGAATTTTTATCTACCGTCTTCACGCTCTCTTCTAGAAGGTTCCCGATGCTCTCCACTAGCTTAGGAAACGTCGGTCTCAGGGTTGGCTTGGCTTTCCAACATTGTGTCATAATCTCGTACCTGAAATTCAAGATCAATCTGCACTCCTGAGGTCCTTAATAATAAAATAAACTTCGGAGAAGTCAAATGGTCTTTATAATTTTGTTCAATCTTACACATCCTTTGTAGCATATTCCGGCTGTTCCATACGGTAGCCTTCTATTAATTTCTGATACTGCTTCTCAGCTTCCATACCGGGATATGGCGTCTCGGCTAACGTGAAGAACTCCCAAAGGACGATGCCGAAGGACCAAATATCTGACTGCGTCGAGAATATACGATCCCTTATCGATTCTATCGCCATCCACTTTATTGGCAATGGACTATCTCCTTTCTTCTTGTAATTGTCGTCCTTGTACATTGATTTAGCCAGGCCAAAGTCACAGATCTTGACTACATTGTTTTCGGCCAGCAAAATGTTTCTTGCGGCTAAATCTCCATGCAGTACCTTTTTACAAAAGTATAACATTTATTAATACATTTGTTTATATTTAATATTCGCATTGTTAACTTTGTAAATGATCTATCGTATACCTTTCTACAACTAAGATACTCCATTCCACCTGCTACTTGATAAGCCCAAGATAATAAATCCTGAGTGCAGATTGGTTTCAAATTTTGATCTTTGTAATCACCACGATAATTCGAGCGCCATCCAGGTTGAGATGAATTGTTACTCATGATGCATCCATCGGGAGACATACTGACTCCTTGAGAATCAGTTCCCTCTCTGTAATCCATCGGTTCACCGCCACTTCCGCCGGAAGTAGCACTGAGACTGCGAGAAAAGGTTAATGCCGCGTATTTTAACCTGCTGTGAAGAAAGAAAGTGTTAACCAACCACCGTCATGCTGTTATCATGGCCCGTTGATAATCTTCCACTTCACCGTTAAGTTAATCAATCGTCATGCAGCCTTCAATTATACCGTAATTAACCACCACTGATTAAACAAGAGTTATGATATAGTTATCAGATAAATTTATGTTTAAACAATTACCTGTTGCTACTACAGATACTGGTTGACCTTGTCAGAAATTCCTGACCAATCGAAGGATCGATCTTTCCCGTTGTTGGATCAATTTGATTAATGAAATCGGCTCTGTGACGTAGTAGATAGTTGTGCAAATTTCCGAAACGACAATATTCCACAATTACAAACAATTCTCCTAGAGATTAGATCAATAATTATTATACTGATTAAATCAGTGTAAATTTCATTTTTATGCTTCCTGCAAGGCTCACGTTTCGCAATATTCTTCGTACAGGCTCCAAGAAGATTCACTACGTTCAGATGCTTTCCAAGATGGACCATAATCTTCAGTTCACTCGCCAAAGCACGAATGTAAGTGGGATCTGTGCCTCTACGAACCATCTTTACAGCAACAGTCGTCACTGATTCATCTTCGCTAATTCCTTGAGCTTCGGCCTTCATCACAACACCAAAAGCACCAGAACCCAATTGCTTCCCTGTTCGATGAAGAAATCCATAAATTTTAATTACATTGGATTAACGCGACTACACCTCATTAATTGATTAATTTAACCAATTACCCAATTTCAAACGTTCTCGTGGAAATTCCCATTTTTTATCATAGGGCAACAATTCAGCTTGGTCGTCCACTGTCAAATCAGGATTCAAACACTCCATTGCTCCTTCCTCGAAGTGCATTAATCCGGCTTCAATCAGTTCCTTCCTCATGATCTATTTATATTCAAAATATCATTTAAAAAGTAATTACCAAATCAAGCACTAAGCAAAAATTATAAGTTTAATCTATACACTATGATACCTTCTCACGACGGAATTTGATGAAGAAAACCGTCATCAAAATAAAACAAATAATTATGAGGACAACGACAGACACGATGAGAATCGGGGATGTTGGTTTTTCTAGAAATTAAAAATAATTGAAATTACATAAAAATTCGAATGAAAAGAAAATGTATTGCAAGCTGAACAAATATTTAAGACTTCATCCACACTCACTCTTTATCAGAATCCGTTGGAAAGTTTCAATTTCGCCAATTCGATTTGTTCCACGACACGTGTATTTGCCCTCGTCTCGTTCCAGTAGGAATTTAATATAAAGTTCATGCTCATTGTAAAATTTAAACTGGTCATTTTCTTTGATAATCTCGTCGTTCTAATTTTAAAAAAATAATATGCAATTACTTCATCACCTTAAGAAACAGTTAATTAATGTGGCTCATTCGTTACTTATTATCTTTTACCTTGTACCACGTTACAGTAGGTACTGGCATTCCACCGATATTACACAATAAATACACGTTACGTTTGTTCGCATTGAGATCAAAAGTTATCTCAGTCTCGTTCATATTTGTTTCAATGAAAAAAGGTTTTACTGGATCTAAAAATACCATATAAGAGACACTGTACTGGAAACAATCTATTTTTAAGAAGTTTAAAAATCTTCAATTTGATTTCATTTACCAAAGACAGTAAGATTGTAGTATTGGTAATTGGGTCTCTCAGAGTCATTGGGTACCCCGGCACAAATGAAAATATTCGTATCATTCTTACTGACATTTCGAATACTCAACGTCGATCTGTGCGTAAACATAGTGTTGCTAGTAACAATTTTCAGTCTCTCTAAAGCATAAAAAAACATTATAGAAAAAATATATAAAACATACAGACAATCGATTCGTATGAAGTAACCGTACCGGTTTCTTGAATGGGTTGTTTGTTTTGATCATACCACTCCAACTTATCGGTATAATTGTAAACCGAGGATGTACAAGTCAATTCGAAATCGTCACCCTCTACAATGTTTGACTTAGGCCGATCCAACCCGAATATCCCCTCACCGTCTGAATACAATAATCAAGGATAAAATATTTACCGCATACAGAAAAAAAAGTACCGCATTTAATGAATTATCAATTATACACTATTTATTACCTGATACGAAAAGAACTTCTGTAGAATTCACTACTCCACGTGGATTACTAGCAATGCAAACAATACGTCCAGTCGTATTCACCATAAGAGTCACAGTAGAAATAACTGCGGTACGATCTTCCACGGGTTTCAGTGTCGAATTCTGAATCAAGGATACAAGTTTTGTCGGTTCCTATCATTCGTTGCCTGCCTGCTATTTTGTACGTAGATTTATCAGGTTTAAAAATTAATTTACCGTAAGGTCTTCAGCGATTTGAAGTTCTTCGTCGCAGGGATAGGTCTCTGGACAGTGAATATATTGCCAGGAAATGTTCGCTTTAGGATAAGAAGCGGCGTGACAATTAATTGACGTCAAACTGCCAGGTTTGTAATAAGGCAGAATGGGTTCCATAAGTGTTACAGGTTTTGCTGAAATATAAGAAAATATAAATGCCGTGAATAACTCATATCTTCAATTTGGATGGAATAAGTAGAAAAAAAAATCATCTTACACGTGACTACCACAGTAATGTTCAAAGTCGCAGTGTTATTACGATTAGTTGCCACCAGAGTATAATTACCCATGTGCTTTGTGGCTAAATTTTTCATTTCAAGTTTGATATACCTGTTCGTAATGTTAACCTCATAATTCTCAGAAGATGTTATTGTTCTGTTATCTGGTCCAATCCTATATAGAAGAGACTTTAGATTGAATATTCTTAGACTCAGCCAAATTAAATTTACCATTGTAATGTAGGCTGTGGATAAGCATCATAGTATACGACCGATGAGATGCTGCCACCTGCTGGAGACTCAAAATACGTCTGATCCCCTTGTGGCAACAATTTAATATACGTGTCGAATGGATCTGGAAATATAGGACGGTTTTATTAATAAGAAAAATAATTAAATTAAGGCTTTCTGAAATTTTGTACAGTTCAAAGAAATTACCATAGATCTTAATGTCTATGGAGGTCGATCGCTCTTCGTATGGATTAGACACTTTACATATATATGTCCCCTTGTCTTCGTCCCGAACATCAGTTATGGTCATTTCGATAATGGCAGTTTTACCGCTGCTCTTTGATTCCACATATAGCTTCTCGTGAAATCTGCTGCTCTGATGATAGAAATACACAAGGTCCATTAATTTTAATCATCATTGTACTTAATCTTGGATCAACCAGAAACTCACATTATTAGGCGGTATCCACTGAAGGTTAAAAGAACTGTGTCCAACATTGACTGTACAATTTGCTTTTAAATTTTCTCCCCAAACTACATGTCCCATACTTTCATTGTAAATGTGCGGCATATTAAGTTTTACTTTGGCTAAACAATCAAGAAGAAATACAAATAAATCAAAATCATACCAATATATCTATAGACACTACCTCACTCTCTTTCTCTCTCTATTACCTTCGACTTTTATATGACAAAAAATGTCAAGCGTAATATCATTGTGCTCAACGGTACATGTATAAAAATTGCTATCCTTTATCTTTATGTTCTTCCATATAAAGCCAACTCTCGGATCGAACAATCTATTTTCGTTGAGAGTCAATTCCTGTAACATTGAAAAGAAATAAGAAAAATTCATTTAATTTAGATAAATAGTCTTCAGTTTCCAATTTACGTACGTTTCCACTTTCATACAATTTCACAGGATAATCCGGCGAAGTGGGTCTGCAAGGGATAACTAATGTTTCACCAGCACCGACTGTGAAACTCCAGACGTCATCTGATGCAACAACGAACAGATTTTTCTCTGCTGTAAAATAAAAATGTTTCTCAGCATAACTTTTGTCAATTATTCAAATGCCGGGTTTACTTCCGAAAAGCGCATACCGCAGATCGATCTGAAATTTGATATAATAACGTATTTTGACCTTCTAATCACGAATATCATAATGAAAATTGGGAACTGTTCCTACCCCACAGTTCCTAATCTCCGCTGTACACACACACACTCTTTCTGGGGAAAGCGAAAATAGTCTAAATCGGTTAGGAATGCGCGATTATGCACACCGAACGAAAAGAGGTTCTTCTTTGATTTTCATACTCAAAATGGCGTTTGCGCCAATTTTCATTACGATATTCGTGATTAGAAGGTCAAAATACGTCATTATACCAAATTTCAAATTTATCGGCGGTATGCGCTTTTCGGAAGTTTATTCCAAATGCCTATTAATATGTTTAGTTACATTTAACGTATACGTAAGACCAGGCTGTGGATGGTTGTTGATGATCATCAGGGTCCAGGGTGACATCCTGAGGAGCACATCCGTACCAGCCGGTGTGCCCGTGTTCAGTACGAGGACGATAAAATACACCATCAGAAATATTCCAATCGGTCGTAACGCTCTGTGATAAGAAGGTAGAATTAAAATATAAATAAATAAACGCAAAAATCTCTACAATGTATTCGAACACTCACGAATTCAGTATCCAGTTTGGGAAAGCTAAATTGAGAATCAGGACCAAATCTACATTGCAATTCCAAGGCACTACCCTCTTCCACTACGAAGGTCTCGTTCTCACCGATGCTTAGTGATTCCAGATGCACTGTAAACATTGAAAAATAAAGAATTTTAAAAAATAAAATTTAATATTTTATTGAATCCAAGAGCGTTCTTCATGTTTTTGGCCATCCTAAATCATTCTAGATCTGAAAAAGAAGGTTAATTAATATTTCTCAGTAATTCCCATTGCGCAGCAACATAAGCCGCAATATCCTGTGAATGTCCCGCGATGTTTATTCCCTCTCTCGCGTACAGTGGGAGGCGAGACAAACTCGGAGGAAGTCCTTTTTTTTTCCTCTTGTGATAATCTCTTATCTGAATGTACAAAACGGACTGACCGAGCACTATTACGAACATCCAGAAAGAAACTGTATAGTACGTTCGCAAAAGAATTGTAAGAACGACGTTGATTAGCTGGGTAAAAATAATAATGTATATTAAAATTACATGATAGATGAAGATGGATCGAATGATTTGACTGGATTGAAAATAAATATAAAGCAAAAAAAAATATTACTGTACTCAAGAGAAATAAAATATTAAAGAGAAGGCAAAATTATTAATAATAAACAGTTGAAATCTTATGTTTTGACTAGCATGCTTGTTTCTAATTTTTTGACTCATTTTGCCGCCGTTTCCTGTCCACGTGGATTCGATACGAATTGTTATTTTTTCGTGGTTCAAGACATTTATTATTGTCAAACAAGGAAATTTGTTTATATGTCGGAAAGATGGGAGGACCTGGTTTATTTTTTGTCTAAATAATCAAGAAAAATTTTTTCTAAGACAAGTGATGCTTGCCAAATATTTTCAACGCAGATAAGACGGCCCTTTTTTTGGGGCGGAGCATTGACCAGATGTTTCAGAAAAGATTAGAGCATCTGTATCTTTCGGTATGAGGTTCACTTGATAGTCTTGTGAATATCACATCTGGAATAGTTTTATTTTAACCAGAATTTGCGATAGTGAGAATAAACAAATAAAAATGATTGATTTACTTATTTTCCTCGGATAACAGAGCCACATGTATACATTTACAATTCAGTCATTAGAGACTGAAGGGTATAAATAAAAATTTTATCTTCCCATTAACTGTGATAAATTTTCTAAATTATAATACAAAAATTACTGCAATAAAAAGAGTTTGCAATAATTTGAAATTTATTGTCATAATGACGTCTGTTGCATGCGTAATATGGCTGACAAGTGTTATAGGTAAAAATTAACAGGATTCAGGACGAAGAGTATGCAGTCATCGTGGAATGCGCGACATGAGTAATTCGGAGCGTGACGGATTTTCTACTGATGAAATAATCATTAAATCCGTATTAGTAAAAAACTGAGGATTTATGTAGATAAAATAAAATAAATTCCCACTGTAAATATGAATTACAACAATTACATATTTTCTGTAGCTACCCTCAACAGCCCTGAAGCTATTGAATAAAAACATGGATGATTCAGTGCATTCGTCAGTGAAGCATAAGTGTCAAGGTTCTCCGAGTAAAGAAGTAACACGTAACAAATGACTAATTGTTCGAGATGAATTCAGGTAAAAAAATATATAAAATGTCCATACGTTTGATTCGCACCTGAGTAACAGACCACGTGCAAAAAGAAATGCACCGAATGCGCAGACTCAAAACCCGCACTCGAAATACAAATATATAAACAATATCAGAAATTGAACAATTACCAAATCTTGTTAATGAGTATAAGTGCGTTTACAAGTCGTAAAGTCATCAAGATAACAGTAATTACTGCAAGAGGTGTATTTAGAGTAAGCCCGAGGTTTCAGGCATGTGAAACGTCAGATATTTCAGGGCCGTTTCAGGCACGTATATTAAAGGTGCCAGTAGTTGTCAGTAAACGCCAAATATTCATATTGTCACAGTGAAACCAAAATGCTGGCTTAATATATTGACAGCTTGAAAATGCTGACAGGTGAAATGAAATTTTCTGTGGAAATATTTTGTAGGTTAGACGAGGAATGTTAATAAGCTATTAAACACGTATGTCTTACCTGGAGCTATCAGTATGTTGAGGAGGAAGTAAAATGCAATGTATCGTGTCGTCATCCTGGACAACTCACAAACTTCAATTGTACGAGATTTACATCACTGTATGTGAAAGAGGTTGTAGCAGCAAATGCTACAGAAGCGCTTGGAATACTGAAAAAGTTTCGAGGTTGTCGATGAGAAATACTTACCATGTCGACCCCACCCGCCTAAGGAAAGTTATCGTTCTTAAAATGACGTCATTTCTACCACTACCGGTACTTCTCCTACTTGTCCACCACGATTACTGTGCCCTGAAGATGATGGGAGTTCTGTTTTGCATATACATATAATTCATGGGAGAAATAATAAAACGATGTATACATATTACATTTAGATAATACGTAAAAGGATGTAGATAGATTTTTTAAAATTGTGGTTACTGTTCGCTGTATTTAAATCAAAATATTAAAAACTCTTTGGAATGAGTATAGGAATCTGTAGAATTCATTATGGTTCAAGATGCTGTAGCTAAATATAGTTATTAATAGCGATTCTTCTAATTCTCATTGATATTGAGGGCGATGCCTGTTACGTGTTATGTGGATTTTGAAGAAAAATATTTTCATGTTAAACAAAAAAATGGCCAGAGATAACTGTTGAACTTTGCGGGAATCGCGGGTATTTTGGGAGTATAAAATAAATCATTGCAGTATCGTTTACTTTGAAAAATTTTATATATAATGTAAATATAGGAGAACGTGTTTATAAATCACTTATTCCGGGAATGTCGAAGAATATCGTAGCATAACTAGATTCTTCTGTTTAGTGATTAAATTTATTGAAATTACAGTTAGGAATGTAATTTGAATCGTATCATAGGAAAAATCACTTAACGGCATTTCCGATTTTCTTAACGTTTCTCACCTACTCTTTTTATTAGAGGTATTGAGGTCTTTCACTTGTAATTCTTGAAGTTCTAATTGAACATTCCTTATGCGTTGCAATTAACAGTACCATGCAAAACGACCCGGTTACTATTTTAATAATTAATATATTACATACTTGATAACCATATCCCATTTGTATTCCATCGCAAAATAGATACACACAAATTTACCAACAAGTAGGATTCTCATAAAATCGGCTAGTTATGTCAATGTTGTTCTGTTGGTGGAAGACTGAGAACGCAGTGCGTTTGATTCGTTAGTAACTCATTTCATCTCCATCATTGGGATCAGCATGATCGTAACTTATCAAGTACCGGGTTTAAATTCAAATGTTTTTTGTAAATTATTGTTAACCAATAATTTACCTTTTGACTGAAGAGAATCGTCATGAATTATATGAAGGAAATTGGTATGACATAATTGCTAAATGCTTGGCTAAATGCTTAACAGTATTCTTAAATTTTACCAATTTAATTCCCATACATTACTTTCTTCTATTAGATGATGTATGTACTTTTTCGAAAAACCTATATAAAGAAAATACGATATACGAAAACGAAAATAGACTATGAAAAAGATACTCGAACCATGGTACCCGAACTATTCGTAACAATACAGCTGATTTTCGTCTACAAGGGCGCCAGCCGCGCGAGTGCGTCATAATTCGAAGTGTCTGAGATTTCTTTTCGGCAAATATCATTTTCAGAACTATGTGATTTTATAAATAACATCAATTGTCATTAAAATATATGAATATTGGAATGATGGCAGTACTGATAGATACATTATTCCGCCTTCTATTGAATGTTGAAGACTACAACACATGATTCATCACGATCTACAAGGTTAAGTTATGCTCCAAATCAGGATATTAAGGGGGCATCTTGTGTTGCAATGCAAGAGGTTGCTGTTGAATACAAAATACTTTAAACAATGTCGACAAATCGTTTTATCAAAGCACCTGTTGTTCAAGCCAAACATCGAGCAGCCTTTATTACTAAGGGCCAATCGAGCAAGTAGCGAGGAATCAGATGAATTCTTACAAGAAATGAAGCATTCTCCAATTATACAATTGTTGGATGAAGTTGATTATTCTAATCGTTTTGAAAAATTAAATTCCTCTGATGTAATGATGATGCATATAATCAAGTGCGATACCTTATCCGCATTATTCTCTTTTGTACGAGAGAATGGTCATATTTTTAATGCTGCCCATGTATGTCATGCTCTCTTGATGACCAGAGAGCTTCAAAAGAACAACAAGGAAGCTCGTAGTCTATTGTCTGAGAGTAACTCTGATTATATTCAAATATTGGACTTAGTATCACATCATAATAAAGAATTTACTCTGGATGAAGTAACGTGGTCACTACTTGCAATAGCTGCGACAGAAGTTCCTGTACAGAATGAAATCTTCCAGCTTCTGCTTTCTCGTTTTCATGATTATGTGGAAAAATTGCAAGATGATATTCCTCTTATCAACCTAGCACGCTATTCATTAGCTATTCAGAATTTTGCAATGGAGCATTGGACATACTTTAACTTTCTGCCAATGTTCAACTTGGTTTTAAACAAACTCCGTATGTATCTGTTGTTCATTTACTATTTATTCCAAAAATACCAGTTTTATGAAATTGCTTAAAATATATTTCTTATTTTAATGAATTTTTTTTATTTAGATGGATGTACGACTGCTGTAGATATGTACTTGTGTACTCTTTGCTTAAACATTCAGCGTGAACTTGTAACAGATTCTGTCCTGTCCAGTTATCAGATGATTGTTCAGAACTTGTTGAATAAAAATAAGTTACATGCTGGTCATTCAGACATTCTTGTTGCAATCTTGACATTTTTAAATCGTCCTGACTGGAGACTTCAGTGCAATAATACCATGAGGAATATTATGCTTCAATTTCATGGAAAGGTTCACCTTTTAGATGTCAACATACTTGTCGAACTCATCAAGGTACATACCGAATGCAGTATCTAATATTTCATTCAGATAAATAAAATATCCTGTAATAATCGAAGAATTTCTTTAATTTAGATATTTTCGAAGATTCAAGAGCCATCCTGCCTATTAGATGAATTCCAAAATAGCGCATTCAATTTTTTAAGCGAGAATGTGAGCACAACAACAAAATCATCCCTAGCTCGTTATTTAATTCCATTTACATTTGGCCCTTCGCGTCAAAAATTTCAAAAGCTTCTCAATAAAAACTTGCATATTCAATCAACTGAAAATGATATATCAGTTCAAAACTTCGTAAAACTCTACCAGGCCTTTAAAACCCCTGTAATCAGTACATTTTACACAATTTGGACAAAGATGCAATCGTTAATAACGTCTAATAATCCAGAAGTTATTGAACGACTTCTGCAACTATGTTTCAGGTAATTTTTTATAGTGTATCAATACATCAAGTGAAAGTAAAAATGATGACACTCTGTACTTGATCATTTTAAATAATATTTCTCCAGGTATTATTATTAGTTTTATAAATCAGATTCTTCAATGCTCTAATTACTTATGATATTTTTACAGTTACACTTATTACGTTGATCGATACAGTAACCTTCATCGACATTTAGGTTTCGAGAAGGAAATGTTAAAATGGCTTATGAACGATTTGCAAAATGGAGAGTGCAACTTTATAACTTGGAAATGCACGAGAGCAATTGGTTTTATACTGGCTTATTATCCGACAAATGAATCAAAGGATGCGATTCCTGATATCGTTATTGACAAACTACTCTCGTTCTCAGAACAATACAGTTTCTTTCACTGCTTCTACATTGCCCAATGTCTCAGGTAGCCAGCGTAGATAATTCATACCTAAAGTACAGAATTGCTGCGTATCCCAGAAATTGATTTCCTATTATATTTTATATCCTAGAATAGCTCGAAAGATAAGAAAAGATAAAAGGATGTCGACCAAATTAATCAATCAGTTAAATCAAATTGATCAAATGCTGGATGAGTGTATGGAAAGATTATTAAAAAGTAAAACTTTAGAAGTGACGCACGTCACATTACTAATGCGTTGCTGTGCCTATAGAGAATTCGAAAAAGAAAATGATTTCTTTAAAAAAATCGAGCAGAGGTAGATTTATATAATAATCTTACTTAATTAATTTTCAACGATATAAATTAATTTCACCATACGTTTTTGTAGAACAAAAGAGACAGATAGTAATATTACATCCCAGATTATACGAGAAGTTACATTTTCCATAACTCAAAATCAATATGTACTGCCACATCTTGTAGAAAAAGTAGTGAAGTACATAATAAACAACAAAGAATATGTTCTTGCACAAACTGTTGCTTACTTTACAAATTCTTGTTACACACTTGGGTATACTCCCAAAGATATCACCGAATATACAGCCGTCGTCAATGAGATAATTCATAGGTTCGTACTATGAATAATAAATATATTAAATAAATGCGTCACCGAAAAACTTTCTTTTTTTAATTTTTATAGAGAGCGCCATAGAATAACAGGAAAGCTCATAATTGAGACTGCCCTGACACTCTGCTACTTCCAAAATTTGTCGAGCGATTTGATACGTTCCATCTTCACGATGGATTTTCTTCAGGCACTCGACGACGAGATTATTCTGAACAAAGCACATTTGTCGTATCCCAGTAGAGTACGAAATAGTCTCATGAAATTAAATCGTGCGGTATGTCTTGAGTTTCCTGAAGAGGATGTACCCTGGTTCCACAGGAGATACTGCGAAGAAGAAGCGACTAGAGGTAAAAGTCTTTAAATAACTAAAGGTTATCGTATATCCTCCCTCTGTTTCTTATATAATTCCTAATCTTTTTTCTAGACTACAAAAATCCCAGAATTTTCCACAAAGAAGTTCATCAAACTCTAGCAGCGTTGGTTGATGAGAAAAATATTCGTGTTAACGCGTACTCTCCTTATTACCACAAGATAGACTTCCTGGTGCAGAATGACGGAAGTAAAAAGAACTTCAACGACCGAGGGTGAGTATAATTCGTTCAGTTTATTCTACCAATGTATCGTTATATTCGTTTTTTACACGTGAAGTTATTATAAAGACTAATTTTCTACATAATCTATATGAGCTGGATAAAAACATGAACGATCTATTTACTGAAATATATTGTATGTACAATCTTTAGTTACTTATAATCCTTAAAAATATAAAAATACAGGTGAATAAGAGTGATCTTGAATCTCGTGTTTTTCTCTTTTTTTTTCTAGGACAGCCTTGATCCTACATGGTCCCACTGCGTTCTCTAATAACGGAACCTATCTAAAGGGAGTTTATGAAATGAACAAGCGTCAGTTGCAGATACTAGGATATAACGTCATCACTTTAAATCATTACATATGGAATTCCATGGCTTTGTCTGAACCGAGCGCGAAACTGAAGTACTTGTCTGACTGCCTTCAAGGAAAATCTGAAAAAGCGATTTGAGTTAGGTGCAAAACATTTGTGGGAACCTCCAGTGTACCAAATAAATTAGTTCAATTGTTCATCGTTGAAACTTCTCTATACCCTTAAATGCTTTTTCTAAAGTTTATATACAATTACATTCCCATTCTATTTAATCCTATTATTTCCCTAATTTTTTATTTCCTTCCTTCGAGCATCAAGCTTTATCGTACATCCACAATATTATTTATCTTGATCGGTGTGATGGACTTTCTATTACAATAGGAATTCCTTTCTTTTCTGTTTTCTATATATCCTTTTGCATCACATTTTAAGTATCGAGTGTTCAAGTTCTCTCCAGTCTTGTGTTGTGTTCTCTTTTTTTCTATAAAAATATAATATATTCACGTTGAGTTTTTAGGAACGTTAATTGGTTCTTCTTCTTCTTGAGTACTAGAAATCAGCTCATTTATAATCGAACAGGAACTACTGGTAGAAAGACGATTCTCCTCAGAAAGCTCGGGAACTTTAAGTTCTTTAACTTCCGGCGCATTCTCGCCAACCGTAAATTTCTTTAAATCCAAGTCAGGTGACGGTAAAATTTCTTTCTTGTCAAATTTCTTGTTTATGCATGGGACGAATGTTGCTGGATGTACTGCCGAAGAATTCTCTTCCTCCTGTTCCCCTGTACAGCACTGGGGAGAACTACAACGTCCACTTTGACAGGGGATTAGACATTCCAGTTTGCCTATTTTGGGCTTCATCTGATTGAACATAAAAAAAAAAATTTAAGAATTAAAAAGATTCCTCATGTTGAAATTTATTGGATACTTTTTTTTTCAATGAAAAGTTTTAATCAATAAATATTTATTTACCTTATCAAACTCAGGTTGAATTGTCACTTGCGTTATGCCCATTTCGTTGAAGAAGGTTGTCACTTGGTCAGTAATACTGGCATAAACCTAAAACGTCATTCAATCGTTCTCAATTAACATAGGTTAGTCCACTGACTTATCACGAGTACATATTGAATATACTTTACCGTGGGATCCAAAAAGATAATATGTACTGTCGATACAATTTTCTGTCCCGTAAGCTGCCAGACATGAAAATCATGAACATTCACGATCCCCGGAAAGGCCATCAGAAGTTCCCGTTTCAAGGCATCGATATTCATATGATTTGGTATCGTTTGAAGTAAAATATATCCAGACTCTCTCACTGCAACAGGAAACAACGGGTTCAAGGGAATAATGAAAATGATCAAATCTTACAATACCAAATCAATAAATATCTCAAGGATTCTCACTGTAAGGATAACTCAACATGAAGAGACACAGCGCAGAAATAATAGCCAAGACAGGATCGAAGTACTTGGCTATGTCTCCATCCGTAAAGTAAACCAAAACCGATACAAGGGTGACAAAAAAACATCCCAAAACGTCTCGACACATTTCTCGAAAGCCTTGGCTCCTCGGCAAGGCCAGGGGACTCCAACGACTATGCCCAGAGAGTTGCTGTTCGCCGTCCTTCGCAGGCTGTGAGCTCACGTTCCTGAAAAGTCAACGTAAAACAGAATAAGACCGTATATCCTTTGGAGTCCTTGACAGCGATATTAATGGAACCGCAGAAAAGGGTAAAGTCAATGGCAGTAATAAAAACACTAGTACAATTGTTCAATGAAGTATGGACAATCCAACAACTAAAATAATTAACTTAATTTCTTACTTTTTAAAGACGACGTTCCCGTGCTTGGTAACGTGAAGAAAGACACCCTGGTTAAACGTATAGCCACCTATAAGGATGTAACAGAATACGTTCAGCAATATTCCAGCAGCTCCTATGCAGAATACCGGAACTACGTGATGTATGGCATCTGTATGATCAATGTGCACTAGAGTTTGCAAAGCTTCTACGACGAGGGAGAAGCAAAAGGATGCATGAAGAACGCAGCAAACGAGGATGATGACTATGTCGATTCTAGCCCAGCCAAAAGTATTTTTCATTCTTCTATCGGACTTCGATGGCTGGTTAAGAGTTTATATCAGTGAGTATACAAATTTTTCATTATTTTTTTTCATTAATCAACTAATTACCGTTGGTCTACGTGGCAAAGATACTGATGTTTCTTTACTCTCATCGTTAATGGATGTCGATGAGTTTCCTTGCGAACTACAGCTGTTACTTTCCAGTTGATAGCGATCACGTTGCTCGTACTGAAAGAAATTATTTGGACTGTTACAAAATATTAATTAATACATTGACAATGTACCGAATGAATCAACCATCCTAATTCATACTATTGCCACAAGCTAATTTTCATTAACACTTCAATACTGTACTTTTAGTGAATGGAAAGTACCTTTATCGAGGCTATACATCCAACCAGAGCGACAATATTACAGAGCATGTGATAAGCATTGAGCAACAGTGTCAGTGCATGCGTAAGGTGACTGGCGACTAGTTCCACGACGAAGAAGGCCGTAGTGAAGAAGAGCACCACATAGAGTTGAACGGGTTGCAGACTGCGAAACCACTTCTTGACTGCCATTACTATTGGTTACTCGAACCCCGTTCGATTCTCCGTGTCGAAAATTCCGATGGAATTATCCACGGAGGACGAATGGTTAAGTACAGAATAATAGGAGGCTTGATGACTATCGTCCGGCCACTATTCACTGGACAGAAATCGTCATTGTGGTCATTCAGTGATTGCCTGTAACAAAAGCATGCAGCTGCAGTCATTGTTGTTGTTATTGCCAATTTTTATTTTTAAAATCATTGATACCGATATACAGTTTAATTTAAAAGACCTAGTCGGTCAAAGTGAATATCTGCTTTATAAATAGTAGAATGAGCTTTTTTCCTTGGGATCATAAATCCTGTACAGTTACTTTATCAAAATCATCATTGTTACCTATCCAGGCCCTTTACCCTTTTGTTTATTGTTTAAATTATTTTTTATTATTTTACAATCCTCCTATATATACTGTATCTATACCTGTTATGTTATTACACTACTCTTTGATGTCCTATGAACAAAACTATTTGTAAAATGACGCATAATTTCTTTCTAGATATACTTCAAGAGTCCCACTGCAACGATAGTCGATGAAATATTTTTAAATTTTTATCAAATTATTATGTCAAGATGATAAGTCCATAAAGCGAGTCATGGTTGTCCTTATGAGACAGATTAAAGCCAGAGATAGTTGGGAAATAAAACAAAGTCTATAGGAGGATGACAATCGTATCTTCCCAGGTCAAAGTTCACCTTCTTTTTGTTGTTAATATGCCATTACTCTTACTTTATTAAAATCCATTTATAGATTATCATTGTGTAGTAGTAGTTGTTCATTTATCTTATTTGTTCAATCATTTCAGGTACACTCTCCAACTGTACTTGACCTCTGGCGTTATCAAATTTTCACACTATCCTGGAATTATGATTCAGGAGGTCTAATTAGTCTATATCGCTTCTAATGGCGACTATGCAGTCTGGACAAATATAAATTGGATAATGGTAGCTGAGCCATAAGAGAATAATTCTCGTTGCCAACAACTATCAGAGCGTTAGTTGCTGACATCCGCTCCCTAATAGCTTCTCATCCTCGCTTTTATTCAAGTTTATCCAGTACAGTTTGCAAAATCTATAAAAAGTCATAAATCCCACTGTTTTCAAGTAAGATTGAAATAAGTAAAAGAGAATCAAGATATTTATGGCATGTTGATCGTATGAATCTAATCTGATACACTGATGACCCAGTTTCTGTGCAATAATCGTATCAAATGATAAAACCTACTGTTGCGTGAAAATCTAAAAATGTCAAGTATTTTTTTGTCAATTATAATTAAACAGCTGACTCTTTCCGTCATAAGGGACCCGATTGCAATGACCTTCTTGCACGAATGCACTAAGGCTGCGCTCTCGCAAACCTTGATTACACGTAAAATATTAATTAGGAGCACCAATCGACGGTGAAATCTGACTAGATTTACTAATTTTTCTTTTTTTTACAAACGTTCTGCTCAGCTTACTAGGGCAAATTCGAACGCGGAAAAACGACAGTCAATTATCAACGAGCTTTTCCGCACCAATTAATTTTTAGCATGTTTCAGGACGCATGAATAATTTTTGTCCTTTACCTAAATACTTCGTTTCTGACCCTCGGATCTATGGAGAATACCCCAAATTTATCATCCACTACTTTTATACTGACACCATACAAATATAATATCTATGTTAATATATAAATCAATACCCATAAAAAAAGCTACTGTGAAATCACTAATTTGAACGAAATAACTTTTAATGTTCATAATACTTACTCTGTAATTACTGCAGTCCAAATAATTAATATCTGCCACTTCTAATTTAAATTCCCACACTTATCTGCCCCTCGAGACATCAATTTATCTCCAGAAACACGATTTGACTATGTCAGCACATGAAAAAAAAAAAAAAAAAAAAACATAAACCCATTATAAATATATGATCATGGTATCAATATCAATGCTGACTTTATTAGTCCATAAGATAATAATAGACACATATGTATATAGCCTCCCTTGATAAAATGAGCATATAAAATTTTCAAAAAAATCTGTACCACCCAAAAAAATAATGTAAACAGATCAACGAATAAATTATCACGTATACGATAATCTCACTAAATCCAACAATTATTTTACAGAAAACTCTCAGACTGCTACTAGAAGGAAGCTACACGAGGATCTAAAATATACTAGGAAATAAGAAATTTTACGCACGAACAAAAATATACACCAAAACGCCTACAGAGAGACAACGTATTCCTACACGTGCCAAAAGTTTTAGCAACGATAATCAAAGCTTGGTATATAGCGTTAAGAATTATTTTAAAACTAAAAATAACAACGGGCACGTGATCGATGTCAACGCACTCTTGTTATATTATATTTATCCGTCCACGTAGCCTCCAAATCGCGGGAGATAATATTAAAAAGAGAAACTTTTATCTGAAGAAACTCGTATAATGTGTTAAGAGGTGAATAAAAGTCTATGCCGTGAACTCACTGACTGCCACACTTCCACTGGGAGTAAGTTCTTGCTCAATCGGTGGCTCGAGCGCTACTGACAAGAATAAGAAGAGAACATATAAGTATAGCAGTGAGTAAGTGAGGGAGTAAGTTCGTTGAGGGCTTTAAAGAGGAAGTTTCTCTCTCTCTCTCTCTCCCCCTCCTCTCTCACTCTTTCTCTCTCAGTGGGTTTGGGAAGGAATGACGGTAGTGTAGCTTATACGTTCAGTTACGATTTACTGCAATCTGCGATAAGAGACTTTATTCCAAGCAATTTTACATGCTAATCCTAAACTGAGAGCACGTTTGATCGTTTCGCTTTAGTGTTATATATATATATGATTTTGTCTTGTTTTAACTAATTGATCTCTAAATATTTCTATTATTTCTATAACGATAATGGAGACACGATATGACGGATAACGATAGGTTAATAGTGATAAGATACTATATCAGGAATATTATTTTATATTCATTGAAATTATATTTTATGTGAAAATTATCATGAACCAGTTTGTTATTAACAATTTCTAGACCCTGCACGTCATCCTAGATGCTTGAGTTAGCTGTAAATGTTGAATTTGTCCTATGCCTATATTTATTTGATGTGAACGGGTGCATGTGGAATTAGGACAAGGGGAAGTGACAGAATTTAACACTTAACCTATCGACAATCTTTTATAAACGTATTTTTGGCTTTAAAACGTTCAAATAACCTGCGGATGGTAGGTTTAGTGTTAGTAATGGACTATCGCAAGGTTCTAGTTTGTCGTTGATACATTTTTTCATTAATAAGGTACTGAAGGAATAACGTTGTTTTTGAATGTGACGTATTTGTGCTCGAATCGTTGATACTGTTGATACATGATTGAATTAGTTTGTAAAGCACGTAAGAACGTAATAGTTTGTTATGTTGTAATTAGGATGAATCCTTGGAAAATGTCAAATGAAATATTATCGATGGATTCGAACAATGAGAATCCAATGATATTTGTATTATTGAAAATGGTACGGTTATCGGTGACTAGAGTGTTCTTTGCACACGACGCCAAAGATTGAAGAGAGTGAAAAATATTCTTCCTGAGGAAGACACCCGTTCTTTATCTATCGACTGAGTAAAGTGGAATTCGATATCAAAACATGGGGGATTGTATTACGCTTAAACAATTACATCGCCGATAGGTGCTGTTAATTAATGGGCGCTGAAGTAATGAATTGTGTCATATTATGGGATTTGGGGAAATTTCTGCAACGTTAGTAAATTAGTTTTTTGGCATTTGTAATTGCCTTGGGATTACATGGAGAAAGTTTTCGTTATGCAAAGCATTAATTGTGTGAAAGAAGAATTATATGGTTTCTTATGCCTCTGATTAAAGAACAATTATATAATTTTCTTACTATGGATTTACTGAGTATGGATTTTGATTCGTAGACTGGACAAGTCGCTGCGGAACCGTTGGTTTTCATTAAAAAACGTGTCTTTCCATATCTTTTCATCAAAAAGATGATTATCCTTTTTCGTAGACTGCCGCTAGGATTGTGCGCGCTGATGGCGCCATCTGTGAGCAAACGGTTGAAACCAGTTGAGGAGATACCGTTAGACTCTTATTGGTTCGTGTAGATCACGCTAGATGGCAGGTCCCTCTGGCGAATAACAAAAAGAACTATTCGCCTCTTGGAATTCAGTCAGTCTTCTTTTATAAGTCGCACGAGTCATGGCGACTCCGTATGGAAAATTTCGGAAGAAACAACCGTGATACGACACCTAATCTCTATTGTAAGAGTTGCGTAAATTTCTGCAAAGTTTTATTTAGTTAGGATGAATTAGTTTACGTGAATCTTTGGTCATTTTTTTTCCTGTTTATGCAATTTTGAGATATCGAACTGTCTTGCGTTTACATCGGAACTTTTAACCATGGATTTTGGGACACTATTGAGTGTCGCTCAAAAAAATGAGGGCAGTAAGCAGGTAAGACAGTTTTGATTTCAATTCTTAGATCTTATTGTTGTTGTTTCAAAATCTTTCGTTTTTAACGCTTGTATTAGCATTTTGTGAAGGAAAAAAAAACCATTGCAGTTTTTGTCCTCGTTTCCAGAACGTTCGAATTATATTTTTTTATTGTATCTGTTATTTCATTTTAATAGTTTTAAGCCTTTTTTTAGTATTGTGACCCTTTGACACCGATTCAAATTATTAACAGTAAGCTAAACTTAATAATCCACCATAGACTATGTTCCAATATTAGTATTGAAATTGTGCAACGTTGATAGGTGCTGAAATATTTATATATTTTTTTAAACTTTAGGTTCAATATATCTCTTTTTTTGGTCTGCTTGATTAATTATGACAGTAATTTGATTCATATTCAATTGCTCTATCATCGAGATGATTAGTGGTATTAAATGAAAAATTCTATTTTTTAAAGCCTATTGCGTGCTACCGGACCAAATTTACACCACCCAAGAAAGAGAGTAAACAATCAAAGAATTTATCTGAGAATATCAAGAAATTTCTTGCCAGAAAAGAAGAAGAGGAGCGTCGAAAGGCTTCTGAGGAAAAAAGGAAAAAAGAGGTATTGTCACTATTACAATCAGTAGAATATCTATTATGAGGAATGCTTCTAGCAGTGATAATTATTATCTTTTTTCCAGAATCTCTTGGCGTTGCGTGATCACAAAACCCAAAGCAGAATAAACAAGCATTTAAAAGTTTGCAAATCTGCCAATAAATCTGTATTGGCTGATGCTATCGACAATGAAAACACTGCTGTCACTATGGCAGGTATGCGTCCAGTTTACGTTAATTATAAGAAAGATAAAGCATAATGGATGCTCTTAACTCTTGGAACAGTTTCAGTTAAATACTCAATCAAATTAGAATTTTGAATGCCTAATGTTCCAATTATAGAGTCTCCAGTATGTGCGTAAGAACAAGTTACACATAGTGTATTAACAATAAAGTTCCAAAGTATTTTTGAGGTAAATGCTCTATAAGAGTCTAGTATGTAATGGGCAGTATTTTTGCCCACAGGTCGTAGTTTGTCGCGAGAGATACTACGGTGTACTTTCCCGGCTTCTGTTAAAGTGGTCGCAAGTGACGCGATGTGGTTGATTCTCACCATGGAGAGGGATTCTCAGGGACTAAGGTCAGCCACCTATTTATAGAGTAGTGTAGCGGGCATATTAATAAAAAAAAGGTTGCATCCTTCATCTTCGATTTTTCAAATAGAATTTAGCGGTTTTTTGAATTTTGAAAGTACTGTTTCTCTTATTTCAAGCAGCACAGAAACTTTGAAAATCGTGGGATGAGGATACAACAAATTTGAATTTTCTTCAGCACTTTGAAAGCCTCTAGTCAATAAACTAAAATAACTCTGAAGTCAAGAATTTCTTAGTAACCTGAGTGCAGCTTAAATTAACCCAATTGACTTTGCTACGCTACTTGTTTTAAGATTTTGGAACTTTATTGTTTTTACATAACCAATTGCTTGGACGATATACGATAAGAGAGGCATTATAACTTTGAAGTACAAAGCTTCGCATGACTCACTATTCTAATTGGTTACAATTGATAACCGATTAACAAATACTTATTACCTAGGACCATCACAACCTGATGAGGACGATTATGGATACGTCTCGCAAGAGGCTTCCGCTTTTTATAACCAGCTGATGAATAAATACAACAATCTACCTCCGGAGAAGCCATTGTTTAGTGACAGTGGCAAAAGAACAGTGAAGGACATAGCATCTACAAAGGTCTGAATTCAGATCATATAAATACCTATTAATTGTAACATGCTAAATTAATAAGCAGTGGATATTTTATAAATAATTTTCATAACAGGACAGGGTAAAACAAGCATTGAAACAGAAGGAACTGGAAGACACTTTGGGTCATCGAAGAAAAAGGAAATCTTCCAGCTTAACTGAGAAGGAAACTGAGCCAGATGCGAAAGAGAAAGCATCAGGAGATAGAGATAGAGAGAAGGAAAAAGAAAAAGAAAAGGACAAGGAGGAAAAACCAAAAGTAAAAAAACGTCCCCCAGCTCCGCCACCAATAGATTTCGTCCAGCTGTTAAAACTCGCCGAGAAAAAGCAACACGAGCCAATAGTGTTGGAACCGAAGCCAAAGCCAAAGGTAGAGGAACCCGAGAGACTCATGACAAAGAAACAAATGAAAGAATATTTAAAAGAAAAGGAATGGCGGGAGAGGAAGGAGCAACGGGAGAAAAATCCTGAAAGCGCAAAGGTTCCAGCTACGACAAAAGCGCCGCCACCACAAAGTGGAAGAATACCGAAACTATCGAACGGAAAGTCATCACCGGAAAAGACAGAGAGGCCCTTAACAAAAAGCACAACTACTTCCTCCGTGAGGAAGCAATCGGATAAGGAAAAGTCATCAACGCTGTCTACATCGAACTCCAAGAGTTCGGAAAAGGATCTCATTCAAGAGGAAAGAAAGAAACTCGAGGCTGTGAAGAAGGAATTGGAAGAAATTAAAAGGCGCATCGAGGAAGAGAATAAGAAGAAGCTCGAGTTGGAGAGTAAAATTAATAAAAAGTCTGATGCATCTGCGCCATCGGCAACTAAATCTGTCAGCAAAACAACAAAGAGCAGTGACAAGCCGATGAATTCATCTAAGGACGTTAAACCAAGACAATTGCCTCCAGCAGACGTGAAACGAAGACCATTCCTTTCACAGGATGTAAAACGACAAGTTCCATCATCGCAGGACGTGAAACCTCGACATTTTCCACCGCAAGATGTCAAGCCGAAGTCGTTGCCGGCCAATGGAAAAACGCGACAATTTCCGCCTGGAGACATCAGGCCCGTCAAACGACCATTGTCGCACAAAGACGCACGAAGGGGTGGACCAATGCACAAACGTAACTAATACAAATATTTTGATTGGATTTCATGACTTGTAATGTTATTGTGTTTGATTTTATTTTTTATTGATTTATTAAAGGTCGCATTCATGACGACGAAGACGAGTACGATTCTGAACTCGATGACTTTATTGATGACGGACCGGAAGAAGGTGCTGAGGACTATAGTAAATATATTAGTGAGATATTTGGTTATGACAAGAGTAAATACAGAGATTACGAGGATGACGATGACGCCATGGAGAGTAATTTTGCTCAACAATTAAAGGAAGAATACGTATCCACGAAAATTGGTGAGTCTCAATCGGTTTTGAATGTTTCAAATAATATTGTAATTGTTAGGTTTCAATTCGACGTGCCTCGTTTTATCTGTTCACAGGAATAATGGAAGACTTGGAGGATATTCGCATGGAAGCTCTCGAGAAGAAGCGAAAAGCTTTGCTTAAGAAGAAATCTAAAAAGTAGTGCGTGATAATCGCATATTATAGATGCGTGTAAGAATGAGAGAATGGAAGAGTGATGCAGCTGTGTATATATATATGAATATATACACGCTATGATAAACATTTATTACATAAATATATATTTATAAAAGCGCTTGAGTGATGAAATATTTGCATATTTATAAAAATTGTTCCAGAATACCGTGCGAGAGGACAATACATTATTAGCGCGCGGTTTTCGTAAAGTTTTGTTTCTCTAGATTCTTGTCTAACGCACGGCTTTTTTTAATACAATTGATCGAGTTTTGCAAGAGAGGGGGTAAATGAAGCAAGGTGGAGAAAAAGAAATTAGGCAAACGAAAAGTAACAGACTTTACATTTCAGACTGTGATTTGCCTTGAGAAGTTTTGCCGTATACCTCAGTTTTTGACACGGCCATTTTATTTTTTTTATTTTTGTTTGTTTATCTTTTCTGCTTTATTTGTTTAAGCGTAAAAGATATTGTCATAAATAAATGCCTTCAATGTTCATCATCGATCAGAGAAACATACTGTATAACACAACGGTTAAGGTTTGAATTTATTTTAGCTACTTATTTTCCTTTAAATAGAAATTTTTCAAACCTTTTGCTCCATTTGATTGATCTGATCTTAGAATTGCTTAATTTACGTTTTGCTTCTGTAAAATTACAAAGAAACTGCGACGAATAAAACACTGCCGCTTAAAATATTCTTCGTCGCCTCTAAGTCATTATTAATAATTAATGAAGGAATAGACATTGTAAATATGCGTGCAATAAGCCAACGTATAATTAACAATTAATTGTTAAGTGATTTCTTTAAAAAATCGACTTTCGTCTAGTGTTTTCAAACATGGCTGTTAATTCGATCAAGCTCATAAATTGTCGGTGAACATTGTTAGTGCTTGATACAAGTAATTCTATAACATGATTAATATTGTTCTTGAGATACGGTTTATATAAATACATTACTATAATATTTCTGCTTTTGTTTGCAATTTTACTATTTGTCATATAAATTCGCATCGACGCAATTATCCTTCGGAGTGTGCCTTGTACATCAATAACATCTTTTTAATAACTGCAAAAAGTCATTAATTCGCACAAACGATATTACTCGAGTTTAACTCAACAGAGGCGCCACTGTTGCTTTTTACAGTAAAAGAAGGAAAGAAAAAATTAAAAAAAAAAAGATCCTGTAATTGACTACCTTGAATACAGAAAGCGAATAAATCGAACATGCTTAAAAAATCTAATATTCCTTATGACATTAAACAATCAAAGTGAGCATGAGGCAAAACACAACAATGGTCCCAAACATATCTTTATTTAACACATTGATATTTATATATTTAACACCTAACAATATTCTGTGCGTTGTATTAACCCCGTTTCGGGTGGCAAATATTAAATCATTATTAATATCAAAAAATTTATATTCATCCTCCATTGATACAGATGATTCAGTGTAAAAAAAAACTGTTAGAATGTTAATTTATGTGGTGTTAAAATTGCACGTTTCTTTTTCTCTTTCAAAAATCCACCAGCACACCTGCAATATAAATCAATTTTCACGCAGCATATTGAAACAACAGTGCAGATGGCGTGCGGGCAGGCACTAATCTCTTGTCACCGTGCTGCTCGATAACCACATAATAATCCCTGCCGTTGATGACGTGCTTCTTGGCGTACTCCTGGTGCTCCGCCACTTTTTGATATTGAGGCGGAGGACTCCTTTTGAAAAATTCGGCTGGCGGTGCCGCGGCGTACATGGGAAGTGCGTGTATCGTTCTACCTGGACGATCATTCTTCTTCTTCTTCTTTTTACATTTGCAAAGATACAAGAGCTCCACGAGGAAGGCGACTGTCGCCACGGTGAATCCGATGAAAACGACTTTGTAAGTCATAGTCAGATCCGAGTTTCTCAATTGACGTTCCTTGGATCCCAAATTCAAAGGGCATATTTCTGTCCCAGGTAAATAAGCCGTTGTTATATATTTCACTATACCAGACTCCACCAACGCTAAGATACTGAAAGAAACCGAGTGGGTGGTTTTAAAAAGAATTTTTTTTTGACGAGCAAGAAATTAATCTCAAAGGTTTTACTGTCTGTCGATGACGACGTTTATTAGGCTGCCCAAGGGATACGCGAAGGCTCTTCTCTTTAATAAAATGTGTCCTGGCATTATTACGTACGTGCAGCGTTTACCTTCATCGATCCCCTTATGACTTTTGTCTATGTAATCAAAAAAAATCAATCCTTGAACAAAATGCTTTTCACCCAGGAACATTTTATCTGGAACGGTACAAAGTAATTTAATTAGGATACCTGCAGTGATATCTTAGATAAGTATATTAAAGGGGTTTTGTCATTCTTTTTTATTACTTTGATCAATGTGACGAATGACGGTTGAATATGATTTATTTCGTAGATCCACGAAATGACCTTTTCCTTTGCTGGTCGAAAGATTCAGTGGTTGCAACTCGTTACCCTGTTGTGTGACAAATTTGATCAGTTGAATGATTCTCTAAATAATATTTATGATTAATGGGAAATTTCTTCATATCATTCTTCTAACCTCTGCCACTATCATATCCAATGCGAGACCTTTTTCTGCTACCCATACTTGACCTTTACTGGCTAAATCATCGACCGACTTGATCGGTAACGTAAACTGCGACAATGTCAAGAAGGCTGTGAGATTCGCAGTGTAGAATGACGTTAAAATTGTTATGAATATCCACCAGGTGGCGAACAGCAATCTGGCTGAGTCTGTTTTAATATGTTGTTCAAGCGAATGCGTGACTTGATTTTAAAAATTAATTACTTTCATTAAAAAACGTTGATACCTGTTACTGGGGAGATTGTTGATCCTTGCTTAAGCAATGCACCATAGACAAACCACATACAAGTCGCTACGGAGTAACGTTCTGATTTGTCCTGTGAGATTTTTGATCTGTAATTAAATAATTTCAAATTATTATTACAATACTGTTTTTGTTTAGGTAACTTTTTTTTATAATACTGTCAGTCAACGAGCAAGGACCTTATGTAAATTAAAATATAAATTGTAGGTCCCACTATTATGACTGATATCAAAATCAGAATCCAGACTGTAGTGTCAAAAGGTGCCAAGAGCCCGGAACCTGTTGCCGATTCTTGAGGACGTTTCATGAGTATGGTCCATTCCATTTCATCTAAATAAGTACCGTATTTAACGGTCTTATGAGCTTCTGAGAGAACCGGTAAAAACGCCACGGCCATATCGACTTGCTAGAATTTCGCATATCAGCAATGAACTCAAGTAATTTTAATTAATTAATTGAACGGCACTCTTTACCTTTCTATAAAGTAATCCAAAGACACCGGAATTTTCATCGCCCAATATATTTCTTTCTGGCAATATTATTTTATAGGTGAAATTTAATTTTTCTTGCAAAAGATTGAAGATGTAAAATGCATGTCCAACGCCGACCAGACTACCGTTTACGAACTTAGTGCCCGACAATGGTGGATCCTATAACCAACAATTGATTGTACCAGAAGAATTGTTTGTTTGACTCACTCCGCCTCGTAAACAATAAAATACCAAAACGTGTAAAAAAACGAAATTTCAAATATCCATCAAACCTGTAACGTCGTTATTCGAAGTTCCGTAGGAAAATTATTTCTTGTCTCAGACAAATATGGCGCAACGGCAGAAAATACTTGATCGTCATAGCGCGATGGAATTTCTTTTTTGACTGCAATAAAAAAAAAGCAATCAGTAATCGATCAAAGTTTTATAAATTTCAATATTTCAATCCAGAAAGATATTGAATATTTCAAGGCAAAAATAAAAATCCCCCTTCAATCGAATCGATCGTCAGATCAATTTGATTCAATGATTAACTTTCATTGATTAAACAATTATCTAAATCTCGCTAGTGCCATCGTTTAATAATCCAATAACCATCGTAAAGTGCATGACTAACATAATAGACGTTACACTAACGATCTGTTATTGTCCTAGACATTTGAATTAATATGTTATTAGATCGTTAATTCGTACCTTGGCTCGGCAGACAGCTGTTATTACTCGTAGCATTTTGGAGAATCGAGCAAATCTCGATGAGCATCAATTCAAAGCCCGTCATTATCAATCCGGACTACATCCTATAAAATCCACAAGGTATAAACCACACCGAATAAAGTTTTTTCCACTATTTTTATATTTTCCAATTATTTCCTCTCCTTAACAAACTTTTATCCGACAATTTAAACAGGAGTCTCCTTTTCCCGGGACCAGGTAGACAAACCGCTGTCCAAGTTGGAATCAATACTGATGGCCCGTGTCATACCCTTTTCTACACACCAAGAACTATCCTAACCTATATAGTATACTATAAGAATGGTGTGAGCACAACATAAATATGCATGTATATATACCTGTATCAGCATGAAGCCAGGGGCTCGAGCTTGAGCCATCATAATAATCGATTAGAATTGCTTCAGAAAGCTTCGCACGACTTAGTTCCACCTGGCAAGGCTTATCATTATTTCTACGGATCTAATTGCACTTGTGGAAATTATGAACACGCATTTGAATCTCCTAGTGGTGATTTACGGTAACGTACTTTCAATTTTAATGAATTCAATTGCACAGGGAATCACAGGTATTACGATAACGACGGTAGGCTTTATGATTTTTCAACATTATTCAGTGAAGAATTAGGAAAGTCTTGAGATTAATTGGTGGTCATTAAAATTATTTATTTGATTTATTTCTATTCTGATCACTTATTTCCGCTTTATAAACTTTGAAATATTGAAGTATTAAAACGCTGTGGCTTGATGCGAGGTTATGGATGCGTTGCGATGTGCATTGTTTAATTATTCATGTAGAGTTATAACAGCTCGATATGCATGTCTATGAGCTAACTTTAATTGCAGTTTTATGGCAGCGATGATAGAGTAGTTTGCATTTTTAAACTGGAGATAAATGCTGCCTTTAAACTGTGAACTTGTAGCTTGATTGATAACTATATTTCGTGTTTACCTATAACCGTCTTTATTATTTCACCTTATAAATGAAGTATCGTTATTACCTGTTTTCATCTTTCTGCAATATTGATTGAAAGCGCATTCGTTAAATATGGTAAGTAAACATTGAAAATACTTGCTGTCGGCACACTTATCGATCATTCATGTTGCCGGTGAGTTAAGGTTTATGGTCACTTTCTAAGGAAATGCCATTTTCGTATAGAGGAGGTGTTAAGGGAGAACATAACGACAATAAAATAAATTCATTATAGCGCGTTTCCCCTTTGAGTCCGTTCAATGTATGAAAGATGAATCCAATAACTCGCGCCTCTCTTTACCGTTACCTTGCGCAAGTGGCTCCATCTACCGTCGATAACTTCAAAGCGCCAAGAGATGGCAGTGCCAGCGACATTTCATATGATACAACTTATAGAATCCTTGGTCTAGATAGACTTGACATGCTCGTATGTTTTGTGTCTCATGATTCTGATATGTAAAATATATATCTGTATATAGGATTTGAATAGGTAAAGCTTATTCAGTAGGGGTTCCCTCACTGAAACTCGCGTGACCCCATATCCCATAAGATGTCCAATTACCATTGCAGTCAAAGGTAGAGGTTGGAAAGACACAAAAGTCGGTACAGTAGCCGTAGGTCGCATGATCTTGGTAGTACCGATTTCTGCTACTGGCGGCGCAGATGTTCCAACGTACACATCTCATAATTAATTGAAAAATTGGGAAACAAGAATCGAAAAAATCTGTATAGCGCCCTGTAATTCCGTAAAAATTAAAAGACCCAGTCTTTTCCATGTAAATTATGAGGTAAGTTTAACACTAGAAGTAGAACAGCGCATAGATAGTTTGACACGTATAAATTGATTGAGTTCATAACACCATTTGTTTTGGATCATTTTTATTGAGTTTATCATAATGATTTCAATCGATACAATGAGTTTCGTAGTCATAACTGTCGTGCGCCGCGACGCCAAGGAACGTAAAGTATCCGACGGGCGAAATTATCGTATCCGATATATTTAAATGAATACAACCACGTAACACCAAGCACGCCAAGGTGACAAAGAAATAACGCGTGACTTACGAACAAGAGAAACAAATATCTAACCTCAAAGAAGTAAGTCAAAAGTAATGACAATCCAAAAGAAACAGTCTAAATTGGCGCAACAAAATTTTCGCCCTCACGGCAATCGCGTCGACGACAGTCCAAGCAAAATTCCGATATCGCCTGATCTCTCTGCAACGTGCTTGCAATAATCGATCAAATAAAAATAATAAATGCGTGCACGTTGCACGAACGCGTAGCGTGCGAAAAATAATCGCAGACTGGCGTTACGCCTTTTCGTTCTTTCCTTGCCGTAACAAGAAGTCTGTTACATGAACGAATACTTATCCAAAAGGATGCGTAATGATTGAATGTAGGATGGGAGAACGAAAAATTGGGATTGAAAAAGGGGAAAAAAGGCGTCTCGCACATTGTAAGGGAACAATATGAATATAATACTTTTAATACGCGTTTATCCATAAATGTTGAACCTTCTCATTCTTACAGTCCTCTCACTCACTCTCTCCCTCCCTCTCTCTCACACACACGCATTACCCCTCACTCTCAACATTTTATCTCGTTTTTTTCGTATTTTTTCTTTTTTTTTTTTTTTAATTAAATGTTAGGTAGTGCCCGGGCGATATACCCAGGCAATGCTTTGAGCTTCGCCCGGGTTACACCCTTTCTTCGTATACTAGCTGTGCCGAACGCACTTGTACTGGTCGCCATGGGCCGCAACGACTCGGCCAAACGGATTCTTCGCGGATTTTCGAAATAAAAATCGCTGTGGCGTCGCCACAGTCGGGTTCTCATGAGCTTCAGACTTCCCCGTGGACACTTCATCGATATTCCTTTTGCTTTTATTTGACGTCTGATCGATTCCGCGAGGATCCGATCAGCCGATTGGATCCGCCTGCGACATATTATTTAACAACAGTGTTTATCCCCCTAATTGTCCGTAGGACATCGACTCTTCGTATCTTCGATCTCTTATCGTCCGGAATCTTTCTCGTGTAACTTGCTTCATTTTTTGTCTCTTCATAATCCATCGAGTCAAAAACCCTCCGCGCTTTTCCCGTTTATACAATGTAAATGAATATTCCAACTCTTACGTTCTTTAGGTTATCCTTCTAGTTTCTCCTCGATCGTCGCAATCGTATAATAATTAGTCAAAATCAATAACTCAATCGATCTCGTGATATAATTTCGAACCGATGGACAAATTGGAGGATACGAAAGAAGGGTTAGGGGCGTCATAAACACTCCCATCCCCTCTTTCGGTACGACTAATAAAATTGAGATGAAAAAAAAAAATAAAGAAAGGTAAAAGCATAATACGAGGCGATAATAATAATAATATATCATGTAATAATAATAATAATAATTAATTAATTAATATAATTAATAATCACATAGTAATAATAGCAATAGCAATAATAATCGTATCTAATATATATATATATGTATATATAATAAATGATGTCCTTAGCCGTTACAGTTGCCTAGAGACTATTTTTTATCCGCATCATCATTTTTTTTGCTTTTCGTTTCTCTTTTATACCTCTAATATGTATAGCTACAATATATAATATTTTCATGTTGAAAAATCGTATACATCAGTGTTGTGTTGTGTCGCAGGGCCATTGCTTCGATTATTTGTTCCTTTATCTTTCGCCTTTTTTTAAATTAACCGCCATTTTCACTCACGTCGCGCATATACACATCACGCGTCGCTCTCGTACGTCTCGGCTTTACCTCGCGTCCCTAATCTTTTATTGTTATCGTTTATCTCTCATATAGTTCTCGAGGAGGGGACGAAAGGATTTTGGAAAGGAATCGGAAAGGAAATCCTTATACTGGATCGGAAAGATTTTTTCGTTCCACGGGATTAGGATAATACCTGACATTGAGGAGGTTAGGCTCGCGTCAATACCGGGAGTGTTATTCTGAGGTCTCCGGGCGCAGGTACGCCAACATTAAGAATTGGCTCGATAATAATTTTTCAAATTGATTTTGCGTATACAGTGACGGCTGTCGGGAAAAAAAATGTTACAACTTTTTTACGACGCGGGACACGTGCATGTCTTATGGCCGACGAGGTGGCTCATGGGTAACTACAGTGGCGCCACTCCCGGACTCGAGACGAGTTAAAGGTGAGTTTAATTTTCGTTATACCGATTTTTAATTTCGTATAACTGGTCGCCACGTTGTATCTTTTTTTTCCCTCTTCTTCCTTTCTTAAGTATTTTTCGTGGCGACGAGTATTCGGGATCACAGATAGTGAGGTGATCGGATTTACGATATACATATAATAACTTTCTAGCATTCTCTTTCTCTCTTCGTATTGCGACGTCAATCTCCGGTTTAGTTTCTTTTTCGTTTTCGCATTAATTCTTAGTCCTGTTTCATTTGTAAACTCGTGGCTATTTTTTTTTCGTATTTCTGTTTCTTTTTTCTCGCAATTGCGTCACGAAATTTCGCTCAAGAAGCTTCCCGCGTCTTCTAAGGATTTCACGGCGACAGCTCCTGAAAGCAAACAGCATATCCGCCACATGTACGCGCGTCCTTAGCGGTCGGGTCACCTTCTCTTTTTTTTTTACTCCTTTATCTATTCGTCTCTCTTGCCATCATTGTGATCGCAGAAAGCTTCGTGACTTTCGCTCGTTATGTATATTTTCTTTTTGATACGTCACCAAAAACAATACAACGTACACGCATTCACTGGCATTCGCGTGGCCACTCACGCGTGCATATATATATATATATATACACATAAATATATACCCGGTTTTTCAGCCCACATGCACCACCCGAATATAGTTTTTAACTATAAAAATGAAATGAGCGCACTAATGTAAAATAGTGCACGAATAATCCGGAATATATACACGTATACATGGGTCCATATGAATGCACGCGTGTGGAAAAAATTTTTTCTCTTTAACAATTATTTCAGCATCTTCGTTCACGGGAAATTTTGGAAGGGCGCATCGTGACGAGCGCCAAGATGAAAAAGAATAAAATAAATGAGGCAGAATAAGAACAGAAAGACGTGAAAAAAAAAGGGTAATAGGTACAATAGATAAACGAAAATAAAGCCTTGGACCACGAAAGATGCGAGTGCTCGTGTAGTTAGAGATTCGTGTACATACATATACATAACATATGAAAATACGTGTGTCTAAATACGTTCCAAGACCGAAGATATGCAATAATTAAAAAATATATATATATATAACAGTAGTGTAACAGGCGTTATCGAGAGGATGGTAATTAAAAGAATAAAAACGTAAAATTCACGAAATAAACAAAAAAAAGTTTAATTACGTAAAAAGATGTTTCATTGCCGGTTTACAATTTAAAAAATTATATATATATACGTGTATATATAATATATGTATATAGATCGGTGGGAGGTGGGGGAGGGCGTGGCGGATAAGGGAAAGGAGGAATAAGCTTGAAATTGGAAGGGGACGGAAATATTTTTTTTTTCCTTCTTGTTTTTGGATTCACGGATTATTTCGCTCTCTACAATCATGCACACAATTTTTCAAAAAAAAAAAAAAAAAAATCGCAACTATCGCACGCACTGTAGCGCATTGTGTATGGGAATCTGTCTTCGCCTTGTGCATATGCAGTGTGTTGGTAGTAGCAGTAATGGTATATATATATATCCGTGTTTATCGACACGTAGTTTACGTTTTTAAAAAAAAAAGATTTGAAATTTTTCCAAAATTACGTGTCACGCGTTACGCAACGATAACAGTACAATAATCGTACGAGTGTGCAGAAATGACAATAGCGCCGTGAGTTTAGACAATCGCACAATAAATTGCATAATACGATAAAAGATGTCCCTACGCGTCAAACAATTAATTCGCATTATTGTCCACGTAAACGCGTCCGACGGGACCTCATCAGTTTCACAACTCACTCTTGGACATGGTTGAATTTTTACAATTTTTTTTTTTTTTTTCAAAATAATTTTATTAGGCACAGCAACCGTCGTCGTTTTCTTTTTTTTTTTCTTTCTTTCTTTCCCCGCTTAAGTCCCGTCGAGCGTGTTTTTCATATATATATATATTTTTTTTTTAACACTAACAGCTAAGAGATGTATAACAAAAAAAAGGGAGAAAGAGAACAAAAATCGAAAAAAAAAAATTTTCACGTAGATCTCTCTCTCTCGCACTCACTTTTACTGACTCTCTCTTTCTCTCCTTTTTTCTTTTTATATCCTTCGAGAAAATTTACGAAAGCCCTTTGTGTACGTGGTTCTTGTGGCAAAATTGTAGTAATTGTTGGTGGTTGTTGTGGTGGTGGTGATGGTGTCGTGTTATACGGGAGGGTTCGTACTGGGTGGTGAGTAATGGCCGCTTTTAGACGCGAGGTCGTTTTTCATTTTCCCGGTCAGAATCGGAATCCGCTGAATCGTGGAGTGGCGGAAATTCGGGCACTGCCTCGCGCTGTTGCATCCAGCCTGCGCCTGGCCCCCCAGTCATAGCCTTGCCCTGCGTCATTTTGTATTTTTCAATGATATACCCTTCTGTCTTTATACCCTGGATTGACGAAAAAGTGCTACTTGTCAACTGTACGAAAAACAATATGGCCGTCCCAACTACGTGAATCACAATATTACATAACGAAATAAACGTTTCGATCGTCGGTCGGTCAATGTAGATAATGATTTTCTTTTTTTCAAAAATAATTTTTTTTATATCACTACTCTGTCATTTAAAACGTGTCTGGCGATGACGAATAGGCGCAAAAGCAAAACATGAACATAGACAGTGTGAATGTAAAGATTTTTTTCTCTAGCATGACGCGAATACAAAAAATTTGATAATGAATGAAAATATATGTATGTATGTATAATCCATGTTTTGCATTTTTCATCGAAGCACAAGGAGCCGTGATAAATGATCCAGCCGACTATCGCGATCTAATTTATTTGATCGTACGCTGTCTTGTTTCATTTTGTGATATTTTACCTCGTATAACTTGACAACGTTAATTCCTGTTTTCCGACAACGTACGATCAATTCAAATCCCAACAATTTTAATGGGTCCTTTGTCTCCATGCATCTAAGTAAAGTAAATATGCCATCTACTGAACTACGTAGTTATTGCCAAAGGAAAGACCTTTCCTTTTTACTCTTTCGTACTCTCTCTCGTTCATTCCCATGGTATCCGCCACATTCCACCAAGACACTATCCCCTTACCAACAATTGCGTAATTTCGATCTAAAGTTACGAAGCGAGTCAAACTTCGACCGTAGCGCCGCGCGTACGCTCTAGCGGACTTTTTCGGAAACAGAACCGTCTCTCCACAAACTCTTCGCTCTCTCTGCGACATTTTCAACATTTTCCTACGTGCAGCCATGCATGCGCCACGGTAGAGGCGAAAAGTCACAAAGGTATCCTACCATAAAACGACCGCCGCACAGACAAATCGTGTGTATTGTGTATGTATAGTGTGAATAACAATAGATATATATATATATATAAAATTAAAGTTAAGTCTCTAAAAAAAAAAAACTGAACAAAAGATCATAAAATACCACTAAAAGTTTAAGTATCGAAAGCCGTGTGAGCGATGTAAAAACAAATTTACGTCTTAAAAGATATTTACAAGAGGAATATAATCATACCACTGAGAATCTCTATAATGAACAATTAGCTGCCTATTCTCTTAAGCGCAACGTAAAACAACAATAACAACGATGAAAAATCTCTTAAGCTCTAGAAACACTCTTCCCGAGCACATTCGTACCGCTAAAGAGTCTACGTATTAATTAATTATGTCCCACTGTCAAAATTCTTATTGCACTTTTTTTTTTTCATTAAGCCTATACTAGGAGATGTCCCAAGGTCGTTTTCACGTATCGACTGAGTCACCCAATAAAAAAAAATCCGTATACTTGTAAGCTCCGCAATTTTTTCAAAAAAAAAAAAAAAAAAAAATTGCAAAATAACTCAACAATGGGGAAACTTCGAGAAAATCGTAAATTTCAAAATGCCAACGAATAAAGGCACAACAAATAACGACCTTGAAAATTCTTCCGTTATCACTAATCTCTATTGCATTTAGATTAGCAATGTTAATAATAATAATAATAATACATATATATTCCCATCCCTTTTGTTATTGCACTCTAGAGCGTCACGACGTAGAGCTCAAATCTTAATTCGTTATACCGCAAAACGTTTGTCCGGCTATGCATTTTTTTTTTTTTTTTTTTTACAAAATAGTCTCAAATTCAGGTCTTTAGTACAGTCTGAAACTTGTGCTTGTTGCAACGGAGAAGATCCTGGCTTGGGGGGGAGGGGGAGGGGGGGCCTTCACTCTAGATCGCCGACTACTTTATGCTGCGTCGCGTCACTGTAAAAATACGAAAACAAGGAAAGACTGACGTTTAGTGACCGTGGTAAAGAATCGAAAATGAAAAAAAAAAAAATTTTTTTCTCGAATATTAATTGTGCCTCGTTATCGTTAAACTCTCTTTTACTTTCACTGGACAGTTGTGCCTCTTGATTACTATCATATGACAACAATGCATTGTTATGTATTTTTATCACTCAAAAATTGTCTCTAGCAAATTCTTTCTGGGATCAATGATAACAATCATAATAATCGTGCTGAGGTGTAAGCTACGTTATATGATATATATTTTTTTTTGAAATATATATATATATGTACAATAGACAGAAAAATAAGTGCGAGACCGTGCGAACTGTGCTTGTGACAATGCGTTGAACAACGCTGTCGACTTTTCCTTTTTTTTCCCCAGAAAAGTTTTTTATTTTTTAGTTATTTTTTAGGGCTGATTTTGAACCGAGCAAAAATCGTTCAAGAACACGTGCGACCGCGTGTGTCGATGATTTATCGCGTCAGATGTAATAATAACAACAATCGCACAATCAAGTAGACTCGAGAGTGAGATGACAAGATAATGAGATAAAAAAGATAATACAATATCGAGAGGATCCTGAAAAATGCATTTTAAAGCTTCTGGTGCGTCTTTGACAACTGCACTCCGAAGATGCTCAAGGGTGAAAACACGTGTGAGGAAATAAAAAGCAATCACGGTGTCTCGTTACTCACGAATCCCCGTTGCAACAAACACAGTTCATTTGTTAGACGTTCGATAAACCAACCAGCAGGTGAGTGTGTGTGTTTTTTAACGCATGTGAGAGAAAAAATCGTGTAAAATAATTGAAAGATAAATTCCACAGGACAAGATTTACGAGGAATGAAAACAAGATAAATAATAACAAAGGTAAAAGAGAATGGTGTTAGGTTAGATCGGACTGTTACGATCGACGCCAAAGGCGGAATTCGTGTGTGCTGATAAGAGTGCAAGCGATAATAATTTTTACGCAAAAGGGATAACGTTAGTGGGCACCTGTAATGAGAAACTACACAACGTACGACTGTCAAGCGAAAATTCAAAATTCCCATAATTGATCGACCTGCTGCTGACCTAGCCTAACACCGTGCAATAATTAAAAAAAAACGTAATTCACTTAAAAAAAAAGTTATGCCAATTTCGAGTAATAAAATCCATCAAAAAATGCTCATCGAGATATCACGAAAAAATCATAAAAATCGGGCGGGTACAGTCGGATATGCATTTTAATTGGTTCATTGGCAAAATTCGTTAGACAGGCGGCGCGTGACGTCAAAAGGTAACGCACGTGACCCAGTGACCGGAGCTGCGCGGGAGATTTGAAATTTGATAAAAGTCCTGATAGCTTGAAAAAAATGGTGTCACGTGCCGCACCACGAACGTTCTCAATTGGTAAGGACTAAAAATTTTCGTCATACGTAATAATCGCGACGCCATGTTTTTTCTTGAATTCGTTACACCCACCCACTCACCCCCGGTAAGTGGCGAAGGGGTTGAAGAAGCAAGGTAGAGACGTTACACCGAGCGCGAACTCAATTAATATGTGAGGGGCAGCCCCCGCCTAAAAAAGTGACTTTGCAACTCCAATGCATACTAAGCGACCCGACGCCAGCTACTAGTCGACTAGGAAGAGAAGATAGGAGAGCAGCAGCGACATCTCTTGAAACCTTCTAGAAGCTTCTTACAACCTTAGCCATACCTGGCACCCCTAAACTCCCTTAGCTAAAGCCCATCTTTATGGCGCAACAAAAGCCATATCCTCTGACAAGATCCCCCATATATTCAGCAACGCTCAACTCTGGCTTCTAGTTATAGTATCGAGTGCGCGCGCAAACGTTTACGTTATCTGTGTCTCTCTCCCTCCCTCCCCACTCTCCCACGCAGCATCCGTACCACGAGTGTAATACGTGTTACACGGATAGGTGGATTTACGCGACCAACCCAGATACTCAACCGTGGCACCAGCAGTAGGACCCACGTGTATGTGTAGTACTCTAGGAGAGAGCTCTACTGAATTTTCCTAGGCGACGTTTATCCTCTATGCAGACACAGGATGAGAGAATATGTGAGACGAAAGTAGGGAGAGAAAGAACAAGAGAGACAAATAATGTGTAACAGAGAAACATACTCCAAGAAATCTTGGGAAAGGTGTAGGTGAAAGATAACAAAAAAAAAATTTAGATAAACCTTCAGTAGCAGTAGTAGTACATGCACAGAGATGCTTCGTGCAAACTTGCAAGTGGGGAAAAAAAAAGCCACGCAGCATATTTTGGAAATGCCACTCCGGTCGATCCGGTATGACGCTCTGCTCGGTCCGCGGAAAGCTTCGAGTATCTTATTATCCTCACGGCGTGAAACGTTTCACGAGCGGGAGTTACGCGCGGCCGAAGTAGTATTTCCAAAATATGACTCGTCGGATGGGAGAGCCAAGCCAGCTGGGAAGTACAAAATGCAATTAATACGACTATGACGTATACACGTATAGCTAGGATGGTCTTTTATCGTCCGGTTAATGGGTTTACCTGGTGCATGGGGTCGTAGCCCATGGAACCGTCGTTGTACGGTTGAGAGCCATAGTCGCTGCCGTTTATTCCCATGCCGTAGCCAGCCATGTCCTGGGGTCCACCTGGGGGTGCGGGAGACATCATAGGCGTCGGGGTGCCCTGACTAGCACCGCCCATACTGTACGGCGACGCTCCTGCAAAAGCTGCTGTAGAAACAATCGCGGTGCATACAAGATTCGACGGTTTTTAAAGTAAACGCACGCCGCCGTGGAAGGAACGCGATTTCGTATTTCAGTGCGCGAGAGTTAACGCGAACGGACTATATCGGACGTATACGTTAACCGATTACAGATCGATTCGTTGAGAGTTCTTGGTCGAATTTTTTTTTTTTTCGTACGTCAAGAGTACGCGAGGAAAAGAAAATACATTCCAACGATTCCACGTCGAAAGCCGTGACTTCCACGTGGCATACATTTCTTTAAGGTACAAAGTCGACGAACAAAAGGTAAACGATAGAAAAATTAAAATTAAAAAAAAAAAGAGAGAACGACAGAGCGAGTGTAAAGAGAATAAGTGGCGCCATCGCAGAGTTTCGCTCCCCTTTGAACATTCATACCGTAAACGGGCACCAGGATGTAATTGGTAAGTTAAAAATATCAGAGTCTCGTCTCTAAAATAAAGAAACGCGCTCCTCGTTAAGAAGAGACGACGCGTCGCGCCGGCAAGAATTTATAATTACAATCGGGATCAGGTTACGCCCTGCAGGATAAGTGCAGGAGAATCACACGGGCAAGAGATGCCATTCGTGATGGAATTTAGCCGACGATATTTCGTGAGAAATTCAGGGGAAGCTCCGTGCCACGATCCACGTGTATATTATATATGTATATATAATCTGCCAGAGAAAGGAATGTAGACGTGGAGAACGTAGATAGGAAGAATTAAAAAAAAAAGTAAAAAAAAATATGACTACAAAAAAAAACCTCGTACGAATTGGCGTATCTCCACGTTTCGCGCGACAAAATCTCTCGTACCGGGGTCGGATGTCGTATACGGCGTTAAGATTTATTGACAACCAACAATAATGCACTGCCCGGCGTAGAACAATGAACGGTAACTCATTCCATAGTGATTTACGGTAATGAGAACCGCTGCCACGTGCAATTTCATCCTCGTAAACGTTTTAAGCGTGTCGCGCGCGCATGCGCAGAACGTGATTGCGCGCGTCAGTGAGGCGGGCAAACTGTAAGAAAGAAAGAGGTAAGAGAAAAACAAAGGAAACACAAAAACGACGCTCGCCGAAAAGTCAGCCGGGTCTACCAACAACGTCGCGAATTGACAGTTTTCTTTTTTTCACATGGTCCAAGATAAAATAGATGCCGAGAAAGAGTCGTTAGAAAAACCACGAAAGAAAGAAAAAAAAAAATGCGAGAGAGAGAAGAGAGCAGAACATTACAAAAGTCGAATCTCTGCCGTATACACGATAAACGTCACTTATTCCTTTATCGGAATGTACATGGAAAAACTCGATAAAGCAGAATTCGCAGGAAGAGTAACGTCAGTCGAAAGTAAAAAAGAGAAAGATAGAAAATAAGAAAGAAAAAAAAAATAATTTCAAAAGAGCACTCTGTCCAGCTAACACAGTAATCGGCGTCCAATGGACTCGGCTACCGATAAAATTTCTCGTCTACTGATAAAATTTCTCGTATCCGTACTTTTCAATGCCAATTTCCAATGTGCCCGTTAGAGACGTCCTCGTAAAAAAAATAGTGACGTGTCCCTGACCAACCATTAACGTTTTGAGGGCACAACGAATTTCTCATAAACTATCCGAACTCACCGGCTGCCTTTTTAGCTGCGTACAGGTTCGCCTCTTCTTGGGCCTTGCCTATGTTCTTCTTGTATCTTATCCTCTTGTTCCCAAACCAATTGGACACCTGGTTTCAACGAAGAGCATTAGTCAGAAGGTGTGAAAGATAAAAAAAAATTTCAAAAAAAAAAATATTATTCCAAAAAACTCACCTGACTCACGGTGATACCGCACTTTCGTGCAAGCTCCTCCTTGGCCTCTTCGCTGGGATAGGGATTGCTCAGGTGCGAGTAGAAGTACTCGTTGAGAATCTCCGAGGCTTGCTTACTGAAGTTCCTCCTCTTGCGTCTGCGGCGAGGCAAGTAATACGTGAAAGATATAAATCAAACGAAATTGAGGAAAGACAAAAATATTAATAAACTCCAAGAACAGTCAGCCGTTCGTACAGACCTGGCGTCGAGGAATCGACTCCTAAGTATCATAACAGCCTCGCAGGTCGACTGTTTAAGCTGCATCTGAATACTCGAGAATTTCTTGTGTATAATTTGAACCATCCTCTCGATCTCCTTAGGCGTAATAGGCCTGGTGCGACTCTGTTCCCGCAGAAGGTTCATCACGTGGGTAGTGAACTCGTTGCAGGCCTGAAAGACACGTTAAAAAAAGAAAACATTAGAAACAAGATAAAAGCATATGGAAATAGCTATATATATATACATATAAGGTACGGAAGGACGTTAAATTCCCGTGGAAGGTCTTCCACCAGGAGGTACGATATAATGCATTATTCCTGACGTTACCCGAGCCCCGCTGCTCGAGACGAAGACTTTTCCAGGATATCAGTATTCGGTACGGGCAACATGCCGCTGTAGCTTTTCCTGAGGGAAGCCCGGGTACCCACCAGGAGTAAGCTCGTGGAGAGGAATGATACGGCTGGATGGGGAAAAGAGGGGGGAAACGAAGACTGGTCGGATAGAGAATCCCGGGGGGGGGGGGGGGGGCGTAGGACCAGGGGATGGTTTGCAATTTCGGAATGGATTCCGTCCCCCAGGCTTCTCCGTGTAACGTTCCAACCCGGGTACCCAGAGGCCGAGGGTGGATCAGCATCCCCGTTCTGCAGATGTGGGGGATGGCTAGGAGGGAAAAGCGTACATAGGAGAGAGATGTCAGAGGGGTAAGGTCGAAGGAGGGTAGATTGGATGGAAAACCTAGCAAGATCCGGTGGCCTCGACTTCTTCTATTTCTCTCGGCTATATTCGACCCCTCTCTGCACTACAGGTTCTTTCAAACTAACTATATATATACCCTTTCTCGGGCTAGTTCCATACAGAATTGAGGTTAGGAATCCCATCCGGCTGTTTTCAACTGTGTGTTATTTATCTTCTCGACACTTTTAACTGCCCCACTGCCCGCAAGGAGGGGCAGCCGAACACCCATAATTCCTGCCGAATATTCATACCGAATTAAACCGTCGCGTATCCGGACTCGATGCGCTGGATAAAATAAATGATTTTCGAATCCCGAGAATCGCTTTACGATTTGAAAATATCCCTGGGTAGACTAATGTCTTCCGTACAATGTCGAACGGTGCCAGGTCGTACCCCGTGGGATATCGACGACTGAAACACGCGATCCCCGCTGATATTTTCAAGGAAAGTTATTTCCGTGCGGCCACGCACGCCATTTTGCATAGCCGTGCAGACGTTAACCCCTGCTCGCTTGTAGACTCGCATGTAAATCGGGATGGCCGTTTGGTATATTTACGTGAACGATTTATCCGCGATTTAAATGTCTGTTTACGCGAGGAAGATGACGCTTTAGAGATCTCGGACAATTTTGGAACAGCCTGTACCAAGGTGCTCCCGTATCCGGACGGTGTATATGAAGTACAGGTTGTGGGAAAAAAATTTTTCTTTCTGGGTTAACCATTTTTTTTCAATCTCTAGGTATGCCTGTATACAGATTTGATGACGGACGAAACATAAACAAATCCCATATTCCTTTTAAAGATTTAAAACACGTTAAATGACCACATTTATCGGGCAACTACCCTCTGACTGTACCAGAGACACGCAATCTGCTTATATAAGGGTATATATATGTATATAGTTCAACCCCTAGGATGCACGCCCGATCGCGTTAAGGGACGTGCGTGTTTCAGTAACACGGAAAACATAAAGACCGCCGACACCAGGATAAAATATGGGTCCAAAGCCCGAACGGTAATTAAAGCACACCCGGTACAGATGAGTATCTTTTCCGCGTAGGTTGGAAGAAATATGCAAAAAAAAAACGCAAACCTACTAAATATCTCAAGAGCAACCCTTGAATTTTCAGAAACAAAAATCTGTATCAATACTTTTTATGGACACCCTGTACATTCAGTCTTCATTGATAAGCTCTGCTTCCCGTTATGGTCTGTCAAAATTGTTGGGTTATCTGTCTGCTTTCTGCAATTGCCCAAGATACTGGCTATGAAGGCAAATACTATTTTTTAATCAACAAACCCTATATATATATATATATATATATATATATATATACTGGCAGCTGCTTAATTTTTAAAAAAAGCCGATATCGAATACACCCACGTAAGAGTCCGCGAGCTTTGCTTTATACCGGGTGGTGGCAGGTTGACACGCGAGATTTTATTTAGTCAAGCACGTAACTTCATTTGCACACAAATAGTATCAAAGGCTTGCCGAGTCCTCATCCGGTACAGCAGAATACGTTCTATACCGAAATTACCTTCCTTATCAGTGCCCCGCTATAGTGTAGCACGACGTCTTTGAGGAGCCACCGGGTATATGGGGAGGAGGCAGATCGAGCAAAATTTGAGAATTAAAAATTCAACGAGAAATTAACGCCCGAACAAGGATCGACCATACTGCGACAAGAGTATATTTTTATTGGGGTGAGTCTATGTGGATGCACCTTTACCTATGCGTTGACACGCAGTGTATGTTTATATATATTCTATAAAATTTTATTAATGGAACATAATCCAGATTTGAGTGCTAAGAGATAAGAAGAAAAAGCATAATTTTTTTAAAAAATGACGTAACAAAATTTATCGGAAAAATGTCAAATGATTATTCTCGCTTTTATGCTAGTCCATATATATATATGATAAATAACGCGCGATTGCATGTTAATCGAGGCGATTCGCGACCAATGGAAATGCGTCGCACGAATTACGCAACGACCCGCGATTAGCGAGAAGCTTGAATATTCACGAGAAATAAATAAAATAAAACCAGCAGCTCTAACGTGCTGATTATTATTACATAAACAAGACGAACAGCCGGTGACACCGTTTGTCAATTTTAGGATTAATCGATGAATTAAAAAAAAAAGTCTGTAAATACGACACGACTCACCTGTTCGTATTTCTCCAATTCCTGATGATAAATCTGTCGAATCTGCGCGAGTTTCGCCCGATAATCGGAATGCTCGATAGCGTTATCAGGCTGTCCAGGTGGTCCGGCAGCGGCGGCGGCGGACGCCGACGCCGCGGCGCCCGCACCGCCACCCTTCTCAGGTCCGGCGACGCCCTCGGCGATGAGCATGTTGTCCAATCTCATGAGCTGGGGATCGGGCGGTTCCTCCTCCTGTGTGTTCCTCAGCGAGAGTACTGTAAAGAGAAAAAAAAAAATCATAAATTTTAAATAAACGGCCATTTTCCAACGAAAAAGAAAAAACCTATAAAAAACAAAAAAAAAGGCATCGCCGAGACAAAATCCTCAACGACAAACAATAAAGGACGAATAATTCGAGAGCGTTCATCCCCCCATGAAAACCACCGGCGACTATCTCAGGTCGTCGTCAGGATCCAAGAGTTATCCCGGCCGCACGTTTACCGATCATAAAAGAATCAATTTTACGTTTCGTTCCTTCGGAGACTCAGGTTTCCCTCGGGAGTTCTCTAGGTGTGGGGGGTAGTGGGGGGTTACCCCCTCCCGCAACACCCATACCGTCACTCGCCCTCTTCGAGTAACCCATACCCTCCCCCTCCGCCCTCCCGGCAACGCTCCCCCCTCGTCGTCAAACTCCCGAGGACACGCAGTGGTTTAGAGTGGGTTGATGCTTTCGCGAAGTAACAGTCCTTTTATTGTATTTTTATGGCGTATGATGGAGCTGGACGATCCATAAAATCCAGGATAGCTCTCTCTCTCTCTATCTCCTTGCTGCCTGGCGAATCTATCCCTGTTCAACTTTTGTATAGGATGTGTACGACCGTCTGACCATAGATAGACTATACTCGACGTGGGTTAGTGGAGAAAGACTAAGAAGGGAAAAAGTCAGCCCCTATTCATTTCAAAACTTTTCATCCCTTAACTAACCCCTGGAGCAGTGTCAACAAACGTGCGTTACGACCGTTGAAACTTTTTTGCATTTTTTCTTTACTAAAATACGTAACATACGATATAATAATAAACAACGATATACCTTATAGGAACTTGGACTGCCAGTACTATAGTAATGCTACTGAGTAAAATAGGACCACGTCCGTACAATTTCACGGTACTTGTCTCGGTGGGTTCCTGAATTGCCCTGGAATACCCTGAATGCACGACCGGAAGTGGCGAACGAGTGCCGTAGGAGACAGGGGGGCGAGGGGGTGCACCACCGAGTAAAAGTTCAGGTCAAAGTTCACGGATCCGTGAAACGAATGCACGGTGGTAATGCATTTATACGAAGTGTGTAACGATTAGACGTTACTTTTCCAACGCAGTCGATAGAAGTAAGGGGGGGGGGGGGCACCGAGTTTCGCAACGACGCACCTGGGACTAGGGAAATGAGGGGAAGGGACTGGGAGGCAGGGGGTGGGGTATCCTGGAGAAATTATTTCACCGCCATAGGCTGGGGCTTGGAGTATCTTGCGAGAAGCAATTTCAGGGAGCGTGATGGGATTGGACGGAGAAAAAGGATTGAGGGGGAGAGGCAGAAATAGGGTAGGCAGAAGGTTAACGCTGTAAAGACAGTGCCGTAGCGTTAAAATTTAACCAAGGCTCCGGTATCCGTTGGAGATAAGTTTTCTGTAGAAGTAGGGGCTAATTAAAAATAAAAACCACCCCGTAACTTTATTTCACTCGAGAATGGCGCGCGAAACGGAAATAAAAGGCGTTTTATGGCGATACGAGGGTAGTTCGACGGGTTCTGAAAGAAAACAAAAATTCAACCCTGCGAGTCCACGTACGAGAAGTGTCGTTAAATCGACGGTCAACCGGATGGACCCACGTGACCCCACCTTACGAGGCAGGGCGAGGCAGGCGAGTGAATCCGCCATGTTGTTCCGCGAGGGTGCGAATTCCCTGTCTTTTCGAAGCAATGGGATTTAATCGTAAACGCACAATTATGCTCGAGTCGGTGGCTAGGAGTGTGCCGAAGGTAAGAGAGGGTGGATTTCTACCACCCTCGATACTCTCACCCAATAATCTGCCCATTAGCCCGTAAGGGAGGTCCTTATGCCACGGGAGACTCGCTGAGGTCCTGGGGGGTCCTTACAAGCACGTAAACTCAGTTTTACTAGCAGTTAACATTTTACGACTCAGACGGCCCGCCAGCAGTGTATACACCGCACTGGGCTACTATAGCACGCTGCGTGTATATATATATTTATAGACGTACGTTGCACGCGCTATACCTGTACAGTGTATAAACGGAAACATGCTGTTTGAGAACTAGGACGTTTTTGACTGTCCTGCGAGAAAATGCATAGGGGGTTGATAAGAATGAAACAAAAAAAAAAAAAAATTTAAACCAATAATTTGACAAGATTGAAAAAGAAGGATAAAATGCGCGTAAAGAAATAATTTTTGAAATTTTTTTTCAAAATGAGATAAGGGATGAAAAAAATTAAATCCAATGGGGTAAAAGCGTTTCGTGAAGGCAGTAGAGAGACAGCAGGCGAGGTCCAGGGTATTGATCTAAATACGAAAAGCAATTAAGATAAAAGACGAAACAAAGGGTTGAATCCCATTTTCGTAGTCGAGAACGAACGGTGAGTGGGTTTATACTGCGAGGGGATGAAAGTCAGAGCGACGTATAGTACGTATACAAAGGGCTGAGAAAAGTCCGCATTATTAATCACGAAAGGGGTGCCCCTTAAGCGTTAGATTAGAAACTCCAAAGTAAAACCGACCGCCCCCGCCCGCAGCGACATCTGTGGTTGGCCGCAGACCTTTTTCTCCAAATAAATTGTCAAATTGGTAGGACCGAGAGATTAAGAGGGTACGCCGTCCCCCCTACCTCCCCGCCACCCATCCTACCGGCCGTTTGGATGCTCCGTGGACCTGGACCAAGGAATTCCAGAACGCGGTCCCTCTATTCAGCGAATATACAAGAAGAGGCTGTAAGGTAACGACCGTAAGGCAGATCCAGAGGTTGCCAAGGGTAGTGGATGCTGCCGAGGGTTCCTATTTTAATCCAGAGGTTGAAATGCGTAGAAAAGTAAAATCCCGCTTGGAAGGTGGGAGGCGAATCTAGGGCGAATGAGCCAAACCTGGGATCCTGATATTGACACCCGGGGGTAGGTACGTAAGAACATCCCACACTTTCGGATTTATGAAGGAATTAGGCTCTGGTTGCTGGTAACGCGAAATCCGAGTAAATTGAGTTTTGCCAAGAAAACTAAAGACTCCCCCCACCCGCAGCCTCCCCTCGTCCTATTTCGGCAACCAACGCGCCATAGGAATCATCCACGTGGTAAACAAGGACGACCGGCTTAATTAAAGGAAACTTCAAGGCGAGATCTTCGTCGAGTATCCTGCGATGGAGCTCTGTCCTGGTCGCGACCAAGGAGCCAGATAGGGGTTGAAAGAGAAGGGGGTACAGTAGCGTTCGAGTTAAATTAAACGGAAAAAAAAAAAAAACTGGAATCTGTCGCATTATTTATTTTTACCTTTGTAAAAGACGCGAGTTGAAGGTAAGATATAACGGGTGAGCAAAATTTTTATATCTTTTAATATCGTAGGCACGGTAAAGGCCTTGAATATTTTCTTTTGCAATTATTCCAGGGATTTTCAATAGAAGAAGAAGGTGGATAGGAGAAGGGACGACCGTAGGTATCCGCGAAGCAGTTTCGGGAGAGCGTCGCAACGCCTTTTTCCGAGCGACGTAAATCAAAAGTTCGCTTGAAAACGCGGCCGAATGTACGGAAACGCGGTGCCCGATGTGTAACGGGTGTCTAGAACGACCCTGGGCCATACCGAGCTCAGGGGTGGGTTTTGGCAGCGAGGCCGATGGGAAATTACGAAAATTTTTCGCCGGCATCTGACTGTGAGGTGTCCGAATTTTCACGTATCTCAACGTGAATAATTTTTAAAAACAAGATCCAAAAAAAATTACCCCGCGTACGTACCCTAAGGACTAAAAAAAACATTAAATCAACCCCCACGATACAGAGTGCCCACACGATCCACCCCCCCCCCCCCGCCCCCCGGATAATTAAACTCTAAAACTTTTCGTGTTGGTATTCGCGGGGGGGATGCGAGAATCCTTGGCAACAGGATCCCACTGAAGATCAACACTGGCAACCCCTTGACTGCGTGAGAGTTACAGGCTAGGATAAGGGGGGAGAAGGGGCGAATAAAATTTTACGGCCGCGAAATCGTCCAATAATTGTTACGGCTCGCTTTGATCGCGTAAAACACGTCGTAAACGTCGAAGGAATACCATGGGGGGTGAAGCGTCGGATCCACGAATTACTGTTACGTTGGCGACCCCTCTATATCCTCATGCCTACCCCTAATAACCTAAACAGCAACTCATTCAGACTGACATATATACGTACTGATGTACCGATAACGAGGCGAAGTGAAAGACTGCCGAAACTAGTGACCCTTAAACAAATTTTTTTTTTTTTTTCAAAAATTCGCCACTCGAGGAAGAAGGCTTTTCTCCGATCAGAGGTTGCCAACCGTTACAAGAAATGCCACGTGGGTCCACTCCACAATTTTAGGTAAAAATTCCAAAATAAAAAAAAAATTTCAAAAAAGTCACTCTAACCCCCTATCCCCGTACGCTTCGATATACCCCGGAAAGACGAAACCGACAATACCGAGGACCTTCCGAATGAAAAGCCCACTGTGCTCTCGTATATATATGTATATATACACACTCTCATGACAGAATTGCCAGTTTTATCAAGTAAACTTGGTTAGGATATACCATGGGAGGGGGGATTGGGTTGGTTTTTCGTTTTTTTTTTTTTTCATTAAAAATAGTTGAGAGACCCTGATACCCATTCTATCCCGTGTTCCGTAGACGTTCGTGACGGGATGGCGGGAACGACGTCTCCCTTTTTCCAAGCAAGTTCTCTTGGAATGAAAGCGCGTATACATATACGTATATCCAAGACCATATATATATATACATACATTACATACGTATATAGTATATACATGACTCTGAGTAGAGAAGGGTGGGATCTTTTAATGAAACGCGAATGTTAGAATGACAGGAATGCTGCGAAATGGTCTTGGGGGTACTGAGTACCAGTTCTGTGAGTACGTATATATAGATATACGGGAACATATTAAATATACACACATATAACTTGACTCCAGTGGATGGTTCAAGTCAGTCCTGACTCCTTAGGCAAATTAAGCCCGGACGACGTCGAGTAAGATTGTCGACGACTTGAACTTCGTTATTGAAGCAGAGAGCCATGGAATTCTCAAGGTCGACAAGATTTACCCCCCCCCCCCCCCGACCTCTGTCCCCAGATCGAAGAGATCGAATATCTCGTTTTCAAAGAAATGAATTCGAGGCCATTGAAATCGAAGACTCCGAACGACGACCATCGAAGAGAATTGGCCTCCAAGACGGGCCAGAAGCATCGTCTTCCGTTGAGCGGAACGAGGACCAAGAGAGGGTTAATAAAACGTAGCGCAAGCAGGAGGAAGAGTGAAAAAAAAAAGAGAGAGAGAAAGAAAAGTTATTGCCCGACGAAGTCCAGTATTTCCGCAATATACAGCGCAGGTGTAGAGAATGTCGAGGACCGTCGGGCCAGCCAACTTAAGAAAGCCGAACTAGTGAACTGGGGCTCTATAAATTAAATATACAATTATACAATATCATGCATATATACATCAAACAAAAGAAATAAATAAACACTGCGCGTTACAAGCGCGATAAACATAACGACGATGCATATTCAGTTTTCGAGAAGCCGGTGACGAAAACTCGCCGAGAATAGACGTTGCCGGAGGCGAACGTAAGGAAAAAGGAAAAAAAGTGCCAGCCACCTTTTTCCCAGGCGCAATCGAGTTAATCCGATTGCGCCGTGGCTGCAGTGTATTTTTCGTCCATCCTTGCAATTCGATACGTCCAGCCGGTAACGTTTTCTCCGTTCGTTCCCTGTTGCGAGTCGTTCGGGTGGGGGCGACGGGGGGAGGCGGAGAGGACGTGGGCGCGAGTGTGGGGGGGGTTTAGGAGGGAGGAAGGGGAGGTAGACGGAATCGGCAGCGCTGTGCTTGGATGGTGGTGAAGCCCACGGAGGGGTAGAGAGCGAAGTAGGAGGCAACGTGGTGTATTGATCGAGTGGCTCTCCGCGTAGACTAACACTGCTTCGAGTTCACCCCTTGTGTGGATATTCTGCCCCTTAGTCGCTGTACTTGTGCCCCGTGCACACGATACGTGTAAAAGTGTGTAAGAAGGACTAACGTATTTCACGTGTACATTTATATATACTATATAATGTATGTACATAGAGATACATATAAATATATATATACAGAAACAAGTAGGGTCTCCCCGTACAGTGATAGTGTATCGTATTATGGGGCGGGGGCGGGAAGGGGGTATACAGTGGACGTCATGGTCAGAAAGTAATTCAGTCTGTATATATGCTGGAAAATCCTGAGATCTGCGAGGGTGTCTCTTCAGTGATAAGAATAGGGGTGTATATAGATATATATACGTAGGGTGCATACTGGTGCGGGCCCTTAGATTTTGAAATGTATACACAGCGCTAACAAGCGGGGTGGGTCGTACAGTTAACGCACACAGTGGGTGGGATAATTTTTTTTAACGCGTCGACGCCATTGTTAAAGGGTCAAAATGGCGGGAAGCAGTATTTATTGGTAAATGGGGTGTCCGAGACACGTTTCTTCTTATGGATGGAAGTTTTGGTGGGTCTTCTGTGTATCCTTCTTTTTTTCTTCCTTATTTTTTCTTCTTTACGGTAGAAAGGAACTGGGGACTTCGTTTCATTTCCACTATCGTGATTCCCGGGGGAAACGTTACCGCCGTCGTCATTCCCGTCGGCGTGGGGCATGCTTTGGCTCACCCTTAGCGGAATCTGCGTACGACCTTTTTTTTTGTTTCTTCTTCGAATCGCTCTGCGCCTAGAAACTTTTCACGTTGGAAGAAAGCCGGAAACGCAGTAAGGCGGTTAACGGTGTTGCGGGGAGTAAGGAGTGTATGAGAAAAATAGAGATGGGATATATATTTTTGTAATTTGAATACACGAAGGGATGAAAAAGAGAGGCAGAGGGTCGCTGAAGAGTATTCGGGGATATTAAAAAAAAAAATTTTTGGGACTCGAGTATCTCAAAGGAGCGTACGTGGGTTTAAGGGTTGTCGTGAGGGTTGACGAGATCACTTATGATTTTCATTTTCACCTAGAATGGGGATGAATGCATGTTGATTTTGGCGAGGGTAGATTTTTACGTGATTTTGGCAAGATTCGAGAGGAGTCTCCGCCTTCGTTGGAGCCGAACTCGAGAGGGTAGGTGGCTGTGCTATATAGGACCCGTAGGAGGGATACTCGTGGGGTTGAAAAAGACCCAGGAAAGCCCTCCCCGTCGTGCCTCGTGGAAGGGTGGACCGCCGGCTGAGTTTCACTACCTTCAACGTTTTCCTACCGCGTCGGCAGGAACGCAAGACGCTCGATATCAAATTGTGGAAAAATCGTGCGGAACAAAAAAAAAAAGAAAGGCGGAGCCCCGTGAACAATAAGGTACGAAACCGGGAGCGCCGAACAAATAGGTAAAAACAGAGCAAAAAAAAATGAGTTTGAGGTCGACAAAAAAATCGTCAAAGATGCACGTCTCCGAAAAGAGGCAAAAAAATGTATCCCTAAAAAACAGCACGAACCCTCGTAACGATATGGACAAATAAAGAGAGCCCCGATGCCGGAACAAATTTCAAAACAGCATACGAATCCCATGATAAAAAGCGGCTTGGGCAATGTACGCCACATTTCGCAACGACGATACGCGACTACGCCAAAGTTCTCTCTCAGCGAGCTTCAATTCTACGTGATTCCGCGACTCGGCCAGACGTATTTCGCGAACGTCCCCAAGCCAGTGCGCATGCATATTGCATAAAACGTAGCAAAAGTCCACAAGGTGCCTCGGAGCATGATAAGAATTCGAAATTGCCCACAATACAGCAGTACGCAGTCCCTTCGACTTCGACACTTGCGAGAAGATTTATACCTGAAAATAAAAATATAGTCTAGAAGGACTTTCGTGAAAAGCCCAACCTAACCTCGAAACACTTTTAAAATGCCACGTAAAGACGCACCTCGTTAACGTCGATCGGTATCCGCAGGACGAAACACAACAAAAAAGTCTGACGAACGACGAGTCTTCGGTACACCGATAACGAGTGCAAGCGAGACAGACAGAGGCGCGATTCCCGTAGGGGGCGCCCCTGGCTACGAATTCGAATATCATATTCGAATGGGGGTACCCCCGGTCGGCAGACACGGGACCTGTTGCTGTCGAGTTTACGGTGTTTTTACGAGCGACGTTACAGCCCCCGACGATGGGAGCGAGAACGACCCCCAGATATACCCGGGTGCTCGTTCTCGCTTGGGAATCCAGAGTACACACACCTATAGCCGAAATACCGTGAAACGACTAGAAACGACTGGTGGAATCGTCTAGAAGAATTTTTGACAAAAGTCTATAAGCATACACCCATGACGATCAGACATGAAAAGCCCTATATAATAAATCGTCGACAGTGAGAATCCAAGCATCGCTCGCATAGGATTACAAACGTTAGACTAAACAGTCTAGACGGCCCAAACGAAAACCACGTGACACGTACGAACCAGCCACGCGGACTGGCATAATGACGGTTTACATTTCTTCAAACGTCCTGTGCAGAGTCCCCGCAACTCGAGGCTGCTTCCCACCACCGAGTCCAAGGAGTTTCCCCAAGGATACGGATGTTATCGCGAAGTAGTTTAGCTTCGGCGGCAGAGGTCTGGGTATGCACGGGGAGTCATCGCGAACGCAGTATGTATAAGCATAGCCGGCAAGCAGAGAGCCGACGGCTCGAGTGTAATACCGTTGAAAACAAGTGGTAAGTTTCTCGCGTAGAAACTTTCCTCGGTGGCTCCGTCCGCGCGGCGTTAAACTTTCGTCAAGTTTTGTCTCGTGCAATTAGAACTTTTCTTGTATTATTCATAACTCCTTGAACGTTACCGAAGCACCCTTAAAACCCGTCCGTGCTATATGCATATACACAGTGTCGCTACAGTGAAAACTCGGTGGCGATACTTTACAAGGAGATCTCCCATGCCTTCCCCCCGTCGCGGCCACCAGTAGGTATTGTAGTTTCTTCAGACGGTGTCGCAGACGAGAGAGAACAGGATACAAGTCGACGAAGCCGTCGGAGCAGCTACGTGTATATAGTTACACGGAAGCTTTTTGGATGCCGTAGAGCCGAGGACGCGAGCGTCGCTTCATGAATTTTAATGAAAGAAAAATCCAAGGAAAAACCATAGTCAAGCCGGGACCTCCTTGGCGTATACCGTCGTCGACGTAACTCTCTTCGTATTTTCGCGTGTAAACAAAGAAAATAATAACAAAGTAAACTAAGGAGAAATCGACTTCCCCGTCTGTAACGTAGAGACCAGATTCCCGTCAGCCATTGCTACTGCTAGTCTCCGTCCACGGCGCCAGGAACAGCCTGACAGTAGCGTAGACAGCAACACGGGTGCCACCCTTCTTCCGTATACAAGTGCTGAATTGTATGTACCATGGTTATACAGTACGTATACATACGACGGAGACGGTTTAGAGGCTCGTAACATTTTTTTTACGAACTCAAAATGGCGTCATGAAACTAAACTGCACGTCAGCCACCCGCCCCCTCCCCGCTGCTCTTACCCCTCGGAGCCATAACCTCCCGCAAAGTAATTCCCTTTACGCAACCTTCTGGTAGCCCTTTGCTTCTTTTTTTTTTTTCTTCCACTTTGCAAAAGAAAGCCGCTGGTTTACCTTCCGATAACCATACACTAATGAGATTGTCTTTAATGACGTATTAAATAAATAAATATATGCATATATGTAAGAAATTACTAGACGAGAGAGCGCGGGAAATTTGAATTATTATGAAAATTCACCGGGCAGATCTGACAATCCGTACGGCTCACCCAACAGGCTTGTATCAAAGATACGAAAAAATTATATCACAATTCGTATTCGACAGTAGGGGGTTCGTTATATCTCGAGAGTAGAATGCCATTCACCTGTCACTTCGTTTACACCTTCGTACATCCGGCCCTGGTAACCAGCCATCCAGAGCCCAGCAAGAACCATAACGCCAGGGACGGTAACCTAGCGTATCCGTCAATCGGAGCGTTGATCGACGTTGTTTATATTTTCTATATGCTTTTCTCAAGTAAACAAATAGGACAGAGACGCCCCGGCAAATACGCATACGACAATTCATACGTGACATCCGACCACCAAGTACCGGCAGCCACAGACAGAACCATCGGGCAAAGCCCCAATGCTTGTATGTATACACATGGTGGTCGTGCGAATACATTGCATGGATACGCTAGAGCAATAAATTACAGGTATATATATTACTACATGTGGTTAGTCGCTAAAGTACAAACAGACCGGTCCGTAAATTTTCGGAAGCAGGAATTTCAATTAACGAAATGAATTAAAGTATTCGCAAGACTTCGATAAACGGTCAGAGCCATGCGTGCACGTGGATTCCCCATGAATTTGAATGCCAAATTGGAGAAAGTAAATAAATACCATTATAATAGGACGGCGAGAGTACACCGTGCCGACGGTGTATCGTTACAAGGGCCATGGGTACAGAGCTGAGCTATAGCTAAAGGACGCGATCGAGTAACGTGGATAAAAACGAAGAGTCCCAAAAGAATGGGTCCCGCGAGACCATACAGGGGCCTAATGATCCACGATACGAGAATCTCGGCGCCCCATGCAATTTCCATAAAATTATCATAAGATTAAAACCGACTGCCCGACACCGGAGTGATTCGATCGAGAGAATGCTTTACGGCCGAGACGTCTAATTAAGACGAACGCGAAACCACGTACGGTACGAAGTTGGCTGTAAAAGAAAAAAAAAATTTCTTCGATACCAAATTATCAGGACACGTTGAAAAAAATTTTTTAAACGCTTCAACTGTCATATCCATAAGTTTCGTCCGTACGTAATAATACTACCCGCGTATCGTCAAACAGCCGTAAGTATATTATACACTCGCGAACAGGAGTTACGCGGAAACAAGCGTCAGGAGAGTCTCGCGCGGTTTACGAGCTTATTTTACTGGATTTTTATGACATAACATACCCACCAGGCAGCCCCAAGTTTATAGGTTCTCTAAGATTTTATCGTGGGTAACGTATGCTTTGTTAAATCGGCTGCACCTACGACCTTCGCGTCTAAGAGAGCCTATTGGCTCTGCCGATCCGTGCCCCGTCGGCAAGAAGTTACTTGAAGAGGTTATAGCCGCCAGGAAGTTGAATACCGCGTCGAAGGCACCTCAGGAAAACGATATGCAGACACTTGAATCCAAAAGCGACGTAACTCTGTTCCCATAAAGAGTGAGAGAGACGATAGGTAAAAATATTTTATCACCCGTTACAAATCATCCCGGAAACCCCAGATATTTAAGACAGAATAGCGTCCTCCTTACACGCGTCACTTTTCGGGTATACCGAACCCTCAGGTCCTAACGAAAGCTTCCAGTCGGGTAGGAGGCCTTAATTAAAACCAGTAACGATAATTCCGTTAACCGTATTTCCCGCAACGTGAAACGTCAACGTCCCAGCTTGACAGGACAATGCTTCCTTGCTCTTTGTTATACCGGCCTGATTTCTAACGCGTATATATATCTATACACGTTACATACGATAGCTCAAACAGAATCAAACTATAGTGAGGTATAACGTGTAGACTATAGCACAGACCCTAGCCTAGAGAAACCGTCTACTACCCAGAAATCAAGATAACGATTCAAAACAACCTCCGAGAGACTCTTACAATAGTACCTGGTTAATCCGTCGGATGGAGACACAATGGGTATTGACATTGAAACGCGTACGTAAGTTTCGATTCGACGCGAACGACTCGGTCTGTCTCTGAAAGAATCAGTTTGTGCATTGAGCGTCGCTACCGTCCACGATTAAAATGAAAACTAATAATAACAAGTGTGTTTAATGATTCTAGACTGTGGGACGTAGACACCTAGGTATCTGTCTTATCTGTGTCAGGCAGCGTGTGCTACTACGTGAACATATCACAGGCCTTTATCTTGCGCAAACATTGTACAGCCCGGTAAATAGAGCCGGAATCATACAAGCGCAGTGCAAATCGGTAGTTCCTGGCATAAACGTAAGTAAACAAGATCGGCCATATAATTTCCATTAGAAAAAACTACACGGTCGTCACTCTATATAAAACTGTGTAAACCATGACGAATGACATTACCCGATCAAATTCTATAGTATGGACATATTCTCATCTATGGGAAGGAAGTCGAAAGTAAAGAAAAATACTGTAGTAACAGGGCATGCAGAGTACGGGTGAATATACATTGCAAAGGGCTGCGCGGCAACGGTGCCGTTGATCCAACGTTTCGTAAAAGTAAAGACAAAGAAAAAAAAAAATTCGAAAATAAGGAAAGAGGATTTTGAGAGCCATTGGAAATCAAAGCAAAGGATGCCTCGTTAGTCGAGTAGAAGTTTTGAGTCTCGACTGAGCAGAAAGGCTGGTTCACCTTGACTGCTGGAACCCCATCTGCATGCCCAGGGCCGCAGACGTTATGAAGTCAAGACATAGAGAGAAAGAGGAAGAGAACAGATAGAAAGAGAGAGAATTATCCAAGATCTGCTTGAAGAGATAGACGACAGAAGATGGTGGAGGACCAGGTACATATTGAGAGCCGCGTTAAAGATATGAAATTTCCTCGACAGTTTTCACTCGTGGCTTTGCTGCGACTCGAGTATTTACCAAGTATAAATCGCATCGTGGGCCCATCCGAGTATGGGCTTTACGAGTGCAACGACGTCTTGCTCGAGTGGGAGTGAACGCACCATGGGATCTTAAGACTGGTATAGAATGAAGGGAGGGATATATATATATATATATATATATATGTGTGTGCGTGCGAGGGATATATATATATATAGTATAAGAGAACCTGTAGAAAAGAGCAGGGGAGGCAAAAGGAGTGCCGAGAATGCGAGGCGAATTCTGTGCCCACCTCCTGCTATTCTTGTAGGGCTTGTCGGCTGTCACTGCGAATACGTTGACTACAGAAATCGCAGTGAAGTCGAACGTAGTATCAAGATGAATAACGCCCGGGTCCAGAGTAAGATTGACACTAGGAGAGAGGGAGGGAGGAGACGCGAGAAAAAAGAAAGGTACAGAATCAATTATTGAGCCAAGAAAGTTTATAATAATAAGAATAATAATAAAGTGGAAATAAACGTACCACGAGAACTTGGTTTAGTCTAGGATTACGGCGCGATGGGGAACGGGTGAGATGGACCCGAGAGGCCAAATAGAATTAAAGCTGGACAAGTTCCAAATCGAGTATGGATTTTTAATTGTTACGCCGCGACGCTCGCCGACGTCCTGGCCTCTCCATTCGATACGATTCAGCGTCAAAAAATAAAAACTTTCCCAATGATCGTCATTGTCTCGGACTAATCTCCTCGTAATGGCACGTATACAATGTTTCCATTCCACGTCCATGTTGTGTTGGCCGACGCTGCCAAAACCATAGAGCTACACTTAACCTGCGTTAAGCATGAACGTTGTTTCTCGTACAGAAATAGAGCGTCGGCTATTTTCGTTCTGCACTAGTTTATTTAACCGACGGTAGAGGCGCGCGCAAAAATATTTCCTGATTACGCGTCCTCGTTCAATACTGGAAAGGCGACAGTTGACTGACGGAACCTAGCCTAACATTTTCTTCAACTTTTCATATAAAAATCTGACCGTCGAATGAAGTTTGTACATGGCACGAATAAGATCTCTGTCTAATAAAACAAACTGCCTTTCTATCAAATTTTAATATTATTGGATTTTACAATTGTACAATTTCTATCCCAAAATCCTCTAAACCACGTAGCAGGCCCTATGTTAGACTTTCGCTGGAGTTTCTTGTCTGCTTCGAATTTCCTTCAGACACTCCAGGGAGAACATATTTTTAGACTAGGTATAGCGAACCAGCCTAGGTATGCTAGGTCATCCAGTCGACACCACCCGCTGTCAGGGGCTGTCCAAACCGACACGGAAAAAAAAGGATTACCAGAAAGAAAAAGAAAATAAGAATCATAGATAAAAGATAGTCGTACCCAAAATCACCAAATTTCTAGGGATACACCCTAAGCGATAATAAAGAAAAAGTAGAAAACTTATTCCAAAACCATGAATACTCTCGACCGAATTTCTTTATCGTAGCAGTAGAAAAGAAAGAGCGGAAAGACGTCCGACTATCGGAAACGTAAAGGAGAGGGTAGAAAAAAAATAAGAGAAAAATAAAATTCCTCCCACTACTGCATACAGGCCTGATCCGAAGTTATCCGAGCTCCATGAGAGCGCTGATTATATTAAATGGCTGGTAAAACGGTCTGCTTAACATAGCGTTTATCTGCTCTTCTTGGTTTTAGTACTTTTTCACTGCCTCGTCAGCCATTGCCCATAAACTCCGGCAGTCCCACACTCCCACCATTGCTACTAGCGCCACCACGTTCTCTCTCACTCACCCCTTGTATTCTCCTTCAATTCACCCTCCTGCATCCCTTTTCCATGAATCCTCTCTCGCTCTCTCTCTCGCGCACAAAATACTCAGAATGCTTTAGGGGCACTCAGAGTTACTCCTCTTCCATCCCTCTCGCTCCCACACGTTGACAATGGATATATACCCTCACCCAAGGGTTATCCATAGGAAGCTAGTATCCTTTTGAATCTCCAATAACATTCTGCGACTCTCTGCGCGGCTCATGTCGTAAGATAAAAATTAATATTTCAAAGGAATGGAAAAGTCGTCAATACAAAAATTTCTATTACACGCTGAGCATGTAAGTTCCCTCGTGTATGCGTGTGAATGGGATCAGAAATATATAAAGGGACAGAGAGCCGACCCCTGTTTACTAAACTGGGTATTTTCGTTCTCAATACAAACGTAGCATACGCAGTGGAGGAAAAATAACATGAATCGCAGTACGTTAATGCACAAGTATAGAAAGCATAGAGACCCGTTTCTGACGTCTACAATATATATATATATATATATATAACGAATGTATGACGGGGCGTGGCGCCCCCAAATCTACCACTCGAGGGAACCCCAAAATAATTGCGCGTTTCGTGGTCTCTTGATCCGCGCGTAAAGTAATCCAAACATCGCATAAAAATTATGTTTACGAGTTTCGAATAGGCGCAGGGGTTCCAGCCTTGTAGCCTCTCCTGACGTTATATTACGCGAGGATACGAGCAAGGGATCCTTCGTCTTGTATCTCTGTCCTGTATGGCTTTGAAGAGATAAGAAACATTTCAGACTCTTTTTACTTCTGAAAGCAGAAGTAAAGTGGCAAGTGTCAACGCGAGGAAAGTATCATTTTATTTTAGTGTCATCCTTCTCTTTGTCTTAGTTTTCCTCGTCTTACATGGATGCTGTGACGTGGATCTCTCAAGGATTTTTGAAGATGTTTAAAAGTGCTCGTTCTCCATTTATCTTTCTCTTCGCTGGTTTAAACGCTCTAATGTTTTACGTAACACGTGGTGTCGCACTGATAGTATCGCATGATAAGACTTCCATCCATCATCCATTTCGACAGTGATATACCCTGACAGGATGTCGGCCGACTCAAAACTTTTACACGCCAAAATATGGCGGGATTTTAACCGACCGTTATCTGTTGGTTATTATTTTTTATTATTTTTAAGCATGTTTACTCACCGGTCTTCTCCTTGATCTCGCAGAGGACAGAGAAGAGGGCTGGTTTCATTCTGTGGCAGTTCAGCGTGTGCTTTCTGGCAATAAAAATAAATAGGATAGAAATTCAGAATTATTATTTATTGTTTATTATAAATTACAGACATTGGCAGATTTTACAAGTGTCAAAAATAAGAGAGACAACGATACAGCGACTGGCGTATAACCTGTACAAATGTTCAGGCTATTAAACAATGATAAGTCGAATGAAAAGGAAGAATACTTTTGTCAAGAATTTACGACATGTACGCGTAGTAGATATCTGCGTCAAGATTCGAGTACGATAAGTAATGGATGCTGCGAAGAGCATCTTGATGGAGATAAAAGAATCTGCTAATAATAATAAAAGAAACAAGCGGGAACTGAGTGGCGCAAAAGTTTCCCTACCTTGCTTGCGCTTCGTCCAGACTTTGATCAGTAATATTCATGATCTGTTGAAGGATTTCACCGATGTCTTGTTTCCTGGCCTCGACAGTCTGATCGGGACCCTGAGCCGCCGAACCATCCACAGGACCCATGCTTCCATATCCTCCAGTATTCTGGGCACCCTGGCCTTGATTACCACCCATCAAACCGACACCTGAACCTCCGTGTTGCAGCATCCTGCCAGTTTCATCCATCAACTGTATAATCTTCTACTGAGCACCTCTCCTCCGTGTTCCCGTGCGACGGTAGAAAACTCAGTATATACCGAACACGTATAATACGAATGGGAATAATAAATATTTTTCTAAGAATCCTTTAAAAAACTTTAAAATCCTCCGATACGCAGAGGCCCGATTAAACTCGCGATGCACTTTGTAAAAATATATTCTGTCTTAAGATCGAGTCGCATTAACTGGTTTATATACGTAACATAGCCTGTGAAGCGAAGGAAGAGTAAACGCGACGCGACGCAACACTGGCTTTGGAGGTTATGCTTGAGTCTTTGTCTCTTCTCGTACGGTTTTAAACCTCATTCGATAATCTCGTATATCCCTCTCTCACGCTCTCTCTCTCTCTCTTACTTCTCTATATCACTATATTCTATCCCTCTTCTTTATCTCACTCTCTCTTCCAATCTCTAACACGCTCTTCCCTTTACGAAAATGGTGTCTGGCTTTTTGACGGATTGTCGGATTTTACGTATACACGGTATAATGGTTTTAAGCTGTGTCCCACGGTCCTTGGCTCTTAGTTATCTCAACACTCTTCTATTACACCTGTTTCTCTTTAGTTTTGTGTCCGGATATACCGGCTATCGCGGTATAGTCACTCTTATCTCGGCTCGAATTTAGCGAGTTCGAGCCATCCGCGCACGGGCATCACAAGCTCTACACCTTACAAGGCAACGCGCGGACCGTTTGTGTCACACTTCACTCCTCTCCGTGACGACCAGCCGCCTTTCTCCTGTAGTTCCTAAGTTTTACGATACGCGGCGCTTGTGTCCCAACGCCATTTTGAAGTCATGATAGAACCAGCCAATCAGAGTGCAACGTTTATTTCGTCTCTTTCTCCTGGTTCGGCTTTCTCTTTCGTACGCTGTCACTGGTAGAAATAGCGTCTTGCAGGATAATAGAAAACATCACTGGATTTATTCTTCGTGGACACGGTGTAGAATGACTGTTTATACTGTATTCGGTGCTTTTTGAAAGGATGATTTTTTAAATAGAATTTTCATTGAAACATGTCGACGGAGATTATTCCTTTCTCGACGGGTCAGGCGCAAACTCCGCCCACTGTGTCGACTGTTTTCTTTTTGTGTCGTTCTGTTTATGAGGAATTTATAAACGTTATTTTAGGAAATTGAGATACGGTGTTATTATTCGTAACAGGGAATAATAGGATTAGACATATTGTAAATTGTTGCAAAAGCTTCTGGGAATTGGGGTTATTATTTCGTACGATAGTACGTTTGCGCGGGAAGTAAAGATGGCCGCTAGTAGCGGCCATATTTGAAATTACAAAAAACATACACAGTTAATGATGTAATTGATTGAGCACAATTAACTATATGCTTGTGATTTGTAATGTGTACAAATAAAATTATTTGCAATTTTAGTTCTTATTTACTTTCAACAAAGACACTGTGAACTCTATGCTAGGCTTGCTCTATAAATATTTTGAGATAAATTAGAAGAAAGTTTAGTGCCATGATCTTATTTAAAATTAGTGGCGCCGCTATACGGGACTCTAGCAGTTTATAGCAGTTTAGTTGTGATAAACAGAAATTAGATCTGCTTTGTTCAAATAGAATTCCTTACGCAGATAAAGCACGTGTTAAAGGAAAAATTAATTGGGACCTAAACAAAAAGAAGAAATAGACGGGGTGTTGAATAATTAAATAATTTGTAGTATTATACAACGTGACTTATCTATTGTATTTTGTTAAATATCACAAGGTGTTTATACTAAATTTGTGGGTATGTCAAATCAGGATTGAAAGAAAGAGACGCTTATAGTTATGCTGTGAAAATTGTTAAAAATTACTATATATTTATTATTCTTTGGCAGGAACTTCTGTGATCCAGGATGAATATCGATTCGTATTGCAAGGAAGAAAAAGATGGGAATTTTCGTATTCTCTTTCGCAACACAAGTGCGTTATCCATTGATCAAATTCACAAGATATTTTCAGAGTTTGGTAACGTACTAAGTGTTAACTGTGCTGGTGATGAACGAGGAATGCGGTTTGTCTCCTATAAAAGTAAAATAGAAGCAATAAATTCCATAATGGGTCTAAAAGGACACGAGAGTATTAACTTAGCACCATGGATGAATAAGGAGGGAAAAGATCTAAAGTCACAGAATAAATATAAAGGTCAGCAATCTCGATTGACAAGAGTTGATAATCATGAACATAATTTTAAACAAAGCAAAAGTGATGGAATTTATAGTACGAATTCTAATAGTATGCCTTGCGATAAAACAGAATCTACTGGTAAAAGGAGTAATGGTTCCAATAATTCTGATAACTTTATTCAGTTAAAAAATAATAAATCTATATCTAATAGTTTACCTCGATCTGCGCATAAGGTTATTCAAAGTGAAAGTCAAGGAAAAGAAGGCATAGAAATTGAAAAGTGTGGTAATAATAATGGTATTAAAAGTATTCATAAGACAGCGAATTGTTTGTCTTATCAAGGTGCTACAGATGAGGAGCAGTTCATTGAAGAAAGTGGAGCAACTAAGGATAAATTGCATGGATCTGCTGGCAACAGGAATTCAGTGATGGAATCTGAAAAATTGAACGACGATATACCAGATCTTATTAGTTCCAAAGAAGTAATGCAGAATGTAAATGATTATAATGCACGTTCAAACAACTATGCGTCGACGGTAAAGAAAATTAAGATTGTCCAAGCTGGAGAAGTAATTGTGGCCAATATATCAAAGCCATTTGGGGCTGCCTACATTTTGCATCTTTTTGAAAGCTACCAACCAATATGTATATCAAGCATAATGACGACACCTCAATCAATACGATATTGCCATGTATATTTTCAAACTCCGCTAGAAGCCCACAAAGTTGAGAAGAAGTTTGATGAATTTCCACTCCACGACAACAATCTTATTGTGTTAAGACCAGAAAAGCTTGCATCTGAAATTCAACTTTTATGATCTAATGTAGCTTTTGATATATCGTAAAGGTGATAGAAATATCAAATGACGTGCCAAAGTACATGGTTTATGTTTTACAATTTAGGGTGCATCTAAGAGAGATGTAATTACGTTTACAGTATTGTTAATACATTTTAATTTGTTAGCATTTACGCATATCTATCTTGTTAATTTTGTAAACTAAATATGATTTATCCTGAAGCTAAAATAGATCCCAACAAAATATCACTTCTTTCATTTTATTGTCTGTAAGACTCATATGACTATATAATATTACTATTAAAATTATACTTAGCATTGAGTTCATTATAATTCAATAGACTGTTTTAAACAAGAGACAAACTCAACGTTGCATCTATGTATGAATAAATTTAATAAAATTTATTTTTTTCTAAATTCTTGAATGCATATACCGATAGAGCTAGATTTGTCAATTTGGTTCTAAAGGAAATAATACTGGCTCCATCTTGCATACAATTTTGTACTAGCTATAGTTAGAACGGGTCTTAAAGAGTTACGTTTCGTGGCAGGACCAGGCAGGACCTTATTTACAATTTTGACTGTGTGCACGTGAGTTCGACGAACAATGCAATTAAAAATGACAAAGCCATTTAATATGAAGCATGTGCAGCAAATGTTGCTGGAGGAGGATAAATATATTTCTAATATATTTTCTAAACTGCCTGTTTCTATGTCAGCATTAGGTAAGTCTCTTGAATATTACTACTTAACCTATAACTGGTTTATTTCTTCTGTTCAATATTTGTCTGCATAATAGAATATTTCTCTATCGATTACAGCTGATAATGAAAGCGAACAAGATAATGTGGTACAATGTAAAAAAAAAGGTAATTTTTAGTTTATAAATTCTTACAGAATGAATCGCAGTAATAAAGATATATGTTTCTGTGTCGTAGGAAAGATCTTTAAGCAAAAAGATGGACAAATTAAGAGAGCTCAAACATTTGAGGAACTACACGAGAGATTAGAAGCTCTAAAGGGTAAAAAGAAACTTGGCTATAAAAATAAGCTAATGAAACAAGGCCTGAAAAACAGAATTAAGAAAAAATCTAAAAAAGAAGAGATAATAATGCAGAAAAAGTTGGTCAGAACAGAAAAGCTTGCTGCAGGAGGTTCAGCAGGGAAGAAAGAAGATACGGAGGCACCTAGAATACCTAGACCAAAGCCAGTCTTTAATTCAGAGGGAAAAATGGTCTTCAGCAAATTTGACTTCTCGGATGTTGGTGCAAAGAAGAAGCCATCAAAAATAGATAAAGACCCTAAAAAAATTTTGCAACAGCTTGAGAAGAAAAAAGAGAAATTGAAACAGTTGGAAGCTTCAGGAGAAAAAAGCAAAGCTGAAGAAATCAAAGAAAAGGAAGCATGGAAATCTGTCTTAGCGAAAGCCAGTGGAGAAAAGGTTATTATTTGAATTCGTCTATTACCATTGCAGTCATTTAATTCTCTTAATCAAATTTACTTACCATGCATTATTTACAGGTTAAGGATGATCCCGAACTGCTGAAACGTTCCGTAAAGAAGCAAGAACAAAAGAAAAAATACAGTTCAAAGAAATGGGAAAGCAGGAAAGAAGGAGTGCAGAAAGGACTTCAAGAACGACAACAGAAGCGACAAGAGAACATATTGAAACGAAAGAAGGATAAGAAAATAAATAAATTAAAAAAAGCATCGAAACGGGGCCGAGTGATACCAGGTTTTTAGATAGAAAAAAAAAATTAAACATCTGTAAATTAATTTAAAAACGTGCATATTGCAAACGCGCGAAACTCAAATATCCAGTATAATTGCGTTTCAAAAATTCATCATCGTGAAACAAGCCGAGTAATTAACTTCAAGCTTCAACAAAACGACAAACTCGTGCGCGTTATTATCGCAAGTAATAAAAAAAGGAATTTAAAACGAGTAACGGTATTGAAATACAAAATAAACTGAGCGAGCAAATAACTGTTATACTCTAAGACTTGTATAATACGAAGTTCGAAATAATGATTTTTGTTAAAAAAAAAAGCAAGGAAACTTACAAACCCCATATCAATGGTGATCCTCTTCGAAATAGATCCTCAAAAAATGTCAGTCCAGCCTACATATCTCTATCAGCATAAATGCCCAAAGCCACAGATAATCCTTCATACATATTCACTATCTAAAAAACGTTTAATACGATTAATCACAAGCAAAAAGTACAAAATATCCGCGATAAAAAAAAGCCAAACAAAGCACGAAGGATATATCTACAAAGCAGGAATTTTCCGCGTACACGATTCCGTATCGAATAAATCCCGTACAACGACGTAGAGAATTTCTACAAGAATGCTTTCGCGTCACAGCATCCACCCATTGGCAAAGTAACATCCGCCATTACGACTAGTACTTGTTTTTCGAGATTTCTTCCTTTATTATACAGCCTCAATCATTTCACATACGTCTAACGGCATTAACAAATGATGTATATACCGCAGTCTATATTATGTACAGTAAAAGTGCTGTCATTCTAATCAGCAATAATGATTTGATCAACCTGCACGTAAATATACTTCATAAAAATCCCAAGTGCAACAACTAATAAAGGTTAGCACTAATTATCCACTAATTACTCATTTACAATAATCCAGGTAGAAAATGTTCAGTAGCGCCTTTGGTGTCTGTACTGTGAATTAAAATGTTGCTCGCTTTTTCTCTTTCTCCCTATATCATTATAACAACTCTCTGCAAACAAATATCCATATGAATTTACGTACAGTCCTTTATACAGTGTTCCTTCTTTTAATTCCATGATATCCACAGCAAGGGATTCCTCGTGTGCAACAACTAATCATCAGCTGCATATGCCTGTTCTTTCACCTCTTAGAGTCACGTCATAGTGCTATCGAAATTTCTTAATCTTTTTGGTCTTTTTCTTTTTTTTTTAACTATTTTTTACATTTCCAGATATCAATAGACGATGGGTAAGTCGAGTACGAGGGCTTGTATGAAAGTGCCCTCGATTTCCTGCTAGGTATCCCCAAGGACCGTGGAAACTGTATGTGCATGCGTCAAGGCGGTCCACAGAGGGCTGTGATCGACAGGAACCGGCACCTCCAAAACCCTGGAAGATCGGATCGATCTGAAAGAGGAGCATTTCAATACGTTACCGTACAAGCAAAGAATAACAAGAAAGAAAAATCATACTTTTGTATAAAAGTATCAAATCGTATAAAATGCCCCTGGGGACAAGCAACCCGTCACACAGCCAAGATAAAATCCGTCAGCAAATAATTAAAAGATACTTCTGATTATTCCATTCAATCAATATTTTGCGTTACAAAGCCCCCAATATTATTAACTAGTAGAATATTCATATGTATACATTGAAATTCTACACTTCTTGTTTAGCAGAAATTTCAATTTTGCGCACGAGACTGTATGACGGGTTGCCCACTTACAGGCGCGATAAGATTTTTTTATTGATTTTTATTACAACTCAGTATTAATAAAACCCAGAATTAAATTAAATAATAACAAGGTGATACAACTGCTGAATGAATATCGAGTATCGCAGTGCACTCTGACAGGGAATAACGTGCTTTATTTTGAATTTCATTATACTACACAGGTCGGTACAATACAGGATATAAAAAGAAGATCGCAAGATGATTCTAGATCTAGTATGAAGTACCTGGATGGTGCTGGAGGGGCCGTATGCTAGTCAGGACTACTAAGTTCCAATGCAGTGCTCTGTTCAGGATCAGAACGTTCCTCGACGACGGTGTCGAGCTCCAAGGATGGAAAAGCTCTGGAACCACGTTCACTCCTGAGAGAAATAGTCCTGTTCCGGTCGACGCCAGCTGGTAGAATTGAAAAAAGTATTCAATAAATTTTTGAACATCAATTATTTGAAATGTAAAAATTACTTGGCGAGTACAATGCTAAAAAAAACAAATTCAATTCTGACCTAGGCATCTACTGCATACTATATGCTTATTTAATATGCTTCTATGTAGATCTTACTATATGCTATATCCTTGCATAATCATCATACGATTATCTAATCCTACGCCTATAATCAAGCTTTGCCTAAAAGCCCTCGTCAGCTACAGCCGTCTTATTCAAATGATAATTCAGCGTTCCAATCAAGCCGCGTTTTGAAAGCTTTATAAAATATGGGCTTTGTCCATATCTCATATCTAGAGGGTAATTCGTGGGCCAAAGGCTTTCCAAGAGCAGCAGAGCATGTATAGAAATATAGAAATGCAGATATATGTATATGCGTATTTACTATGTAATATATACATATATACATCTATATAGATTAGACTAAATCCTGCGTATATATAATACATAAGGGGCCAATGCCCAACTACAAGTTTCTCTTTACCTAGATCTTCTTTAGAAGCTGCGTTTCCCAGTGGATTTGGAATCGAAAGACAAATGTTAATACCGTAAGGTCACTCGTGCTATATGGAACGGAAATTCGGGTCAGGCCTCGACTTCCGTTTTGGGACTCTGCCTAGTGAGAGGTCAGCTATTTATCAAGGTTTCACCCGCTATAAATCTACAACACAAGAGATGCAGTGCCTCTCCAGCTGGTAGATAAGAATGTTCAAAGGGTCAGATTGAATTTCTGCATTTTGCATGACTCAAGATATACCTCCTGTTATATAATAGGAATTCTAGCCGTAACCCCAGGAATAGAATTTACGTGTTTTCTGTTTTGTATACAGGAATTCGGAATTCGACAAATGCGAAGTTACATGTCAAATAAAAAACAGTATAAGTAATTAAAAAAAAACAATGAAGATACAATAACAAAAAATACCTTGGTACGTACAAATCACATGGAGCTGTCAAAATTGAAATGATTTTCCATTGCCAACAAAAAAGACCAAGGCCAATGACACTGTCATCGATCACGCACACGTGTTTGAATTCTGAAATGAAAAAAAAGAATGGCAAAAAAAAATGTCTTCCTTACCGTGAATAATTATTGTTGGATAAAAGAAAAGGCTATTCGACCATAGTGAAAAAGAAATAATAAAAAAATAATATCGGAAAATAATAATCTGCCTATCGTAGACGCGTGTAAAAAAAAGAAGAAAAAAATATTTTCATATAATTTTTCTTCACCTAAACGATGAACAGGACTGAATCGTACAAGACTCAGAGCGCCGTGGTCCATGTCGCAGTTTCTTCGTCTTGCTCTCTCTCTGGCGAGTTTAGCTCTTCTTCTGAGACAGCAGATGACTAGCAGCGCCAACAGCGGAAATCCCAAAATACAGGAGACGATGGGTACGATGATGCTCTCCGGGGATACTGGAACATCGCCAGGACCCAATAGTTCAATTTTCGCAAAAAGTAATTTACTGGTCGTCGCTATTAATATTTTTGAAAATCGTGAAGAAATTCTTAACTTTTTCAATAAAACCCATATAGTTTTACGTAAGTATATAAAGAACTAAAAAAAAAGTCTCTACGCGCATACTTACGCACATATATATGTATATAAATGTACGGAACCTTAAAGCTACCGGCGCTAACCGCATATTCTTTCATTCTTCTTTTCTTTGAATAACAATAAAAAGGTAAGATGCCTTACTGGCACTGATACTTGAAATTTATGAAATTCTTTGAGATATACAATGGATGCTGATTTGAATATTTTTAATAAAGGACCCCCCCCTCCTTTTCCACTGCTCCGTTTACCATGTGACTTTATATGTAATACCTATATTGTATATATATATAATCCTCTGTCACGATTGTTAGCAGAATCTGTATATAGAATATATAGATATATACACATTGCTTGTGCATATTGTATTATAACGACTTTATTGCAATAATTATATTATAAGCTGGTATATGCTCTGGGTTTATGCATCAAAAGTCTCTATGTAAATTGCCTTAAGGTTTTATAAATAAAGGAATCCATAGGGTATAAGTACCTACTAGATATTTACACTATGTATAATAGGACTCTGGTATGTTGAGGAGAACAGTTTATCAGACAGGTATAATTTGTATCTACCTTTGGCGGGTATATAGTCTATAGTATATAGCGTACATATATTTACAAATAGAACTCCAAGAAGATAGGACTTGGAAAGAACCAGGAGCACGAGGACGAACCAAGGAAGGAAGTAAGGATGTCCGTTTACGTGGTGGGGGTTTGGGCGACGGTTGAAAGTAGTACTAAAAATAGAAATAGAGTATGAGGGTTCGATTTAACCCAGCTCCATGCCTTTTCTTCCACCTCATTCTTCCTCTTGATTTTCCAGAAGCATCTTCTCTCTAGTTTCGCCAACTTATAACTCCCAAGTTAAAGTTTCCAAGCCTTGTAACACCCCGAGAATTGTTATCTCCAGATAATATTTCTAAAGGGTAACTTTCTCCCCTTTCGCTTAATATACATCAAGTTTCCTTTTGATTTTCAAACTCAATATTATTTTCCCGCCGTTGAACATTAATGCCTCACGCTTCGCTTCGTTTGATCTGTTGATACAGCTTGGCGGGAGATTCGAACGTGCCATGTCACGTAGGGTGAAACGGGGGAGAGATGAGAGGAAAAAAAGAAAAAAAAGGTACCGACCAATGAGAGCGTCTTGTTTCGAAATCGAGCCGAGCGCCAATTTGCCCTCACTGTCCTCAGACTGAATGCAACGCAGATTGCACATTATGTTACGTCATTGGACGCCGTGCAATTTGTATGACAAACGCTAGGCTAATTAGGCTATGCGGAAGCTACGAGAAAATTACAGTAAATCTTCCACCCTCGTTCAGTAAATTCCAGCCTAGGCGCAGGAGCAGAGATATATAAGCTTTATGGCGCAATATCATGCCATTACGTGCACCTGCTTTTTTGCACGTAGAAAATCGTCCATCGATCATACTCGGGCCGTATTGTTATCTAGAGGTGAGTACTTGCAACAGATAAGGCAATGGCCATATACGGCTGTTCCTCTTGTAATTCATGACCTTGAGACAGTCCCATAGAAACTGTATTAAAGCTGAGATCTGTATGGGGAGGAGAAAATACCTTCTGGTAATTAAACGATTAATTATTCCACAGCTAGAGACGGTTAATTATTTTATAGAAGAGAGAGAGAGTCAAGGTTAAAGGACCTATTGTGAATTAGATATTCAGGCAAATTTTAATTAAAATTATGACAAAGCAACTATTGTTCTTTCAATGTGAAACTGAGATTTTTGGTAACAAAAGAGTTATTCGTTTTTACGTCTGAACAAGGAATAATGTTTTTATGTGTAATAGCGCTACAGTGTTGTTCGGTGAACTTCTGGTGAGTTACATAAAGGTGTTATTTATCTGTGCAAAGAGGATACTCCTAGTGCTGTTTAATATAGTAGGTGATGGCGACCCTGTTAGCTCGACTATGATACTAATTACGTTACACCTCACATACCTTTGCAGTGTGACTCCTATAATTTCTATTGGGTGTAGAGTATAGCCATCTGTTAGATACCCGACGTACTTAGAATTTGCCTCCGTCATAATTACAGGCGCTCTAAATTGCACAGACTTTTGCACTTAGAGTCCTGAACCTAGAGTCAAATCAGGGCTGAAGTACGTAAGTGAAGAAGTAAGGTGGAACTCGAAAAATTTAATTACATATTTGAGTTTGGCTTTCCTTAATCCATCCGGAAGGGTCGCTAGGTAGAAAATTCAATGGAGCCACCCTCTGCTGATCCAAGAGTTTCTTCGAGGACAAGGAAAAGACAGGGTTCAAGGATGAAAGTATAATCCGGTCCTGTCTCAAGGACCTGAGCATAGCATTCTGTCCAGGAACGACGTGTTACTTATATTAGATAGAACGAGCGTCTAGGATCTGTCAATTGTCTTACGTTGGACGAGACATTTTCGGCGCCGCGGGCTTGTCATAGGAAATTTCCATCGTGGCAATTGTCGACGACTATCTTAAGCTATTTCGAGAATTTACTTCGCGAGCTCCTCGTAAACCTGGTAATAGAGGTTAGGGTTCACTTAAAGTTCAGCCCTGAGCTAGAAACCTTAAATGTGACCATCCCCGACGTCTCATCAAGTTGCGAGGGCAAAGTCGACTTTATAGTTGTTAGGTTAGGATAGGCATACCTTATCTCTTCACTTTACGTCTAAATACAGAGAGGGCTGGTACTTAGCTACTCACCAGGAAGTGGGACGACCTGAACTTTATAACCGGTTACTTGGAACACTTGATACGACCGTAAGGAATAATGAAGTATAACGTATTCACGATACTTTACTGAGAGACGCCTGACAGAATTTATTGTCTCTGGTTGTTTTCAAACAGGCTGGAGTCGAGGTTGGGTTACATTTTCAATATGCTGTTCGAATCTTCAAGACCATTGTATCCTTTTCCTAATATTCCTCACTGAATAGATACTGGAAGATCCACTCAACACTTGACGATCAATTTAAAAACGCCATAACCGTTCACGCCATAGCATTCTTTACCACTCTGTACCCCGAACGTCGAGTACCGTCGCTGTCCACTTACTCTGGCGTCGCCACAATCGACACTTACCGCCTCGAACCAGCGATTATCGATAATTCAGTTAGCTTCCACGAGACGTCGCAAGTGACTCACCAGTTGGATAAATCAGGATGGTTGGTCTTTTTGATTGCGGAACAGTTGGTACGGTTGGCCGACCTGCCCTAACCTCCACAGACATCGTAAGTCAGTACATCTGTAACAGAATAATTTAACCTCATTAAATTTATCCACAATACACCAAGTTATTACCAAAAAAATTACGATTTTCAAAATCCCAGAATCCGTATTAGCTTTTCTCTTTATTTCAGTGCCGAATTTTTTGTACCGCTTACAGCTATGTATATTCGTATCTTATTTACTTCCTTCTGGCTTACCCTCCTGCGTACTGTGTACAAAGGTAAAATATTTTACGTGAATGCATATATACCGATATTACCCTCGTTCCTGTTTGCTGGTCCATGAAAGATTCTCTTTCGATTGCTTCATACTGCTTTCCAAGGACACTTTGGCGAGAAAGTATAACTTTTTCTATTCCAAACAAAAGCAGCATCCTATCCCAGCATGCATATATGTATATAAAAGTTTCATGTACTACTAGGATATATGTAAAATGTACAAGAGAGCATCTGCTGTCCATGTACTTAAAAATTTCCCGTCTGACACATAGTATACAAAAAGTGGTACGTAGTTTGTTAAATCCAATAGCATATGGAAGTTTGAACAATTGTTGGGAATTCTATTGAAGGGTTTTGAATGGCAACTTCAATGGAAACTCCACTTTCCAATTTATCCATTATACCGATATGCGTGCTGTAAAAGCATGTGATTTGGTGGTTACCTGTAAACGGGAATAAGTACATACTCGCGCAATAGTTCTTCATCAATTTGACATTTGGATCTTCTCAAGGATGTATCTTTACGTATTGTCTCCCGTTTCCCGTTCGGTTCGTTAAAGCGTGAGTAATTGGATTTCGTAATTGGAGAAGGTCTAGTAGCGATAACGAGCCGTACCGAACGACCGGAAGTGACGTGATTATATTGTATACGTATATCAAGAAAAAGAAGAAGGTAACGGTAGAAAGTAACGCAAATAAAAGCGTCATGTGTCATATATTTTTTTCAAACATTTTTTACTTTTGCAATAAATTTTGCACGGACCAATATTCGTGGTTCGGTGACCATACTGGATATGGCCCAATTTCCATTTTATAAGCGCGGCAAATTTGAAAATCGATAATTTACATTATACATTTATCCCCTGCAGAGGATTCGGGTATTCCGCTATTTCTCATATGTGATGAAAAAATGAGTACAAAATTGCGTTAACGGTATATTTTGTGGATTAATTTTTTGGTGTAATTTTATTCACAGTAATTTATTTATTTTAACGAGATACCATTTAATTAAGACTGAAGTTATCCTTGCGTTACTTAATCCATATTCATATGGAACCACGTGTGCTACTTACGTATGTGAAACATATATACATATGGTACAACCTCAGAAAGTTTGTCAGATTTTAAATGAATTCCAGCGCTAATTCCAGCATCTGTCTGAAATCTGTATTATTTCTCACAACAACCACAGCTCGTGCCTCCTCTTCGGCTTCCTGAGAATGGCGTGCCGATAATTCCATCCAGTCCCTCAGGATTGGAAAGAAGCTAGCAGATATAGTTAAACCGGCTAAAACGGCTAACACAGTGGCTCCTCCATTGGCTTAGGGAGTAGATATTGCTATAGTAAATCACCGTGGCAGAAACGACATGCTATTCCAATATTAGATCTTGACGTATGGGAGATTCGACGTTAACGGCTAATGGTCAGGAGCGAAGTGAAGAGGAAGAGGAAGTGAGTGATTGAAAAAGAAAACAAGTATAAGAAAAAGCATATAGCAGGTAAGAGATACCGACAAGGATGTTTACGGTATATCCTTATAGAAATAACGATGACCGATGAATCCTGCTTTATATCCCATACGTGATTTATAGGTGGACGACGTGTGACGATAAAGAGGATTTTATGAAATTTATAATTTTTTTTTTTAATCGACTTACCGACTGATCACGAATTTCAAGATTGATTGGTAATCGATTTATTAGGTAAATTGTCAACTGTCGATATTGGCATGTAAAATTGATAACTGTGACAGTGGAGGTATTAAAAAAAAATTACTACCCTTATCACAGCTAAGGGTGGAAACGTGGGTAAAATAAATGTGCGGGGTGAGCTTTGCTGTTGGAGGTAAAATTAGGGTGTCTATTTTGGGCATTAACTACCCCTTCAGATTCTCGTTATACTACCCTCCTTTCTGCTTTGTGTATCGTAGCACAGTCTATCTTAGTGGATAGTCTATGGTAGTGGCAGTCTCTGTAGTCTATGGTAGTGGAACTACGATAACTCGAAGTGGTAAAAGTGAAAAATTTTCTAAGATTGCGAATCTACGAATTTTCTAGCGTTTCGGTTTCGTAACCCGAACATCCCGATAGGTCGAAATAACGATAACTCGAAGTATTTCTTGATTTCCCTTGATATTTGAGTTATCGAAGTTTCACCGTATATAAGGACGTTCGAAATGATATATATATTACAGATCTTTTGTGAAATAATATATTTTTATGTCATTCCGCAAAGGTTTCAATTACAGAGGAGAAAAAAAAGATTCGAGAACTTTATTACGTAACGTCCGGGCGTACACTGAACATTAATTATTTACTCGAATGTCACAGAGCGCTCTATCTTTCGTTTCCTGCAAATTATTCCGCGACTATTTTTTTTAATTATTTCCTCACGGACGCCCCAAAGGACTTAACTAAATTACCAGAAGATTCTCATTTCCAGGATGTTACTTCACGTTGGACCTTCGGATTCTGGTTTTACGCTCTGTGACGTCACCGGAATTCTCATTGGTATTCAGACCGAAGGCAGATTCGTCTGTTCGTCTTCCTATAAGATTCTCCTGCTGAAGATCAAATTTCATATCGAAGAATTCCAAATTTTCTGACACGCCTCAAGGATCGATCGGAATATGCATGGTATATACGTCCTTGTAGGTTTTCGAGGAAATTGAAACCACGTATTTAATTTTCATAGTAAGAAACCCATACCTAATTATAAGGGTGGGCTTGTATAGGCTGGGTCGGTTATTACCACAAGGCCCATAACGATTATCTGGCTGCGCTGCCAATTACGCGAAAGTTTACAGAGTTCATTGTGTTGGAAGCAACAACATCATCCACCACTACCACCATTACCCTCTGAAATTAATATTCTATCCCTATGCCGGTGCAGATTTACATGGCATTTCAACCCTTAACACCTACCACGTAGGATTAATTAATTTCACAGTTGAATTACGATATTCAACGTTTATCGAAAGTTACGTATCTTCCACCCTCGTTCCTTAAGAGGACGTTATCTTTCTAGGGGGTGACGCTTGGATTAATGAATTTCAAGGGAGAACAAAAAAAATTTTATCGGACAAATCTGTAAAATTTTTTTTAGGTGTTGGATGTTAATCATTTATCCACCCTACAAGGATTCGCCACTCAGAAATTTCCCATCAGGAAAGAAACTCGAGTGTAATCAAGGGAATGCCCGGCGGGGGGGTTGTGTACCTCAGAATAGGTAGATGTAATAAAAGAAACAAATTTCCGGATTTCCATCTAACTTCATTTATCCGAAGGTTTCGTTAAGGCTTTCGGGGGATGTAGCTACGGCGTCATTACGAAATTTTCGGCAATACTCGTGCCTTATGGTACAGACCCTATCGTTAAACTTACGTCACGTTTAACCTCCGCCATTGATATTTCTAGTCGAAAGTTACGTAATAAAATACGGAACGTACATAGATAACGGCGGAATACCAAATTAAATTAAATTTGTACAGGTTAACAAAGTTTATCCTTCCCCCCTCGAATTCCAGTCCTCTCCGCACATATATTCCATCATAAAATTTTATTTCATTCCCGTCATTCGACTTGTACGTTACGTTTCTCCATTTGGACATTTGAATTTCCCGCCTAATGCTCGTGCACTTTCACAAACCTTCGTTTTATACCTTCCAGCTCTTTCCCTCTCTGGCTCCTACTTCCCTGCGCAAATTTACTCAGCATCAACACCCTCTCTAATTGCCATCTTTTCCTGGATCTCCAACAGAAAGGAGAAACGAAAATAATACAAGAAAAAATACACACAAAAGAAGCCTTGGTTAGGTGCCTCTTGGTTAGTGCTGTCTGTAAGTTCTCGTTCCACACTGCTCGTCTAGTTTCTCAAGCAGCTTAATAAAGCACCGCTTTCGATACTGCCCCTGCTGTAAAATGCCGTTCTGCCACCTCGATTTATTCCACTGGTCTGCCCGGTGAGCACGTACCGAGAGAAGAGTCTTAGAGCCGAGTGAAAAGCAGACTGGATTTATCGCATCGGAGGTCAAATTGAAATTGAATATTTTCCCAAGGCAAAGAAGCACCGAGTATCCTACGTTCGGATATACTCACTACTGAATTGCTTATGATGAGTTGCCAAAGCATAATCAATATCTTTTTGTTATTAACGGCAGCCATATTGTTCCTGACTTGACAGGTCTATTACGAACTGCCAAGAGGTGATCGTTCTGCGCATGCGCGCCGCTCTATGCCGAGAAACTATGTGGCCGTTAACGGCTTCGGATAAATCGAGTTCGCGTCGTGCTCGAGTCAGCTGGGGAGTGCGCCGACCAGTTAACACACGGTAAACTCTTACGGAGGAAAAGGACAAAATCTCTTTGTCATATCCGTAAGGCTGGTCTATTGCCAATTTGAAATTCATGAGAGAACAATTTGATCGTTAATTCATATTTGAATTACCCCCGGAATTTTATTAAAACTTCGAGAGCAAAGGTTCATCGTTTCATCGTCTGTTACGTGTAATATTGTACCTACGAAAGATACCGGAAATAATATTAATTAAAAACGCATAAATAATACTGTGATACCGTAGAAATTTTTTCTACGTCTTTTTTCTACTTATTCCTTCGATTATGTATCTTTTTTAATTTTTTCAGCCCTGCAAAAGTGCATAAATTTTTCTCTAGCTTTTACACCGGGGACAGAGGAATGTTACGCAAGCTTCTGGTTAAGTATGAAAAATGTAGACATTCGTCTTCCAATACGAACGTGGAACTTAGCTCCGTGTGACATCCCTGCCCTTTGTGGTTATGCAGACAATGGGCTATGTTAAGATATTTGCACGATTCGTCATTTAGAGGTTATGTTCAAATGACATATTTTTCAAAACAAGAAATTGATGACTGTTATATATTTATAGGGTAACTCAACGATTCCTGAAAATCTTCCATGGCTCCAGTCATTCCGCCAGACTCATAAAAGTATTCAAAACCCGTCTGTATCGCAAAACTAAAGAAAGAAAATCCACTCTGCTCGGACTTCCACGTTAAATTATTCATACCGAAGTGAACTTACGTAACAGACATATATTTTTATCTTATCCTCCTAGCTGTCTTCTCCACCGAGTGGATTCGTTATATATACACTTTAACATATCAAAACTATTTTGGCCATAGACTGCGAAGCAAGCCAGAGTACCACAGCCTCATTCGTCCCAGATTTCAAACATGGCACCAATTAAGAGAATAAACCCTGGCCAGAATACGTAGCACGATAGTGGCGCCTCGTTATTTTTCATACACAAGAATTCTCGTCCATACGTTAACGAAGGTAATCAAAATCAGCCGGATGCCGTACACACGATGTATAATACAAATGAAGAATTAACATTGGATCAAGAGTATCCTGCATTAAAGGATCGTTTGGATTTGAATCGTAAGGCGGGAACTTTGCAAAAACGTCAAATGCAAAAACCCACCTAACCCACACGTTAACCTAGTGCAATATATCTACTATCTACCAACTACTAACCACTAGCTACTATCTGTCACATAGTTTCCAGCTACTACCAGGAATCTACCTACCAAATGGAAACTGCCGTACTTTACTAGATTTATGAGCTTTATCGGTTACCTATGTATCCCAAGTGTAACTCCTATAGTTTCATTTAATGTAAAGCCTCGAGCACTGACCACGCATGTATGACGTATGTGGTTCTTGGCTTTTGTGATTTTTACCACGTAACAAACTTCGGCGTGAAACGTTACCATACCAGAATAGTGTATTAATAATTCAGAGGAAACTTCTCTCTAACGACAATCCTTCTATCCACGAGAAAATGCATCCTGTGAATCTGGACTTTGCGTATATGCACTTCAATGGCAATTATATGCGTACATATATACTGAGCATACGGTGGATACGAATCCACAGAAGGATATGGAAGGATATAGATAGAGTATAATACAAATAGAATATATATCTATATCGTCGGGTCTCTAGTGCATTTGGAAACTTTCACATACATAGACGCATTATACGCAGGAGTATGTACACTAGACTGGGCTATTGTAGCCAATGACCGTGCATTGATACGAGATACTAGATAGATAGTATCATTGGATACGCTTGGAAGTGCTTTTTGTATTGGGAATACTTGGGATACTTTGAATAGGTACAATCAACTATAGGGAGTTACGTTACGTAGGTAAAGTATAGGGAGAGAGAGAGATGGGGGAAAATTGTGAGAGAAACTTTCAGTTATCGTTTGTTTTTTTAAAAGAAGAAAAATTAAGGTGGATAAACACGCATGAAATTTAAATCTCGATAACGCGAGTAATTTTAGTTTGCATCGACAATAGGAGAGGAATGAATAAATAAATATTGAAATTTATAAAAATATCTGTGCACTGATTTTATATCAAGAGGCCTGAGCCTCGCGCCAGATACAAACAACCGGCTGTATCTACGGGTATATACGCGTTACTTTATTTCCTACTACTTAGGGGAAAATAGTCTTCTGTATTTTAAAGTAATTTGAAGTACCTGTTACGCACACGATTTTGTAACTTTAATATGTCTTTATAACAGCTCTTGCGGAGTTTGGTATTCTTCATACTAAGAGCCATTACGTTCCCTTCGAAGAGTTTCGAGATTAAGCTGAGGAAAATGCTTCTCTTTCGCTCTTCTCCCCTTTTAGTCTTCTTCTCCTCCTCCTCAGTCTTTATGTGGATTTCCAATCTGTGCACGCGTTATCTCACTGTCTACAGGCGCTCCGTGCTTTACCGAAACAGTTTCCTGCTATACTAGAGAGTACAGAAGGTCTAGAAACGTGTGAGGTATGCACGTCAGGATATTGCATACTTTGGAAATACGTCTGTATACATATGCATGGATAAACTTCAAAGATTTAATTAAAGCCTGTAACGTGTGAGCTATAATCGCTAAGTTAGGTTACGTAACTGAGGTTAGATTGTTAATCTAGAAACTTGGATTTTCTCTTGCATTATGAAATTTCATTGTGAATCTACTAGCGTTTGTCGTATAGGAATTTATCAGCTTGACGAGAAAATCATGAGTTGCGGATGGTAGCACTGAAAAAGAATTATTTCCTTTTGCATTTTTACTGTTCCGTTTGGTATTACTTTCTGTGCTGCAAATAACGTATGCACCCATGTACTATATTTTTATATACGTATCAGTACATTACTGTTCAAAACTGGTTTCAAGATTTTCTACGTACGTAGGTTAGTACCTTTTCGACCGCGTTACTTTTGTATAGTACTGTACGCATTCACGATGGTAAATAGGATAGAACCTGGTAAATCTGTTTCCCAGATATTTTTACCTATACTCGTGCTTTATCACTGTCCTGTTTATTTTCATTACGACGTTTTCTCATTGCACGAACAAATTACTACAGAGTTCACGATAAACTAAACGACGCATCGTAGTTTGGCTGACAGGCTACTTCCAGTGGCGCCATCTACGAGACTCGCCGGTGGCTTTAACCAAAGTTGAGCGGTGCTCGACGAAGCCGTTGGTGTCATTTCGAGATTCTTTTCTTTTCAAACGGATCAACTAAGGGCGTGACGAGAATGTACGTGGAGTCAGCAGTGAAATTGACACGGGTTAGTTTCTTTTATACGGGGTATGTCACTGACGTTGAAATATACCTTTGTGTACCCAACCTCACTTTGGGTGGTCGTGTTACGTTGCGGTCTAGTGGAAAGTTCGGTATGGGATTGCAATTAGAATATAGACAAGGTAAATTTAACGCATTGAGATTCTCAACGAGAAATTCAGTGAGATATTAGATACGTAATAACGTGGTGATATTTATGCCTGTTAGAATTGTGCATCGAGATTCCTAGTCGACTGACACGGTGACCTTCAGCAAAGGTTTGTTAAAGGATACGAATTTTTTAAATACAGTGCTCTGTTTATTTTTACATACAATTTGCGGAACAGCATCATAATAAGTTATGGTAGTTTTCATGACGTTTTAGCAATGGGCATGATTTTTTTTCTGAGATAAATTACTCAGACAATTTTACCTTAGTCAATGGTATATGCATGGTACGGCATAGTACGTATCTGGGATTAATTATGACGGATGTTTATTTAATTTTTCGAGTGACTTGATGCTTTCTGTAATCGAATTATAAATTTGTTGGATTTGTGGGAATACGAAGGTTGAAAAGACTTTTTTTTTTCGTTACGGTTCAGTTGAGCTGCCTGACGTCAGCAGTTCGGATACTGGTCTTGAGAACGAAGGAAAAACGTTACTGAGGGCGAACTACGTTTAATCGTGGATTCAATTTCACGGTAACACGATCGTGACAGAGAATTCTGTTAGGTAATTCTGGCTTAAGGACAGACCCGGCCGTTAAGAGGCAAAGATCGACAATATTTTTGGGAAAAAGAAAATTCCACCGGGATTTGGGCGAGTTAAGAAAATCTCCTTACGCAAATACTTTGAACGTTACTTATATACGTATTAGGTGATCTGGTATAAATTTTTAGTAGGTTTGACATTAAAACCGATGAAGAGCATTAGATGAAAGTGGGTGGAAAAACAGGCAACTGAGGGAGAGTGAATTGAAAAAAAAGGTAAATTAAGGAAATTGGTGATACATCGACGCAAACATTTTACACGTTTTTTTTTCGTTATTTTATAACTATGTTAAATAATCGACCTAGATCCGCTGATTGGATTACCTGCGATACTTGAGTTTGGATCTGAATTTATTAATGAGGTAAATCGAAGGAAACAGGAAAAAATGAAGGATTACGCTATATAAAATATTAAAATCGTTGTTGGACTGTTCTCTATTATCGGGAGGTCATCGGGTGACGTATCATTCCACACTCAAGTATTCGGCACTGATAAAATTGATTAGAAATTCAATATTCCTTGCCTACATTGCAAGCGGAAGGGCACTTATTCTAGAACATCTTCCCATGCACTAAGGTACTTATTAATGATCGTCGCGAAAATATAAATAGAACACTGTGAAAAGTTTTATATAAGAAAAGTTGCCAAGTGCTAAAAGAGAGCGAGAGAGATCGAGGATATAGTAATAAAGAGCTACAGAAGCGTAAAGAAAACTTCAAGTTAAAGAGGATCAAAGACGTCGGTAAAAGTAGCCGACTGGATTAAAAAGTTTCCAAGAAATCATATATCCATAAGTATTAATGGTAACAAGTCAGTAAGATTTTCAAGTAAATTCAAGATAATATTTTTTTTTCAAATTTCACTCAAATCAGGTACCTATATATACCCAAGAGCTACCTCAGAAATACCTCATTATCCGGCTATCCGACTGGCTTGAATTTTACGTCATCCTTCAGTTCCTCCATCTGTCCATTTCTAAAGTGAACCGTATATAAATCAGTGGAGCAGGAGAAACTGGGCCAACCCCTAACATTTACAGCCTCTGATATCATTACTACTGTGGGACCGCTGCTGCCTATGGCGTAACACAGCAGTAGAAGCCGAAGTAGTGCCGGAAGTGTCAAAGTCGCCATACAGCAGCTGAAAATGAAGGGAGGGAAAATGGTAGCAGTCGAACCGCCATTGATACCCTCTACAAAGTCTCCTAACAATGGCGAGGATATATTTGATATCTTCATTTTACCTGTTCCACCAGACATTCATTTCCTTTCTTTTCTATATGAAATACTGAGTCACCGTACTTTTCTGCAAGCTCATATCAATTCCCCTGCAAGAATAAAGCTCTTATTTCGATTTGTTTCAGATATTCTTCAATTTCCATCTCCCCTTCAAAATCTCCTTTCTTCTGCATCAACTTCCATTTTCCACTGTGGTGGAAAAAGCTCTCGGCTTCCACCAGGGTATACCCTGACCATGTACAAAGGAAGTGTGCACTGTTTGATATGGAAGACAATCGTTCATAGGATAAGACGAGGATAAAACAGAAGATTCATTATTCCGGATGAAAACTGCAAAGAAAAAACTAAGGTATTGACAACCGGTAAAGTGACAAATTTATTTTCCGGAATCGACATACTTTTCTATTAATTTTTCATTATTCAAAGATATCAATATCTTCATATTGGCATAGTTACTAAATATGCACAGACCAAAGTCTAAACATACCTGTAAATATTTTTGTCCCATATACCGTACGTACATTTTATATGGAGGCTTTTAACCAAAGCATTTTTGTTTTCTTGGCTTCTGGCGTTCCCTCGTTATTTTTGGCAACCAGGTTGAGGAAGCTTCCTCAGGTATGAATATGCTCCAGGTCAGGGCTGGACTACGTACAGTCCTATGAAGGAGGGTTTTGAATTTTGAAGAAAGAATAAAAAAAAAAGCAAGAGAGACTAGCAGTAGTCGTAGAGAGATAAAGAAAAATTCTCATCTCTCCCATGTAGCTTCCAGGTCTAAGCCACCAAGGAAGAAGGTCAGGCATCGATCACTCTCCCTTTTCTCGGATCTGTAATTTGTTTTCAGCCCTTAACCGCAACTCGTACGTTAAGTCACCCTTTCTTCGGCAAGGGTGAGAAACAGACTCACGTAAAACGGCAAGAGAACAATTTTCTCGGTTTGTCGTCTTATACAAACGACGAAGCATCCCGTGGCTCAGCGAGCCACGTTGGCCCCTCTGACCTGGAACATAGAACCCTTGGAGAAGCCTGTCAAGAGGAATGTTTTTGGAATTTCAAATTTACCTCACACGTAAATTATTGCTCCGCCTTCTTCTCTTCTTGCTGGAATCTCAAGATCTTCCCATAATGACACACCCGCCGAGCCGGTGAAAAGGGAGGACGTTTGGCAAGTAACAAAGAGGACACGTTAAAGGAACAAAAGTATAACAGGCACGACTTCAGCCGGGAAAGCTCCTAGGCTCTTCAAACGATGCTTTCTTTGTTTTCAGGAAAAAAAAGCTCCTGTTGCCATTAGAAGAGAGCAGACCCTTACGCGTATAGGCATATACTGCAGTCTAATAACATGTCTGCTATCGTACAGTACACAACAAAAAGTAGCCTTGTATATGTATCTTGAATTCTTAATGCCATTTACTTGCTTCTTCTTCAACTTTTTATCTTCTCTCTTTACCACGTCACAGACAATTCGCTTCTTGTGCTGTTTTAGATCCTGGTTCCTGTGTATCAGACAGTGAAGAGTTTTGCCGTTATTCCCTGTGTCCGCGGCACTGCGGAACTCGGCTCGACGAGAACGATGGGTCGAAATTAAAAGTTTCAACGATCAGCGCCACGCGGGTAAGCGAATGAAACTTTTTTTTTTTGTTTTTATTTAATGAGAAACTCGACCTCGCTTTTTGGCCATTAATTAAGTGGGCTTCGGTGACGTGGATTTAATTTAACCTGACGGCTTTCTCGTAGATTTTCGAATAAAAGCAGGCATTGGTTCAGCAAGCGCAGCCAATAATTTATCCTTTGACGAGAATCCCCGTGGTCCTTGACAAACAAGGGTGTCTATTGTGTCCACAAGGTTGTTACCAGGTTCTGGGGATGAAAAGGACATAAGAGTGAAGTGGGGGTGCCGGGACTGACGTTGCTGACGTTGACGAATAACGGAGTCAGCGTTTTGACGAATTTACATTTGCCATAAACGTTTAATTCGTGGAGTCTCGTGTCGACCTTTGACCCGAACTAAATTTATTTCGTTTGTCAGGGATATCGGGGAGGTTATTCATCCCTCTTTTTTAAATGTAGAAAATAATTTTCGAAATACCCTATACCCTCTCGTTAGACAGTCTCGTGAATTTGAAAAAAAAATTTCATCCGCTCGAGGCGGACTTCACCGACTTCCGGCAAACTCGAACAATAAGGGAAGAATTATATCAAGAGTCGGACCACCCTTTACTGGGTTTTTGAATATGGTAGAATTTTATTAGAGGGTTGAATACGTCGTGAAGATGCCTATGGGGCGAAGGATGAATGGAGAACTCCGGGGAAAATAAAAAACTACCCTCCAAGGGAAATAAAAGGAGACCAGCGCCAGGAGTGTATCGGCGAATACCGGGTGACAAAAAATAATTCACTAGACACATTAAGTAACGCTTAATTACGGACTCGGAGAATGAACCCAAAAACACGAAATTTCATTATTGAACTAATCGTCTCCCGAGTTCGGGGGGGGGGGGGGGGTGCGAATGATGAACTTAAAAAAAAATTTTTTTTTTTCAAAGCTCGTACAGCATCGCAGCTCTCGTTAAGAATTTCGACCCTGGTCGAAGAACAAAGCTTTGCGGATCTCGAATGGTTCGCCCTGCCATTCAAACACAATTCCATTAACTAAGTCCATGAGATCATCAATCCTTTTCCAAGACACTCAAGATCTGCCGACCCCATCGCTCATAGTTCTCTCGCTGATGAAAGATGCGAAGCCGTGATTTCTTTCTACAATTATTTATCACGCAATTTCTCATTCTGACCCCCCGAGGCGATGGGCAACTGCGCTCCGTTTACTTGGACTACGTAGACACCCCCTGGGTCCAATGACTTCCAATCAGGACTGATCAATCAATTAGCTACTCAGGGGCGTAACGGTTCGATTATTCTGTTGATACGTCATCGATGTTAATTAGGCTGAATTATTGATAACGAAGTCTCGATAACAGACTGGGTTAAGTACTTCGTCATTGATCTGCATGAAAACGCATTGTGTTGCCTTAATTGTTTATCAAACCCCCCCGAAAGAGGGGGAGCCGATTTTTTGGATCTACATAGTTTTCCGTTTCATGCTTTTCATGCGAAATTATTTTACCACGTGTATTGAAGTATCGAGGAAAAAATTGCGAATTAAAAAAATCCATCCGTTCTCCAAGGGCTGAAATCGACTTCGTCTATACTGTCAATTAATTCTATGGACTTGTGTCATGCAACGAGAATTGCATAGTATATATATATATACATTTAATTATCTCAAGATCGTATAGCTGAATGCTCACTATCGAGAATTAAGGGCGGATAATTACCCAGACAATTTCCCTGCTCTAGTTTCATTATTCTGTTACGCGGAAGAGTTGCGAGAGGGTGGGCTCGTAATTAAGGGTAGTTCGTACAAGGGTGAAAAAAAAAGTGTATCGTTGGAGGACGAAAAAAAATTTGTCACTCATCTAGCAAAGTGTTTTGTTTGTTTTTTTTTTATTGCCGGATAAGGGTGGAGTTTTGTGTATACGTAATCTCAACCATGTCTACCAAACAAGATTTTATACAGTTTATTTTATTTTTTTTTTTCGCACCCTGGCGAAAATGTCCAATTAGCTGAACGCCGGAATCACACCTGAGAGTGTGACAAATTTTTTCGAGGGGTCATAGTAAGTAAGTAGCGGAGGGTCTATGGTGATTGAAGTCCTGATTTAAGGTCAGGGTGCAAAACGTAGATCATTTCAGGGAAGATGGTGGCTTATTTAAGCACGAAGGGTTGCTATTCCCTAGGGATGAATAATTCTCATGTATATTTATAAATTAACTTATATATATATATATATATATATATATACACACTATGAATTTAATATCAACCCATTTAATAAACTTTTTTAAACACTTTATAATTAATTTCGAGATTTACCCAGTAACCACGTATACCTATACCTAGATACCTATCGTATCCCTTTTACTACCTGTTAGATATGACTTTCAGAAAGTACAATAGAACTAATATACATGTATATATTATATATCCCATGGGCGTTAACCCTTTTTAGTTGACATAGTCTCTCCAACCCCTCTCCTTCTGTTCCAATGACACATATTTACCCTCGCATAATTTTTTAGTGTCTCGCATGACGATATATAGGATCACTCGGTACATACTATAACGGGGTGCCCGGCTCGGCTCGTCCCCGCTATAATTAATTTTTATCCATAGAGCCGCCAGGGAGCGCTAGAGGGCTAGGAATTTCCGAAAAATTAGGAGTTCTGATCGGGATTCGAACCCGATACCTTCGGACTGCCAAGTCGAGCACTTACCACTGTGCTACTGAACCCACTGTCCGACCTGATAAGTCCTATTTATTTACATTTCGGTCATTCCTAGGTGGTATCCCCTCCAGCTCTGTAACGCCACGTTACAACTCCCCCGCCCTTAAACGCGAGATGCGGGTGCGAAGCATCCCATCGAGCGCAGTCCCTGCTGCTCGGAATTTGCTTGGCCCACCCGCCCCTATCTCGCTGGTACCCTCTTATGACGTTAGGCGACGTCAAGCGCAGGCGATGGTCCAGTCGGTGCCCTCCGGCGTGGTCTTCAAGCGGCGGCGGTTGCAAGTAGGGACGGAACCAGATACGGAGGGAAGCCTCAACCTCAACGCTATCTGCCTACCCAACGGCCGCTCCTACTCTAATCCACACACTCCGGAGAGGCCGTGCTGGCCGCCTCATCGCCAAGTCGGTACCTGGGCCTCGATCGGAGGCCCCACGTTGGGCGCCATTTATAACGGGGTGCCCGGCTCGGCTCGTCCCCGCTATAATTAATTTTTATCCATAGAGCCGCCAGGGAGCGCTAGAGGGCTAGGAATTTCCGAAAAATTAGGAGTTCTGATCGGGATTCGAACCCGATACCTTCGGACTGCCAAGTCGAGCACTTACCACTGTGCTACTGAACCCACTGTCCGACCTGATAAGTCCTATTTATTTACATTTCGGTCATTCCTAGGTGGTATCCCCTCCAGCTCTGTAACGCCACGTTACAATACATTGTGAATTATGATGATTATATTATAAAGACAATTATGAATGGCAGGTATGATCCATTGAGTAAAATTAATTAATGCAAATAGCAAAGGGATGGGCAGTTCTATTGTTGTAATAAAATTGAAAAAAAAATTTACAAGTACCACAAATTTGATATTCTCATTAGTCAAGAATTGTGTGGAAGAAAATATTTCTACGTAAATCTAGACGGCAGGACAATGGCCGCCATTATGAATATGCAGACACTTAGTCATGTACGAATTAATTATTTTATTATGCTGTATCGAAATTGGTATAAGCCGGTCGCCATTACTGCTTCTCAATGTAAATTCGCTGAGGGGCGAAGGCTTGCCAAGGTTTATTGAATTTAGGTGAACTAGAAACTTCATCAAGGGAATAGGTTGTGTATCTTTATCCTTGTTGAAATTTATTGCTATGATCAAAGTTGAACTTCGTTAAAATTTTTGTATTTCTATACACCTTCCGGCGTTGCGACATCTGTGGGCTGAAATGATCTGTAATTATGAAATGTTGAATATTGTATGGTGGGACATTATCGGGAAAATTAAGTCGTCAGCTGACGCTCGTCAGGGCGTCGAATGAACGTTGAATTCTCGACGAGGTCAGAGCGTTATAGGACGTCGAAGGTGACGGCCAATGGGAAAAGGATCACTTGATAAGTTATCCGCGATAAAGGGCTTAATGGTTCCTGAAATTCTTCTAAGAACATACCTTGGCAGTCTGCATGTAATTGATCGTCCAATAAAGGCATAGATACGAGGGAAAAGAGATTTTTGTGAATTTTCAAAAATATTTAACAAAAATTCATCGTGTAAAATGATACCGTGATAATTATTTTTAAAATTGATACGACGATAGCCATATAAAAAGTTAAAAAATTATTTTTTAGTTTTTTCATAAAATTTATTTTTCAAATTTTATTCCTACTAGGTCGGAGCGTCAAATAAGTGAAAAGAGGGATGCACGGTAGATAGGGTGGTTGGACACGAACAAAGGCTGCTAATAATCAATTATGACGCAACTTTATTAATTTTAGTTGCAATCGAAACAGAACGAAACTTACGTTAAAGCAGTGGATGCTGGGAAATAATCAATTTGAGTTTCGGGAGACAGATTCGTCATCGCAACTAGACAGATTCGTTTGCGTATGTTTATATATCCCTGGATGAACGTACAAGCAGAGGTTTCAGTTAGCTGTATGCACGTCATTTTTTGAAAAAAAAAAAAAAGGGAACGAAATTAAAGTTTACAGTCAAAGCAAAAAAGTGTCTGGTGGTCGCGTCACGTTCGTTTAAATAAATGTATTTTTGAGTACATAGCACAATGTTGGACGTACCTGCGGCGGGCGAGGATGAATTTTTAACAGGCTTCTGGTAGATCCTATTGGAATTTCAATGACGGCTGTATATTCCGTTGATATCCTTTTTGAATTTGAAGAAACTTTTTCATAATTCCCGAGTAGCCTTAACTCTTGTTTAACACTGTTCGGATACGTACGCGAATATTACACGTACTTTTACAACGTTACAAAGATTTCCCTAGGGACTGTTTATATCGACGGAAACAAAAAAATGTAAATTTTTTTCCATCTCAGAAAATTATTGTCGCGCGTCAATTCGACATTTTGTATTTTGACGATTTCGTAATTTCCACGAAATAAAAAAAGATGCGGTAAAAGCGGTTACGTCACGAGATCTTTCGTACTGTGGTAATATTTATTCCCTAGTCCTAGTGATAGTCACGTACTCGCGTAGGTATAGGGATTTTAGCTCCTTCCCGAAATCCCATTTTGCAAATGTTCCTAGGAGATGTAACAGGGGATGCTGGCTATGCGCCAGGAGAATAAACTTTCGTAAATCCTCTTTAGGAATGATCAATTCTCCGCGAAGCTTTGTAGAGGCGGCTTTCGAAAGAAACACCCTTATCCGTTTTATAAACTCGAGATTAAACTTTCGTCGCGCCGGTACGTGAAACGGAATGAAAATTGTATGAAAACGTTTCAATAATAATAATCGAGAAAATAAAGAAAATCAACGGTCCCTCGTGACCCGTTACGAATCACAGGACGCGTCACGTTCACGCTGCTCGACGGTTCTCGGCAAACTGAGGGATTCATCGATGAGGTTGGTATCTCTACGTTCGTGCAAAAGGCCAGGAAGGACGCTTGCGCGAATTCGTGTGTTTATGCGGTCCCTAAATATTCGCAACCCTACCTTCTTCAAGCCTTCCCCACCATCAACCCCTCTAGGCCATAGCGTGCGCGAACTGAATCCCGCGAAAGTGGGTTACATTAAGCTAGGTTAAGAAAGTGACGTGAGAAACTCGCTCTGATACGTAACAGCAAGATTTTTGTCAACGCCAGCTATCCGACGCTACCAACAATTCAACGTGGACCAGGATTCTGCGCACAGGTAATATTTAATATGTATCTCTGTAAATCTTGAAAATTTACTTACCGCCGGACGATGCGCCATTTGAAAATCCCGCCAAAACATGAGGCAACGCTAAAGCGTCACGCAACACATCAAACTAAAGAAATTCACTCTACACTTATCACTCGCTGTATCATTATAACTTGCTTCGTTACGTTCATTCACATTATCAATACCACGGAGTCCTCGCAAATACGAGATTACGTGTCTGATGGTTCTCGTGCTGAAACGTAAATCTACAGACAAAGGCTTTACTCCATGTTTTGTCTACCGCAAACCACAAACCACGTGACCTCATCGTGCTTTATCCACTGGAATTATCGTTAATCTTTCTTATACGAGGGTCTAAGCCTTGTTCAAGTTTAATCGAAACAATGAGTGTATCAGATATTGTCTAGCAACCACCGTAACCTCTGAGGATAGCGATGCACGAGCACGTTTCATCGTGCACATCAATTACACTGCGCGAATTGTAACTGCCTGGTTGTATGTACCTATGAGCTACACTGTTATACAGTTCACTGTAGCATAATACACTACACTCTTGTCGTATATACATCCACGTCAAGCACCGATTCCCAGCACAAGCACGTACTCCATGTTCGAACAATCCAAACTGCCATTTAAGACGAGCCTGAACTACGTAGTAACGCGATGGTAAACTGCACTGACAAAAGACAGATGGCGCTTTTACTGCCGAACAGGGTTACGACGATCTATGACGAAAGGGAGTAATTCCATCGAAATAATACATCGATTATCTGGCTGTGAATTCGGCGATAATTTATAATCCAATCCAATTTATAATCCAATAGTGCTGCTCCCATTATCGTCTAATTGTATAATGCTAGCCGTATTAGTAATCAGGTTAGTGCTTCACGGTTCTCTGTACGATAACGTGTTACTTCACGGTTTCTTTTCCGGACATTGTCAATGGGAATAAATAATTACTGCGTACAGTATCACTTGAAAATCATATAAAAGACAATTAATTATGGCAATAAAAAAATCATCCCTTGATCTTACATGTGCCAGGGGACGTTTGCTGGAATCCAAATGCTTTTACCCGTAATTATACCTAAATACGAATAGTAATGGCTGCTATAAATTCACTTAATCTGACTGTCTCTACCCTTGTTCGCATACGCACGGCAGTATGTATCACATGTGATCCATTAGAAACAAGTGGATATACGTCACCAGTCGGGGCACGTGCGCTTAGTAGAATAATACTTAAGGGTGTCTTTTATTTTTTTATCACTATACTTCTTTTACTCCTCAAGGTACGCAACTGATATTCCGCTTTCGTACAGGCAACAGGCTTTAATGCTACAGGAGTGCCGAAAAGAGATGCATGCAAAATTCATTTCGCCACCCTATATATTTTCGCTTATTTTGTCCCTAGATCTATGGAGGAAGAGAGAGTGACAGAGAGAGTAACCCTTCTCGGGTCGACCCTCCAGCATTTACTATACGATTTCTACCCCGGATGTGACAGGGCACATCGGCGCCCATCCTAATGCCAGGGCCGTATCTAGTGGGTGTATTTTCGTGGACAGAAAAAAAACTAATTCCGAATTTTTTCGTTAAAGCACAAACATCCCGCTGATAAGACTGATGACTGATATGATTCTCATTATATACGTATGTTACAGGTAATTTTAATTGGAGTATTTTTTATCCGAGATAAAAATATCTGCGTGCAAGAATATAGGGATCTGAAATTTATATACGGATATATATATATATATATATATATCGAGTGTATTTGACGTATGAGTATATCGAGCTACAAGATACGGGCAGGTATGCACGTACTCGGCGCTTTAGACAGCATTGGCAGCCATTGAAATTCAATTTTCAGCATTTTCCGATATCCGCTCTAAACTGCGATATAACCCTCTGACGTATACGACGTATATTATCATGTTTTCGGTCCATTACCTTTGTGTCACGTGATGAGCTGCAAATGGATTTGTAATAAAAATTATAGAAACAAGATATCTTGGGCGAACCTTGAAATAATATATGGGCCAGTAGATGTATATATAAAATTATATATATTTCAAAAATATTTAACAATACAATTTATACATAGATAATACATTTGATATATGCATACGTTATTCTGTATGTAGAATTTCTCATTAAAAAAAAAAATATTTGATTTTTAATCTATTCTGATTTACCTACTGTATTTACTTAAATAATTGATTTATAATTGTATCGTATACAAATGTTTATTGATAAATTGGATACTTCAATTTTTTACAGTAAATACATTATTTCTTGCGTTTCATCAGGTTTTACGGAAAGCAGACCTTTTTTTTTACTTATCATGCATTTCACGAGAGTCTGCTTCCGTCGGCTGTCGATATCTCAAATTGAGGCTATTATATATCCAAGATTTCTCGCACTTTTCCTTAGTTAAAAAAAATTTCAAAAGAAATTCCTAATCATTCTCTCTTCACCTCCAGTACGAACCCCGAAAATCTTTTACCTGCTCCTCTTCTTGGAGATAAAGGCAATCTTGAGGAGATTGACGACCGGAGCTTCCAGTGCTATTGATATGCAAAAGGACAGTATATAGGACGCAACGAGATTGCCAAAGTACACAATGAGCTGTAAACAAAATAAGAAAAAGAATACACGTGTCCATCTGTCAAAATGAGTTTGACAGGTAAGATAGATTAGATAAACAAAGAAAAGAAATTCTTCCCCATAGAAAATTCACTCACCACCAAACCGTTGTGCAGGTGGAGCGGTCCATCCATCTGAGTGCTGGTTATCAACATTATCACAGGATGAACCAGATAGGCGCAATACGTAAGTCTTGACAGTGGATACATAAGTCTGAGCGACAGAAACCTGTCGATCAAACTGGCAGATCCAGTGCAGCATTGTATTACTATAAAGGCTACCGCCAATGACCACGCTGTGTGTCCCAATGATGCGTATATCGAACTAACGACGACATTTAAATTTCCAGGGTACAGGCCATACACCACTGAGAACATGACAGTGGCAGAAGACAGCCAGCCGAAGATCTTCACGTACTGAAATGAGATTCGAGAAGGTTAAGGATGCTGGATCCAGTGCATAGGACGTGTAAGATTTGGTTGAACAGACAAAGTATACATTTAAGTAAATCAGTACTTGCCAGTGGAGTTTCGAGTTTGCAATTACTCTTGAACAGCAGATAACCTGTTATCGCACCTATGAAGTAGGGTCCAGCCCTGAGCCAGGGCTTGTCGTACAACTCGTCAAAGAGTGCGAAGGGTTCTTGAATCCTTAAAATTCAAAAATAATTTCCAATTTTTTTATACTATTGATTTTTGAAATTTTTTATTTTTTTCAATTACCTAGCCATGTAGTCGTTACTGTAGGCTACGGTGAAGGTTGTGAACCAGGATGAGATTATTATCAGGGCGACTGTTGTTACCACAAGTTTTAAGTACTTGACTGACAGTAGTAAGAGGAATATACCTAGTACGTAGAACTGAGTGTCGTTGGCCATATACCAGCTCCATAGCATACACTGTCAAATCATTTGATTAGATTGTCATTGTTCGAAATTGCTATTCTAACTTTGCCGGTATTCGACGGCTTTGAGTTTTACTAAGAGAGAACTATTGATTGTCAATTTAAAGGGGGCTCTTGGTATCATTATAATTTAACGCTGTTTGACTTATACTTGCTATTTGGGTATCTAAGTGTGGACTGATACTCTCGAATTGATCGTTACGATACCTTTTCTAATGGCAGATGGAATTAATTATTGGAAAACGTTTCGAGCACGGACTCGAACGTCTCTTACGTTCTGATCGGATTTCATAAATTTATTCATGCTTATATACATTATATCCGGTAGAACGGTACCAACTGTGCCAAAAAAAAATTGAGGAAAAATATCACGTAGAACCCTTATCACTTATAGATATTTGATATACATATATAGATATTGAGGATGCGGCTGGCATTTTTAAATATTATTCTTACCATCTCCGTACGTGGATACAGGGAATTCAAATAGAGCGCGTTACGCCACCAAAATTTCTCACAAGTCAGATGATCCATAATGGCTGGCGTAAAAACAGTTTTAGCCTGCGCCTGTCTCATTGCAATTTCATTCATACCCAGTACGTATAGATAGGCAGGAGTGAGTCTGTATAGATTGAATAAAAAAAAAGCTGTTAATATCATTATTAAAAAAAAAATCTAATCGCTCACTAACCTCACGAATCTATAGAGAATCATAATAAAAAATTTGGTCGCGCTCGTCCTTAGAAAATTTTTCTTATCAGTTTTCAAGCCTCCCAACGATCTGTAGTACAGTATAGTCACCAGAAGACCGCTAAGAAAAAAAAAGGTTTTACATAGCAACCTTGAAGAGAGTCTTATTTTTCCTAAAAAAAATTAATTTTCAAATTTACTCGTTTACCTGATAAAGAAAAAAGTGTCCACCGAGAAGGTAGCGTTGCTAATAGTCTGAAACATAAAGTTCCTCTCGGTGACGGTGCGAAGTGTTTTGTTCTCTGAAAGCACACGAATGATTGTTGGTGAGAAAAATTAAATCGCTTTACGAACGTCCTTACCACCGCGGCTAATCCAAGATAATACAAGATGAAAATGGTCTTACCAGCTATGGAGAAAACCTGGAGATAAGTATGGACCATGACTACCCATCCAAGAGAAAAAACACGTAAACCGTGGAGACAAGTGAGACTGTCACGTGCGGCAGGGTCAGTGCTGATTATCTTGCCGCCATTAATGGTGGGACTGAACGCCAGGAGACACCTTATCCAGAAGCCTGAGTGTATCCGGCAGTAATAACACGAGTCAAGGATAATAGCGTTGCGCAAAGGATAGAACAAAGAAGATGAAAAACAAGAGGGCAATGTGATACGTGGAAGAAGGAAAAAAGTGTTAGTAATTGAAAATTTAATATCATTCGGATCAAACCTTTTTCACGCTTCTCGGCTTGACGCTCCGCCAACGCTGTGTTGTTTATTTTCTCGATCAATTCCTTCCCGTTGTCCTGGACTATCGAGATCCTCCTCTCCTCCGAGCAATTCTTGTCGGGATACGTGCTGATCCTCTCGTTGTTGTTACTCGCGTTTGACGTCTCGAGATCGGGATCCTCCGAGTCGTTTCTGTAGTGCTCGTAGAGGGTGGCGCCGATCATCAGGAGGAGCACAGCGGCGCCGACGGCACTGAAAGTCGAGAGAGGTCGATTTGCAAAAGCGTCGAGCCTTGGAAGAGATTCCTTTGGAGAGCCAATTATAAAGATTGTATTTATAGATTTTTTATATATATAATACGCCTTATCAAAAGTGCAGCCCTTATCGATAACGATACGCAGGGACCCTGTCTCGGGGTGACTATCGGCTACCAGGGCTATTGTAGGACTCGGTTGATCATTGGACCAAGTGCCTGAGCTATGCTGCAAGGGTAGGTGCATTCTATGGGATTGCTATGGGAATTCAGAATGCATTTGCAGGTACAGGGAACGTTGAGCTGGTGGAGTAGTATAGGGAGTCTTTGTGATTGGTGGAAGATTAGGGGTTATTATCGTTAATGATTTTTTTTTTTCTTAATTAGCATTTACGGATACGTTTCGTCTTAAGAAAAATTCTTTCCCTTAGTTTTAATTAAGAAAGTTGTTACTATTAAAAATCTCCTTGGTTTATCTTCACGTTGTATCTTAGTATGCTGTAAAATGTTTCAGTGCCGCTGGAAAGGCACCAATTCCGGGTTCAGGATTTAGCCAAGGGATGCTAGTCGTTCGGTAAGCGCCAAGAAGAAGGGTAGCTAAGTTATTAAGTGCGCCATTGTTTCGACTGACGGTGTCTATAGTCACGCCGTTGTTATTCGCACGGCGTAACTAGGTTAGATAGACACTTGCTTTTAACTGTCATAATAATCCTTGCTGCTTCGAAATGGTGTCACTGTGCCGTTTTTGTGAAGGAAAATGGGTTTAAAAGAAATCTTAAATTTTAAGGCGTTTTTCGGGAGCAGCGACTACGGATTAAATGGATCACGGGACAAAGTGCTCTTGACAAAATTATTTACCCTCTTTCCAGCCTCCGCAAATACAACGGACCATATATCTTCCTCTAAGAGATAATCGATGACGAGGACACATCTGTTAGGTAAATAATTACCGTTCCTTAAATCATCCCTTAAGCCCAGGTCAATTAGTCACTGAACCACGATTTCATAAAAAAAAGTACTTTTATCCCCATCGTGAAAAGTCTATTAAAAGGGAAAAACGCTTAAAACTTCAAAATTTATATTTCAAATTTCCCGCCGAGTCTGACAGCCCTTTTAAAATTAACCGCCAAACGGAATTCGATAGTCACGTGACGCGCGCACAGTACGATCTGACGTCAAGTGCACTCAAGAAGTAAACTTAAACTTTCTACAACGAATGTCCAACGAGTACAGTCCGTTTTGACAGAAATAAATGGGTCAATAATCGCATATAACACGTAACGGGTTATTCAACTCAAACGTCTGAACCCAGCCCATTTGATTCACGTAGTAAAAACAACGTTCGGCTGGCGAGGTTAGACCGAATAACTCGGTATGCCAGTGTCAAAACTACAATGAATTTAACCTACGAAATCCTTAGACCGCGAATCGCACAATTTATATTTTTCATACGAGATTAATATTTACCAGCAACTACCGGCACAAGCAACGTTATACCGCACGCGTAATATTCCCGGATCTTTAACGAGCTCCCGAGGGAATATTTGCCTAGCACGGAACACGTAGGTGGTAGGATATTACTCGTGCTGGCGGTCATAATTTTACGGGATACCATAGCACCAGCGTAGATACGGCTAGCTGAGTTTTATGGCGTTAAAGGTTCAGCAGGTAGGCCAGTCATCAATAGCTGACTATACGCGTATAAAGGCATTGACTATTATCACGTAACAGAAGCCAAATGTTTACAAACGAGCCCGTACACGGTATAGGCCTATAGAAATTCATACGAGTGTCCAATCAGAATACCTATATACTCCGTGTTCAAGTTTCACGGTTACCCATAATGCACGGTCATTATCTACAGAAGGTTAGGTACTTTATGGTTTCCGAACGAAGTCATTTTCTACGCTCGCTATTCGCGTAACCAACTGGCCGTCTGTGCGCAACAAAGTCCTATTGAAATTTGATGCTCGAACGAGATCGAACTATTTTATATGTTCACGGTGGTCGTGATGCAGAAACACAAGGTACTGTTTGCCCTAATATTGTTATTATTACCCACCTTAAAATCTATGGTTAATCACTACCGATTAATGTACGTCGATGCCCATGATGCACCTGCGCAAATTCCCACATACACGTGTTCGGGTTTATCGTATACGAAAGTCGCTGCGTTAATGAGAAATTTAGCCACGTGCAGTGTTCGAGTTAACAAGGGATTTCCAAGCTTTTAATCGGGGGGTTCACTTTGTTGGTAGCCATGAACATTTCAACCCTGGGAATTTGTCGTGCCTGAAGGCAGCAGCGGTCTTTTTGACTGATATTAATTTATAGAGAATTTCATATCAAAATTCAGATATTGAGAATTTTACGTTTTATTTTAATTTTACTCTTTTTTTTTCATTCTCTTTTTTTGACTTCTATTTTTTGTTTTACCACCAAATGATATATGGCAAAAGCTCTCTCGCGACAGTGCTCCAGTGAGCTTCTGACTTAACGGGCAGATGTTTCATAAGAGTGACAAAGGTTCAGGACCGTAAAGCCGTCTTGGTTAAATCCCACGGAATTCGAACACGGAATTCGTGGCTATAAGAAAAAAAAATTTCAAATTTTTTGTAATACCTAGAAATACTGATTCGAGACACGCGAGGAGTCGATGCTCTATATAGATATCAGGAGCGAATGCGAGATTGAGAAATTTATTTGTTTCAGGTAAAAACGACAATTTGCCAATTTACGGTAACGAAATTCACTGACGTCTAGAACGGGAATGCAGTTGATAGTGCACTTTCACTAGTGGACTTGAGGCTTTCTATAATCTTGCGTAATACAGGGACAACGTGCACCGGTTACACTCTTAAGTAAGGTAACAATATATATATACATACAAATATACTATTATATTACACATATGGGTGCAAGCATATATCTATATATCTATCTATAACATGCATTCGTATATATACGTATATACAGCAAGTAAAACCATCAAGAAAATTGGGTCACTATTTCATCGAGCTGACACTGGGGGATGGACATTTTCAATTTTATTAGAATGGCAACCCTGACAGTATTACCAATTCCCTATCAGTTTTATCCCACTGACGAATTCGACCCGTCAGATCGGCTTTTTGAATTTAACTAAAAAATAAAATTACTGTAAATATTAGCAGCTGAGCTCCTGCTGGTCATGAAAGTTATACCAGTTTGCAACATGACGTGTAAAAGTCGCACGTAATTTTCCATAGACTTTATAATCCTTACAAAGATCGTCGACTTCGCGATGAACATTAGACTGTAAAATAAAAGGTCGCCCATCGCTCGTACAATAATTTACGCTGGACTCGTAATAATAATATTAAAAAAAAACCTCGTTAATCAGAACGATATAGATTGTAACTCGCCTTGAACTGTATATAAAATCAAGTAATTCTATTCATTACTCATATATATTAGTCTATGCCAATTTACTAAAACCAAACGACAGCCATTCAAATCCTCGAGTATGTCCCGCCTAAAATCCGTTTCGATAAAATCTACCTCGATTATTACGTAATGCTTCATTTCCCCGTTCCATCGGCATTAATCCGACCGCCAAGTAATATCCCCAATTCGTTACTGGCAAAACGACTCGCTACCGAGCCAATTAGCAAAGCTAATTAGTCGAGGAGTAAACGTTCCCTCGTATTAAATCATCGGCCATTGCCAACCCCGTATCACGAAATATCTTTCATAGACGCGAAGTATCGTAAGGGATGAGAATTTATATTTTTTTTTGCAAGAAATAAGTGTACTGGAAAAACGGCGGGAATAATTTGAAATTCAAATAAGCTACCGTTCGAATTATCATAAGGTATATGCTTTCGTCCTGTTTTATCGAACGTATATCGATACCACGCGAGTCATAGAATCGATACGTGAAATTTCGAGAAGATTTTTTTCACCGGAATAAAAATGGCCGACCGCCTCGTGACGTCAGTTAATAGTCGCCAAGCTGCTTACGTACGGTGTGGACGTGAGTAATGCAAATGGGGGCTGCGCAAGCACCTGAACCATTTACCCGCTGTGGATTAGGTTAAAGGAAGCTTAGTAGATATACTCATTTACGCTATATACTCCCGTCCTCGTTTGTATCCTCGTGGTCTTTCTTTGTCTTGATCTCATTTGCTTTTTTTTGTTCTTTGTTCACTTTTCTTTTTATGCCTTCTCTTTTCTATACTTCGACCCTCGCGAACGCGTTGAACGTTTCACTTTGTTTTTCCTTGAGCTGTCTCGAAGAAAAATTTGTAGCTTCCTATATATATATATATACTAATCCATAATGCATCCCGTATAACGCGTGTCCACTATGTTACTACTGGTGTTGTGACCGTGTTAAATTGTGCAATATAGATACGGCCTATCCCACCAGTGCACATTGTACTTAAGAAAAAATTGATTCGGTGTGAAAGCCGCGAAAGCCGCGTAGAGTAACGCACTCGTGACGCATACGTTACATATGTTACGTACGTGAAATCGAGCGATTGTGATATTAATATAAGAATTAAAAAAAGTGCGGAATGGGTGGAATTATTGTACGGTGAATTTTGAGAATTGCCAAAAAAAGTTTTTAAATTTGTAATTTTTTTTTATTATCACATATCTACGCAGTGATTTTTAATCGCCGTGTTTGGAATGTGCAATTTTTTTATTCAACCCCCCCCTACCGTCAAACGGATTATTAACGTTGGATCGCCCTATGCAATTTATCGTAAGGCTAAGTAAAATGTCACTTATAGGTATACTCAATAGTGCATGACGTAGTTCATTGCGCAAGGTGCAGCTTGGTCGATTCTGTCGAAAGAAAGTGCAGAAAGTGTTACACGCGTGCGTACTCGTACGACTTGTGACTTGCAAATACGTTGGTATCTCATATTCGGTACAGTAGATATTTTTGCGAAGCGTCGAGCTAGAAAATTTTCGAAAATATTTTTGTCACTTTGAAAATTTTTTCCGAGCACTAGTCAATCTTGCAAATTAATTTCGAGGTGATTTGCCAAATTTAATTTTTGAAAATCCCGCCAATCTTTCAATGGTCGCTCGTGGCGGTAAAGGTCAGCCGACGACTTTCTCAAAGTGCATCTAGTCGACAGAGTCAAACTGGTGGCCGAGAGGTCAGAGGGGTAAACGGGTTCCGTGAGTTCCAATGCAAGCGGAAGTTGTTCCCGGATATCCGGAAGTCATCGTATACAGCATTTACGGGCAGCTTTCGAAACGAGGGGAAGTTTGCTTGGCGATTCCGTCGAATCGATTTGAACGAGGCCGCCTTAAGGTTTGAGGATGTGTATAAATAGGTATTAATAATTTACTCACGATAGTATACAGACTTTTGGGTCCGTCCATGGTGTATAGTCATTGGCTGGGACTGACTTGATGGACGCTATATGAATTTTGGGGCCTGATCCATGGTGGGTGGTATTGCCAACCTTTTCCACCCTATCGGCACTGGCCCTGAGCATGGACATCAGGTCGTCCCGGTCGCACGTTGCGGGTAGGCATAGTCCCAGAAAAATTTGTCGCATCTGCGAATAAAAGTGGGTCATTTGTGTAAGAGATTTTTTTCGCAGGGAAAATAAAAAGGAAATCTGCAAAAAGTACTGAGAAAATAAAAACAGGGGATTCCCCCTTTGAAGAATCGAGCAGAAGTAACGTGTAACGAAGAACTTTGTAGGTCCGATACTGTGTACGTTGCATTGAAGTTCAAAGGGGGTTGTTTTTGGTAACACTTTAGACGCGGCAAACGAGGCAGGTTGGCGGGAAAATTCAAAGGTGTTTGGCAAGCGAAGTCTTCGAGAACAAAAAGGAAAGTTGGTAAAGAATTTCGTTAATGGAGGACACGTAGGAGGAGAAATAAGGGTGGAAATAAATCCTTTGAAAAAAATTCACTATTTCCTCCCCTCGTTCGAGGCAAATATTTTTCACTCGGTCTACCATCTTCGCATTATTATTTTTTACTTTTTCCTTCAGATGTTTCTCACCTATTCGTGATTTCTTTTTTTATTTTCACTTCTCAGCCGCCACCTTCATCCTAGTTCCCTTACTCGATACACCCCTTATGCCATACTGCGCGCGCACCTTTCATTAAATCTACCTGCTACACACGTCCGATCCACTCCCTAATCTTTTTCAGATCAAAGGATCTGGGATAGCGTAAAAAAAAAAACATGTACGATATGGAATAAGCGAGCCTCGTGTGTGCGTATATATATATTTACAGATTTATACAGATTCTTTGTCGAGGTTATAATTATCCTATGACGTATAATCGATACATCCCTTGTAGGATGATATAGATGGTGAGATTAAAAAATAGATAAAAAAATACATTGAATAAACTAAAAGATAGATAAGAGGGATGAAAAATAATAATTGAAAAAAAAAATCCGGAGTTCAAAAATAAATCGACGAGGGTGTAGTTACCCTTCGTTGCACCCCTAAAAAAATTTTAAACGAATCCATACAAATCGCGGTCAACCCTTTAAGGTGGAAAAAAAAGAATCTAGGATTAATAACTAGCCTTCGTTTTTTTTATCTATTCAACCCCTATTTACATTGGGAGTTCAGTTTCACCATTTTTCACTGTTGCATAAGTACGCTTTTGGACAAGTATATGTTTTACTTGGAAATACGGGGTTTTTAATATTAAGGTTCTCTCGAGGTAAAATTTTTAAATTTATTTTTATTCCTACCATCGTTTCTCACTAGCGCGAGATACACTGTCAAATATTCATCAACGTTTCTCAGGTTGCTCGTGGCAGTTTCGACAATGTTCATTTGTATCCTCAAACTTTTATAAAAATTCCAACGCCAGCAATTTCAGGGGAGAACTCAAGTTCTCATGAAGGAAATTTCATTTATTTCACTTGGGAAAGTCAGTGCTCACCGAAGGCGCTACATCCCTTGGTAACGTCAGGTACATCCTGGCTACATGGAAGCGTACCCTATAGGGTGGCACGTTTTCGGGGGTGACGAAACTCTCATCGCTGTTCGTACCATTGAGCTCCTTACAAAGGGTACTTGATCCCAGCCAGAAATCATTTCCGAAATAAAATTGAGAGGAGTATCGTCCACTGGCATCTGACACTGTAAGAAAAAAAAAATATAACAAGTGATGATAAGGGGAAAAAATCATAAATAAATTTTAATGTAAATTTTTCAATTTTTCAATTTTATTGAACTCGAGGAACGGTTGAAAATTAAGAAAATTTAAATTTTTGATTTTCAAAAAAAATTTTGACGTGTGTGTTATTTTTCCACGTGTCACGTGCTTTATTTAGTCACTTCCACATACGTGACTCCATTTACGAATTACGTGACGCGAGTTGTTTGAGGTTCAGGCGGAGACTGCGAAAAGTGCTTTAACCGGGTCAAGAAAAAGGTATACTCTTCCTGCAGAAAGATACACCGGGTTGACCTATTGACCTCGCGTTAAGAAAGGACTCCGTCTAACGATAAAGTTTAATGCGTTAACTCTCTCGTATATGTAATACAGGAATTTATAAGGGACTAAGGCGTTTTGGATTCTCACTCGAATTGCCATAACGGAAGGTTCATTGCCAGTTACGTAAACTGTACGTAAAATCAACCGTCGAGTAGAAAGTGCAATCTGTGGTTGCTGCTCGAGTTATACTGTGGGTTGTATATCTATATTTAGTTGTTTGCCGAGGAAACGACAATTTTCTCTTATTAAAAGAAAAGTTATTAAACCGGTACGATCAAAGGACGTTGCACATAAACGAGATTCGATAGGATCGATACTAATTATCGAACACGATTGAGTTTTGTCACGGGAACAAAAGTGCTGGTAACAAAGGAATAGTTGAAAAATAAATAGTATCAGATGAGAAAAAAAAATTCAAAAAAGTTGTCCATCAAATGTTTGATGGTAAAATAGCAAATTAATTTTTGATTGTTTAATTTTTTTAAAATTGATTTAATAATAATTAGATCTTAATGAAAATTCAATAATAGCCGCGATTTATCTTTTGGTAATTGGCTATCCTGAAATCTTGGCTTTTAATTGGTAGGTCTTGCGTAATCAAGGATAACGTGTTATACGGGCTTTTCTCTTTCTACGCCTCAAGGCGCGTTCACATAAACATCACAATTTACGGTTGCCGACTTACTTTTCGCGGACCAGAGTTCGCCGTCTTTTAAACTCCCAAGAAACCAGTCCATGTCCTTCCTGCAATCGCCCACTAGTTTTCCCGGGGCTTTTAGCCATTTCAGTGGGTCGTAGAGATCGGCGAGCCACTTCACGCTGTTGCCGCTAGGTTCGAGCTTTTCGTTCATAAAGTCGACGTCCAGATCGCGCGGCTGTTTCTCCTCCTCGACCGTTGCCAACTTCAGATAATTCTTCCAATCGAGCTCCGGATTGTTTTTACTGAATTCTATCAGCGGCAATCGGGAATCCTTCGTATCGTTCCTCTCGGTCGAGTTCTCGTTCGAGCTGAAGTTAGGCACTATCACTTTCGTCGATTCTTTTCGAGGTTTGCTCAGACGTTGGATGTTCGACTCGTTTCCGGCCGTTGACATTTTTACGAATAACAATACCGACACGACCACGTAATATTTAGTCTTGATGGCCATTGTTATTATTTATTTATAAATATCTTAATATTAATTGTAACGAATTTTTTCGAAATTTTTCTCCAATGACAATTTTTATTCTTTTATATTTTTATTATTTTTTATACTTTTTATCCTGTTTACTTCAAATATCGTTTCATCGTCTTTTATCCATCTTTCTATGGTTGGTAATATAATACTATATATATCAATATTAATAAAAAAATATATATCACAGTGCCTAAGGCTTCGTATAGAAAGGAATCGACTGTTATCACGATTTATAGTACCATAGGGACTTTCATGACGTCATTTTCTAATCTATATAGTAATCTTTTCACGAAAGTATCTATCCGTAACAAATCCAAAGAATCTCTTACAATTCCACAGCCTCACAATTACCCCACTGCACTCTTTAGCAATATTACTTCCTTGCATAAGTCGAGCACCGATAGGCAGTGAGTGAAATGAAGAAAAAATAATTTTTTTTTTATTATAAATTCACAATTTTTTTAATACTGATATTTATCAAAAAATTTTTATTAATCACTAAATTTTTTTTTAGGCCCACGAAGCTGTTGCGCGTATGCAGACGATGAGTATCACGTACTGAATGAAGCGGATCGACATGCAGCTGTATTCCTTGCTTGCCGTTCCCCTTTCTCCGAGGGAACAACATTTCCTTAGTGGTAGCAAAATCACGGTATAGGCCAATCGAGCATTTATTTATTTATATTTAATCACTAATGATTTTTTACTTTTATATTATTAACATTTTTATTTAAGACTTTCGAGGTACTATATAGGTATATCTATATATGGTATGATTTCGATTATAAAAATTATTAAATAATTTCTCCATGCAAATACAAAATTTATTCAGTATTTTTTTTTTGGGAAATTCATGGGTCGCTTTTACGTCATTCAGAAGTCTGCACGTGTCTTCTGTCAGTATAGTTCGTGCTTAATAAAATCTCTGCAGAGGACGATGATTCTCCTATGGAATTTCATTTTACTCGGACGGAAGGAAACTCGAAATGGTAAATTTGTGGTTTTCACGTGACAGTTTGATATATGTATATATGAAAATGGTAGATAGTAATCCGACGTAACAAAGAAATCAGATTTTCAGAACGATTGAGGAGCAAATGTCAAAATTTCAAAACTATTCTAAAAATAAAGTCCGTCCAAGTTTATCGAATGAAATTTTTGTAGAAAGAAAAAAAAATATACAAGGAGAAATAAAAAACAAACTTTTCTTCATATATTCTTTGGTAATAGTCCAGGATCAGGCTAACCGTCCGTTGCAATAGAAATGGCTCAGAATGATTGATTTCAGGGTGGTTCCACAGGAACGTGATGCGGGATAAATCGGTGTAGTGGCAAATTTCAAGATACCACGCGAACTATGAACGCTGTTATTTTCTTGGATATTTTTTTTGTGCTTTCACGTCTCAGCTTATCCTATGGGATAAACAGCAGATGCGATCTATGTGGTATACGTTATTTATATAGCTATTATATAGGTCGTGTTGGTTTACCGCACTTTAACCAATAACATCCCCTTTATGATTTCATCCATAAGATTCCTGACTGCTGCGTCTTGGCGAACCAGTAAAAATTCTCGTTCAAGTTTCTCCTGATGAGCGTCGCAGCGCCTTTAACTCTTGGAAGACTGCTTTTACTACAGGAGGATCCGGTCTTGCTGGACTTATGCAACGGAGCTTTCTATCTCACTGGTCAGAGTCAGCCTGGCAGCAGGATGCACAAGATATTTGGTATGTATACAAAACGTATTGATACAGAAAAAAAAAAATCTGCATACTTTCTTTAATACGGAGCTACAAGTCTGTTTTATATAATAAAAAAACTCTCTTTTTAAATATTCGCGCAATTTTTTTTATACGATTTATTGGGATTTACGAAAAAAAAAATACGACGTGACTCGACTAATCTTGCAGGTGAATATATTTGAAGGTTACGTAAAAATCAAAGAGCCGATAACTCTACCCATAGCGACTGCTTGATCCCTCGTGTTAGCCTAGTTTCGTACTGTCGTATATTTACCTTTAATATTTTTTTACACTGCTTTATTTATCGCGCGGCCATATTTCTTCTTGCGGGATTAACGAATATATATTAAAAGCGGAGTAATGAAAAATTATCGCTCCAGCTACTTTGTATACACGGCTTTATATTCGCGTAGGCGAGAAACCGCAATGCTTGGTGGTCGTCGCCACCAAACAATCCCCGTACGAAACAGCCGCAAGATCATTGGTGAATAATGCACGGGGGTTGGTAAAGATTCTCCTGGTAACTGTCGTTTACGTGCTGGCCGCTTTAATTTCACGTACCATTTCGCCACGGTAGATAGAATCGTGCTGTGCTCGGTCGCCCTTTTAAAAATACACGTTAACGTACCGCTCGCTTGAGAATACGCCTTAGGACTTCTAATTTCTTTAATTTCCTGAAAACGAAAATAACAAGAGCAAGAAACGAAGCGTGTTTCCTCAAAGAAATTCTCACGGGACTCTTAACAGTATTTTTTTTCATTTCTGAAATAAATATATATTGTGACATAAAGCAAGGAAATGAATTTTTTTTCTCGAAATATTCAATCATTTTTTATTTATTTATCATAATTTTTTTACGCTTCCACCATTCACTCAAAAGGTAAACAGACCGGACATCTTATGAGATACGATGTCACGCTTGTCAGGGTATCTAAGACATACAAATGGACTTTACCCAATGAAATGCTATATACAGATATACTGTATATCAGAATCGCACGACACAAAATCCACGGGTATGTCTAGCCTATTTATATTAAAGCCGAAGCTTCTAAGCTTGTAAGTTCTATCGGTAATCGGTTCTTTGAAATTGCAGCACTAGTGGCGCCATCCGCGTCTAATGTCATAACGACACTGCGATGGGGTTGTTATTGTGTTTTTTAAGCTCCACATAATACAGGCTAAAGTATATATTTATATAGTGTGGTACAACGTTATGGAGCCATTTATGGTACATTTAAGTGCTGTTTATTTTGATAAGATTCAGGTTAGTGTATATTATGCACCATGATTGAGTTATACGTATAATTTCGTCGTATGACTACAGCCTTCAGTTTTCATGGGATATAATTATTTTATGGTGGACACAAAATAAAAAGTCTATAAATTAATATTATTACAAAACTATTCTTTTTCCTCGTATAAGTCATGTTTATTACATAGAAAGAACGGAGAGTTTACGAGCATTCATTTACACCGCTGTAACTAAAACCCATAAATAACATGAAACAAGGAATAAAAAAACACATAGCTATCTTAATTCCCGTGTGACTCTATCCAGTATCCCGTCAATATTTCAAATAGTTTACAGCAATCTCGTTAAAAATACGTCATAAAGCAAAACCGATGGCACAGCGAGTGTAAAAACCGTGGCTCCATCTGTCGGCGATACTACGAAGTCCAAGGCGAAAGTACGTCAGGTAACTGTAACCCCGACACGAGACCGAAAGCAAAAGTAAAATAGAATTTTCCAGGAAATCTAGTAAAATACAAAAAGGCAAAAGCATTAAAGTAAGACTGAAGCCATCGTTAATTACCAGATAGAAAAAAATAAAGTCAAAGCCTCTATCGCCGCTGTAAATAACGATCAGGGACGGTTATAACCTAGAAAAAAAAAACATTGTTTTGTCCAGGAAAATCCACGGCTACAGAGGCAGCCAATGGTTATCGTTCGTTTCAAGCCTGCGTTGACGGTTAGTACCCATTCACTATAGCCGCGAGACTATACACAATTGACTATAGTCGCGTCACAAGGAAGGAGTCAAAGTAAAACGACTAGTAGCTACGCCACTGTACATTTAACACACGGGGATATAGTAGAGGAATACGGTCGAGTTCGGGTACAGATAGTAGAGCAAGTCAAGATGGATGCTCGGGAGCCGACGGATTTCGGTATGGATTTTACCGCGTGATTTGTGGGTATGGGTTGTGCGTCTTGGTGAAACGAACAGTGGTGGGTTTTTTGGTGTATATCCTAGTAACGCGACGAGGTTGATTTTACCGGTATGGGGTTTTAGTGCCGGAGTGTGGACCAGTTATGAGAAAAACATCTGCCAGGGAAATATCGGCGGCCTTCTACAATGGTGGATAACAATTGCATTATCGAGGGAAATGTCAAATTTCGCGACGGCAAGAAGGTATGTACCCTGGCTCGTTTATTACTGTGTGTATATCCGTATATTTTTCAATAGCAAAAGAGCGAACGAGCGATTCGAATAGCTAGAGGCACGGGGAATAGAAATTTTTGACAGTTTCTACCCAGCGTATAATGAGTCCGACTAGTGCAATTCTTCCTGGGAAAGAGGATGGTTGTAAATGGCACAATGGCTCAGGCGTCGCGACGTCTTTCCTTGGTCTTGCGAAATGAAGCAAGGATTCCTTTGGAGCTAGGTTTCCTTTTTCTTTATTTTACAGACAGTTCACTCTGACACACTTGTAATTATTTTTTATTGTAACAGGTCGCACGTACCTGAACTTGATACTTTGCAGAAGACATTATGTAAGGCTAGTTGAAAATCGTTATCGGGATCAATTAAGATCAATTGAAGTCGGACCCTGTCCAGTGGGAAAGTGATGCCATCAGCTTTGGAGAATAAGATACATGTCTATTGGGCAATATAGGGCCTGGGATATTTGAGCCCGCTTCTATTTTTCTATACCCGATAGCCCAGTATTAATGGCCCGGCATTAAGTACCGATTGGGAACGATAATTCGGAGGAGAAAAAAGAACTGGAACGCGCTCCAATAAATGGGGAGTAATGCGTGACATTTTCTTTTTATTGTTCGAATTTCCAAGCACCCTTGACGCCTTTCATTTGTCTTTTTTTATTCATCATCCAGTTCTCATCCGGCGTGCGTACGCTTTTTTACGGCCGTTTGCATATTGCGATATTAGATATGTTTACCATAATGTCAGCGAAATTGGGGCAGACTCAAAATACCTGATAAATAACAAACCGCATGTACCTCGTGCTTGTCGAACGGTGGGAAAAAATGTCAAGACAAACATTAACGTTGAATTTGCAAAAGGAATTGTAAACAACAGTCTCAATGCAACGTGCAAAGTTCTGCTGATTTTGATAAAGAAAATGTCTGCTAGCTCGAGACTCATAATTAATCTCAGTCAAGATAATACTCAATAGTTGCTTGTAAAGCTTTAGTCTAATCAGTCGCAGCTTCTTAGACTGATCGAGATAAGCCTTAGGTCGATTCCCCGAATTTACGACAGATGAAATTTTGCAAAAATTCTTTACAAAGCAAATTTCAAAATGACTTCAGCACGGTTACAACCTGCAATAACGTTTTATCTGCATCCGTTCAAGGATACCAACTTTTATTCTCACGTAAGCGTTAAACATTCTACAAGCACGGCATAGCATTGTATTGAGAATATAACCAGTCATTGTGTCGAGAAGAAAAAGTAACATGTTCGTGGAAAAAGTAATTGCGACATTGAATTCGTTGCATTCTGGGTCCTTGAATTTATTCTCTGTTGATTAAATAAAAAGTCATCCGCCATTTGTAGAGGCTCTATATGTACAGCTGTAGGCAAAAGAAGGTAGTATTTAAGTTTAAGAAGGGATATAACGCACCTTTATTTATGCCCCAATTGTAGCTCAGGGAATGAATGGTCTTTTATACATAAAAATAGAATATAATTATATCGTTCATGAGTTCGACAATGGCAGTTGCCATAATACAATATTATAATTGTACTTACAATTACAACAATGCATTATTGTGAAATCTTGAAGAATGAATTTATAGGCAACTTCTGGAAAGCTCTCCACGTCTACGCCTGAACTTTCCGTGCACAGCACAATGAATTATTTAGTGACAATTTCTCAGAAATCTTTTTACCGATAACAATTTTCTCTTTGCAACCGTTACTGCTACCAGTTGTACCAAATAGCGGACATTGATAGTATCGCTTTACAAAAATATTGGTTATCCACCACCAAGATTACGACCTTAAAAGATAAGTGTACGTTCCGGTGTGAATGTACCTGTACAGGTATATCGACGTATAAGGAAAAAGGTTGCAGATAAAAAAATGAAAAAAAGAAAGTATCCACTATCTCGTTATCTAAAACACACAAAGTGCAGCATTTCACTGTTCCAATTTATCTAACTTATAATTGCCACTCTTTTACTTTCTGTTGTGAACCTTAAGCCTCGTTCACAGTGTTAATTATCGTACGACTTGACCGATATACCATAGACGTGCTTTAACGAATATTTCTTACGTGATTGTTATTGCAACCGATATATAACTTATATATATTTAATTTCTTTTTCAGTGGAAGTCGAGATGGTGTGTCATGAGAAAATTGTCGCCGGTTGCAGGTAAGGCTTAATTTACAATTTAAAACGCTGTATTATATTACCAGTGCATAGAACAGAGAAATCAAGAAGACATAATAAAACACTTGACTGAATGACAGCCGTTTCTAAGAGACGGGGATGCGTCGTGCCTGAGTGATTTGCATATATAATATTTAAAAAAAAATATTAACATAAACAGAAGAGAAGGGAAAAAACATTATGCAGGAAGTCGCAGTCTCGAGGAAGAAACCAGCCATCGCTATGCCCAGTTCCGTTTTTCAGTCTTATGTTTTTTTTTTTTTTTCCTGAACTTTATAACACCACGTACTTATTCGGGCTCCTTTCTTATTCCTAGGTCGTAAGGTTGTCGCACTGGCAAACATTACCATACGTGAATATGCGCACGTTAAGAGTCACACGTCGATATAAATATTCCATCAGACATTTTTTCCACTTCGCTTAAATACCACTAAGACTAATTACGGTTAACAGTCATTGATCCATCTTAAAGATAAGAAGATGAACGTTCTTATCGTATCGATTAATAAGTGGAAAAAATTTTGGATTTTAAGGTAAAGTCGAATCCAAATTTTTATCACGCTTCGTACAACCTGTAAGCCACAACCGTTACCATACAGAATTATAATTTAAACAGGAAATATAAGGTGGCGATCTAACCTCAAAACTTTGTTACCAAAATCCTCGTACGTATTTCCGTTTTTGAATATTATTATTATACATACACAGTCGTACCGAGTGATAACAGCAGTATCCGTGCATTTGCATAATACCGCACGTGATAATTACAATGTACAGTCCCTGTCACAAGTTCACGTACACTCAGGTACAATGGTCTATTAAGCGAGACGATACGTGGTCCCGCAGGAAGCATAATTATTATAATAGCCTCGGTAGTAAATACCACGGCGTCTCGTTTTCTGCATCCGCGACGGACGCTCGGGCGAACGCGTCGACTCGTTGAGAATTCAAAAATAAAAAGGGAATAACGACTTCTGGCGGGAAGAGCCTTTTGAAAGCCGTGCAAAGGCGTATGACGTTACTGGCCCGACATTAATTATTATTTCTTTTTTATCTTTCTCCGTCAGCGCCTCCTCGTCGTACTAACTGAGTTTACCTGCGTCAACGAAACGTGGCTAATTACTGTGAAAACAAACGATTGCCGACGCTCGCCCGTCGCCTCGTGTAAACGCGGTCTGCGACTACGTCACGCGTTGCTAGGAGATTTTAACATTCTGTACGCCGTTGAAACTAGTTGTTTATTTAGGTTAGGCTATATTATATATGTATATATATATATTTATTATTTTAAAGTAACACTACCATCAGACGTTATTACCTAATACCGTTCGGTCCCACCGTCATTAAATCTGGATTCCCTCGGTCTAGCTAATTTCGACATATGCCAGTGATAAAAGTAACACGAGTAGTAAAAAAAAAAAGAAAAAGCGTAACCCACGTGTCACTTAAGAACCGCATTTTCTTCTGCCCTAACTAAAACCATGACCCTCTGAAATATACTCTCGGTTATCGGGTCGGACGAAATTCAGTCTAAGAATTCGTTCCTGGAAGTCAGTGCCATATGGCGGCAAGGGAAGCCCGGTAAAGAAATAGCTAGAGAAATACAGTGGAGGGGTATGCGTAGGGGGTAGAGAAGAAGGAAAAAAAAGGAGTCTAGGTATAACGTATCATTACGGGCTAAAGTGACTCGTGTGTAAGTGCAGCGTAAGGCGACGTACTGTTACAGCGTATATAAATTATCCTGAGCTAAATTCGTAGGTTGAAAATAAAAAAAAATACTCGTTAAGGGGATCAATAAGTTTGTATAGTCAGTCGCACCGTGTACGAGCCTATAGGTCTATATATTTTGTATGGCGATTCTACAGAGGCAGAGAAAACTTTTATCAAGAGCCACTCGACTGGCTGCTCTGGCTTGGCTATGCGTGTGGGTATGTAGGTAATGGCTGGAAAGTTTTAATAATTTTGATCGACTCTTATCTTGGGGATTTAACGTGAACGTGGGAAATGCGATTAATCAATAGCGGTATCCTGGGTCAAAGTTGAGGTTTTGACCCTTGGTTAAAATTGTGGCTGGATGGATGGTACAATTATGGTTGGTAAATTAGGATGAGGAAACGTGCTGATTATGGGTAGATGCACGTTAACGAGATGAAAGATAGGGACTAATTAAGGGATCTATTAATGGGCTAATCTATTGCTTTCAGATTGTCTACACTTGCAGCTGTACGGCGATAGTAAGGACAGATACAAGCAGAGCCAGACCAAGGCGTCACTCAGCCTCCAGCACTTCCTGGGGGTCGAGAGTGGGTTCACCCTCGACAAGGAGTCGAATACCATTGCTATAATATGTCAGGATGTAACGGTGGTCCTGGCCTTTGACACGAGAGAGCGGCTGATCCAGTGGCAGGTCAAGATATCAAGTAATTTGGGTGAAGGTAGGTCGGGAGGCTGAGGTGGAAGGGAGATATTTATAAAAAATAAAATTAGGCGACTGAGCTATTTATTTCATCTTTGCAGATCAACAGTTTCTAATTTTGATCTCAACCGCACCGGCCAAGGCGAAGCTGTCGAATGGTCCAGCCCATCTTCACGTTCAGGACCGTCGATTTTGCATTACCGTTGGGGTACCGCCAAGACTCGTTGGGATATGGGACATAGCTCATCTGCGTCGCTATGGGGTGGTCGAGGGTAGATTCTGCTTTGAGGGAGGTTCACGTTGTGGCCGTGGAGAGGGTCTCCACGTTTTGATAACGGACCAGGGCGAGGAGATCGTGAAGACGTTACAGCTGGCAGCGGAGGGTAAACTGTCCACGAGGAAAAGGCCAGTCGGCAGGGAACAGTCAGTTCAGGAGAGTCCACGTAGGCAGTTTTCACGGTCCGAGACCCGGGCCAGTGACTTCTTCCCGTCGGCAGTGTACACGATGACGTCTTACGAGGAGCACTGCGAGAGCTGTAAGAACGAAAGTTCCCCGTACTGGTCCTCGTCGGAGAGCAGCAGACAACAGACAGAAATCGATGGGGACTACAGCTGCCGCGACACAGTCTCCGTATCCGAGCTGACCGATCAGCCTGGTGAATGGCGCAGCTGCTCTCTGACCCTGCACAGTACTGCTGCCCTGGAGAGATGCGCCAGCTGCATCAGTAAACTGGGCACCATATCGAAATCCTCGACCTCCGCCACGACCACCGGTGCCAGCACAATAAGTAGCCCAGCGCCGCCCTTAAATAATCTTGGCTGTCACTTGCAACCCAGGGCCTTTGACAGGCTGTCTTTATCCTCGTACAGTAGCAGTAGCCATGACAGCGACTATTCCAGCTCGCAACAGGTCGAGTGTCACTGCGCACAGTCTAAGAATCAGGGTGGACACAGACTGTCGCCTAGTCCGATAGTGTCGCCACCTAGACCGCCAAAACCGTCCGTCACTGTGAAGAAGGGTAAGAAGCCACCGATGCCATTGCCAAGCGAGCAGCTATGCACGTGCCAGCGTAAGCAGTCAGTAACGCGTAACAGTTCAGCTTCCAACACGGGTCCATATGAGAATTACGACGTACCCAAGAGCATCCTGAGTCATCATGTATCTATGGAGCAGGCTAACCAGCCTGATCAATACTACGATACCCCAAAGAAGATCAAAGAATGTCTAGCACTACCCAAGAGTTACCCCAATTATGATACGCCTCACGTACCTCAGGCCGTGATACTTCAGCAATGCGGATGCCCGGCTAAGCTTGCTCCTCAGTCTCCACGCTCATCCGGTTGTCCGTGTCATAACGTGATGAGCTGGGCTGGTTTTGTTTTGCCTTATTGCCGTCGTGGAGCTGGTATCGAACCAACCGGGGTAACCGTTCATCCTGTGAGACTCTCGGGAGAGGGCAAGATGCCTGTGGTCAATGCCAATGGGGAAATTGCCATTTACGCTACTGCCAGTAAGAGTAAGAAAAGTGAAAATGGCGAAAGCATCAAGGAGAATTGTGAATGCGCTTCAGCAGCTGGCTCTGGGAACTATGAGAACGTGGACCCCGTGATAGACACCCAGCCTGAATCGAAGCAAGCCAACTATGCTAATCTGGACTTTACGCAGTCTCTGGAACATTATGAGAACAGTAAGGACCTTTTGGCAAAGACCGGTATTACTCGGGACGAGATAGAGAAGCTTGCTGAACAGTTGAAAGACACTACAATGGATTCAACGAACGAAGACGGCCTCAAGGTTTGCAATAAGTGCGGTCATGTAAAGGATGCTGAGAATGATTACTTGGAAATGGACCCAGAGAAACAGACGTCTACGCCAAAGAAACCGTTCCCTGGCTACTTACCAATGCAACCAGCTCACAATGCCTGCTCCAAGGAGATACTCAATAGGATCTGCAGCGGACTGAAGAGTTCTAGCAACCCGACCCTGTCTGGCTCCTCGTTAAACGAAGGAAATAGAAAACGTTCGGATTCCGAGTATCGCGTGCCTGGCTCGGCGATGCTGTCCAGCCCCTATTTGAGACGTCTGTTCCTAGACAACGCGAGCGGCGAGTCCAAGAGGAACGTCGGGATATTAATCAGGAAGAGATCCTACTCCGCGGAGTCTGCTCATTATCTCGACGATGAAAGCCCCACGTTCCCGTCAACTATGACCATTCACAAATGTTCCAGCGAGGCGGACAAAGCCACCCTAATTAACAGGGAGCAGCGACGTACCTCGTGCATGGATTCCGAGCTTAAAATAAATCAGGACAGCGCCGAGACGTCAGTCGCCTCCTCGCAGCCATCTTCCATAAAGATACGACGCTCCTCTTCGGTTCCATCCAAGACCGGTCACAACAGGGACTCTTCGAGCAGCAATGACTCCGGCGTATCCACTGGGTCCCTCAGTCACAGAACAGCCGACCTGGTGGATCTCGAGTTATCAATGGTATCCAACGGAACGAGCACAAGGAAGCACAACGTCATCTCCGTCTACCGGAAGAGCCCACCACCTGTCTGCTACCACAGCAGCCTACCACGTAAATCAAAGTCCAGCGATCCTTTGCGCGAGCTCAGCTTTCAATTTCAGAAGATCAAAGTACCTACAAAATCATCCTCCGCCGAAGCAGACATACCCACGTGCTTGCCCAAGGTTGCAAAAGGATTCAGCAGTCCTGGCGATACTTCCGGTGCGCCTTACATCGACTCACGCAGTACCAGCAGTGGCACTTCCGACATGTCCGATTACATTGAGACTCTGTCACTCTCCTCCCACTCTTCCTCCGACACACCGGACAGTCTCAGGTAACGATAACAGCTCGCTTCATATATCAGTTCAGATAAAGATGTACTCAATTAAATAATACCATATAAAATCAATGACAAATTTTTATTTTCAGATTGGGAGGCAGGACGGTCACCACGACTCTGCGTCCTCGTAGTGGCAAAGAGTATTACAAAATAGATCGTAGTATTCTGGTCGAGCAAGGTCGTACCAGCCTGACGACAACGGCAGGAAATTACGCAAACATTACACCTGTCCTTGAGAAGAGCGAGTCGCCGTCGCCAGGTTACATGAGCAGCTCGTCGTACGAACAACCTCAGCCAATCCGGGAACACTTTTTATTTCCTGAGGTGAGTGAGGTCGACAAAAAGTTTCGTTCGACCAGCGAGGGTCTACCTAAAGATAACGGTACACCCTCGATCCAGCAAGCTTGAGTATGATAATACGTTATCTGGAAAGTAAGCGAAGAACCAGAAGTTCCTAGGAATTCCAAACGCAACGGATAAAGAGTATTCAATGGTAGAACCGATAACTGGGGCTATAATGACTGCTTTCACTGTACTCGGACTTCTGATTTCAATGAGTATTATTATATATACATATATCAAGTACCAAACGTCAAATCGCAGCTATCCAAAGTACCAAGTGAACTGTTGTCAACTGGTATTCTATTGAACCTATAATTTTCTTTGTTACAGTTGACCTTTACGGTAGACGAGAAATCATTCCTATGGAAGTCAGTAGCTTTTAACGAACTTTATTCTTTATTCTTTTTATATTGATTCTTCTCGTGTCTTCCTGCCTCGACGATAGGCTCTGTCGGTACTTATCGTCGAAACGGATGATCCATGACGTTTGGCGAAAACTGGAGTTCCAGAGTATAGTGAAAGCAACGTCAATAATCAAACACTTCCTACAACGATTCAAACAATTTCTAAAATATGCTCAATAAAAGAAATATAATAGTTGTATAGTAAGAAATCCTGCCCTAGAGTAAAGGATAATGACGTGTGCATCGTATACTTTTGATGAGTATATCGTTTTTCGAATACCTTTTATTTTTTACAAGTATACTTTACATAAGTATAAGGGCTCTGGCACGGAGGCTTTAACGATTCAATGCTATATCGAAGGGCCTCTACTGCTTGTGCGATTAAGCGGGTAAACGCTATTCTCTATCTGACGATATCTGCATTCTATTAAATCGAGGTAAACGAAAAGAAAAAAATCTAATTGTTCAGTTTGAATAGTTATCACAGGGTTTTGTACTTAAATAATTAATTTCTAAGGACATAAAACAACATCTCGTATATCAATGGGTCCGCGTTTATTTTTCAAATATTTTTATCGCTTTTTCTACGATATTCGATCGACTTCGACGACGCGTATCGCGATACGTGTATCTCAAGGAAATCCAGTTTGATAAGAAAAAATTTCAGGGGCAAGGAAATACAAAAAAATGAAGGATAAAAAAAGCACGGTACACTCGTGCGAAACACGAGACCGTTTTTAAGGAGTCTCTTTGTCACAACAATTTTTCTATACTTTACTGTAGACCAAATAATCGTACGAAATCTCTTTTGTTGCGTCGTTGACATTAATTTACAAAATGCCTGAAACATGTTTCACCCGGATACCCCCGTTGAGAGATTATGCGGATTCTTATGCAACGAATGAATTTTGAAAAAAAAGCACAATATTATCTCTATTTTATTGTTATTATTATTTTTGTAACATACAAAGGTATTTACTTAAAGCTCGCGGAGCTTTTTACACGCGATTGCGATTAACGATGCAGCTTGGCTGTTCGGGGCGTGTTCGATTAATTAACAGAGATATACTATAATGCCAAAAATATTTATTTTCCTTTGAATGGTGCAGGGTCCTTCGTTCGAATTAACTTAGGCGTCTTAGACTATAGGCACTCTGGCGGCGAGTGTCGGAGATGAAAATAATTATTCGAAATATCGATCAAGATAATATATTGTCATTTCGTTTTTATGCTTTACAATTTTATCTCCTGTCCCTCGCGTTCTCTTTGAGCGTGCGTGGGATAGTAAGGAAAAAAAAGAGAGAAAAAGAAAAAGATCGTAAAATAGTATTCTTCGATAAACGTGCACTTGACTATCTGTTTTTAGTATTACTAGTAGTAAATAGTATATCTTCTCGTTTATCTTCGTGTATCTTCGTTCGTGTTCGTTAATCTACTTTTTCTTTCTCTTCAGCGTTAACGCGGTGTTTGCGCATGAGAGTGAGAGGGAGCGAGAGAGATAGAGGGAGGAAGCCATTAAGAGAGACGGATTGATTGAGCATACGTTGGCTAAAACGAGACGAGAAAGTCATTTTAATAGTGATATCGAGCGCAATAATAATAAGCGGTGACGTAACGCCCTTTTATATAGTATAATTGTAATCTTAAATAATAGCACTGAACGAAGCCGACAAATGAGAGGAAAATTGATGAAATAATTGAAAAACAAAAAATGGAAACTACTATCACGTCTCGCGCACACGTGGCATTACCTTGCTTACATGCAAACGTTTATTACAACGATCAATGATCAATCCGGGCGCTCATCAAATCTATATCAAAATACAAGGATCACCTTATATGTCAAATTTGTGACAATAACGCACGTTTTGGAGTCAGTGAAAACATACAAAAAATATATTTCACGCCTGTGGCATTGACGTAGAGTACAGTTTTAATTGTGGCTGAGTGTAAAGATTTGCTCTTTTTTTTTTTTTTTTTGATCATTTTTTGGAAAATTTCACGCATCGTACCCGCAATGTTATTATTCGACGGTCTTGTCAATTTTTAGATTTATTTCTATCTGTTGCGTATGTCACACCCTGCTTTAAGGTATCGCATACGTTTCTGGGTAAAGGGGACAGAAAACTAATCAAGTATTAAAGTTAGTATTACCCACAAGACTGAAAATAGTTATGGAGATGGAAAATTAGAAGGGACATTTTTTTTATTGCTAATTCACGTCGATCCTTATCAGTAATAATTATTAGCAAAATCTAATTACACTAGGCATGACTGCTGATCACTATATATATACACATATACATATAAATATGTCAGGCGGCAGTTTCCAGGACTTTTTTCGATGCGTATTGGCAGTTTCCAGGACTTCTGTTGTGTTCCAGGACTGACCTGGAAGCCTTTTATGTCAATCGTAAGGTTCCAGGACCGATTTTCGGCATCCACACCGAATTTTTCAAAAAATTTTTAATGCTGGATACTCGGAGTTGTCATGGGTTAAGAAGTAGTACGATAGGTTAGATTAAGTTAGAATTCCAATGCTACATGTCCCAAGGTCTAGTTTTTTTTAAAAAAAAAAAACATTAGCTTGCTGTTGTGGATGGCCACTGTCCTGGAAACTGCCGCGTGACATATTTATATATATATATATATATATATATATATATATATATATATATCCATAGAATATGAAACATCCGAAGGACATTCGTTTGTCCACCAGACGTCCATTCGAAGTCGTTCGAATAGTTTTTTATTGTATGGGTATATTTTGCGTCTGCATACCGCATCTTCTCCATTTACTTGTTCACGGCCACTTTTACGGCGACACTTTTCTATGCGGAATTGATGAGGGAAAAAAAGTCTTATCACGTGGTTACGAAAAAAAATAAATAAAAAAACCGTATAATCTATTACTAATTTATATCTATCTGTGTACGCTCGATTAAGCGTTCCGTCTGGTAGATTCCAATCAAAAAGAAAGAGAAAGAAAAGAAGCACATATATCATACTACTATGGGAACATTTTAGTATTATTATCATTATACCTACGAGTCGGGTCGGATAGAGTTTCTAGTGCGGCTTGCGGGCCGACGTGTCCTTTTTTTCGAATTAGGCGTAAAGGAGGGATTGAAAAAAGAGTGAAGAAATATAAACTGTAAGAAACTTGTGAAACGAGAGCAGCTTTCTGAGAGAGCCTTACGTGGCCACGTGACTCTCACTATACTTATTAATGTGAATCAGAATGTAAAACGATGTCTGAGAATTTGAAAAAAAAATTTGTAATCAAGTTCTAAACTCTTTTCGTTTGATTTTTGAAAAAATGTCGAGCGTGTGGCGTGCATGTGTGAAAAAAAAAATTGGCGTGCGTGAAATCGTAGCTGCTAATAAAATTTAATTGTAAATTTAATCTAAGGGTAATATATATATATATATATATTGAAAAACGTAGCGATAAAAATTTCGCGACTACTACGGACACGCCAGGACTCATATACGACATTTATTGACATGTGCGAATTCTTGTATTAAGAAAAAAAAAAATAGAAACAAACATCTTAGTGCGGGTGAGCATACGAATTGTAACGAGTATCGTGAGAATTTACTGTATGATACACTAGAATAACCGTCGAGTGATTTCCAATTGAGGTTTTGACATATTTTGCGACCAAAATTGGCGGTGGGTCTTCGCTGGCCAATAGTAGACGACGCGGTCGTTGTATCGACTTGAAGACATTGTAGTGACAGGAGAGACCTTAAATTAGTAAGACGTAATTTAACGCGCTAGAGACGTAAGTTTATTTTTAGTCTAATTGATAAACGTGTAGCTTTTAAGGGTTGCGTGTAATTTTATTTCCACGATTTTACGTGACGGCACCTTAGGGGTTAATTATAAGTAACGTAATAGACAGTATACATTAATCTTTTGTAATTGTATATGTTGGTTAATTTAACTCCCCGTGTAAATTCAAGCCAACTCAATCGTGTCAATGCGAATGACAGCTAACTGCGAGGGTTTTTGAATTTCCCGCTCTTTTACTTGTTAGACGTATCTAAGGATTGTCACTGCGAGCCAATCTTTTGGGAATCACTTTGGATATAGAAGAAAAAAAAAACACGACATGCTAGTCAAAAGAATAAGTACTACTCTAGTTTATAATATATTTTTATCGCGAGAGGTACTGTTTACGTATTATTACGTCGAAGAAGCCAGATGCACTTAAAGATTGTCCATTATTCGATGTTCTCCCCTTATTACGTATTTTTAGGCGTTCGCGTCTAACGGCGCGCAGTGCGCATGCGCGGCTTTGACAGTTAATGGCGGATTTCGATACCGGTAAACAATTGCTTTGAACGAATGATTATTTTCATTTATTTCTATGTCACTCTGTTGTGATTGGATCGTTGACGTTTGTGGCTCGTGGAATTTTTCGTTGTTGTAAATTTAACTTTTTCACTCACCGGATTCTAACCTGTCGTTCGTTCGACGACTTCTTTTCGATTCGTTTGGTGTATTCCCTTACGCAACGTCTTCGCGATCAAAGTATTGACAGGGAATGCTCGTACGGTACGCTTCGTGATACGCACTGGCTTTTAATAAAAATGTGAACAACCATATCCAAGAATTTAACCGCTGTATTATTGTACGTAGCATCGGCGCTAGAGGCGACACGTGGTCGCCATGTTGCATTTTTACTTAGGAGTCTTATGACGTACGTAGTTCTATAGTGACTATTCGATTAATGGTTAACGTGGTATCTTTGCCAATGAATTTCCTTCTAACGTGCGCGAGCGACTGACTTTTTAAATTGTATATATAATTATATATAGACGGATGGAATTCAACGTTGTTTGATACGCTGAATGGACTTTGAGACTTTTGAATTTTGTTCGGTATAAAATTGGCGGGTAATTTGATTTCGTCATGCGCAATAAGTTACCGACTGGAACTTTAACAGTTACGAATTGTAATGGAAAATTTAAAGGTAATGAGAACATTTTACTCTTTCGTTTTGAGAATTTGACGTGGTAAAAGATTTTTGTGTTTTCATTGACCGTCAAAGACAGGTCGCTTGCTGCATAACTATCGCTTGCGAATATGAGGAATTTTTTTTTGGTAAAATATCACGTGACACGTAACTGCCTGCGGATTCATAATGGATTAAAAAGATAACGAGGAATTACAATGGGTAAAGGAACGGATATTGGATTTGATATTGCTGATGACTCTCTAGCTCAAACGATAATTTTTGGAATAATAAAATATTACAAAATATAGAGAGTGAGAGAGACACGGTGGAAAAAAAATAGCAGAGCAAAGAAGAAAAGAAATAGAATTAATGGAAAATAGGGCCTAGCAATTATTTTCTTGGGATTTGTTAACCGTGTCTGATGAACACGTCATAAACATACTGTACATAGTTCACCTCGAAATGGGATTCGTAGTTAAAGTCGAGTTTTCAAAGTGGTGGACGAGTAACCATACAGATTTTACATTGTTATTTTTTTCTTTCTTTCTTTTCCTTCTGACGATCACATTCTCATTTATTCTTATACAGTTCGGTCGAATTGTTTATAATAAATTTTTGTCCACCATGCGTGATCGAGATCGTGCCATCCTTGCGCAACAGCTATTCTAAATCGACTCTATAACTTAATACGATGACATACATATAGAATATAATATCGTACCGTAGTACTTAGAGAGTGAGAATAATTCCATTAGTATAAAATAATAGAGATCACCGATACCCCCCCTTTTTTGGTGTATGTAAATTATTGTCGCAAGTGGCGAGACTAATTACTCGTCACGTATGACAATCTGCCTAGCAAGAGGAAGAAAGAGAATGACAAGCCAGAGAAAAGAATAAGACAGAGAAAGAGAGAAGATAAAATTCTTCGTTTTTAAAATAATTAATGAAATAAGAAAAAGAACATTAGAGGCGATCATAGGCGCGTAAAGCGTGAAGAATTGTATATTATGCAATTATTCGGTATGCATTTTGAAAATGCATTATACGCGTTATGCGAATTTTTGCCTGTAAACGCGAACGAAAAGAATTTTGCGCTGTCCTCTACCAGGGTAATTATTGCCGACTTTATTATATAAAATAATGGCCGATTGTTTTTCTCAATAATGGCAATTGTGAGCGGATTTTTTTTGTTTTGAAAATCAATATGGATAACAGAGCTTATTATGTATTCGGGAACGAGCAGAGTGTGGGATAAAGTGTGGGAGATGGGTGGGAAGAGAAATAATGGCCGCTGCCGGCATTTCATCAGAAACGATCGAGGAAGTAGGAACGGCAGAGAGGGCAAATATAAGCAAGTGAAATCAATCTATTACCCTAATCTTTTCTATGGAATATAGAAAGCGAGCAATTAATTTAATATGATATATATTCTAAGTAAATTAAAGATGAAAAAATAAATCGTATGCGAATTGTAGTAGCTCAAGTCACTTTGACTTACATAAAGGGGTAGATAAAATAAAAGTATTTGAAAAGTAATGTACCTTGTGTTCTTGTAACTTATCTGTTCCAACTTAGGTATCCTTTGGTGTGCATTGCAGCTGGGAACGAACTACATTTAAATCTAGCATCTAGCGGAATTTTCTGGAACTACCGCAGATGCTTAAGGACGCCATCTGGCTGCATTCCCCAGAACTAAAAAGAAGTGATCCTCCAGATGCAAAATGCAATTTAGGACCTCCGCAAAGTTAGCTCCCCTACTTTGACTTTTGACTACCCTGAAATGGTAGCGGTGACCCAGAGATGAGTAGGGAGATTTCAACTGGCACCACCTAATATTACATTCTCAAGCATCTTCAAATAACAAGTAAAATTTTATCTTCTCTTGGTCGGATTGTAAACTTTTACAATATGGTACATTTTCGAACACACCTATGGCAGGTGCGTTCCACGTTGAGCCGAGGGTGATGAGAACATAGTTTCTCTATTTATTGAATGCTAGATATTTATTCGGATAAATGAAGACAAAAGTAGTCGTACAAAAGACCGGTAGTGACAATTGATTTCTTGGTAATTGACCTTCTATGAGGGCATAAAGCCAAAAAGGAATAAGAAGAAGAAGGAAGAGAAAAGAAGAAAAAAATTCGTTGCACAGAAATATTGAAAATTCGAAAAATTGATTAAAGCTTTCCTAATACTATTAAATCTTATTGGATCTTGATTTACTTTCAAAGTTTATTCAAAATATAAAATTGAGGCTAAACCAAAAATTCGCAGAATATTCGGAGTAGATAAAAATTGAATTGCAATTGTAGAATATCGAAAATAAATTACGTTCAAATTGAAGTATTAATAAATTAGGTGTTTTGAGCATTTCAATAATTAATTAAATCAATAAGGTAAAATATTAACACTTAGAAATCGGAAATTCTGGCCAAGCATATTTAGAAGTAATGGAAGTTGCCCAAAATTGTGTGCGAACAGGACTCGGTGAGTGGGAGCAGCCGGAGAGTGGGGGAAGCGCTCGAGACGGTGCCCGGACTCGGAGCGCTCATTCTTCCTCGAGCCGGTCTCCTATACTGGTCTCTTGGAATCACCCCTAATAACCATTTACAACCTTCCTCTTCTTCTATAATTATTTCTTCTTTAATTCCTTATTTCTTTATCTTTCATTCTTTACTTTCTTATATACATATATCTCTTTCCTCATTTCTTCTCTACATTTATAACTCCATTCCTTACTTTTATATTTTTTAACTTCTTTATTTCTATCTTTATTTCTTTCTTCTCGTTTTGCTTTGTTCCCTCTCACTTTCCATTGTATTTGTCTTACTTTTCCTATTCCTTTGGTCGGGTCGAGCATATTCATTCAAGTAGTCATATAAGAGTAGTCACCCTGTTAGTGCAGCTAGACTTAAGACCATGGTGTCGGGGGTTGCCCTTCCGCCTCATCCGCTGAGCTTGCTCAGTGGGTCGGGCCCAAGTTGTGGCCGCAACAGGACCTTATGGGTCTCCCGACGGGGGCCTTGAGCCCCCTTAGGGTATCTACGGCCATGGTCTTTCGTTTAGTGAATCTAACCAGGTGTCTAGCTCTCGCGTATTTAGTATAATTAGTTCGCTTTGCTAAAAACACTCCAATATGTCGTTGACCCCTGGGCACTTGTGTGGGTAGTGACGATCCTATGTGTCGGTGGGGAGGTCGGTGTGGTAGTCCGTTGGCTCTGGGTAAAGTCCTATTTGTGCTTGTGCTCGGGGGTCTTCTTCACTTGGGGTAGGTGCGGGTGCTATTGAGCACCTGCTAGTATAAAGTCACCCTCTGTCGGAGACATTTTGCGCGGGGATCGATGGCTAACGGGGCCCGCCGCCGGCGGCGGGCGTGGTTCCTTACGTCTAACCCACTGAGCTTGCTCGGTGGGAAGGGACGGAGGTTGTAGCGTTAAATATCGTTCTTCGGGATGTCCTGGCGGTGCTCGCAAGAGCCACTGCTGGGTGCTACGCCCGCGGTCTTTCGTTGCGGTGAATCTTGACAAGGGGTAGACCGCGTTTAACTTGTCCCTTTTGCGTTCAACTTATCTTAGCTTCTTCGCGTTTAACTTCACCTTACCCCCTTGTGCGTTTTTCTTGTCCCTCGACCCGACTTCCTTTCCTTCCTGAGGTTTTTCCCCCCTAGTCCTGTGCGCGAAAGCCGCAGGACTCGGGGGTTTTCCTCAAAAAAAAGAAAAAAAAACACGGTCCCCTATGGGGCCTCGGAGGGGTCGTAGCTCCCTTCAGGAGAGGCAGGACCTCACGGAAATGGGCGGGGTGGGGCCCATTTCGCTCCCTTAAACTTCCTACTTTTCCTACTTTTCCCACTGTTCTCTTTTCTCGCTCCTCCAGAATAATCTGGTCTTCGTGTATACGATTTACGCATCTTCTTCTCCTCTTGCTCCCTCAGTCATAAACAACTCTCTTCCTAACTCTTTCTTTTTAACAATCTTCCTCTTTTCCTCTTCAACAACATCTTCCCTGTCTGCTGCCACCAAACGTTTCTACTCAATTTTCGAATCTCCTATTCCTTCCTATGTCTCCATCACTCTCCTCCTGGTATAACCTTAAAAACTAAGTTGTCAAGAAGTCCTTTGGAAAAGGAAAAGTCCAAAGTGGTAGCGCATGTAACATACCACACGTGTATTATATTGCAGTGATGTATTTAAAATATATCTCTAATGGCATTGTTATTGCTAATCTTTCGCAAACCATATATGTATATCTATACTTTGTATATTGTATCATTATTGCGTTTATTCAATAAATTATCTTTAAACTTATACACGTTGATATTCTTTTACCCTATGCGAATATCCCAGAGTACGAATGAGTTCTGTCTCTTTCTTACACTCCTCCGTCCTAACAGCATCCTTCTCCTCCCTTATGCTTCGAATCCCCTTTTTAGCTGTGCTCCATTTTCCATTCCATCTCTGCCATATTATACATATCTTGACTTCGCTTTTCTTCATCGATACTACCTTCGATGATAAAATGATTTCAAATTTAATTAGAAAATCGCATCGTCGAAACTTCGATGGGTCAATTTTTATTAAAGTTTTCGCATTAGTTCGCATTTTCGCCGATAAGGGGGCAGCACCTCCTGGGCATGATAGGTGGCGCCATCTCTGAGAGAACGAGTGAACTTTTGCTGGAAAAATCTTGCAAATTTTAGTTCTATATATCAAGAATAGGGGGCGCTTCAAAAACCCGATTTTCCCAGCAAATCTTGCAAATTTTAGTTCCGTATATCAACGATAGGGGGCGCTTCAAAATTCCGATTTTCCCAGAAAATCTTACAACTTTTAGTTCCGTATATCAACGATAGAGGGCGCTTCAAAATCCCGATTTTCCCAAAAAACCTTCCAAATTTTAGTTCACTTGTTCTCTCAGAGATGGCGCCACCTATCATGCCCAGGAGGTGCTGCCCCCTTATCGGCAAAAATGCGACCTAATGCGAATACTTTAATAAAAATTGACCCACTAAACTTTCGACGATGCGATTTTCAAATTATATTTGACATCATTTTATCATGGAAGGTAGTATCGATGAAGAAAAGCGAAGTCAAGATATGTATAATATGGCAGAGATGGAATGGAAAATGGAGCACAGCTAAAAAGGGGATTCGAAGCATAAGGGAGGAGAAGGATGCTGTTAGGACGGAGGAGTGTAAGAAAGAGACAGAACTCATTCGTACTCTGGGATATTCGCATAGGGTAAAAGAATATCAACGTGTATAAGTTTAAAGATAATTTATTGAACAAACGAAATAATGATACAATATACAAAGTACAGACATACATATATGGTTTGCGAAAGATTAGCAATAACAATGCCATTAGAGATATATTTTAAATACATCACTGCAATATAATACACGTGTGGTATGTTACATGCGCTACCACTTTGGACTTTTCCTTTTCCAAAGGACTTCTTGACAACTTAGTTTTTAAGGTTATACCAGGAGGAGAGTGATGGAGACATAGGAAGGAATAGGAGATTCGAAAATTGAGTAGAAACGTTTGGTGGCAGCAGACAGGGAAGATGTTGTTGAAGAGGAAAAGAGGAAGATTGTTAAAAAGAAAGAGTTAGGAAGAGAGTTGTTTATGACTGAGGGAGCAAGAGGAGAAGAAGATGCGTAAATCGTATACACGAAGACCAGATTATTCTGGAGGAGCGAGAAAAGAGAACAGTGGGAAAAGTAGGAAAAGTAGGAAGTTTAAGGGAGCGAAATGGGCCCCACCCCGCCCATTTCCGTGAGGTCCTGCCTCTCCTGAAGGGAGCTACGACCCCTCCGAGGCCCCATAGGGGACCGTGTTTTTTTTTCTTTTTTTTGAGGAAAACCCCCGAGTCCTGCGGCTTTCGCGCACAGGACTAGGGGGGAAAAACCTCAGGAAGGAAAGGAAGTCGGGTCGAGGGACAAGAAAAACGCACAAGGGGGTAAGGTGAAGTTAAACGCGAAGAAGCTAAGATAAGTTGAACGCAAAAGGGACAAGTTAAACGCGGTCTACCCCTTGTCAAGATTCACCGCAACGAAAGACCGCGGGCGTAGCACCCAGCAGTGGCTCTTGCGAGCACCGCCAGGACATCCCGAAGAACGATATTTAACGCTACAACCTCCGTCCCTTCCCACCGAGCAAGCTCAGTGGGTTAGACGTAAGGAACCACGCCCGCCGCCGGCGGCGGGCCCCGTTAGCCATCGATCCCCGCGCAAAATGTCTCCGACAGAGGGTGACTTTATACTAGCAGGTGCTCAATAGCACCCGCACCTACCCCAAGTGAAGAAGACCCCCGAGCACAAGCACAAATAGGACTTTACCCAGAGCCAACGGACTACCACACCGACCTCCCCACCGACACATAGGATCGTCACTACCCACACAAGTGCCCAGGGGTCAACGACATATTGGAGTGTTTTTAGCAAAGCGAACTAATTATACTAAATACGCGAGAGCTAGACACCTGGTTAGATTCACTAAACGAAAGACCATGGCCGTAGATACCCTAAGGGGGCTCAAGGCCCCCGTCGGGAGACCCATAAGGTCCTGTTGCGGCCACAACTTGGGCCCGACCCACTGAGCAAGCTCAGCGGATGAGGCGGAAGGGCAACCCCCGACACCATGGTCTTAAGTCTAGCTGCACTAACAGGGTGACTACTCTTATATGACTACTTGAATGAATATGCTCGACCCGACCAAAGGAATAGGAAAAGTAAGACAAATACAATGGAAAGTGAGAGGGAACAAAGCAAAACGAGAAGAAAGAAATAAAGATAGAAATAAAGAAGTTAAAAAATATAAAAGTAAGGAATGGAGTTATAAATGTAGAGAAGAAATGAGGAAAGAGATATATGTATATAAGAAAGTAAAGAATGAAAGATAAAGAAATAAGGAATTAAAGAAGAAATAATTATAGAAGAAGAGGAAGGTTGTAAATGGTTATTAGGGGTGATTCCAAGAGACCAGTATAGGAGACCGGCTCGAGGAAGAATGAGCGCTCCGAGTCCGGGCACTGTCTCGAGCGCTTCCCCCACTCTCCGGCTGCTCCCACTCACCGAGTCCTGTTCGCACACAATTTTGGGCAACTTCCATTACTTCTAAATATGCTTGGCCAGAACTTCCGATTTCTAAGTGTTAATATTTTACCTTATTGATTTAATTAATTATTGAAATGCTCAAAACACCTAATTTATTAATACTTCAATTTGAACGTAATTTATTTTCGATATTCTACAATTTCAAATCAATTGTTATCTACTTCGTATATTCTGCGAGATTTTGATTTAGCCTCAATTTTAAATTTTTAATAAATTTTGAAAGTAAATTAAGATCCAGTAATAGATACTACACGGGTGTCAAGTTGGCACCGAACTTTCTTAAAAATGTCTTAAAAATGTTTCAACAATAGGCTTTTTCAATCGTTTTTGAGAAGTTTTATAATTCCCGGTCTTGTTCTAACGGTTGCTTTAGGAATTAGCGGTGAGTAGCGGAGAACCTCTGCCCTCTTATCGTTGAAAATTCGAACTAATGCGAATTCTTTGATAAGAATTGACCCATTGAAGTTCGACGATGCGATTTCTAAATTGGAATCAGAATTATTTTATTGGAGAAAGTTCACTAGTTGTCTGAGAAATGGCGCCACTTATCATGTGTGGCGGCCAGCGACCGAGCAACCAATCCGGAGAAAGGATTTCCGCGGCGGTGGCGCCCTCAGGAGATCGCCCAGCGTGAAACTTCCAGTCGTCACAAACATTAGCACCAGCACGCTTCGCATTCCTGTAAAGGGAGAACAGTTAATAAATATTATGTGTATTATAAACGCTCCTACGCTATTCACTTACCTACCTCGGCGGCCACACATGCCCAGGAGGTGCTGCCCCCTTATCGGCGAAAATTCGAACTCATACAAATTGTTTAATACAAATTGACCATTGAAGTTTCGACAGTGCGATTTTCAAATTACAAACTAAGGTGCATCAAGGAAATCAAACACAAATGACTGCCAGTTAACGTAAACAGAAATGATTTTATTTGAAAATATAATACTTGCGTTGTGTTTTTACAATGCGTAATCGTAGACACGAAGAGAAACGCCTATTACAGGTGAATGGCAAATGCTAATTCGTTTGCCACTGTTTTTGTATAGTTTTTGGAAAAGATCAATGATGATGTTAATATGATATGATGGGGAGATGCGCAATTACAAAATACAATAATAATAATAGCTACCCGCAAAAATATACATACATCATTAATATATCCTTGGTAAAAATTAACGTTTGCAACGATCTTCGCAAAAGTAGATGGAGAGGTAACATGACGTTTACATGCTAAATTATTATTAAGCTTTTACGAAAGACGAAAACGATTTTCGAGGATACAGAACAAAGAAGAAAAAGACATTGAGAAATAAAGTGAAAGACAAACGTAAAGTTCTTCCCGACATTAAGAATCAGCATCCGGCGTACACGATTGTTCCGGTTTCAAAAAACCGTTCTCTCCGAAAACGAATGTAATTTTTAAAATGTGTCTCTAAAAAGATTTATTATCATGCCCTCCGAATTTTCCGTCGCGTACATTGCGCTTTTCTCGATTAAACTCCATCGTAATTCTCCCGATTACAGTAATTGCACGTATAACGAAGAGGACAGCTTTGAGGACAAAGATAGAATTTACAAAATGGCGCTCAGGTCCCACTTCCGGGGGACGTAACGGCGCTACGAATTAACAGTTAAATACATACTCTCTATAATAATATATTATAATATTTCTCTCTTGGTACATCCACCTTATTATTTTTTTTTTTTCATCTCTGGCACAAAAAGTCAGCGTTATTTGTAGATCTATACAAAAATAAATAGTAATATTTAAGCGTGATCGATGATCGATAAAAATTGATTCGTCTACCCACGAGTCTCCTTAGCGACAAAATTCGTATTATCGTCCCCGACCCATACAAGTAAACATCCTCGCACGAGAAAATCCTCCCAATTATTAATATTCCCTTAGTCTCCAATAATACACACGTGATCCAGAGTCCAAAATTACATTTCGCCGATCGCCATGAGACAAACCCAAAGAAATCGGCCAGTCAAAATTTTCAGAAAAAAAAAAAAAATCTCAACACCACCTTTACGTTTCAATAAGCCCAAACTCGTGTGTTCCTCGAATAAGAAAAAAAAGAAAATACTTCACCACCCTCAGAAATCACCTTCTCAAATTGCGTTTTCCGTTGCTCGATATTTTTCAGTTTTTCAAAATTTCTTTCTTATCGCTACGAAGACGCCCTTTCGATAATTTCTCTTTCTCTTCATTCCCAAATTTTTTCTTTTACGTCATGTACAGTCACGCGCAAGCACGCAAGCTCCTCGGTCCCTTAACGACACTTCTTTTTTTCATCTCTCCTTTCTCTTCGTCAAGTTTTCTTGGCGGCGGCGGACGCAGGTTTGCTGTTGCACAAATACATCATTTTTCATAGTTACACGACTCAAGCAGTTAATGGGGATTTATCGTTATCAGTTTCGTCCCACAAAGAGGGATTTTATCGTTGCCTTCCATGCAATCAGACTAAACCGATTAAACGTAACGTGAAACCCAACGTATATGACTAGTGTCTACGCTAATGGTAAGTCTGCTGGTGTCACTCTACGCTTTTCTTTTTCTTCTGTCATTTCCTTTATACCTACAAGTAAATTCGCCTGTTACGCAAGTAACGTTGAATCGACAGTGAATCGACTCTGCGAGCAACAACAATATTTTTATAGGTTAAGATATCCGACGGATCTAAATCCTTAACAAGAGGATTATGCTTTTTCTAACGTGAGTCGAGAAATGAGAGTGTCTAGAGACACGGGAAAGAGAAAGAGAGAGAGAGAGAGTGCTATCTTGAAAGTAAATATAATAAGATCCCATAATACTTAAAGATAGCGACGAGTTCGTTATAGGTTAGGTTAAGTAGATCGTTTTCTATATATAAGGTCTCTATAGTATGTTCAGTTTGACATGGCCATGAGATATATATTCGTGTATATATATATATACACATTTAAATATGTATATAATATACCTATTAACGAATCGAACATTGGAGATTTTAGCTCTCGTTAAATTATAGTTTTTTTGTAACCTCCTCAGCGTGTCGAACAGACTTACAACAGTATGTGAACTTTTTAAATAAATAGAATTAAAAGATTCGTTTGTTTGTCTCTAAGAGTAGTCGTGACGCCATATATATATATTTCTTCTATACGGATATCCCTTTGTACCTATTAGCTATGTGTAATAAGAGGTTTTTGCGTTTTTTTTGTCTTATGACTTTTTTTTTGCCGCCAAAGAACTTTCACATTCCTATTAGCCTTTTTACCTTTTATTTCTTTTTCTTCTCTTTCCTTTTCTCGCGCTTTAATCTAATGGCACTTGCAGTAATAGAGGCTTATTAAAATATATTATACAAGGCATTAAAATCGACAACTACTACCTGCAAGCTTTTGTACAATATTACGCGGGACATTTAAAGAGAGCTCTTTGGCTTTGTAACTGGGTTTATCGATTCTGATTAATATTACTCGAATTCGTCATTGGCGAATCTAATGGATATAGTTGTTAATTAGATTTCTGTTTTTTCTTCTTTCTTTTTTATTATTAAAGGCTCGTGATCCTAATCATTCTTCTTGTCAATGATAAATTGCCTTGCGTCTCGGCAGATAAGAATAAATTATTGATAATTAATTCTCGACTAACAATAACAGTTCGCTCTGGTTTCTATTCTAATTTTGAGACTGCTCCTTTCTCCTTTTCTCTTCTAATAATAGATCCTGCCGGTGTCCTCGGTCCATTAGAAACGCTACCATTAGAATGATACGTGTAGATCATTAATGAATACTAATAGAGTTCATTCTTGCTCTCTTCGTCCTACAATGGAGGATCGATTCTAACGCAACATGGGAACAAAAAACAATTTGCAGATTAGACGAGTCTTAGAAATTAGTAATCGCGTACCTTGACTTTCTAAGACGCTTTGCAAATGGATCAAGTTAATTATTTTATCAATTCGTTAACGTATATATTCGGCACGTCTATGCGTTCTGCTAATTTTACTGTAATTAACAAGCAAGAAATCAATTGGTCTTGACACTGTCAAAAATTAACCGGTTGCTTCTCTAATGCCTCTCTTTTTTTTTCTTCTCTTTGATTTGTATTTTATATATATAGAGACTAGGTTCAAATACTAAACTACGATCCAATACTGTGTTTACCGCGCGTCAGGGGACTGCTTTGTTATTTGCCTTCAAAGGTAAAAGATTTTCTGGCATTTGTTCAATTATTAATATTTTGTAATAGATGCCGCTAATTAATTATAGTCTTGACTTCACGGTCAGTTCAACATTACTGATAATTAACTAATAACGTTTGTACACTGGCTATGGATAATTTTTAAATTTGTTACTCTAAGAGACTGCACTGCTTTCAACTTTGCCTTATGTCTTAACTGCTCGTGCTTCTCGCTCGACTGCCGCTAGGGGCGCCACCGTTCACTTGAATTACATTACAATACAATATACAGTTCCAGAGAGATCGGTGTAATTCAGTAAACAGTAAATGGCAAATTATCAGATGCAAATTAATCGAATTAATGCGAATCTATGTGAACGTCAGTGCAGGTAATTAATTTTTTCTCGCGCGAAAATACCCTGTTATTGTTTTTTCTTCTCATATTTTCTTTTCACTTTGTCAAATAATCCTTGATATGTGAGCTCGCAAAAATTGTGTCCGTCAAGTTTGTGGCTTCGTGCCGGAAGTTTTAGACAGTCAAATATCTTTTGAAAAATATTAGAGGTCTGTTATAAATAATTTAAAAAATTTCTAAACACCGCCCCGAGACCGTTGTTTGTCATAAATGAGATTAAAAGAATTTTATCATTTCTTTCTCTGCAGTCTTACAGGCAATCGACTGTCCCTGCTTCTGGGACTTGAGGACCTGCTACAACGCGCGGCTTGACAGTTAATAAACTTTTGGCAGAGCTTGTCGACCTCCTCGTCACTCGAACTGAATCTAGACAAGAATCGCGCGTCCCTTGAAGACGTTTGTATATCCTCCCTAGTGTCTCTACTGAAAGAGAATTGTTGTACGGATCTAATGGGACTTGAGGCCCTAGTAACAGGAGCTGTCCTACTACCAGTAATGATACAGTTTCTCAGAGGAATCTTACTAGATCCTTGATTGTGATTGACGTCAAGAGTAGAAAATCTCCTAAGAGTCCTATTATTCCTCTCGACAGGATTGTAATCGGTAACCTCGACACTGTGTCGCTTAAACTTCTGCTTAGAATCCTTGGGCTCAGGTAACTTCCAAAAATTACCAGAGTACCTTTTCGTCCTATCCAGGGTTGGTTTGCCCTGGGCTGCCTTAGCCTTATCCTTGTCAAGGATCAAGGAATTCCTTTTAGACTTGTCATCGAACACCCTACCCGGACTAGGCTCATATCCAAATCTGGTCCTCGCCTGAGATCCAGAGTACCTCTTCGTCTTGGTGTCCTCCTTGGGATACTGCTGTTCCTCTTGCATCCCCTTGAACGATCTTGATGACCTCAGGGTGTCTTCGTAGTCCATTGAGTTCCTGTTACTCTTCACGTGCTGGTCCATGCAACTAGATCTTGGCTTCAGACAATCTTCATACTCGGCCGAGTGTCTCTTGGTCTTCAGTTTCTCAAAGTTGACGCTGTTTCTTCGTGATCGATCGACACTACCTTCTCGTCGATTACGATAAATGATATCCTGAAGATTGGGTATCTTGGAGGTACTCTGCGAGGATGATAACTGTGCAGGTATCCTGATCCCAGCGTCCACGAGAAATTCGTCATCCAGCAGTGTGACTGGTATCTCAGGCATGGAGCTAAAAGCCCAACAAGAATTGTAATGAGCTGTATAGTCATCTCTGTCGCTAATGGCATCCGTCATTGCTCGAATGGCTGCCAAGCCTGGTGCCTTGTTACCGAAGCCTTCCCGTGTTAGTAAAAAGTTCTGCAGGAACTCGTGCCTATCCTTCTTAAGGTGAGTTAGAAGAAAGGACCTGGTGAAGTCAGGAGTGGGACTGTGATCGTGTTTTTGTGGCCACGTATTGCTGCTGGCTCTTGAGCACTCATACGCTGAGCTCGCGCAAGCGCAGCACGCGTATTCCTGCTCTGCAGTACTTGGCATTCCAAGTCTGTTCTGAAAGATGTGCTCAGCCAGGTCGCAACAGTCGCATTGTACTTTTTGTCCTGCATAGTCATGGCACGAAGCTTCGCTGACTGTACTCATTGAGCTTAGACTATAGTTAGAATTCGAATGACCGATTTTCTCCCAGGGGTGGGTTAGTAGCATGCTGTTAGATGCTAGTCGCGCCCAACTTGATGTTAAGTTGTTGCTAGATGTACTAGAAGCATACGGATACTAGTATATAGAACTTTTAGTATTTTCCAATATCACTTAAAGATATTAGTTAGAGAATTTATCAAATTTACTTTGACGGTACGCGCACCTAATAATTCTTTTGCGCTATCCAGATTTACTATAAATTATACTATTTGGGGAGGTTCCCTTGCCGCCCCTCAACCGGTTAATAATAGCAGTAACTATATTTCTTACCTTGCTTTGGATATATCGGTTATTTGTCTGGATGCTGTTTGTCCCTCTGTAAAACAGTGCAACGTCACTCGTATGAGTAATGCATTCACCAGAGAAGGTGCGGCACGGCGCGTTACTGTCAATAGAAATACAAAAGGACAATGCTTACGTTTAATGCTCGTCGTTTTGCTCTGAGAATCGTTCATACCCATCGGACCAACGGACTGTCTACTACCCTTAGCCGCAGGTTGTTGGACTCTTGAATGGGAAACAATGCAAAATCAATAATGTCCATGAACAATGGGCATACGTGATACACAATTTAAACGTCACTGAACACTTTTCAGATGTATGAATCATAATTTTACTCACAATGACTTAGACGCTGAGTCTAATATATTAATAGAATTATTCTGTCTGGCTGTCTTAATGCTCAACATCTCGCCCACGCTTACTCGTCCAGAATTACCTGTAGAGTAAAAAATAAAAATGTAAAAAGAAGAATGTTTTATGGGTGAATAAAAAAAAAATTATATACAGCTTCAGTAAAGTACTAACTGAGTTTCGATGTAGCTCCAGTTTGCTTTTTTCCATGACTTCCGGTACTGGAATTTCCAGTTAGATGGGCAATAGTCGTACCTGTCGGCTTCCCAAGATTTATTGCAGCCAATTTTTTCTCTTCCTCCAACTTCCTTGAATCTTCATTCTCTTGCTTTGTGAATTTAGTAACCTGATGAATGTATATTTTCAAAATAATGATTCATAAAAATACAGAATTCCGTATCAACTTACGGTTTGTCCCTCGTGCTTCACGTCTATCCCATCCAGTTTGTGAATAACGTTAGTTAACATGGCAACCACGTCCCTGTCTTTTTCATTATTCATCAAAGAACGTACGTTTCCCTCTAAGGTGTTCAACAATTTTTTATCAGATGGTAGTCTCAAGAGGCTTTTCAGAACAGGCAACTGCTGTACGACTTTCAATCGTACATTAGGCACAGGGTCTTCGGTGAGGGCAAGTAGAACGTTATAAAAATGCTCTTTGAAGTAAGTCGATGAGAATATTGCAAGAGCTTCTATCATCATTCTGATGAAGAGCATCCTGACGTAACAACTTTTACTATGGGCCAGATCCATATACATTTTATTACGCAGCTCCACACGTTGAGTGGATTTAAGATTATATCTCAGATAAATGAGAAGTGTTCTAGCAGCAGCCAATCGAATAGGTATAGGTCTCTAAATATAGAATAATAATTAATCTATTAAAAACGAATACAATGGATACCATAAAATATTCAGTACATAAAACTTACTGCATTGACTGCCCTGTTCAAAGCAACAGGAACAAAATACGTATAAATAAAATCACTAGGAAAACACTTGGGCAATATTTCCAATTGACTTAACATCAGCTCCGATAACCTCCAATTGTTAGTTCTTGCAATTTCAGATTCGCACTTTAACAATGATCTTCCCAGTTCCATTACAGTAGAATCCTGCCATATAATTCATAATTAATAACATAGTCCATACGACAAAGAATCATAATTCATCGATCAATCACAATTTTGCTTAAGACTCACAATCTGATCGGTTCCAATGACTTGACTTTGTACCAGAAGTTCCAATGTTGTAGCTAAATGCGGTACGAGACCTTGTAGAACTTCCTCAGAATCATCTTTCAATAATTTTATAAGTTCTGCATTGATAAGACCCAGGTCTTGACCCAATGCTTTTGCCACCTTGAAAAACAAAGAAGTTCATACAAAACGTTTCACTTGAATAGCTTCAATATATCACAGAGTATTAATATCTCACCTCGTGAATTCCACATGCTATTGTCCTGCGGACCATGTAATATGTATCGCCAGCCAAATCATTAAATGTCGGTAGCAATACACTAACGTCTTCGGTGGCCGTGTTTAAAAAGAGAAACATGGCAGGAATGTTAAAAGCACAATGCCTACGGCATTCTACATACCTTTCGTTAACAGTGGGATTATTGCTTGTCTGAAACAAAAGAGATGAGAATAAAATTCTTCGAGCATATGAGGTAGGACGAGTGATCTAGCTGACTCTAAATTATGTAGTCATAGGTAAGAAAGATAAATATGACACCAAGCAATGTATGCTACTGCAGTAAAAAAATAGAGAAATTAAACCAACGAAAACATTCAGTCCCGACCACGTGTATTCCGTAGACCTGGAAACCCACTTCTATTTTTAAGATAAATAAAGAGAAAAAAACAGGAATATCATTGCGACACGATGCACGCGGTGCTCGAGTTACAACGTTTTCCAAAATCTTAAATACACTCTCTCTCCCTCATACTTTATTTGAACACGGGTTCCTCTTTACAGCGGTTTACTTAAAGCCGTTCCGTTTTCTTTTTCAACATACCATACACACTGAAGATTTAATTTTTGAGGTATACGTATACTCACGAAAGAAAAGTCCTGCTTCGGCTTTTCTTTCTTCATAGACGGTACACCCATCTGTGCGAGTTGTTGGAAATACTTAATGATCCAACTTTTCTCAACTGGGGTCAGGGAATCTGGAAGTAAAAAAAAAAGTAGAAAAGAAAAGTCATTACCGACCAAACCATAGAACGCAGAAGTCATCTGGATATATTAAAGATAAAGCCAAGAAACGTACTTTCCAAACCCATAGCCAGTCTTCCAAACTCTTGGGCAATGATACAAATGACATTGTCGTCCGACTTAAGAGCACTTTCGCACAGCTTCCTTATCAGAGGCGCGATCGCCGCCTTTATAACATCTGCAAGTGTCAAACAGTCAGGGATTCTGCGACGAGGTATAAAGAAATCATCTTTCGTTTGTACTCGTTCACTTGTGGTTGGTGTAAAATTGCGTGAACTTTACCCTGTGGAAATTGAGGCAGCAAGTGTACTATTGTCTGAACAGCTGCACGCCTTACGTTGCTCTCCTCGTCGCTTGACAATTCCACTAAAGATGGTAGCAGCTCCGACCTTACTGATTCTGCACCAAGACCCTCAGCCACATAACGCAGCTGCGAGCAGATGCAAGCTCGAACTTCGTTGTTCACATCCTGACAGAGCGAGTGTACCGTTGGCAGTACTTCCTTCTTAATCCTATCGAAGATACCGTTAGTTTTATTTAACGAGGACACCATATGGTATGTACTTTTCGCGAGGACATAACGATGATCCAATGACTATGGATACTACGGTGGAATGACTAGTCATGAAAGATAATAAGGATGCAGGTGCAAGGAAAACAGAGTAGAAAGTTGTAGGACCAATGTGAGAAAATTCATGTTTCTGCATGGAAATAAAAAAAAGAAGCATAGTCATCTCGTGAAAGTATCAATGACTTGACAATGGTAGGAGCTCTTTGATCATCATAAAGTAGAAAATCTTATAATATCTCATTCGCGGTGCATCATTAAAATTAATAAATGAGCGATAATTATTTTCAGATGAATCAGCGAATTCTCAGCGGGCGTTATTGCTGGTGAAAAATACGTTTCGCCTCTAGTCATGCCGGGGGATTTTTTTGTGGCAGGATTTTTGAATTTCAAGAGATCACTTTGGTGACTCCAAAAGTGCATACTCACAAGACAGCATCAAATCGTGTGCAAATTTTCCCCACCAGCTTGCAGCAGGTTATCCTGGAGTGGATAGGCTGCGATAACTGTCCTTTGTTTATGGTTAAAGGAAGGATCTGTAGGATTTTTTTTAAATTATTAAACATGTATCGGGAATGGCAGCGTACGCCTATCTTATTCAATGCATATTTTATGCGCCATATAAACTGCACTGTACTGATATATGCACTTGTATGCAAACACGCATTCCGTATTAGAATACGTGCAGAGTAATCGGTTTCTAATCTGTTGTATATCAAGCAGGTATTGTACTCATGAATGGTTAAATTTTCAGATTTCACCTTGAAATGGCTTTGTTTCATATTTTTTTAAGAATATCAAATGATAGCTTTTTATGTATTTTGTTACTAAGAATTAATTAGAAATAATAGATTCATTTAATTTAATTATACTCACCTCCAGTCTTATTACATCCACAGGAAGTAATTCGATCACATCCAGTAAGGTCTCCAACCATGCATGAGCTACAACTTCAATTATACATGTACATAATAGGTGGATATGATTTGGTATCAGAAGACCAAGGACATGAATTTTGTATCAGCTTACTTGGATCTCGACTGTCTAGTGAATTTAAGATGCTTTGCAGGAATGTCTGTGTGAAGGTGGCATAGTTGACCAGCCTTTGTTCCAGAATTGTTTTGAAGGTAGAAGAAGCAGCCATGTGAAATTCTGTAGAGGCTGTGGGCAGAGTTTGCTGCATCTTCGGTATCACTCTTGTTATGCATGACTGTGCGTCTCCGGCCAAGAGGCTTGGCAGCGTCTGTATCACACTCAGTTTTTGGATATCGTCACCCTTTCTGGAAAGTTATATTTCCCTGCTGATACGAGACACTGATCTCTAAATCAATGTGATTGAGGGCATTTGTATTGCTCACATATAATTTTAATGGTAGCTTTGACAACTATATACATTCTTTGACTCATAGGAACATATATGTAAATGAATAGGGATGTAAGAGTACTATAAATTATGAGTAGCTAGCAACCTATAGTTTAAAAGATGATTTGCAACATAAATCAGTTAAATGACAATAGTATGATTGCATAATGTTGATGCCAATTCAATTCAATTGCAATTCCAATTCTATATACTGATCATCTAATGCTCTTTGGTCATGCTAAAATAGTGTAATGTAGATAAAAAGAATATAAAGCAACAGTCAAGACTATGGATACATCTAAAGAATCTTCATTCAAATCCATTTAATGACATACTTGCTAGCAGCGTGTACTGAGAAGTATGTCCTATTCTCATAGGTGTTGCGTCACTGTATTTGGTGACAGAACAATGGGACTGGTTAGTGGGTCGTCAGTACTGTTAGTTTCGTTAGGCAAATTAAAAGAGGAAGTGTATGGTTACTGATAGAACAATAAGATATAAATTTTGTGTAGTAAAAAGATGCATTTAAATTTTTTAGAAAATATTACAAGAAATTACATAGATAAAATATACAAAAAGATAATGTTAAAAATCAAATACATGCTGAATTCCATAGAGACCATAATACCACAACTTATTTGCTATTTTTTCAATTATAATAAATAAAAATCCTAAGTTGCAAATCATATTGCTACTATTTCCTATAATAAACCAATTGATGCCAGGAGAAAACAATGAAGGGAGAAATATCTGCTAATAAATAAATGCAACAATAGTAATGACAAGTAGTAAAAGAGTTACAGCTATTTTATATTCCATTACAACCATGCTGCAGCATCATTCATAAATATTCCAATGCAGCAAGCCTACAGTGCAGCAGGCCTTTGAATTCAGTCTTTAAAGAATTCACAGCTGCCAAATAATGTTGGTCCAAATGACAAGTCCTGCTAAGTCAGTCATCCTTAGTACAACATAGGCCGAAAAAAATGTCAATTACAAATTCCCACCGAAACTAATAACATACAAAACACAACCCTATTAAAAAAAAGGAAATGATTACATCCGTAAAAATGTCCCGTTAATTGAAATAATGTCTGTCACGAAACCAAAAAAGAATGATTAAATCGAAAAATTAACATTGTCATTTTAAGTTAATAATTTCCAATGATAAATCCATCAATACAAATTATGAAGTGCAAGGAGTGCACAAGTAATTTCTAGCGCTGCTGAACATCCAAACGAAACGAGGCTTTAGAGCATATAATTAGGGTTGCAGCGGACGCGAAGATGGGGAGAGAAAAAGATAAAGACACATGCATAGAGTCGTATGTATTTTTAGGATCGTCGAATGGATGGCAAACGGGTAGAGATACGTACTGGCATCTTCAACGTTATGTATATATACGAAGAGAAACGAATGAGGAATCGGACGCAAGATATTCATCGATTGCAGCCACCTTCTTACGTTAAAGCTGAGATAAAACAAGAATGCACATTACTCACGTATCGGCCGCAGACTCGCACGGAGCTTCACCTCCCTCTTGCCACATTTCGTACACTCATTTTATTAATCGATTTCGCGTTTAAATTATCACCAATTAGATACGCGCAGACGACACTGGCATGCAATAATGCATTCTCGTACGAGATGCACTCGTGACGCAATAAAACCAACACGACGACGTTCGGATGACAACTGAGCCGGGGTCTGTATTATCTGGCTTTACGGAGAAAACGATCCTTACCGAACACTGCCGAACGCTTCCGAATCATCCCCACTACTTTCGTATGACCACCTATCTGTGCAATGCAGGGTAGCCTTAAAAGCAAAGATGCGTTCTGAGATTCGTAGTGATAATTACTTGCATAATTTTCTCATGTATATAGGAGTTGATATTACCAGTAGTTACGATTAGCCTTTTACGAGGTTGCATTCGTCATACCGGTATTAGGTATTGGGATGGAATTTTTATGACAGGAAGCTTTTAAGCTTGTAAGAATCTTCTTAAGTACTTACAGGCTTTTAAATATATATCTTCTTTTAAACATATACTCACGTTAACAGGTGCAAAGCTCTTTCTATCGGCTTGTGCTCGAAATGGAATTCTAAAGTATGTTTTTTCAACTGGTCCTCTGTCTGGAGTAACCATAAGTGTTAACGGACGAGAATGATATACTGTTCAAATATTTCTTTTTTAAATACTCTTAGCTCGTTGTTAAGTGGACGATCCAACTGTAGACTAGCAAATTCTGCGAATTGCATGGTTCATCGATTTTCTCATTGTAAATGCAGACCTTGTTGCTCTTATAACCTCATCGGATTGATTAGTATCGCGTGAAGACATGCGAATGTTGCGTGGGATAATAGCGGGAAAAAAAAAATTGTCAATTGGATCAACTTCAAGGATAATGAATAAATATGATATTCGATTGGGCTGTATAAAATACGAAATATATTTTAACTTTGATAGTATGTCGTATAATTTAGATAAGTGTACATATTTTAGTGGCATTGCGTAATATGTATTTTATATTTTTTTAAGTTCTCAGCGATATAAAAGTTTACACGTATAGTTTATATTTACAAGAGAAATGAAAAGGAAAATTATCTGCCTCATCGGGGGCGGCATCATCTGTTCGCCATCTTAACTTCTTAGGATAATCGCACACGATTAGCTCCTATTGCGCACGAAACTTCTCCCTCTTTCCTTCTTCTATCTATTCAATGTGTTACGCCTATAAATTATGTTATACCTATTAGGTAAGAATTAGTGTCATGTTCGTTACTCGCGAGAGACCTGATCGCTAATCTGATCATTTAATTTTTTTAATTGACACAATGAAAAAAAAAGGAGTGGATGATGATGGCGGCGAGGTGTGCAGGGTAGCGCTTATAATTTTCATTACATATAAGACAGTCGCTTTTTTTTTTCCTTTTTCGTGAAAGAATTATACATTGTACAAGATCCGTTTGAAGCTAATTTTTTAAAAATTGTGCGTAAACTTTTTTTTTTAAATACTGGTTTCTATGAGATTCGCGACCTTCGTGATTTTCAATTATGTCGTTGATTACATTTCGCGAATGGTAACGTCCAGTGAGACTTTCAAAATGTTTTATACAATGTTTATCTCATTTAAAACAATGAACTCGCAACGAATAGAAATTACTATAATCATTTTCGATTCTGAGTCTTGTCAGTGTTTTCTAGAATGTCTAATCCTTAATCTAATTGTCTCTCTTTATGGGAAATACCTAATGACCTATTAATTAAGGCTGGAAGCACCCTGGATCACTGAATAAAAACACTCGGACGGTGATTATTCATCATTACGAATTTGACATAGTCGCGCGCAGCGTCGCGCTCCTTATATTTCGAAAATGTATCTTTATTTTCAAGTACTCGTAATTCTTTCTATTCTGTTTTGTTTTCGCGTATCTCCCAGACATTTTTCCTTTAAAATCTAAAATGCACTTAGATCGCCCCCGTCCAATTGTGACGACGACTCGTCCAAAGAGAAAAAAGAAAGACAATACAAAAAATTAGAAGAAAAGAGACGCACTTTTCTCTCATTCTCTCATACTCTCGCATTCCGACGCTCTCCGAGAGCGTAAACAGTTATTCATTTTTTTTTTGTTTCGACTAGGTTTAGTCACAACGAGATCACGAGGTTCTGTTGCCCTGTGAACTATCGCAGGCGCATATCTAGGTGTGACTCGACTTCTTTGATTTTGAAAAAAATGTCCGCCGTGAACCGGTGAAAGTTCATTCAGACGTAGCTCTCATCGTCAACGATCGATCTGGGATATCCAAGATGTCTGGTAGTAATCGGTGCCCGAGGTTGAGGCGGTGGACGATAAGGTGGCGGCGATGGAAGTGACCTGGACCTACCAGCGACCTTATGTCGCTCTTCTAGACTCATGTGAACAGGTGGCAAATGCTTTAGCCTTGGTGGTAATGGAGGTGGTGTATCCGGCCATGTTCGTTCAGCGTCCTCATCCTCATCGCCATAAACGTCTATGGCCTCAGCCTGTTTGAAGGAGTACAGATCATTTCTCTCACGTGACTCATAGATGTCAGCAGTAGTATCTCGATTCCCATAGATGTTGTTCTCCGACTTTTCATATTCATAGCGTTCACTACGGATATCCTTGTTGACGTAGATCTCGCTCTTGACCTTCTTGAACTCGTAGAGATCACTGCCGGAGTAACTACCATTTTGAGAGATGGGCGAGTCACGACTAACGTACACTTCGGACTTGACTTTTTTGAACTCTCCAAAACGATCTTTTTTAAAGTCGTATCGCTTGCTAGACATTGGAGAATCCCCACTGGAGTCTTGTTCAGAATCATGGATGGACACACGCTCCGTACAGTTATCCTGCTGCGAGGATCTGTCGTATTCGGTTCTTAACTCACGGGAAACATCCATCTGGGAGCTGTAGACGTCCTTACAATTCTCTACGTTCTCTTTCATAGAATCCTGACGTAGGTACTCTCTGGCATAGAGATCCTTCTCGTCAAACCGATCCTTACTACGATGTTCGTGTTCCTCCAGTTTGGTCCTTGGCGTCCTCTTAAGCTGCGCCCTGAGCCAGTCTTGACGTTGAAAATTCGGATTTGGATATCCCGCCGAAGAACTCTTCTCCTCCCGGAAACTGTGCTCCACGCCATTCTGATGATTTCCCGCTGTATACGAGTTTATCCTCTCCTCCCAGCCTCCGTAGACCCTGACGTAAGATTTGCTGCTGGACTTTTCCTCCTTTGCCAGTGACTTGTCAAAGCTGGAGGATGATGCGTTCACGGCGGAATCCTCCGAGCCGACCGGTGATTCGGGGATAAATAATTGACCGTCGGATAAGGTTAGTCCTGAGTCACGTGACAAGGACATGTGATCCTTGCGTGGTGGTTCCGTCAGATCGAGGCTGTCCAATGAAAGTCCACCTGCTGTATAACAATGCAAAGAGAAATAAAGAGATGACAACGTTAAACCTTTATGAATATATATCTAGACTGTCAATATTCATTATGACGATTTGTATACTCACAGTGTAGACTGTCTGTACTCTCCTCGGCACCGCTGTCGCTGCGCTCTTCGCCAAGAAGCTGAGTGACGCCTTCGCCAAAGAGTGCCTCGCAATGGCGAATGAGCATTTCCGTCAAGGCAGGTATGGCTCGGCTTTGATTAACGCATGGATTTTGGGACCAGAGTAAGCTGGGACCACAGCAGACCCCTAAATTGGTAGCGGACATTAAATTGTGCTTTGATCTTCTGGCTATGTGATGCAACACGCATATCAGATGCGAGAGCAGAGTATAGTTTGCCTTGGGTAGTCGATCAAGGATACTGAAATCAGAGATAGGCGCATTGTTAAATTAGTATAAAAAAATTCAACAAATGCTCGACAATTGAAAATCAAAACGTGTCCTTACTTCTTGATCGTTTGTACAGAATTGGCTGCGTCGAGACTTGCCATCCAGAGTGGAAACAGATGGGAAGTGAGTAAAGGATCTGGCAATGATCTTAGAAAGTCCTTGAGCAGTGCTGCCACTGCAATGATCGGTGCATCCTCTAGACAACTAGGATCACCAGTGGATTCTATCTGATCCCTGAGTTCCCGGACGATCCTGACATTAGCCGATTTCCTGAATATACCCTGAGTGAAGGGCCCCTTGGCAAATAGCTGTTGCAGCATAACGAGTACAGGCTTTGGCAATCCATTCTCATCCAATCTCGAAAGATTTACGCCAAAGACGCTGGGATTGAGGGATAACGATCTCCTGAGTAAACCAGTGATCTTGGACTTGTTCTTCTTGACGGGAGACTTGAGAACTGGCCTGAGGACAAAGTGGCAATTGTCATGGCCACTCTTGTTACAATGCTCCAGGTCGAAACCCTCCTCCGCAGATATAGTGTGTCTCAGGTTAGAGAGTTTTATGGCGAACGGTCTCTCGTGACCAATAAGAGGATAAGGCGCTTCCTCGGACGAGGTCCTGGCCCACAGTTGAAACGGACCCTGAAGATCCAACAGTCTTGTAGCCAGATTCACGCAGGCGGCAGCGGTCATTTCCGGTCCCACCACGATGGTCTTGCACTGTAACACCAAGAGGGCCATCCTTGTAGCATTCTGCCGCGTTTCCATGGACCCCGCTAGCATTGCGTCCTAGCGACGCAACCGTGGTGCCATCGCGACAAGTACTTACGTATTCCGTATTAGTGTCGTTGTCGTGATACACGACCTGAATGTTCGTATCTGGTGGCTCCTTCATACTCTCCTCTCGTACGAGTTCGGTGAGTCGACCCCACCAGAGATCTCGCGCCGCGGCAGTCCTGGAAATCATGGAAGGAGACATTCTCAGAATTTCGTCATGGCGACTCTGGTACCCGTACGTACCCTAGGTACGCAAGTACGGATATTCGGTACGTCTCTACTCGGGGGCTCGAATTAAATACTCGCACGTTGCGATACTCACATAAAGGTGGCGACGACGTTCGTCGTTGGCCAGCCGAGGACGAAGCTGGTTTCCTGAGACTTGTTTGTTTCAGCTACGTCCTCAATGTGACCGGCCGTCAGCCAAAGCTCGCTCATCCTCACCGACTGCTTCAACTTGAAGTTGCCGCTGCTACGAGCTTTTGCGATCAGCAGCAGATCCGAGAAGAGGAAGAGGTGCCTCTCCTGAGACTGCATACCCTGAAGGATAAAAAAAAATGATTACACGCTGCTCCAGAATTATTTTCAAAAACTACCAGGACCCAGCGATCGTTCCCGATGCAACTTCAGTTCAAAAAACTTTATCCCTCACCGTGGTAAACTGTACCGGAGTCTCCAGCAAGAAGGTTCTAGGTGGCAATTTCGGTGCTGGCGCATTGCTGGTAGCGTTGAGCGATTTCTGCGAGAGCACTCTGGTCAGCCTTCCGGTATTGCCGCCGCTCCTCTTGCGTATCAGACTCTTCATTTTCTGAAAATTATAAAAAACCAAAAAATTATTCAACGTCGTTCGACTACTTTGTCATCCTTCGACAGAGGTCGGGGACCTCTTGATCTTGTACAGTCTTTTAAAAAAGAAAGAATAAAAAGACAAAAGCCTTCACCAAGAACATTTTTCCTATCAACGACTGTACCATCGGGGACAAAAGTTATGCCTGACGAACAAATACAATAAACTTCCTATGCCGCGTCCACACGTCGTTTCACACTCGGTCCAGTATCTAATTGTCGCCAGTAAATTGCGAATTGACGTTTCCCTACGTCATCCGCTAACAATATCCAAGTCCTCGGCCATTGGCATCGAAAGTTACCGAGAAGCGCATGAAAAGCCATTTGTATTTCCATGAAATTGAAACGTACGCCGATAGTTCTGTTTGCCCGAATCTCCGGCTCCTCCGTGACATTAGTCGCGCGCCACGGGATACCTAAAACCTGAACAATATATCCGAGTGCCCCAACAGCGCGTATAAAAATATCCAAGAAGACGCGTATAGAACGATTGACCGAATGGCTACCGGTATGCTCATTTTTTTCTACCCCCTTTGGCCCTTGCAAAAAAAAAAAAACCAATATCATGAATAAAGGTGAAGTCAAAACTACACAAAAATTTCGAAGTTTCCCCAACGTACCAACTACGTACATTTTCTGACCAACTGTCAAAAAAACTGTCAGACGTCAAGTGGAGGCGAAGGATGGATCACTCGTTGGAGAAAGGGTTAAGGAGAAAGTAAAAAAAAAAAGAAAGACTATCACGTGGGAGCTACGCGTTTTGAGAATCGAAATCGTATGACAATAAACTGATTAGCATAACCGAGCAACGATAATGCCCAACCTATTGCGTACCCTCAATGTGTCCCAACATCCTCCGGAGTCTTCAGCCCATTATGAAACCCCTTTGTATATACCGTTCGTATACGTATATACAGTACAGCTGTACGTATATTGCCTGACAATCGGTAGATAGTACTTTTTCAAACGTGCAGACTCTTTCCACAATGCACCGTACCTGTGTACGAGATACAGTAACGAGAGGCCGAATGTGCCAACTAATCTTTCTAATGGTTCGTAATCCTTGCTCTTGACAATAGCAGCCGCCCGCCCAATATGCTAATCGCTTTTACGCGCAGGCCTACGCGTGTCGCGTTAACAATGCCGAGTTGTCTGACGATTTTTCTGTATTCGTTACTTTAACCCAAAAAAAAAATCGACCCACATCGTAACCCGTAGTGAGAAAAAAATCTACTTTCGTTCGATTATTTTGAGGTTACGACGGATTATTTTCGAATTTAACCTAACAAAAGTATTGACGTACCGTAGTGAGGACATCTCGTTCGTGTAGCCGCAGATTGTCACCCGGAAAGAGTTCCTGTATACGATGTAAATCTCCCTCGAGCTGACCTCGCTGCAATACGGCGCCACTGCCGATACCGCCGCTTCCGTTTTCCACCACGTTCCTCGCTTCCTGTCCCAGGTACCTTTCGTACTCGGCGAGCCTTTGGACCTGTAGGAATAAAGTTCAAGGGTATGAAAAGCCTGAGAAAGCACAAGTTTAATTTACAGTCGATAAACGACTAACGTATTTTCTCGGTACTACCGGAGTCAAAAAATAGACTCAACCGCCGAACTTCGGTCCGACGGCAAACGCGCTAATATTTGAATACACGACCGCGTGATATTGTCTTCGTTCGTCCGACTCGCAGGCCCGTTTCAAATGGCTGATTCATTGCCTAATTATCATAGAGATGGTACGTACTGTCGTTATGCACACGTATCGTACGATATATATCTATATACATAAAGAAAAATCTTGTAAAGTCAGTTCAGCTTACGTTGTCCTATGTACCTACGTTCTGCGTGTCGGACGCGTAGCCGTCGTCGTGAAACATGTCGACGTATTTGACAAACATTTCCCAGAATGCCCGGCGCGTCCGGAGAGGTTATGTTTACCAGTGGCGTCTCGTATCGAATTTCAAGCGGGTAAACAAGCTCGAACACGTTACAGGAGGTATCGCAGTACGTCGTCGTTATTAATCCATCGGAAACGTGAATCGCCATGTGAAAATCTTTATCCACGTACGCACGAGCCAATGCGCTAGGCCACCTGTGCACTTTCACTGGATACGAATGTCAATAAATATATTTCCCGGTGATATTCGCGTCTTATATTTTTTTTCCAATGGCAATTCGGTTTCGCATCGACGGTCACATCTTGACTGGACTCGCCGGCTATTCTACTCTATGGTTTTTATACGCCAGCGCGCCGTATTTTCAATTCCATGAAGTATGCCTACGACGGTGAATCACGCACGGTAAAAGGAAATACGTGTGGATAAGATTTGTCAAGTGTCTCTTCGGGTCCATCGCACTGTACGTAGATACAGCTGAGTGTGTCATAGGCGAGAGCGCGGATCGGCAACACGGGAAAGTCGTACACGATGACTCGTACTGTCTAGTTACACGGCAATTATCAAGGGCGTGGTGAATGATGATAAATTTTTTTATCCGCATAATTAAAAGGCCATTCAATATATTTTCCTTGCCTAACTTCGCTATGATTATTGCATTTTTTTTCTTCCCGCTGTATTTCTATGAGCTTCTATGGGATACTGCGTATATTTAGTTTTTACGGATTTATCGTAAGGTATATTTTCCTTCCGTTTCCCACTAGTTACACCATCGACGATATCCCATGCTTTTGCTCCTGGCTGGCTTATGCTACATTCTTCACGAGAGTTCGCACACTTTCACCGTTCACGCGGTTCATTCGCAGAGAATCGTTGCTGCGTATCCGCCTCTCCCATGTTTAACGTAACAGTGCCGACAACTTAACGGTAGTACGTGCGACGCGGGATTAACGATGTTTCCATGGGATATCGAAGAAAAAAAAAATTTCTAGATACTCGAAAAAAAAAAAAAACGGGTTACAGACCCACGTGGTATTTACTTTTCCAAAGGAATTTTCGTCTCGGAGACATTTTTCATTTTACCTGAAAAAATTTTACCGACTTTCATAGTTGGTACCACTGTCGCTACCAGGTATCTCTGGTTTTTTTTTAATACGACAAGCTTTACGGCCCAAGCTCTTTGGTCGAGCTAAAGCCCCTGACGTATATACAAGCATCTTTGGTATTATGGAATTTCTAATTTGTATATCCCCGTAAGGCCGTAACCGCGACGCCTGCCGTATACGAGGGTCAAACGATTAATAATTAGCATAATGGGGTAGACGGGGTATTAACGTTCTCCAGAATCCCCCGGAGTCGGGGTCGGACGGTTAAATAAAAATTCTTACAACGGCCACCCCGCTGCCTCCCCGTCAAGGTTGATCGTGCAGGAGGATATAATGCCTTCTGGATAGCAGGAACCACTATAGGGGGGGGGGGGGTAATTTGTCAATTTCAAACATTTACAGGTAGGTGGTACAGCAGAGGCCATAAGGCGGTCGCTTTAAGAAACACCACGGGAAGGACGTGGACGATGGTCTTTACACGTATTCAAACCATGTTAAAGAAGACAAAGGAGTGAGTGAAAAAAAAAGAATAAAAAGTCAAGCAGGTGTTTGGATTCAGACTCGATAAAAAAAAAAAGAAATATTTAAAAAAGTTTACTACAGATTGGTCAGTGATTGCACAGCAGGTTTCAGGCATTGTTACGTAACATACCTGACATATGTATATACATGCATACATAATAACCTATCCTTGAACTTAATCATGTACATATACTGTGATCGATTCTCCCTGAGATCCTTTTTTTTTACCCACCTATTCATCCCGAATAAATATTTAAATGTTTGGACTTTGACGGACGCCATTTTACGATTTAAATCGCACACGTGAATTTATCGATTTTGAATTATCGGATCGTACGAATTTGTAAAGGGTCAAAGGATTCGCGTTACGTTTTGTACGTTTTACAGGATTCTCTATAGCTATATATAGTAGTCGCCTATACCGCGTATATACCGTTATCTCACTTTGAGCATAAGCAAGTAAGTGAACAGTTGGCCGTGAAAGGGCAAGGGGTTTTTTTTTTCTTCGACCTGGAAGCCTTCGACTTCTCCCTGAAAAATAGCCGTACACGTGGATCCATATATATATATATGCGTATATACAGGTATGTGGTGCACACGTGCGCGCGAGCTCCGCTCGGGATTTAAATCCCACGGAGGAAGCCGAAGGAGCCATAACTTTTCTCTGGTATCTCGATAATATACCTCCACATGCCTCGGTTGGCTTTATGTACGCAAAGGACACAGGGAGTCGCGGGCGACAAATCGCCTGGTTCGTGACGCAACGAAACACCTGTCAGCCTCTTACAAAACTCCATTTGTAAAAGCGCGCACGGCGGACCAGCAGCGAGAATGGATATATATACATATTGGCTATAGTTATACATAGTAAAGTCTTGCACAAATATATACGTACATAAGGTTACGTAGGATAACCATTCTCGAAGACCGCCGGGCAAATCTCAATTGCCCTGTGTATAACCTCCAAGGCCTTGTCCGTATACCGTATACATATTTCATATTCACAAAGCAAAACAGGTGTACGGATATAATAGAGTCTGCAGTCTGTCCTTTTCGTTTTGTTAATGACAAAGAAAGAGATCTTTTTCTATCGATAATTACGAAGGAGCCGCTTTCGAGCGTTTATAGACATTTGAAATTGTACGAGGAATGCACGCGATCCGCCATCTTGGGACAATGACGGTTTGTCACCGGGAGACAACGGAGACCGAAGTTTCGTAAGGCGTCGTTCGATTCTGTGATTGCTCGTGAGCTGCTCCTCGTGTAACGGGGTATTTATAATACGTCATACACAGAGCTCGTATCACTCGGGGAATATTATATCGTGCACCTGGCATCCTCGAAATGTTTTCAGTGAGTGGCCGACGAGTAACCCGGCCGACTTTACGAGCGTAAACTACCACCCGGCCGAGAGTCGACACTAGCGCCGCGCGCGGAAAACGGACGAACCTCAGGTCGTACGATAATCTTTTTTCCGCGCGACACAATGAAGCATAGAAGAAACAGTGGAAAACAGTACGGGAATAGTACATGGTAAATTATTGACTAACGTAAATATTCTTTTGCCAATGTAATCATACTATACGTTATAGGTATAGTGCGGTATACACTGTACTCTCTATTTATTTCTTTATACGTTTAACGTACATTTTAGTGCGCCTAGCAGAGATAGGAAAGCCGAGCCTTGGCTTAGATTCCAGCTTTACGACTGTGTACAGAAGTCCATATATATTATAAGTGCAGATACTTTACGTTCACTTATACAGTCACGAAGTGGCACTTCGTAATAACCGCAGAAGGCATTTCAAGCGAGTAAAGGAATTCTAATTCCATTCACTGGGACGACGATAGAATTCCAAAATGGTCCCCAAAGTAGACACGGTATATACAAAAGTTATAGGTTATGTCGGGAGGTTCTTCAAAATCGTACGAAAACAAAATGAGGACATATAATACCAAATGAAGGATATATCTAATTCACGTGATGCGAATTGGTGTCTGGTCGGTATATAAATCGTGACGGTTATATCACGAAGAGAGAATATATATGCAAAAAATATGTTTAGCCGTCCCTAAGTCAATTTTCGCAATCGTCCGACACGCCATTAATCAGACTACTGCATGTGATCCGTATTAGGTACAACGTTTACCGTTAATCGTGTAAAGCGGGCTTCGAAGGTGTCCTACTATTTCCGAACGGCCGGTTTCGCTCGGGCATTTCTGCCGGTCGTTCCAGTTCCATCTTTTCCGCGTCATTTTCGACGTTTATAAAAAGGACACAAGTCGGTCGCGGCCATTATGGTACCACTAACGAACTTGGCCATTAAGCATCTAAGTGTCGTCAGATCGGATTCTTGGTAAAGTAGAGAAGTGGTGATGATGGATTGGAGGGAGGGGAGGGGGTAGAAGTGATGGGGGGGGGGGCTGCTGGAATCATCGATGCCGATGAAAGAATGGAATTTGGTAAATGGGAGTGCCACGCTCCCGTGAAAACCTATACGACGTTGTCGTTTTAAGGTTACATCGACAAGCAATTAGAGATAAGATAAAAATTTCTGAAATCAATGACGTTTGCTTTTGATTTAATTTAATTACGGTGTTGACGTTCCTTGGTGTTGATAAAAGTTTGGATTTCGGATGGTGATTAATATAATAGGAATTCGCATAACTTGCGGTTGATTTATATCGAGCATTATCGTGCGAAAGAAAAAGGATGAGGAGGAACATCCCTTTTGGATACCAGGTATATATTAAATCCAGCGAATGACATCATCAGGAGGATAAAGTTCCATTTGGGATGCTGGGATACGTATTCTCACCCACGAGATATAATCCCACTCGAAAAATTCTCGTGGACCCGCGTCACGTTCGATAGGACACCTAGAGTGGGTCATATATTTAATCACGGATGTAAACGATAACAGGTAGATTGATAACGGGTAGAGTGAATTGTCAATCATCTGATAGAGCAGCTGAGATTTTGTTTGATTAGTATGAGGATCCCGTCGGTAACTGTGGGTAACTACGTTACCCGGCGTCGGTAAGGTAGATTTCCCTGTTCGTCGGCGAGCGACGGATTTTTTTGGAAAATTAAAAAATTACAAATCACGTCCTGCTGCCAGGTAGGCGAGGCCAGGATATTTACGCGAGGTATGACGTATACAAAAAAAAAAAGAAGGTTTCTAAAATAAATAATGTCAAGTACCTAAAAGGGCTTCGCGAAAGTCAGTCATGAAAGAGTGGCAGGCTTACGAAGAAGGACGTGGACGTACGCAGACGTTGCGAAACTTCACGTCGCACGCAGTAGGAGGGCCTCGTCGTGTGTGCGTTGCTCTCGTGTACAGATGGGAGATAGTGGGATCGCTGGATTGCGGACGAGAGTGGATGTCCTTGGAAGCTCGGCAGTTAAGCCACCAGCACACGAGAGCGCCATTACCATCGCCACCGATCCTATCAAAGAATGCGATCCCAGGAGTACGTGCGCGCGTTGTCGGTAACCGCACGTCGGGAACAAGTGTATGTAGCCTAGTAGCCTCTGGTCATCGATACACGAAGATTCTCTTAGAATCGACTGGTTGAAAAAAAAAAAAAAAAAAATTGAAAATTCCCAACAAAGAATGAAAAACTGATCCACGATCTCGGATCTACGTCCAGTCGTCGAGAACCACACGAGGATTTTATTAAATTTTCAAATAATTTCAAAGGACGAATCGTTCCATAAATTCGGAAAAAAAAATTTTGATAACTTTTCGCGATCAAATTGAATGATCCTGCTGTTCTCCTGGTTTCCCATTGGCGGACCACTGACGGGTCCAAGAACGGGTCCAGAACAGGTCAGGCTGGAAGACACGGTCTGGAAGTCGACTGAAATTTAAAGGTACTCCTCCTTTCTTCCAAGGTATTTCGCGGACGAGTGCCTTATGCAAATTTCTTTAAGACCCGCCTTGCCGCAACCTGGTCAGAGATCCCTGGGTACGCCTTCGGGTGACCGTACCAGGATAGCAGGAGCGAGCGGGAACAGTCGAAATGCTGCCATCTGTAAATATCTACACAGGGATCCAATCTCTCAGTTACATCTTCGACAAATCACTCTTTTTCAAATCAGTCAGCCGATAGGTACCCGAGATAATTTACAAATTTTCAAAATTTCCAATGCCCAATTTTTTTCCTCTCACTCCTTCCACGTTACCCTACGACTCGTTACACGTGTAAAGGCTTCGCTCCTACTATCCCACAGCCACCTGAAAACTCTGATTCAGGATGATGTAAGTTACACCGGGCTACGCGAAGGTTCCGGCTATTATGTCGCGAGGAGGCTTACAGAAGCATGGAGTATCGAATTCAGCATAGAGCGCATACTCGGTATATACGTTTAACGTCACGTTGCTACGATACGATGACGTAAGCCGTGACTATAGTACGAGCAACGTAGTACACGAGTACCCAGCAAAGATTACATTGAGAAACTCGAAGGCAGGTGTTGTTATAACTTGACAGCGTATACCGGGTGTCGAGAAAAAAATTTTTTTTTAAATATCTTTACCATATATCTTTCATCCGGATGCTGATGAGTATCTTTTATCTACACCAAGAAGGTACTGCTGCAGTCACTCTTCCGGTCAGGTTGGTCTAGTTCAAGTCACTCAAGTCACTTACGTCAGGAATGAGTCAAGAGGCCAGTCATAAAGCGTCAATACAATTAGAGCCATTCTCGTGTAGCATTGACACAGGAAGTGTGGAACCTCGAAAATAATATATTTTTGTCAAACCCAAAATTATTTTCATCACTTAAATTTTTATTACCTTGCCAAAAAAAAGAGAATGTTCAGCTGTTATATATCCAGCGTGTATATAGCTGTGTAGCTAGACCAAGTAAGGCTGGACTGCGATGCCAACTGAAACGTAAAGCCGGAAGTGCGCCGAAGCAAGCCGGAAATGATTTGGGCACGCAAGGCACTGTGGGTATTTTCAAATACCTGAAAGGTACCAGTGGCGAGCTACAGTGACTCTAGCAAAGCTTGATAAGTAGTCGAGAAGGTGCAGCAGCTCTCTTTGAGAAGTCCGGTCAATGCACCGGAGCCCAGTTTTCGAAAATAACTTCAAACGAGCCGACTTTATACTCTCGTCATCTACGACCGTCCTCTAGAGTTCCTAGAGCCCTGCAGGTTCGCGGTACGCGAATACAAGGCGGAGGTATGGATATAGATACCGAGTGTATATATACCCATGCGGAACACTTCTCATTTTATGGAATTCCGAATATCGCCTAGGAGACGACATTCGCAGACGGTCTGATTTGATCCTGGGCCAAATGGAATACTTATTTATACAGTGGGTTACATATGGAACTTGGACTGGAGTACTGATGCACGTTCATAAACTACCCTGAGCGTTATTCACGGGGACTAAACTGTCAGCCAGACAGTCAGTCCAGCCAGACCTATCAGTCGTACTCAACAAATTTGACTGAACTCGCTCAACGATAATTCCCCACCCGTCGGGTAAGGGATACGAAAAACTTATACGTGTTAAATTGTACCCGTCGGTAACGCGACTCCCTTCCTTACCTTGCAAGTAAATCCAAAGTTTTCCGTACGCAGTGCCATCTTCAGATAATCGGATAAAAAGATTTTTGACGCGTCAAAGCGCTCTCTGATACCAGCAAAACACATTTCACAAACTTTTCCCTTGAATTTACACTGATCTTACTTTGAACACGAATCACTGGAAACTATGGATATATTACCTCACAGAACTCGAACGACTTATACTCTAGACTTGTCTCTCTTGTATGTGTCACGACTGGGGACTAAAGTGCAGAAGGTCGGGCTGCATTTGAGTAAGTAACGGAAAGATACTATTTAGGAAGACCGTTGGGGGGGGGGGGGGGATACAAAAGGCAACCTTAAAGCCAAAGGTCTGTTTAGTGATTTCACGAGACCCCCAGTGGCCTTATCTCTCACGTACAATTCTTGCCATTAAACAGAGTGGAGTTTCTTGCTCTTCGAAGTATCAATAAACATTTTTAAAGAAAATGTTATAATTAAATTCCAAAAATTGACTTGAGTATCGATTAAAAATAATTTTGAGTATGAATTCAAATTTTAATATTCATAAGTAGACTTATCTATTCCATAACCGTTGTCACGAGTGACAGTTATAGGTACCTCTGTTGGACGTGTAAAAAGGAAATAAAAAAATAAAAAAAAAATAGCGTGACTCCGTTACGCGAGGATATGGATTGGTAATGATGGCGGAACGTGGAATTTGATACTGGAATCGTTAGCGAGTAAATAATTGAGCATTGAAATGCGCCTAGTAGTATATAGCTTGGAATGCGAGCGTAGGTAATTGCCATGTGATGGGTATTCGAGTCACGTCTTGAGAGTTGCTTTTTCTTTGTTTTGTCTTGTCTGGATTCTTTTTTTTTTTATTCGAGGAGAGAAAAAGAGAGGGTTAGCGGGGGTAGGGGATCTCTATCAAAATCGTTATATCCCAAACGAGACTAAAAGCAGTGAGAAAAGGTTTAGTCGTTTCTCATTCTGATGGATGAGGGGCGACGGTGGCGGAGGGGGTGGTGGGAGGGAGGGGGGAGGTAAGCTAGCACGATGCCAATTGTCGATCCTTCCGAGAAGGACTTGTCCCACGATCGGCCATTTTACAACCATAATGGACGCGTCCTTGTCATAAATCGAGAATTCCTTCCTTGGTAAATTAAATCGTGACCGCGGGGCATTCCGCGCGCGTTATACGAGTGCCTTCGAAAATTCGTGTCCGATTCCTGGAAAGACGTTGATTCGATTCGGTTTTGAAAAATAAAAAAATTTCTACTGAGAAGCGTGAATGAAAAAAAAAAATTGATTATCTTCGCACCGACTGTCTAGTGTCGCGTAGGATGACGTATGTAGAAAATCGCGTGACGAAAAGTGAGCTGGGTAAATTCAAATATTCGCGGGCTTTTTCCAACCGACGAATCCACCCTGGCGGAGGTGGGGAGGACGTCGAGAAAGGTCGTTTCAGGTAGTCGGATTTATTTACTCGACTTCATAATCCCAGCCGGCCTAAGTCACGAGGCTCGCTCGATGTCACGTTCTCAAATATTGCCAAACAAGACCATAGGGAACAGAAGTGTCGGCAGTGCCCGCCAGGTTTCGTGCAAAAGACGACCTTAAGCTACACGAAGAAGCAAGAGGCGTGACAACAAACAAGACAATGCGCCGGAGTTAAAATTGTAGAACGAAGAAACGGAGAAAAAAAAAGAAAACAGCCGTAACCTCCCATAAACCAAGCCCATTGCACAAGTATTAAATGCGTCCGGTAAGAGTGGGTCAAAAAAATAGTAAGAGAGCGAACGAGGAAAAAAAAAAATAAAAAATTCCCTAGCAATGAGGAGTAAACTTCGATTCCGTAACCGGATAGCCTTACGGCGAAGCTTTTCTCGACGCCGAAATAGAAGCACATTGGGTGACAGTGCGGCACATCGGAAAGTGAAAAAGAAGAAAATATATATGTGTATAAGACAACGAGCAGGAGGAAGTGAAGACTCCGAGCGTTACGGCGAAGAGTGCATCGAAATAACCAAGTGACTGGAACTCATCCAAGAAGAAGACTCTCACGCTTCACCAAGCCACGCGGAGTGCAGCGTTTCACTAGGTTTAATAACTCCAGATTCTGACTCACTGAAATTCACCTTTCTTTTTCTCTCCCTTTCTTTCATTCTCCCTTTAGTCATTCCCGCGATGGACTCATCCTCCGCCACGTGAAACGTCTCAGAGAAATGTCCCCGAGGTTCCTTTCTTATGGGAATAAAGAAAAATGTCCCTGTATAGAATAAGGTTGGTGGGATAATTGAAAAAAAAAAAAAAATTCATAAAATTTACAGGACTAATATTATCTAGTGACAAAATTTGTCACTAGATCATCAATCTAGTAAGAAAAATCTTACCGAATCGAGATGCAACTTTCTCACGTCGTAGTATCCCTTGTAATACTTGAACCACATCACTCGATAATCTCCCATCGATACATGACAGGTTATCGATACTATTTGTCGATAGTCGCTCTATGTATATACAGTTCCAGACCTATCGAACACTTTAAGGACTTCCGAGAGACGTCTGACGTCGTTTATTTTTTTTACGTTCAAGTACTTTCCCACTTTTTTTTCTCAGATCAATATTCACACGCGTTTCGAGGCGCGTAAAACTATCGGGGCGTCGCGACGCCCGTGTCCTCAGCAAGCGCAGACACGACGCACTTGAGGATCTTTGAAGAACTGTTCTCTCGGCATAGTCGCCACGCCAAGTATAGACGCCCCCGTCCACGTGCGCGTGTATAGGTAAATAAGGGTACGAACGCGCGTTTAGGTTAGAAAAATTAATTGGGCGTTTTATAAGCGGAGAAAAAAAATATTTTTCGACATTCTTCCTTTTTTTTTCGGTTTACTTCACTCTCTAGTTTTGCCTCACCCATTCACCGTGGAAACTGACACTGATAATTAAGTACACGTTTAACCACGGGGAGCCCGTAAGAAAGTTTGACTGTACACACGGGTATTATAAAATGTCAAATATAATTAGAAACACTGATAGATTCTATTTAAAAAAGAAACATGTAACACGAATTTAATTGACCCATTCTAAAAAAAAAATTTGAAATTTTTTAAAAGGCAAAATTTCACTAACGCATACACCGTGAGACTGATAGCCAAGAATATTTTCGAAAAAAAAAAATGTCAATTAGCTTATCTATTTGTGTTAACAATCACAGAATTCTTGACTGTCCAATGACGATAGCAAACGACACAAACAGCTACAGTTTGTACAGTGATAAATCGACACACGCCCTATAGTAGAAACACGTGTTTCCCTCGCACAGTAACCCATACCCGTACCACCAGAATAAAAGTAAAATTGCACCAGTTTGGAATTGATCGAAATTAAAAATTAAAAAATCTATTATTAGTCGCGCAATTCTTCAAAAAAACGTTTTTCGATCCTTTCAAATCTCTCCTACGCACTTTCAACCGCCACGTTTCTCAAACTTACTATCGACAGTGCTTATCAGGCCTCTCGCACTGCTGGCCCAATGTTTACTCGGCTAATTACCCGCACCACTTGACTACGCCGAGGTTGTATTAGGTGCGCAATCAGCCGACTGTAAACAAGTGACCGGCTCTAAGATTTGCACGACTCTCCACGCAGATAGTCAATAATAGTGAAAAGAATATCTGGAGTGTCTCTCGAGCATCCATACCTATATATACAGTTACAACGAGATAATGCCTGAGAATTTTCAGTGCAGTCACACACAGGTGAAAGTCCCCATTCGGTTATAATGAATAACAGACGTAACACTACACTTGAAAAAAAAAAACCTATAATAAAACCGGTAAATCGGAGAAATAACGGAATACAAGTCCGGGAACAAAAAAAAAAATTCAAAAAATTTCATAGCCGAAATAATAACCACAATTTACGCTCGCTTCCGATAACTCCCTCTAATTACTTTCGATGTGAAAAAAAATTTTTTTCACAAAATTATTATCCAAAATTTTACCACCCAATTACCAACGATATTTTTTTTTTTTTCAATCCTCTCTCTCTCTTCTAACTTGGCTTATTTATCCCATATGCATACGCAGTCCTTTATCGCGTGAGCCGGTAATGCGCGCGTAGGCCGTATACACGCATGGGCGTTACTTTGAGGAACGCTGAGTGCTCACGCACAACAGAGATAACTGTCGAAGCATATGATTCCTGATTTACGAATCGCGTCCCGTTTCGTAAGGACGTTACTCCACATACGGCCCGAAGGCAATGGGAATGCAATGTCGAGGCTATGGGGATAAATTGCATCACTGCAGGTTGTGTGTACCAGAAGCTGCGTTTGCGGAGTAGTTTGTGTATATATATATATGCAAGTATAAGCTATGTATACTCACGACCTTGCGAAGTAGTAGGACGCATAATCAATTACGAATGGCTTACCTGTAACAGAAATAAAAAAAGAAATTATTTGTCAGACACGCATAAATTACGTAACGAAAAAAAAAAGATATCACACGTTAGAGTTAGAATTTTGTGTATTTAAAAAAAAAATTTTTATGTGCGCGCTTATGATTAATCATTTTGATTATTGACGTTACCTTAACCGCAATTATCGTGATGCACATGTTCCTTGACACGTATTTCAGTATATCGTTTTGTTATCGATAAAAACGTAGCGACGTGATTCATACGGGAAATTAAAAATTTCTTTCCTTTCGCTTATCTATATGCGCGTGTTAACGCGCGGACCGTCAGTTTTGAACTGACGGTTCAAAGTGAAGTGAAGAAGTTCTCTGTGAAGTGATGGTTGTTCGAGAGATGCAGCATCTCTGAGGATGCCTAGGGGGAAGGGATATGGTCCAGGGCTCTGATTGGATGGTTTTGACGGGACTGAGATTAGGGTGTCTTGCGAAGGTTCTCAATTGGTGGGATTGAATTTTTTTTTGGTTTAAAAAAAAATCAGGACGGGTTAACCATAAATGATCTCATAGTTGATGAGATGAGATGGACGAATTAATGCCGATGAGATTTTTCTTGAAAAATTCAGTTTTCGCTTTCTTCGTGAGCTAATGAAATCGGTCTGTGTAATTTTTTGAAAAAAAAAAGTAACAGTAAATTAAAACAAAAATTGCTTAGAATTTTTCAAGGTTTTTTGACACCCCTAAAAAAATTGATAACCACTGCTAGCGTATGCCCGGATACGAGCACCTGTCCCGCGTATAAAAAAAATCAGTCAAACTGTAAAAATATTTTTTTTTTACATACTGAAAATTCTCTAAAAAATCACGTGACCCGTTTATTTACACAGATGCCGTATGTTAGTGAATGGTATGAAAGACGTGATTTTTCCTCCTTTTTATGAATCACGTAGCACGGTCTTACGTCACGACACTTTAAACTGGATTAAGTTATAGCTGTAACTGACAGGAAAAAATAGAAAATAGTTGAAAATTAAACGGCACGGATGGAATTTCAGGCGAAACAGAAATACCAGCAACGTTTTACGAAAAAAAAAATAAAATAAAATAAAAAATAAGAAACAGCAACTCCTTGGAATTACCAGACTGTACGTGGAATCGTAACGCTAATCTACTATAGAAAACACGTCTTACGAAAGTGCCATGTCATTAAGTAAAATGACCGATCGACTCTGCTAGACAGTCGAAAGAAATGGCGCCACATTTGAAATACCACAAAGCCACCCTGTTGGCCGAGCGGGCCCCTTAAGTCAACCGACATAAACATTACGAGAAAATATAAAAGATGAAAAATGACAGACGATAAAATACCATGCACACAGATAATCCACGCATAAAAGCCAAATACTACCGTGCGTACCCTAGTTTTCGAGCCACCCTAAAAAAAAACCGGGATGATCACTAAATCACCCGGTCGGACGCAAAGTAGTTTTTGCTCGTAAAGAAATCACCATGAAGTAAAGCGAGAAAAAATTATTCAGCGTACCAACAGAAGAAAAAAAAATTCCCTAGATTCCCCGGAGTACCGCTCGACAGTCTCTCTTATCTATGCGTAAAGGGCGGAGAGCTACAGCCCTGCCTGTAGAGCATGAGGACACTGAGACACATACGTAACGCTACTGGCGCTCCGAGCGTAACGAACTAACGAGGCCGCCATCTGCCGGCGGCTTCCACAAGTTAATAATAACAGATAAAAGCTCTAACGAGACATACAGTGAAAAAAGTTATTAAATATATAAGTTATAAAATTTTTCAAAATTTCACACTGGACCTTACAGAAATTTATGGCAAGACAGTCGTTTGGCCGTGGAAATAATAAATTTGAAAATTAAAAATTTTTTTTCGACCGTAGCCAAAATACTTTCTTAAGGGGGTACCAGAGTATTTTATAAACGTGACGTCCCAGACTTATGGGGTGTAGGCTGTTGAACGTGGCGCATCGATGCGTCTACGTGATTCGAGTCACGATCTGACTGGCATAGATAGAGATCTTTTGGGGGGGGCTTTGTCATGTACGTATATATATCCAAAAGGGGACACCTTGTATATGTATATATAGGTGTCCCCTTTTGGCTTGAGAATTATGGCAACTCGCACCGCATGGAGGAACGGACGAAAGTGGCGACATCTATGAGACAGTTGATTCTATCTAATGGATCGAGAGGGTATTAAAAGAATTTGGGTATAAAACGGGTTGGTTCTCTCTTTTTTTTTTTCTTTGGATCAAAAAATGTAAAATCGAGAACTCCCGTGGGATTAACGTTAGATAAGAATCTTATGGGACTCGGAGGGATATATAGAAAATTTTTTGTCGCACTTAATCCTGTGAAATTCGAGGGACGAAAGGGCGCCGGAGGATTACGAGGATTTAATAGGAGAATGTTCCATGGAAGGATGACGAGGGATGCGACCGGCGATCGGAACGGCGGGAAATTCAAATCCTCGTGACGGATGTTGCCAAAGGATAAAAAGTATTTTTTTTTCTCTTTGTTTATCGAAATTTATCAGTAACCACAGAAATGGGTCTTGTGGGACTTAAATTGTCAGACGGTTCTTTCTGCTCGATCGAGCCGCGTAATGGCGGTCAATGATGGTCGACGCTGATGGCCGCCGAAAGACGAAGACAAACGAATTCGCCAAGTGGCACGTGAATCGCGTAAATAAATTCATCGTGGTGAATATATTGTGTTTCGAAGCAAAAAAAATTATACGCGCCACCAAATATAATTCGGTAAATTTCCCCAAAAAAATGATATCTACGTGACGAAACCGAGTGCCAGACAAACGGTAAATAAATAAAAATCCAAAAGGGTCCAGAAAACAAAATGACTTCGTATAAACACCAAAGGGATGTCGTTGAAACGTGCACAGAGCCAGACACAATATAGGATATCGTGTCTCCCGTTATCTCGACAAATATTGCTCTAGCTGTATCGTTTCTCGGGGTCCAAGATAAAGAAGAGTATACGCGCGCCATTATATACACGAAGCCCCGTATAAGCGCGAGGAAGTGGGTTTACGTAGCCGTGAAACACGAGTAGAATGTGTACGAGAAAGAAAAGAAAGCAAAGTGACTAACGAAAGAAGAATTAAGCGTGCAAAAAAAAATTACGAATAAAAAAATTTGATAAAATTTTGAAAAAAAAAATATACGAAAAATACGATACGCGCTTGAATCCACAATATATACGTTACACGTAGTATTGACTGAAAATCATAATTACCCGTAGTGCAGTAATATACGTAGTAAATATAGGCATTGATGGACGCCTAAAACGTATTAGTGTTATATAATGTATAGATACGAAGACGCATATGATTTTACGGTACATCAAGTAAGGAGAGTTCAACGCGGGTCAAAATCGTTGGACTGTAATAAAACGCGGTATTCGCCATCTTGCAAACTCGAGCGTTACATAGACGTGTACATGTAAATGGGGGAACGTGTGTAGAATCGGAGGACGAATGCAGGTTCGATACGTGGACATAGGTGTAGAGAAGAGATAAAATGAGCATAGGGACACGTTATGTAGGCGCGAGATACATATGGATATAAATCTCAAGAGTTTACAATGCCGAGCACGTGTGCATACGGCGTGCCATCTATCGATCATCGATAATATTTTCTCGGTATGAAATACCAAGGAATCGATCGATACTCGATTGACACGTTAATGGCGCATTAGCCTCTTGGCCCCGCGTCAAGTATCAACGGCGGAGTTGGTATTTCCCAAAGTATACACGAGAGAAAGACATCGGAGGAGTTGAAGTATCCTGAAGTAATAGGGAAGAAAAAAAAAGGCGAAAAAAAAATCCAGAAGCACAAATCTCCTTTATCGATTTCGATAAATCAAATCACTCGACTGTTCAGACGAAAAAAAAAAAAAAAAAAAAAAAAACCGATACGACCCCGCGTAACACGTGCAAGACTGCCAGCGCCATCTGTACAGTCTCGAACGGAATCAAATTAAAAGTGACGGTTAAGCTTGGGAGAGAAAAAAAGGAACCCGGTAAAAAAATAGTACTCGAGCAGAAGAGTGGACTTCAGTGTTTAAGCCAGAGACAGCGTGAGCCTGTACACGCACATATTTACCATAAAAATATATCAAGGAGGCAAGATGGTTACGTTAATAACGTGTGTGGTATCTTCTGTCTGAATGGCGTCCACTGTTCCTAGTAAGAAACAGACACGGAACGGACGTATCGGAATCGGCCTCAATTGCCTATTAAGAGTTTGACGAGTGATGAATATACACTGATAACATACAGAAGGAAGAGAATATACAGTGGAAGTGGTAAGCGGATCGACTGTAGATGGCAACGCGTGCAGTGCGTTGGGTTCTAATATAGAAAATCGTAAGGCAGACGGGGTGGCTGTCCTCGCGGTAGACCGAAGCTTCGGCAGGGTTACGGGAGATGGCGACACCGTCGTCGGGTAGTATACTCGAAAATGGTATTACGAGCGGACGTAACGGCCGTCAAGCGGGCAACGACGTTGAATGTCGTTGATATTTTGCATAGAGCTTCGGGCAGGACTTCGCTTCGATCCGAATGCGCGCGAGGGTCGTACTTACTTGTGTCTCCGAAAAATTCGCCCGTCACGTTCGCTCCGCGCGAACCGCAGGAATGCGCGGCTTCCTTTTTGTCGCAGTCCAAGAACCAGCGAGGAATAACAGGAGCGCAGCAACACTCGGTAGACAAATAATAAACGTAGTAATATCTAACTAGGAATAAGTGAATTTACCTGGGAGTAGCGCATTTGCAGTATACATATAATTACAGAGAAGTAAATTAGGAATTATATATTAAATGCATGTAACTAGTTTAAAGTTGCACGAGGGAACTCGTGTAAAATTATAAACGATCCTGCAGGAATGACACGTGTAATATTATCAAGTCACGAATACGTGGATATATGAAATAGAAGCGTGCTAACTAAAATACCGACAGTCCTTACAACTCGCGCTTAACGGTAATTACTGTATAATACCCGTGTAAATTGGTACCATACACTTTTACACTCGAGTTATAGCGGATCGCTCGTAATATCACGTAAAACGTTAAGACGCGTTTCTGACGTGAAGATGAATCTCGCGGAGCATATATATATACATAAAAGATACTCAGTGCAATATAAGGGAGTCGGGAAGCTACGCTGCATATATACAATGTATAAGGTATAGGGAAGAAGCCAAAGTCGAGTAACAGGATAAAATAGAGTAAAGGAACGTTCGTTCCTCCACCTTGGAAATAAACGGCAAAGGCTATAAGCGAGTTAAGGCTTATCTGAGACTTTTGTAACGCTTGAACCCACATACATATATAACACGGCCTTTCAATTTCTCTACACAACAGCCATTCGCATTTCCAAGGCAACGAAGATATAAAGACACCTCCCTCCATTTTAGAGCATTGATATACACCATTCTATCGAATAAGCACGTAACAATTTATCTCCTGAACGCCGCGCAGAGATTCCTGGACCCTGATTTTTTCCCCATCGTTCATTAGCCCCAACGACTTTTCCATTGTTCCCCAAAATAAATTGAGAAAAGAAAAGAGCGTATCTCCAAACACAATATTCTGCCTCTCATAAATTCCCAGGGATCCATTCCAACACACAAATTTACACCCATGTCCTTTTCCGGCAGGAAATACCGCACCCGAGTACCAGAATGATCCTTCGGAGCGTACATGTAAAATATATATACACACGGTATAGGAATTCGATTAAACTATTATATATACATAAGCGTGGGTGGGCTATGGTATCCAAGATAAAATATATATATATACACACATTAAAGAAGCAAAGGGTGTTACATTGCGAGTGAACCACCACCCTCCCAGGATATGGTCGAGGATTATCGTATCTTGGCTACCGGACACTGATTGTCAGATCTGCCCTCGTGCATTATCCTTTCTAAGAAGACGGCCATTGTCTCGGGTCGGCCGTGTTTGGTAAAGCCGGGCAGCTCGGTGTACGCCGTATCGCGGTACGGCCCCCGTACAGACATCCCCGGAGCAACCAGGAGACACGAGAGAGCAGGGGGCTATCGGTAGCGGCTAGTGAAAATATTTTTATAGTTGGTATACTCGCATTGCAGTTGGTCCCTCCGCTTGTATATACGCCTTAACCATACAGATATAAGTATGACACACGGCACAATGGCAGGTGGGTCCTGAACGCCTTCCATACCAAAGATGTACATTGGCGCGTATAAAATTATCTTATAAATTTAAATTTTCCATACTTCAAAATAATCCCAATCTAGTTTTCGGAATATTATTTTTTCTCTGCCACCATTTCCGTCACGCATTTTACCGATGCCCACTGGTATTTCCAATCTTCGTCCACCGGAAATACGAAGGACGAGTCAAGGGCCTGAACTAAGCATATACATATAATCGGTAACGTATACCTCCGCTACCAGGAATACATTCCGCTTAGCCCGAAGTCGAGCTAAAGGCTTTCTTGGAAATACTTATCCGCACCGGGCCGCGCGTCAAGCTGCAAGATAATAAGAATACGTTGGCCCCCCCCCTTTTTTTCTGTACTGCCAGTCAAAACAACCGCCACCTCTTCGTCTACGTTCCCTGTGACCTTGCGCGTCGCTTGGCTGTATCCAGGGACTAGCCGGGTATAGGAAGGGAATTTTTCCTTATCAAGTTTTTCGTGGTGCCTTAGCTGGCTTTAACGATCTCAACAGGTACTGGTGGCCCGTGACGTATTTACGTTCGCAGTAACGTACTTCTTCAGGGGTAGACAAACAAATTGACGGTTCCACCCTGTCGAGCGTGCAAACACGAGAAAGATTATTTTTATCCCCAGAAAGGACGGAAGGTCCTGGGGTGGCCGATAAACAGTCTCGAGACCAGAAATAATATCGCGGCAGCTTGTATTTTTCTTTGGCGTAAGAGCGCGAGGCATTTCAAAATATATGTCTTCGGGGCAACGGGTCACTCCTACGTAACTTCCAGATACGATTGAAAGGGATGCCGGGAAGTTGAAAAAAAACAATTTCAAAGTCAATTTCTCATTGTACCAAGTAAATATAAATTTCTTTAGGTCGTACGACTTTTTTCATACGAATACTGAATATCCATGCCGAATCCCATATCTCAGGGTGTCAGCATCCAGTATAGGACTCCTCAGCACTATTTCCTACAAAGGACATTGGTACTAGTACGTGGCGCGTGATATATTGGAATGGCTCAAAGTATAGAGGATATTCATACAGTATATATATATATCGCACGCGTTTAAGTGCGTAAAGGACGGAGGTGGGTACTGACCGCACATTCCAGTAGGGAGGTGACCGCCTCGCCTCGGTATATTGTACACAACGTATATATATACACATTCATATATCTAAAAGACACTCAATACAGTGCATACAGTGCGCGAACACGTGAACAGAAGAAAATGGCAACAGACAGTACGGGACGAAGAAAGTCCCTACGGCGGGAAAGCGAGGTTTCGTGTAGACAAAAAAAAAGAGAAGCAACTCAAGAGAAAAGCCGTTTGATTTCTCCGTCGCGAAACAAGACACCAGGATGTGTGTGCATATGGTAACTACGAAACACGGCTTCGGTATTCCACGAGAAATCCCTATAGCGGTACACGGATACGCAGCATCCACTTTGCCCGGATCAACGGACCAGGATAAATCTGGCTACTGTCAGGAGCTGTCTTGATTACTAGGAATTATAAAAACAATATATATATATATACACACACTCATTCCAGTAGCCACCGTAGTGCCTCCGTGCATTAATTATATAATCAAGAATTTCTGAAGCGAAACGACAGCCGATTGATCGAGAGGGATCTAATATATGTATATCGATATACCGATACAGTAAAAACGTCGGGATCGATCGATCATCCGATCAATGGATATTTTCGCGTGATTTGACAGAGGACTAAACCATACTTTGCGTCAGAGTAAGCGCGTGGCCATTGTCAGAGAAAAGTGGAGCGACGAACCCGTTATAGTAAGAAAATTACGTTGAAATTTCCGGAAATCGATTGGATCGGTAACGACGATCGTTTGCGCTCGCGCCTGTAAAATTGTACGAGATAACTGTACGGTGAAAAAAAAAAAAAAAAAAAAAGCGGAACTATACCTCGCGTTCGGCAGGGTAAACTTCGCCGGTACCTGTAAGAGGCCACTGTACTAACAAACAACAGAACGACGATAACTCAGTGCTGCACTAATCGTACCAATGCATTACGCGAGCGCGAGTCTTGTAGTCGCCATGTATATACAATGGTGTATGTACTACGTAGTACATTGTATACAGTTGCCAGCAGGCACCCCGATATGCTTACATAGTTTTGTACTAGTTGGGTATAGTTGCGGCTTGGTACTACGGGGTCCACCCACATTCTAACCTACATAGCGTTTACGTATGTATATACGTTAATTCTATATATAAAATCTAATAGAATACACGAGACCGTGATTAAAGTCATTTTACGCAATCGAGCTGGAGTGACAGAATTTTCATTGGCTGTCAGACTCATTGAAGATCGGCTGAGATACCACTGTGACGTTCCATGATACCGGACCTCCTTGGTCCACATATAAAAAATTCCTCTTGCGGTGCCACGTGCGATAGGTCGTAAAACGTCTGAGGATCAATGATTATTAGGATAGATCGAGTGACGTGTACAAAGTTCATACAGAGAGAGAGAGGGGGGTTGACGAACCGCCCCCCTATCAATCTTCAGGTATGTTTTATGCATACCGTGAGTTAAGCCCGTTTCACATGGTTGCTCGGTGAGGTTCACCGGGTGACTGAGTGTACGTACGAGGCGTTAGAGGCGCTGCTAGATCATCGTGGAGGATATGGGTCAGTGGTGTCTCTTCCCGACGGCGTGGAATCAGGACCGAGTGATTTTTGAGTCTGGGATGACGGCCGGAGGTTGGTGAAGGTTGAAAGTGGTGGACGTGGCATTAATCTTGGTAGAAACGTCACGGATGAAATTCCAATCTCGAGACGTGAGTTAAACGTCTCGTTAGATGATTGTGCCCCGGAGGACAGGTGTTGTTGGGGGGAGCGTACGTAGACACGTGGTGAACGTATCTACACAAAGGAGCGTCCATTAAGGACTATCCACATGCGGATAGAATTTTTCTAGTCGATTCGAACGTTAATACGTACAATAATTATACCCACGTACCTCTTGAAAAGTGATCCTTGCCAGATTAGGATAATCTGTGCTTTTCGAGGAAAGGTCGTATTACACTGGCTCGGGCCGCGAGGATGGTAATTGGTAACGGTACGAGGGTCGACGTTCCACGGGGAATTTCTCGGAGAGTGGAAGTAAGAAAGAAAGAAGAAGAAAAAAAATAAGGAGGAAGACACGTACGAAGGTGGAGAAAGAATAAAGGAAGAGTAGGACAGAGACCTGTAGCAGCGAGCGAGAGCAGCCGTTTGAAATGCCTCGAGGTGCACGTCGATGGACTTCCCTTCGAAATTTTCTTCTATTTTCTCACGTATTTACGTGGCGGCCGTCTCTGGGACTCCGAGTTGTCCAGCGTGATGCCAGCACCCCCCCGAACGGTTCTTTCTTTCACGTCGGGATAACCAGGCCTAACCCCCCACAATCCAAGGTCAGCCAAAGCTCCGGGCTATTATATTTATACGTCGACAGAACGCCCGGGTCGTAGCTTCCGCGAGGTACGCCAGCCAGGAATGCGGATGGACTCGGCAGTGCTCTTGCGGATTATCTCCGGGACTCGTGCTAAATTCACATTAAACCACGTACTCACGGCATAACAAGGCGCGGCCATGTTGTTACTGCACACGACTAGACGTACCGCGTATAACCCTAACCTATTCCGTGAGGTTCGAGCGCGAACCCTGTAACAGCGATATGAAAAGAATGAACCGACGTTTTGTCAGGTAACAGTTAAACTCGACGTAAGACACGGAGAAGGAGGTTTCGCGTGCCAACGGAAAACTTGTTGATATCACCATGGAGACCACGAAGACGGCGCATGCGCACTGACGCTCCCCGCGACGGTGGCGACGACAGCGGCGAAACGTCGCCACCATAATAAAGCGAACCTTGAGAAGGTCGTCAGAGCAGTAATAACATCGATGAGATTCTACAATGAAAATTTCCACAACTAGATTCTCGCAATCCCTCGGCTCACGTCACCGACAGGTCGACAAAACCTTATGGCCACCATGGGGCAATTACGGGAGTTATCGAGTTAACGACTCGAGAGCCTTTGCTCCCGCCTGGAATTGTCTTCAAACTACTAGGGAATTCCAGACTGGGTGGAGGGACTTATCTTCACGAGATACCTTGCGGCCCTGGCTATCGAGAGTTATTTTTCCTTTTCTTCTTTCTTTCCTTCCGTCGTTTCTTTTCTCTTTTTAACACTTTTTATATCATCCTTTTTCCACTATACCGTATTGGTAGGGCGTCGGGAATCGAATAGGTTACGGTACACGACGTTGGATCGGCGATCGGTGATGGATATTTTATTTGATACCCCAGCTTACCAATATCTATCTATATACACGCGATTTTTCGATAAGATATTACATATATATATATATACGTGTAATACCAACGGTACACTCCATCCGTCAAATTATTATTTTCAACTGGTCCCGTCGTTCAATATGGCAAATAGACCCGAGGAATAATTAATTCCATAGTGATGCTGCCTTATGTAGAAATTAATTCGTATACACATTAGATATTCGCATACGTAGATAGACGAGCACACAACTGAAACACTGTGAATGGGATACAGTTACGATGTGCTGAGTGACCCATTTTAACATTATGTCCCGTAGACGGCCGCCATGCTGCCGTAATTTCGTCCACAAATCGAGAGCTATTACGTTCGTGACCCCCGGAGGCTATAGTGTAATTAATATATGATCTCAGTACGGGACAGTTATAAATAGCGAAGAGTCTCAGAGATCAGATCAAAAGTGTGTCCCACCGTACGCAAACAGAAAGAAAAACAGACCAGCCATAAAAAAATATTCTATTAAAGCAAACGCAAAGTGTAATAGAAATATCATTATAGAGCGATTGAGAATTAAAATTTAAAAAATTTACCCACAGCAACGCACATCCTTACGGTCAATTATGAAAGTCTATACTTGCGCTGTAGTGTCACGTGACCTCCAAGATTATATATATATATATATATATTGCAGGTATGTAAGCATTTGCTATATAGAAGGTCCACGATATACGTATACTTTGCATGCACAGCAATATATATTACATATGTAAGAATTATGTGTACATATACAGGAATGCCATTGGTTTATCGCTTGGCTAACGGTAGGTCCCAACCTCTGCGTCATACATTCTGGGAATACGTTAGGGCCCCAGCAATGCATGCATTGCTTGTTTCCTCGGATACCTAACCTGACTGGGAGCGTAGGAGGAGGAGGAGGATGGTGAAGTAGTCACAATCGAGTATACATTGCTCCAGGTACTCTTACATTATGGTTAAAGGCTCGTAGCACTGTTACGGTTGGTATTCAGATAAATTCCCAAGCGATAAGTGCAACCGAGCTCGTGCTGATTGCTGATTGAAAATTCAGTCCTAGGATTTTACAGGTCATTTTCCCTTTTCTCATTAGACACTTCTCGTGTATATATATATATATATAGCTAGAGAATACTCGTGCCTAACGGACTCGGTTCGTTAAACTATTCGACCAGGAACTCGAGCATAACAGAGGAAGGATCGAACCTGAAATACTTTCCATCTTAGATAAATAATGGCGATATGACAAAGGAGTGACTTCCGGTAAGTCAGGAAGTGACAACCGACGATAAAGGCTGAGTAAGAAAATCGCTTTGAATTTTTTTCAAAAGCTTCTAGAAGGATGGCGACCGTTTAAAACGCGATCCGTAACGCGTCCGACTGGGGCGTATGACATATGAATGCATACGTGAGTGTGTGACAGTGCTCCGTAGGTATGCGGGAAGGTTATGGGACGTCTAAAGTGACCTTGACCCGAGAGGTGTAATCAAGAGGCTGACCTAGCCTGACACACATTCCAGATCTACTGGCTGGCTCGGTCCCGTGTGACCTTCCGACCTGCGACCTTCGAAACGAACCTACGGCTAGCGAGCGAGACGTCACTCGAAGGTTCCCAACCTATTCGGACGTTCTTGCGCGTCGTACGGTATCGTGGAAGTTTGGCGGGAAGTTTGAAAATCGTGTAACGGTCACGCTGCGGAGAGTCAATCGATCCTCGATTTTCGGGTCCATAACGAATCTGTGGTTAATTAAATTTTTCTTCGACCACCAAAACTCAACGTCGGTTCTGTATCTACGTCTCTTTCTGATACTATCTCTGAGTGGGTTGCACTTTTTTTTTTTTTACGGTATACATTTTACACTTGGTACGCGATACAGGTCTACCTGCTGTTACCCATGATGCAACAGTAGGTCACTGAGTAAATTTTTTCTTATGCCATTGGTCCTACCCTACATTTTTACTGTGTTTTGGGTATACAAAATTATATGTGGCATATGGGTACGTATATACGTTAAGTTTAGTTACCCAGTGTTTTTTTTATATCTAGAAAAAACAGTAGGGAATTTTGGGTGGATTTGAGTCTTCGGCAAAAACATTTTGAATGCCCTGTCGAGTCGAGGTTTCCTGGTAGTCGTGTTAACAGAGTAGGGTTAACAGTAATGACTGGGAATGTCAAAGAGAAATAATCAGCAGACCATACACCCGATGTCAACTACAGTGTGTATATATATATCGTACACGAGGTGTAGTATTACTACAGCGCCAAAGCGGAGGAAGTTGGAAGCGACACGTAAGAAACTTAAAAATGTAGCTCGGGCAAGCATATCCTAAAAGGAGCAATCCGAAGGGCCTCTATTAAATGTAGATTACGTTACGAGTTGCTTGGAGGACGTGAGCCGAGGCGTTGTGGAGTAATTTAAATGGCGTCTTGACAGCTAACAATTTTTCTCCCTCGACGCTTGGTGGATGTTTATAAGATAAATAAATAACCCATCTATTGTCTATCTTGACTCATTATAACACTGGCCCTATTCAACCCATTTACTATGGTATACTGCTGATCGAGATTGGCAATATGGCCACGTGTTAGAAATGTCAACTGAATCATTGTCAACACCCACGTGGACGGCCGTCCCTGCTCTACTGTCAAATTCAATCAAATTTTGATTGATTCAATAATTAATAATCCGGACCAATATCTTATTGAAATTTATCAGAACGGCTATCGATGACACTCCCACGACTATTATCCAATATCTTATTGATATCTGGGATCAGGGACAAATCCAGCTGTCAAACCACGCTGGACAGTTCGTGCGAATTATTTTTGTATTATGTAAGAGAAATCAACGAATTTCGAGTAAAGCGACCTTCGACGGACGTAGGAACGGTTTGCTGTCTGTATTGGTCACGTTTTGTGTACTGATCAATGATTTCCAGAAATTGACAAGCCTGTCACTGGTGAAAGGACTGACATTTTGATAATAATAGTGTAAAATCGATATCGGATCTGATAGCAAAATTGAAATTGAGAACGTTTTAGGATTTTGTTTCTTAATTAATTATTGTATAGCTCCGCGTGGGGTATTGACGTAATTGTCTTTGTATATTAGGTACAGGTACTCGTTACTCACTTGGAATTTTGTGGTTCGATGTCTATATATATATATTTATGGTATACGTATTAGGCTCGATGACTTTTGCTTACCTGGAACAGAAAAGAATGGCCAAGGTTAGTAAGGTAGATGGTAATCAAGTAAATTGATATTTGCGTCAGGAATTCTTTTGTCGTTTCTAGAGAATCAGGCTGAGAGTATTGTTGTTGGGATATATAGAGCGATTTTATGTTTGATAGAGGTCATTTATCAGAGTGATATGGATGTTTAATATAGATATATATGGATGTCTATGGAGGATCGCGTGCGTATGGTTATATACTTTTTGACTCGAAGGAGGGACCCCGTAGCGGTTAGCGATGGCAGACCATCACAAGAAGCCCCTTGGGGCACCTGATGAAACAAAGAAAAGAAAAGAAAAGAAAAACGAGGAAAAAGAAAAGAGGAGAAAAAACTTTCGTAGCCAGACAGCGCCGTATCCAACAGACCGAAAAGAAGCATGGACGCGCCAAGGATGTCTCGTAACGGCGTCGAGAAAGACGAGAAAAGTATGGATGAAAAAAAAAGAAAGAATCAAAAAGAAAGGACGAAATGGAACAAACTCGAAAAAAGGGGATGCAGAACTAATTGATACCTACGAGAGAAGGAAGGGTCCTAACCTTCAGAAGGCATACCCCGGAGGAAGGACGTTCGAAAGTGCCAATAATTTTCTGACATAAACGACGAAACGCCATCTTTCACGCGAGCCGTAAAGTTTCGGGCGAAGGAATTCCACGGGGTTTTCGAAAACTGTCCGTAACTGGCCATCTGTCTGTAGCCCGGGGCCAAACTATAAAAGACTACCGGGACAAAGTATTGTGCGAACGAGCCAGAAAACTCGTGAATCTAACCTTAAACTTTGTGTCCGTATTCGTAAGTTAGGTTAGGTTATGTTTGGCGAAGAGATATCTCACGAAGGATACAACAGGGTGAGCTAGAAAGTCTGAGGAGCATGAATGATCTTCCTGCGAGTATAAAACGATACACGGAATATCGAGCCGCCATCAATAGCTACACGGCACATAATTTACGAGCTCGATCGAAGCGGACAGTCGTTAAGCGAAACGATTCCGTCGGGGTGTTCCAGTGGAGGTTATTGCATCGCCACGCTTCTCCATGATCGGAAGCTTAATTTATGCGTGCTAGGATGTATCCAGTGGTGATAGTGTGCTTATACGTATATATAATATATCAGAGAGGATACCCATATGACACATGAGTATACTGAGGAAAGGTTATGTATTCTGAATATGGGTGGGTGGAAATCAGGAATGGTCCTGAAAACCAGTTAGATATTGGTGTATACAGTGAGTATATGTTTCAGGTAGAGAAATTCTAGCCAGTCAACAGGCTGCGTAGCAGTTGGTTATGTATCTGACAGCTACGTAGGAGTGTCCACCAGGCACTGCGTAAAGCAAAATAGTCCACAAGTGGCTTACGCAGACTCTTATGGTGTAGCTGGATGGGATGGATCAGCAAAGTAGCAGTGAAGTGGCGACTGAAAAATCGCCTACATAATTATTCGCCATGAAGGCCATCCTGTGCGTTATAGGCTATGTGTTAGTGCCAGTGCGTGAGAGTGAACTTGTATGTGAATACTATACTGAGAGACTCAAGATGGGGAACGTAGTTGGACCTGTTCTGGATACTGGTCTTAGCGAATTAACCCCAAGATTCCAATGAGGATTCAGGATTTTTGTGTATCGTCATGGTAGTTTTGAATACTCTGCATCAGGTTGCGTAGAGAGAATTACTTAAATTATAAAACTATGTGGACCGCTGCAAAGAGAGTCCATTTAAATTGTTAAACTGGCAATTACAACTGCCATTAATGTCAATTTTGAAAGCACAATTTAACTTGTATCAAAGTTCCAATTGGTTTTACAATGTCTACCTCACAGGCTTTTATTTCAGGTTGATCAAGAGTTCATGGTGTACTAACGATAGCAACAGGATAGTGCATAGTATAGGTACAGGTTCTTACTAGATTGTACCTGCATTGGCAGTTGGTACAGGGATGCTGAGTAGAGATCAGTGAGAGAAGCCAAGGTCTACGCGAGCGATGCAAACTCGCACATACGTTCACGCCGGTCATTCAGAACCGGCGGCAGAGAAAAAAAGGTCTTATCCTCAATGGAGAATGAGCGTATACATATGTAGTGTGCGAGAACTGGAAATAGGTACTGGACCCAGCATCCTCTAGACCTCCACAGTCTCCTTGATCTCGACATAAGAAAATATGAGTAATACCCGAATACTGTAAAATATTACAGGCTTCCCAAAAGCTTCAAAAATGAATAAAGAAAACGACTCTTTTTTTGTTTTAATCATATCTTTGGAATTTTTTTGTTAAACTCTTTCCTACGGAATTTTCCACAGCTCCTATGACCCATCCACTTCTGTTTTGTGAACCCACCTTAATCGAGAGCCCAAGGCACTGGATAGAGAACGTGTTACCGGTAGTAACATGAGAGACAACCTGACAGCTGGACGTGACGGGATGACGTCGTGTAACGGTTCGAGAGAGATGGGGTAAAAAGAGTGAACGGAAGAGAAAGAGAGAGAAGAGGAATAAAGAAATGAAAAAGGAGACAACGAATATGAAAGGTGGGGACCAAAAAAAAAGATGAACAAAGATTTCAGCGTCTAGACGACGCGCAGGCTTCGATGATAGAAATATATCGTAGACTTCTATATGGTTCGTTAATTCGAATTATCAGGAAGTTCCTGAATCACTGATATTCGCAGCCAATATTTTTGCCACCTTCGTGAAATTAATCGGCGCTTACAAAATGCGAGCAGAATTCATTGAAACATTTGCAAATTTTTACGTTACGCGCCAAACAGAACCGGGCGCCTCCCCCCTCCATCATATATACGTCACGTTTTCACAGGTATGAATATTAACACTGATATTCTATAATACACAAGTATAGTAAATAACACACGTAGAAAGTGTTATGAATAATACGTGTCATAAATATATATATATTTATACACATAAACGAAGAAAGAAATCGATTAAATCAGACGCCAGGCGTCACGTCGTCGCGTCCGTAACGACCTACACGAGAAAGTCCCTTTCCTTTTTAATTACAACGCTAATGAGAAGTGTCAACCGACACAATAATAGAAATCGCCTATTTTTTTTTTTTCAACAAGAGTTCACGACAACCGCGACAAATGTGACATACCAGATGGAGGATATAGAAAGTCTAGGATATAGTAAAGAAATAAAGGTTGAAGAATTTTTCAAAATTTACAGTCTCACCACGAACAACCGAAAGGGACGACATTGTGGACATTAAATGCCAGTTGGAATTCTCGCGAAGGAATGAAAGGAGGAGAAGAGGGAACGAAAAAGAAAAGAAGAACGTGGGACGAGATAAGACGATTAGAACAAAGAATTCTGAAGCACGCAATGCGATAATTTGTGAGGTAGGCTACGACCCCGTCCTTCCTAGTGCTGTGCACTCCGTGCGCCACTGTCCCCTGTCTGCGCTACCGCCTGAGAAACCTCCCCTCTCGCCCCTCTCCGCCCATCTACAGGAAGGACAGAGAAACGTGCATGCCTGGTAATTTCTAATGGAGACCAAAAGGGCGAAGGTGCAACAGGTGCAGCCAGGGGTTGTAAACCCGGCATGGGTTGCGTGCGAGCGGAAAGCTCCGACTTCCGGAACATTAAGAATGTAAATCAAGTGTGTCTGCGTAGGTGCATACGCAGCAGAAACGAAGTCCGACTGCATGAAAGACCTAAGGGAATCTCAGAGATAATATTAATCCAAATATAGAATGGGAGTGTAAGAGACTACTATCACGATGAACTTTAACGAGGCGTCGCCATTAACGTTGATAGTCCTGGCTATATAGTAACTGACTTGGGTGTATCGATATTTAACAGAAATGATCTCTATAGACGCTCGACGTTCTAACTCAAAGTGCAATAACTTATTATGCATGTATATATTGCTTGGATAGTCGTCTAGTGGCTAGAGTCGATTTTATAACGTGAATACATGTGAGAGAGAGAGAGAGAGAACTGTACATGGTTGGACGATACGCAAATACGTGCCTGAACAACGTGAGCTCGATATCGCGTCGATACTGACTGTAAGGTAGAGATAGAAGAAAAAAAAAAGAAAAAAAAGGACGAGGATGCTCACTATAGGCAGAAGTGCAGTCCTCGTGCCATAATCGACGCAAGTAAGGCTGTGCGGCCTGGTTGTTTGTATCTAGAGCGGAAACATAAGAAAAACGAAATGCAACCTGATGCGTACTCGAGTCGCAGTCGTAATCGTAACCGTACGCAGTCTCCGTTCCGAGAGGGAGCGAAGTAAGTAAAGCAAGCGTAGTCGGCGTATACAGGATGATTAAAATCGACGAAGGATACGCAGGAAAGTGAACGGGATGAGTTTTAAACGGTCGAAATGGGTTAAAGGCTAATTCACATAATGACTGATCGCACAACAGGCACCCTGGGACTAACGGGACAGTCTGACGTGAGTCTTGAAATATTTCTTGCCACGTCGTCTTGCTCGTCCTCGACCGGTCGTCTCTTTATTATATAGTCTCGCCAAAAATTCTACCGCCCGTACCCAACAGTCTGGCGCGTCCGTTGCTCGGGCCTGTAAACTCTAATCCCACCTCTACGGACTGGAACGCCGCAATACACTCGTAAAACCTCAATGCCCGTGTTATCTGCCTCGTCCTCGGAACGAAGGAAAGTGATGACGATCGTCGAAGACAATCCTCGTGGGTTGTGGGAACTCGGAAAAATACGTCGACGTAGAGAAGGCAATGAGAATACGAGGGTAGCCATTTTTCCCAGCAGCGCGCATGCGCGAGACTCTCCGGCGTACCCGTCGTATTCCGAGACAATGGCGACAAATCTATTGCGTTCCACGAGGACGTTCCTTACGCCTGTAATTAACCACACGTAACATACGTACGTGGTGCTGGCGTTGACGACACTTCCGGTGGATCTGTTAAGCGTAAAAGTGAGTCTCGAGCGAAAACAGAGATTACGAATATTTTATTAGGAGTCGTTACGGGGGTTACGTAGCGTACCGGGCGCTTCTGCGTGTCTCTACGCGTACCGACGTGCATTACTATATCGCGTAGACGATCGAGAAGGCACGGAAAGAATTATGCGGTCGCGAACGCTACGGAAGTCGGTGCTGGATGGCAACGAGAGAACTCCTTATCTGCTCTGATAGACTAATTAATTAAGCGATGCCCGGGAGTGGGGAGTCACTCACGCTACTGCAATTTTCACGTCTTGCAACAGCAGAGCACAGGGGAGGATCTGAACGCGTACGAGGTAGGAATCTATTCTGCTACGGACTGTACGTAGCGATAGGTATCAACGTACTGTAGTAAAATCCGCATTGAAATAGGAAGATCACGAGACACTTGTTGTATACAGACATGCACTATAGACATCTCCTAGCTACCAGCCAATGCGTTTCCGAGTCTCTACCAGTTTTCCCACAGTTCCGGTCTACACAATGCTGGAACGACTCTATACCGACATCCTGTGCGATCACTACTTCCGGTCTGTAACCCCTCTGTACCTCCGTACGTTTTTTAACAATTTTTTTTATCACAGAAACGTACCAGCGAATATTCCTACAATACAATTTCACCCGGACACCTCGTATCCCGTGACTGCTCGAATGGACATTGGCGCAAAGTGTCACCCGATTGCGCAACGTATATCAGGCGACACAGAAAAATCCAGTGTACGTGAGAATTCGGTGAAATTCTGAAATATCCTTAGGTACAAAGGGACCGAATTTACAAGGCGGCCTGTGACGTTCGTATGACTATGGCTTCGGACTCAATTTCTGTTAAGCAACGGTAAACGACACGCAGACTCAGAATGGGTTGAGCAGCAGGTATTTGCAGTGTCAACCACGGTCACATTCCAGGATGGTGTAACGACGGACGGGACAAGCCTTTACCTATCTGAGAAAAAAATTATCTGCCGTCAAGACAGTTCCAAATTTTGATATCGGGAACAAAGATAAGCTAAAAATGAAATTGCAGTTGATATAGAAAAAAAAAACGGACATCCGGTGCTCGTCCTACTCGTGTACCTGTGTACCGAATGATCCTGACCTGTACGCGATATGGGTGAACGGAGTAAAAAGGAAAAAAATGTCAAACCGGAAACACGTAGATCCTCGTGAATCTTCCAGCGTTTATATACCGACACGCTCGAAAGCGAGTCGTGAAAACAAACGACGTTTACTCAAGATTTAACGAATGGAAAGTAGGTAGGACCACGGCATAGGCGCCTGAGTCGCCTAAGTGGAACGCCAACACGAATGATCGCGCGCGACAAGACGCCCGGCGTCGTTTCCTAAGAACGTGTGGATACGTCGTAAAACGTTCGGCCGTACCGGCGAATATTGGTGTGCCGTATGTTTCTCGCACTGACCACATAAAAGCCACGTGAATTCATTGCGAGGATACCGGTCGGTGAGGATAGAGAGAGAAAATAAAAGAAAAAGTGTCAGAATAACAAGGACAGAATTAAATCAGCATAACAATACCGTTTGACCCAAACAAAATTATTTGGATATCCTATTTACACGGTGGAACAAAAGGAAAAAATAAAGAACGTTAAGGTTCGGGGACTCTTTGGATTTTTACGATTTTTCATACTCCCCGTGAGTGCGAGAGAGACGGTCTTATGGCCGGTCCCGTGTGCGAGAGTGAGACGGAGACAGTAAATTCATTAAAAGCCTCAAATTCAACGCCAGTAACCCCCATCGTGAAATCGTCACTTATCAAACTATAGAAACTTCGCTAACGAGACACCCGTTAGCTGTGATATACATTGCGTCGTTATCCTGCGTTATTCGACAAACACAAGGGATACCAGCAATAAGATCAATAAGTAAACGAATTATTTTCCTTCCAAAGATCGTCCCTCGTACACGTAAACCTCCTTACGTGCAAACGGCAATGGAAATTTGCCCGAGCATCGCGCCTAACGACGCAATTACACGATAAGTGGGTCAATCATTCGGGTGCATAGAGCAGACCATAGGTGTGCCTCGTACGAAGGGAAGAGGCCCTATACGTCACGAGCCTATCGTCTTATATACGTAATGAAGAAAAGATGACCGGACGTCGGGCGTCGCGGGATTAAATAAAAAAAATATTTCAAGGCGGGAGATTAATGGTCGTCCGGTTTCTTAGAATTGCATTACGCACCTATGTATATATATATATATACTACGTAAGTATGTAGCCTTTTTATTTTTCGTCCTTCCAGATTATTTGTTCTTCGTTACACATATGAAAATACGTAACGATATACATATAGGTAAAGTATATATTACATACGCGTAATAATGTGCGATAATTTTCCTCGAATCGCTTAATCGAAATTCACTCGAAGCGAAAGAAAAAGCCAAGCAGAGTCCGACGGACGATAAAGACCACTGTGGTCATGTACGACACGCGTATATGTATTACAATGTAAATAGCATAGGCGAGATGAGAATTAAAAGGCGGTAAATTTGAAATCTAACCCAAAGGCACCGACAGGTGCTGGTGCTGCCCCCCTCGAGCCGCTCCTGAATGAATTTCAGATTCGTACTTTCGATTAGAATTATCTCACTGACATCTTAGCCTCCAACGAATAACACGAGCCAGTCGTTACTACCGTGCGCGAGGTTATCCTGCACAATCGCCAGAGACAATAAACAAGCGACTCGTTGACCTGATTAGCTCGAGTGAAAAGAAGGAGACAAGAAGCGAACATTCCAAAGACAGAATGAGATCGACGCGTAGAGTCGAAAGAAATCAAGAGTGGAGGCACGTGGTGGTGGGGGGGGGGGGGGGGGAATTTGCCAAAATTTTTTAGCTACAAGACTCGTGACTTGGGAGCTTCTTGTCAGTGTATATATATATATATATATACATATAGAGTCATAACAAGAAACCGTGAAACGCATAGAAAATGCAGAAACGCTAACTGCGTGAGACTGAGTGGACTCTTAGAGAGAGAGAGAGACGGACTTATGGAGGATACGAGAATTGAGAGTGCGACGAGGCGACTAGACGGAAAAAGAGCGAGAGGGGAGGAATAGCCAGGAGAAGGTTAAGAGAAAATAAAGTGGAAAACAAAATGGAGAAAAAGCCGCGATCCGTCGCGCCCGTCGCGAAGAATACAGCTTTGTCACCGTGTGAATTTCTCTCGTGGCTCGTAGAGGCGCCTTTTGTTTCGAAGGAGGGACGAGTGGGGGGTGGAAGAAAAAAATGGAAAGGAAAAGGCAAGCGGCTACTGTACCACGTGACCGCCTGTGCTGCATGTGTCTCTTTGTGTCGAGTGTCTGCTTTTTTTTTTGACAGATACGTGGAAACTGACACCCGATATGGGTATATGGGGGATATTCATGAAAAATGACAGAGTGACGTGAATGATTTCTCCGGACGATTCGCGTCGGTGGGAATGACGCGTTATGGAGTCATTGGGCGATCGCTGATCGATGGGTAACGCTATAGGTATACAAATGACCGGTGTTGGTACACCTGGCGTTTTATTGACATTCGAGCCGTGTCGAGAGAGACGAGCGAAAGAGTAAACGCCGGACGGAAAGTTGGAGAGATCGCGGTGGTATTGAAATTTTTGTTTTTTTAGGTAAATCTATAAAATTTCATATTTGGCGAGGTTCACCTTTTTTTTATGGATACTCGTACCTGCTTATGTCTACGTTGAGGCTCGTTCTATGGGGGGTTATAGAAATTATATTGGATTCGGTGGCGCTTCCGTCGGTTCACATGGGAGCGACAACGACATACGAAATCACGTTCGCCGCGGGGATGCTGGAGCCCAGAGGGCAGGATCGTATATACGCACGTTACACGGGTCTTACAATGGGCCCCTATTTTTTAATGTCCACCCGGTAGGAAAGCTCGTCACGTTTTCTATAGGGACAGCTGTGTACCAGGCTTTCCATCGTGTCCCATAGAAATTGAAAAACGTGTGTGCTCTTGGATGATGGGACATTGTTGTGCGTGTACCCGTAGAAGGAGGCGATCTCGAAAAATTGTATAGTGATTCAGATTTTGAAAAAAAATTTTTTTCAAAATTTTTTTCAAAAATTTATACACTTCGATAGCATACGCGATAAAGTCCCATACACTGCCGTTTATACCTGAACCAATGATAAAGTCGGGTATCCAGCGAAGATGGAGTTTATGAAATTTTTCAAAAGAATCGCAGAGTCGCTTTCGCGCGACAAAGCGTCGTCGCGTCGGGAGTCGAACGAATTAAAAGCGTAATCGCGGGTTAAACGGTGTCCGCCATGCTCGCCGGTTAATAACCGAGAAGAGCCGACCTTGTCGGCGACTAAACGGGCTAGGCCGAATAAAAAGAAATTACCGAGCATACAGGCGGTAATGTTTACGCTCGTACAAAAAACCGTAAACGGACACACTAGCGCTCGCACACGCATTAACCAAAGCATTCCACCGACTTATTCAACGGGTAAGGTGCGCGGTGCTGATACGAAAATTCGTTTAAAAGGTAAACCAAGAAAAATGAAATCTCAAAGGGGGGGGGGGAAAAAAAAAAGAAACGTCAAAAAAGACAACCAAGTGAATATCAAAGAAACCACGGGGATCCCCCGAGGTGTATAAATCACGACGAGTTTTTAATACGTCGGGGAACCCCCGGATAGGGACTTCATTGTTGAGTCAAGGAAAGGAAAAGGTGTCGACCGTAAAACTTCGTCGTAAACGTATCCGAGTTTCATTTAGCGTGACGAGGATACGAAAAGAGAAAGAAAATACATTTTAAAAAATAATACAACCCCCCTCCACTCCTCCGTAAAAAAATTTTAAAAGTCCCAAAACTAAAAAAAAAAATTTGATCTGCCTCAAACTATGTAACAATTAAATTCGACTTAGCAAAGTTATAAAATATCTGCAATCTATATATATATATATATATACTGGCAAAAGCCAAGCCTTTTTCTCGGAACACGATTCGCTCAGAATGCACCTCGATGCTCCCAGTCAGTTGATTTGGCATTGTGATGCAAATACCCCACGAATCGTGTACCAGGGCAGAGAGAATTTCTTTGAAGCTTTTGCTCGATACGCCCAGGAGAGAGCTCAAGGAACTTTAAATAACCGGCATATATGTTCATGGACACGTGTAGATACCCAGGGGTACCATACGAGAGACAGGAACCCCATATACCATCGATATACAAAGTTACGGTACGAACCCATAGCGTACTGAAGATACACAGCTGTGCTGGTTGCATCTGGTATAAACGACGATCCACTTGCACGCATGTGACTCGGGCTTTAATATTTGAATAAGGAGCGTAGGCTTGACCCGGCATCGAACCGCGTACCGTAATCACGCCAACATTGTGCACTATAGATTACAGGGTAGAGAATACGCACGTACGTAGGTACTCGGCTCGGTCGGCATGTATAATGTAACAGGATAAAGGCGAGAATGCGAATAGGAAAATTCAAAAAAAAAAAAAGTGTAAATAAAAAAAGGCCCAAAAAAAATACTGACCCTAGAAAATGTTTTCTTAACCAAGTGTCTCGAAAGTTCATCTGTACGGTGTACGAAAAAAAAAAATTCCCTATACAGGTGTACCGATCCGACAGGTTTTCAAGGTGCACCAGTTCGTCTAGGTTTCCAGCTGTTTCTTGAAAACCCTATAAGCCTACTAGTTTCCAACTTTTTTTTCCCTAACCATACGTCACCCACGGAGAATGGAAGCAGTGCTGCCAATCGAGAAACTTCAGCGCGAAATTGGGTACAGAGGTAAAGCCTGTTTTCACGCCGGTAAGGCGTTCAACGAAACGGGGACTTCGTGGGGGGGGATTCCCTGGCCGGGCTTGTCTCCTCCGGGTAAATATGAATGACCGCGGGTAGAACTATGCTAGGTTGCTCTGGCGATAGTCAGAAACGCGTTTCTGCGCATGCGTACGCGAACATCGTCGAACAGGATGGACAACCTATGCTAGGATGGACGAAGCCGACTGGCGTCTGGACGTGTGACGCGACAATGAATCAGAACCGGAACCTTCGGCATTCTTGAGAGGCCGCTGCCATCGCTGGGCCCTATATACAGTATATATATATATATGGCTGTAAAGTGTATATACAATATGGGTCCAATGAGAAATCGATAATGCATAAGGCCGACCTGTATTTTCCCATTTCAGAAGCCCGCAGACTGAATCGTTTCTATACTAGTAGCCATGGAGTACGTTAGAGGCAATATATATATATATATAATTACTGGTACGACTATTTATCGAGGTGATCGATGCTCCTGTGCCAGCTGCTGAAACCGATAGTATTCATCTGGCAACGAGGGCACTTAGGGGAGAAAATCAAATGAATGGCCGATAACCCATTCGAGTAGATTAACAAGGCAGCCTCTCGTTGATCCATACTCGAAAGTAGAGTCTGTTCGTGCTAGTTCCTTTACAGCGACGGCAGTCCTGTACTTTCTAGATGGAATTTTTATTCGTCCGTTTTATCGCGCGTACATGCGACTCCGCGCTAGACGGCAATGTCGACTGTATGAATCAGCCATAATGACTTTTTCCTGGTTTCCTGATTTTTTTTTCCTTTTTTATACGACAGTTCCGAGAAAAGTGGTCTAATTAAATAATAATAACAACAATCGACGCACTATACGTCTAAGCAGTCCGTGACGTAATTGACACGGCTTCCGTTCGTTGTAAAAAAATCGCTCGCACTGTTTTACACGACTTCGTAGATTCTCATTGGATTCGGACTGTACCGATTTTCAAAATTTTTTCATTTTCCGCGATATCGAAAAAAAATTATACAAGTTTTAGGTTAAGATAATGTCTCCCGGGAGATATTCCTGCAACGATCAAGTTAGATCGCGAGTAATCGATAATCGATTTTTTCTCTCGATACTACCGATCTCAAGGTTATCGATCGTCATTGAGAATCACTGCCGTCTACCACGCAGTAGGGTATACCATTAATTAAGATCACGTTTTACGAGAGTTAACTACTTATGACCAACCGAGCATCTACGAGACTTCGCCGATCTCGGCGTATAATTGTTAATTATCCATACGAGGTAGCCGTTGACGATCACCATAAAGAATATTCGCATTACCCGTTCCTGTTATCAGAATCTACTATTAAATGTCCGCCATTGATTTTCGAAGTGACCGTAATTACGAAGTTAAAAAAAAAAGGGCCAAGTAATTATCATTGGTACCACCGATAAACAACACGGCAACCCTGTAAACGACGATCGGTAAACACGTAAAAATTTTCCCCCCCAAAAAAAATTGTAATAAAAAAATTTTTCCAAAAAATCTAGTAATCAGATTTGACAGAAAAATGACAATGATGAAGAATAAGATGAAACGGGGTCCTACGGTCCCAATTGTCAGGACTCCAGAGCGTCAACCCCGAGCAGCCCCGAGACAGAAATAAGGTCGATTTAAGAAGTCAGGGTCGGAGATCATTGACATTAGCGGCAATCACGAAGAAAGGGGCCACGTAAAGGGAAAAAGGGGTTAATGACGTCGTCGGTAGTCCCGACTGCTCCCTTTCGAGCAAGCGACAAACCCACTGAAAGTACAGAACCAAGCCTGGATCTGGTTCCCAGCTCTAGACAAAACCTGAACCTGAATATACACGTATACAATGATTGCCACCTGGTCCCAAGTGAGAAGGGCCTGAACAGTCCCACAATATTCCTCGATCCCCGGGCATTCGAGCGTTCTTGTATAATTCGTCCCACCCTCAGCGCGACAAGTCCCCAAAAAAAAAATAAATAAAAAGAAAACCGTAATGTCCATTTTCGACCGAATCACGTGTCGTGGCGCCAGGTGAAAATTAGGCCTGATAACATTGCCCGTGTGTCAGCCGTTCTTGGCCGAGGCACCGGTAGCCTGATCAGGCGCTGGTATATGTGCAGCGGCACGTACGAAGTTGACTAACTCGAAACCAAGGTAGTGAATCAGGCCCATGGAACGAAAGTGGCTCCCGTAATGGGCATGATGACAAAGGGCTTTGTGTCGGTGGACACATTGTAAGAAGAGTGCTGGTACATTATAGTCGGTTATAGGTTGGTAGGTGGGTATATAAGCGTGATGGAAACTGGAGCAGGTCATCCCGATTTGTCTGTATAAGATGGTGGAACGAGTTTGGCAAAATCTTTTAGACGCCACCGTGTAGGTATAGTCGAAAAAGAGACGCAACTGGACGACCGAGAGGAAACTTCCGGCGGAAGCGTTCGATTTCATAATTTAAAAAAAATTACCACAAGCTACAGTAACGCTGTTACGTATAGACCGGATCATTACGATTTCAGAACTTTTTGGAGAAAAAAAATTTCGAGCAAGGTCAATTCCCAAGTTACTCAATTTAATCGATCGATAGATCCTCGTTATATAAATGAACTGGTTTTCGTAATATAATTACGGTACGATGATTCACGAGAGAAATCGATCTCGAGGACGCGTCTGTCTAGAAAATGTCAAGTTAAATTTTTCAAATTTCCCGCGCGACTCGATTGCCCGGACTAATCGTAAATCCAACATGGCGGCCGAGCACCGATCCACCGCTCGATCGGCTCCTCACTTCGGCGCGTCAACTATTACGTCGAACTAGAGGGTCTTTGCGGTTACGCTCGAGGCGTCCTTTGACCTGACTGATGATGATGACGATGATGCCGAGCGACGTCCAGGAGACGTCACTTCCTCATCCGGCATGGTCCCGGCGCAATGAGCCAGGCGATTAATAAAAACGGCTCTGCCGTCTATCGTCGATCGTACTTGCACGACCCGTAATTAAGATCAAGACGGGTGCGCGAGTCAGTCGTGTGGTTACGTGTACGAGAAGAAGACAGAGAAAAAGAAAGAATTATGGAGAAAGAGGTTCTGGGTAATTTATCGTGTTTATCCATACGGCTCAAGAAACCAAATGCTTCCCGACCGCATCAAGCGAACCAGAGAGACCATTGCCTGTATGTATATATATGCACGTAGCACAGTAATAAGTTAACCAGTAGATACCGAACTGTCCGACCGACTAACCAGTCAACCAGTTGACCAACAATCCGACCGCGACGAGCCGCGTGTCTTTCGTTTGGCAAACATCGTTGAATTTTTGTCGCCATTTTGCACGCGCCCCTTTATTACGTTCCTTTGCGGCGGCGCGATCTGCGGTTCACGAGATATTCCCATTGGACGGGAAAAAGGAAAAAAGAGAAATTTTAAAGATAAAAATACAGGATCCTGCACGGATAAGGTGGTTTCGAAAGGTAAAAAACGTCAATTGTGTGAATTATGGGGAAAAAAAAGTTCCAATTCCTCACAGAACCAATTTTGCATACGCCGGGATCAGCTGGTGACGTAACGATACGAATTCTCTAAGTCAAAAAGATTCACTCGGTGATTTTCGTATGTACAGTTATGATTTTTCTCGCACTGGTCCAGAGAGCCGTCTCACAGACTCAGCGCGCCTGTAATAACTTATACGTGAAACGTTCGCGATCCGTGAGGGAAGCGCGTCTGCCAGTCGGTCTGTTATATTCGACGCAGGAGAAAAGAAAAAGAAAAGGGAAGAGAGAGAGAGAGAAAGAGAGACAAGAGAAGAGAAGAGCTTGATTCAGAGTCTCGGAATGCCTGACCGTAGGAAGCCCCGAGGTGATCCCTTATAAGGAAGCTTTTCAACATATATGGGTTTTTAGTCTTGAGAGCGGCGTTTTATAGGAGGCACGCTGTGGTGCGAGATTAAAGGAGGAGCTGCGCCGATCTCGGTGAGAGACTGTGAGAGAGGCATAAGAAAAGAGAGGGGAAGTAGAGAGAGCATGGAGAAATAAGTCAAGGAGTAAAGTGAGCAAGCTAAAGAAGTTACTTTGAGAGAATGAGTATATGTATCCCTTCGTACCGAGAGAGAAGAGAAACGCGTTAAAAAAAAAAGTAATAAGATTCAGTGAAAAAAGTTCGATAAAGAGGAACGAGATAATTGTGGAAAAAAAATTAATAAAATTAGAGAATTCTTGTACGATAAAAAAAAATGTATCGAGTATATCGTAGGCAGACACGTGCGCCAAATTCGAGCCTGGCGGACAGTCCGGGCACTATCCGCTTTCGTAACAAAAGGGCCTTCGGGAGGTCGTTCTCGAGGAAGCTATGAGAGAGTCCAGGTAAGAGGACGTGGATATGCGAGAGAGACCGATACGGGGGCCCTGGGGACTTTCTGTGCTCTTCGGCTAACGGGGCCCACACGAAATACTTGGATCTCGTCAATGTTGGGACTTACTAGTCACTTGGTATAGGGGAGTCTCGTGTGCTAGTAAATTATTGGAATGGCCTTAGGAATCGAGTAGGTATATAATCAACTTAAAAAATTTCTAACCCATAAATATCAACACGTGTAAAGTTATAATTTTCCTCTCTCTCTCTCTCTCTCTCTCTTACTCTTTTATTTCTCCTTTACACTATTCACGTAATATATTCCCCGTTACGAAAATTCCATCGCAAGGGCTCTTCCCCCTTGACCATAAATTAATTCTCGGAACAAAGAAACGAATTGGTAGGTTAACCAAGTGCATACCTACTTCCTCTGGTATCACGACCAGGAAGTCTCCTATCGCGATTTAACTATAGTCGAACCACAGAGATGATTATCTCAAGGAGTGTCGTCCAGCTCTTTGGCGGAGGGTTTTGCAACGTATCGTTAAAGAGGATCGTGGTTCGACTATCGGTATACCTTAATGGCACGACTTTCAATGGGTTTGCAAAACATCATTTTTCCCTATAAATTAACGATCAGACCCGAATATCTACATAAGACAAAACAACGTAGTACGAGAGCAGTGACGTAACAATTGGCAAAAAAAAATAATTTCAAAAAATGTCATTCGCAAGAACAATTATATCCCTCACCTCTTTCATCCCATCCAGTCTACCCAGACTCTTCGTTCCGCGTAGCGGCGGAAACACAACGTCCTGCCAACCGGAAGTGGTAGTAGCACACGATTGGGGTTCACCGACGTTAAGACCTCTGGCACGACTCTTGCTCTTGCGCTTGTCCAGTAGATGCTTGGCACGGGACTTCCGGACTGGCGGGGCTTCATCTTCAGGATCACTCTGCACTTCCCATCTGGACGGCGATTTAAAGCGTCTCCTTGGTGTCGTCGGCGAGGTCACTGGCGAGGTCAGCCTCTGGACCAGGGTGCCAAACATGGTCATCATTGACACCACGTATCAATTTCAATTGCCTCGCACAATTATTTTCACTCTCTTGCAGTTGTCATTGCCACCGGGATCATTTTATCCCCTGAACTCGTCTTCTTATCATTATCACTGGTACCGCGTTAAGCACTCTTCGAATTCTTCTATTATCACTGCCCCGTCAATGCTACTCGTTTGTTTCTCCTTATGAGTCACAAGGAATGCATCACAAATTCGTTAACGAGATTCTCAACTTTTACAATCTTTTCTCAATGTACGATTCTATTAATCACTTTCAAATCGAATTTTCACTGGCACACTATTCCGTACAGTCTGATTCAGATCATTTCATCCGTAACGTTATACGCTCGATAATAACGACCGATCGATTTATTCCAATTTGGAAGGTACATCTATCTGGATATATATAGGCATATATGCCGTTTGACAAGCGAACTCGTGTAACGTGTACCGCGTGTACGTAAATAACCTACTGCACCGATGACACTGTCAAGGATGAATTCGAAAGAGTGAAAATAAAAAAAAGAAGAAAGAAAATGTCGCAAAAGAGCAGGTTTGCAATATCAGCGTTCGTGCCGATTACGTTAACGTTACTCGCGAATACGTGGCGCTGAGAATACGCCCAGGTTACATTGGCATCCGAGCAATGTACGGACTCCGAGTCTCAGTAGCAGTGCTTATACTTGTACTCTGCTCACATACGTCTCGATCAATATAAGCATAAGATCCAGTATACAAGTTTCAGAAGCATAAGGCCCAATCGTGCGTTCGCTTCGAACCAGGTAGGTATTTGCCTTGAGGCGTGCAGCACTCTCACAAGCACTGACTGTCCGACAGCAGCCAAAGCAAAGCAGCTCTCTCTGCCGAAGGAACGAATCCGAGAGGTACGTTAATATCCAGCTGAATAAATTGAGTTCAGGTTGTCTTTGAGAAGTTAAATAAGATCGTCACCGATCACTCGCGGAAACGTCTTCCTTTTATAAAGAGGGGAAGAAAAAAAAAACCGTTACAATTCCTTTACGAACGTTGCGGACACTCGCGTGCAAATGAATCCCGAGTACAAGGGAAGTAAGCGCGTTTAAAATGGCCTCGTTATCGTATACAAGAAACTTTTATACAATTGTATGTATAAAACACGCGACGTTACGAGCTACGATCGTAGTTGGACGCACCTCGATCACTCACTGCGTACGGAATTCAACTGGTCGCGCTGAAGACGGCGGCTCCCGACCGGTTGGCCTCGCTCGCACGAGACCCGACGATTACTCCCGAGCGCCGCCGAGCGATCACGAGTCCGCACGAAGTTAGCCGAACTACGCCGGTTGCCATAGTAACCGGGACTTATTTCTCCCTGAGGCCTCCGCGCTGTATCACGGGCCCTCGAATCTTGCTTGAGTTCGACGAAAGGGTGTTACCCCAGGACGAGTTGTGCGAACTACGTGAAAATTGCATGGGTAACATTCGGGGTTAGGTACGACCAGTCGATTACGATGCTCACGATGTAATCGGACAGGGAATGGTAGCTTCGGAGGTTACGGAGTTCGTCAATCGCTGAGAGAGGGAGACACTGATTTGTGTATCTTGCTTAGCCACTACCTTTTCCCGTGCTGCTATTTGCATGGGAATGTTGCACGATGTTTTGCTGGTAAGGATTTTACACGGTTTCCGTAATACCGCGGCGTTCCAGACTGAATTTCGCAATGGCGCGAGACGAAAGGGAACAATAAAAGATGGCGTATCGTACGCTCCTCGCTAATCGTGTGTCTGCTTTATAGCTGGAAGTGAGAGTGGATACCGTGATCAATCATACAGTCCTGTCACTCCGTACGGAGCTGCTCGTAATTGAAGTTTTGATGATCATCAGGCCTTAATGACATAATTAATAAGGAGCGTGGATTGGCCACTGCGCACAACTATCACACTGAGACATTTTGGTACGCGCACGAGGTTCCTTCACGTACGATGAATCAACGGAAATCCAGTCCTGGTCACGTTTCAATTAACAAAAACGTGCCAGCTTCCTCCGTTAAGCGCAAGAGACATACAGCTTGGGGAAAAAAAACAACAAAAAGGAGGATAAAGAGTGGAAGCAGGAGAAAAGAGAAAACTCCTCGGAAGGGAAAAAAATGCCCCAGTACGCGTACGTGGCCCGGAAACTGATCGGATCGAACGTTCCAGGAATGCCACCGAGAACGAGGAGTCCGCAGCTGTTTATGGTTATACCTAGTGTATCCTAACCTCTAATTTTACTGAAACCATTGAAAAAGAAAAAGTCTATCAACGGTTACGATCCCGTAGGTCCAATTTAGATGGAGAACCTAAGTCACTGTGGACTACCTAATTCGAGTGCCACGCCCTTTTTTTTTTCTCGAGAGCAATTACCGAGAGTCCGTCGCTTCCAATTTGGACCGAAAATTTTATAAACAAGGTGGGTACGGAGCTGAAGTTTTTCAAATTTTTCATTAAACCCAATATCGATATCCTGACCAGGGTCAACATTCTTGGACATTTCAGGCCGTCTCAGGTTCGATTTAATGCATTGGTGGAATCGTTACGGACCAATGACGCGGCATTCTTCGTGACGGGATCGGATTTCCGATTAGGTGCTGGTATCGATAGCCTGGAATGTGGGTGCAAGAAATGGGCAGGACTCGCGCAAACTCCAAGAAAGAACATGATACAGTGTCTACGAGGTGTCTCTGTCCTCTGGCGATTCCAGTCTCCTTGTCAATCTAATGCACAAGCACCGTGCGCATGGCCATTATCGCCAGTAGGAAGTTGAAGGTGGTCGGCCCCGTCGTAGAATTGATTAGCTTGTCTGACGCTTCGGAACGTGAATTAATTAGGCCTCCTAATTATCAGGGTCTTATCGGGCCAAACGATTTACCGTTGGACGTCACGTTTCTTCAATTCCAGAATAAGGTTAGCACGTTCTAGGTCAAATATTCTAGAAATGCAAATGCACATTTTAAACCGGTACAGTATATAGTATACGTTATCCGTTAATTTACAATTTTTAAAGAATCTCAAAATTATTTCAGGATTGCCCTTTTGACCCCCGACCCCCCTGCAATACACGGGCCCCTGTACAATCTCAAATAATTCAAACGGCTTATCCGGCAATGAAAGTGATAATACCGGGAGAGCCGAAGGAGGAAATAAAAAAGAAAAATCTCAAAGCAGCGACAGAATCTGAAATCTCGAGAGGAACCTCCGTGAATCTCCGGAGCTCGTAAAGAGATAGTAAGCCAAGAGTTAAATTCTCAACGCGGCGACAGGTGGAAGTGAAATAAATTTCAACTATCGCGGAATCGTCTCCAAGAGAGCCAGGGCATGTCTCTCTTTTTTTTTTGTACACCAATGTGATTTACATTGCTTCAACCATATCTGTTCTGTATATATTTATATACATACTCATATATATATATATTCAACAGACGCTATATATTAAATGGCATACCTCGAGTGGATCCCTAAGTAAAAGAAGTAGACTCCTGGTTGCACATTGTTTTTCGTGGATCCTCAGCATCCTGACGCAACATCGAGTCTCCTGCTACATTGCGAAGCTGCTGCCGTCGTTACAGGAGCTACGTATAGTATCTATATATACATATAGTACCTATACGTACGTATAGACCAAGCTACCTATACCAGTAGCCTATACCTCGCGCGCGCAGGTACAGCAGAACCGAACGTTTCCGTTTCTTCGACAAGAAGCACCGAGTAACACTCGATCCAAGTCAAGTTATATCCACTTCCGACAAGCACCCGTAGAAAAATACGTAGAAAAATCCCTAGAAAATGGTATTGTGCTCGGGTACGGGTATAGGGACTTTTTGTCGAGTCGTCGCGCGGTATACCGACGTCCTACTAGGAACACGTACGTATTTCTAACGAGTCCTAAAGTGGTACCGTACACATTTATGTGCTCGGAGCTCCGTCGGACTAGATAAAGTCTACCCCCGTTGCACCAGACAAAAAGTCCATTCAAGATTCCACTAGTTTATAGGTTAAACGCGAGATTTCGGGTATACCGAATACGAGGGAATCCCCTACTCGCCAGAAACTTAACCGACGCGTCACGTGACCTGCGCAGTGACTCACTGCGCAGATCAGATACCCGACCGGCCCATAGGCTAACGTACAATATATAATACGGTTGCATTCCGTATCGATGACTTTTGAAAATTCATCAACGAGAAAGCTAATGAATAATCGATCGAATATCGCGATCGAACTGTGCCAGCACGAGGAAACAGCATATCGACCACGCGGAGCTAAATTTTCTCCCGCCTTAAGGAATTCAAAACGCGTTTGCGTGTCCGGCATAAGTGCACCGCCGGGGCGCGAGACACTCCGAGAAATATTATCCTTTGATCTCGCTGCGGGTCTGAAACCGACGGGAAATTAACGACTGACAGCCAGTTACCGAAGCCGCCCTACCCAGGTTGTTATCACTCATAATCACAAAGACGGAAGTAAAGGCTCCGAGATACATTGAAAAATATTAATGAACGATAAAGATTTTCCAAGTGCCATAATTTTCCACAGCATCCAGCTTTGTGATCCTACAGGAAGTTGCCCCCCCCCCCTCATACACCGTGACTATAGAAACGGCACGTGTTCGGAATGGACCATAAAAAATTTCTATATACAAAATTTTTTTTTTTTTTTAAGAAAACCTCAAAGCTCAGACTGGCAGTTCCGATCGGTACGGCGCATTAGGCATCCCCCGTGCGTCACTCTATACGTAACCGAGCGTGGAGCATACAGTAATGGAGAATGCACGGATAACGAGTAAGAGTTATGCCCCGTCATAATTTGCAATTTAGATTTCATTATCGCTACCTGCCGCTGATACACGAGGATATGCGATTTCGTGGGCGTCGCTACTCCGTGTACTTTTATCATCCGCGTATCCCCGCCGCTCTCCGTCTCGCTCGATCTCACGCCGTCGCCATGGTTACCAATAACAACGCTGACCCATACGTACCTTCGGCCGCGTAACCAATACGCAGTAACGAACTTCGCTTAAATTTCTATTCACGAGCTTCGGCTCGGTTTACTTTTTCCATGGTCGTGTACACCACGCGTGAACGCACCTTTATATACCGGGAGCAAGAGAGACCGAGAAAAAGTCATAGGTCTTCCCTAAGAAACATCGTTGAGACTAACGTGAATATTATGCGAGCGTACACGAACACCAAAAAGAATTTCATAATCCAAAAGGACATTACCAAAAAGTTACGTACGCTCGTTATGACATCTCCGAATATGGTTATATCGTGCATTCTCAATATATATACATAAAAAAAACTAAAGATTCGTTTATACAATAACATATCTATCGGAACTGCATTTTATCTTCGACCAGTGCAGCCAAGTGCATACAGAAGTGCATCAAAGAACTGCAGTAGGTAACTTCACGTCGGCTTCCTCAGTACTGACTCACGTACCGGTCATTCGCGTCTCTCTCTTTCTCTTTTCGTATTCACTCGTACTCTCTCTCTCTCTCTCTCCCAACCCTTCTCCTCCTCACCAGACATTTCTTTCCCTTTCTTCGCACCGAGCCAAGCGCCCAGCTCGAGGAATGAATTTTCCAAAAAAAAAAAAAAATTTCAAAAAAAATATCAAAGTACAATTTAAGTTTTGCAAAAAAAAAAAAAATTTTATCCCCCACCGTACACGTACCGTGTCTCTGATTATTGCATTATAAATAATACCGGGTGATTCTAACCTTACGGCGCCGCCTTCATTCCTCTTGTTATCTTAGCCGCAACCGAGAAGGAATTCAATTTGCTCGTCCGTCAGCCCGCAGTTGGCTAAACGCATTACGCATTGCGTACACGCACTCGGGTCCACCTTCCAATGGATTCCTCAGGCTCGCAAGGACAGACCCGAGGCTCGCGCAGCTTTAGCCACGTTTCAAGGAAACACGTCGAATGCATCGGGGGGGTCATAGGTCGACCAACTCTACTCGCCACGTATTACACCTACGTCTAACGTAACGTATGCCGCGTACTTAGAATTGCGACAGGACGCGCTAGGCTCGGCGGACTACTGCTATAGTTTGCAATTTATACGCGCGAGGTAGATACATGAGAATTGCCCTAATGCATCGCATGCAAAGTTAACACTGCTCTAATCTTGCACGATGCGTGACGTTATGCCTGGTACGCATGAGAGTTGATTCTCGTAACAGGGACTTTTTCTAATATTTTTATTTGTGTATATATATATATATTATTGCTCGTCGAATTTATAATGTAGCAAGGTAATGATCTTGACCCTGAATTCTAATCTGCTTCGTCTATATACGGTGATCGCAAAAAAAAACAATGCCTGGTTGGATCGGCAATAAGGAGGCTGTGCAACGACAGGAACAATAAGAAGGGACCAGAGTTTCTCTCTACAGGTAAGATGTAATTCTGTGCACGAGAAATCCGACAGTCGTTGGGAGGAGAGTACGACGGTGGCCACGTGGACACCTTGGCCGACGGGTAGCTTTCCTTCGGTGAAAGCTCGGCTTAACGTCCACAGCATCAGCAGCTATAGACGTCCCGACTACTTGTTAGACGCTCGCTGTGTATGGACCAGTGGATGTGTTACGTGCTGGATACGTGGTACGTGTATTCGTACTGGATTAGAAGGTTGGATCGAAAAAAAAAATTTTGTTATACAATATTTTTGTTTAATTGCAGGTACCGAGAAATTAATCGAAACATTGGGACACCCTGTATAACCAGTGAGATCGTAGAGTTGAATAGAAATTTTTGAAAAAATTTTTTACCGTCTGATTTTTCAACGGGATATCGATTAATGGGTATCGATTGATCGGATATCGATCGATCTGCCGATCGAGAGAAATCGATGCGAAATTTTATTGAGAGTATATGCAGTTGGTACAGACAACGTGGACCTGATAGGTATGGGGATGGAGCGTACAGATATAATTGATCTGTCAATACGTAAGATCGATTTATTGGATATCGATAATTCAAAATCATCTGCGTACCAATATTTTTTTTTATCGGCGCCCGATCGAGGGAAATCTGGAATCGCTGTCACGGCGCGGTTCAAGATTTTTCATATTTTTAATAACAATCGTAGCTCGATATCTCGCTGGAGGATCCTTTGAAAAAGTTTCTTGTGTAACGGAGCTGCAGTATGTACCGCTAGGAGCCGATACCAATCTGAGCAGTCTTAGCTTTGGTGAGGATCGTGTATACACAAATAACAATAGTAGAAACGTTTGTTGCTACCTGGAAGCATCGAGCCGCGTCCAGCTGGGAAGAGCATTGATAAAAAAAATGAAAAAAAAAAAAAAAAAAGATTTTATACCCAGCAAATAGAGCTTCCGCGTACTAAGTTCTTGAAACGTAACTACTAAATATTCAGACAATGCAATTCCAAGTCCAAGACTGCGCACGGAGCGTGCATCTTAGCTCCGTAGTTTCAGGATCTAATTTTCTGGACTACCCTATAGACGCTCTTTAGCTTCGCCCAATAACAGGACTTGCAGTCAATAATTAGAATCGATAGTACACCAGTACCATTCAATATTCCTACTAATGAATATTCAAGCAATCCAAATATAATTACAGTCCCAGTACCTAATTCTTGAAAACTGCCCTAAAGTCCCAATCCAATTTCACCTATAAACAAGTCACGTTATTAGTAAAAATCGATACTATCGATAGTAGCCCCAGGGGCCATAGTACCCAGCAAGGCCCAAAATAAATGGGTCGAGATTATTTACACACTAATTTTATTCCCCCATGATTAACTGCATACCCCGTACACTCGATGACTGAACGTTACCATTTTTCATAATCGATTCAGACTCGACCTTTGACCTCTTTTTTTTCTTCCCAACTCATATCCCATCCCCACCGTTCAAATCCCACTGGATCACAGATCCAATACAGTTGGTACCAACCTATCGACCTATACCCGCCACGATAACGCACTCACGAATTTTCACTTTCGTTTTATCCCAGCATCCAGTACCACAATTTTACATTAAAAAATCATCTTTGAGAAATCCTCATATTTTTACTGTGAAATAGAATACGAATTGACAGACAGATAATAGAATTTCAGTATAGGATATTCCAACGTGCAGTACACGCCAATGGTATCGTGAATGCTGGCTCTTTTGATATCTACCGGTTTCCGGTTTGTGAAAGCCTATATATATATATACACGCATAGGATATCCTCTCGTGTACAGATAACCTTCGTACAGTCCGAATACGTGTACAATGGTCCAGCAAATTGAAAAGAGCTGTGATGTTTTATTGCAAAAAAATTTTAATTAAAATAATTCCAAAATAAAAAAATTGATTACGTAATCAGTCAGTAATATCGACACGTGTATTTGCTCTCCATGCACAAACAGTCCAGATACCGGTACGTAAGATTTGTCAATGTTGCCGGTTACTGTACACGATACCAGGAGAGATCCAGGAAATTCGATGTAAGGGAATGGAAAAAAAAAAAAAAAACAAGGCTAGGAAATAAATAAAATGAAATAAGAGCAAACAAGAAAGCAATGCGTATATGCCGACCAGATAAAAGATATGGCTATCGTGCGTTTACCTTCTAAGGTACGCGCCCATGTTTACCTGAGCATGTATATGCAACGCTGGACATTCTATAGTCTATTCGAATAACTAAGGACGCAGAAGACACGGGTAAGAAGAAGGTTGATTTTCATGAGTGAAAATTTTTTAAATTATCGGTAAGAACGCCTGATTACGTCGACTGGGATATTTTTTATTATTATTACGCACGCGCGATCGATAGCAACGGATCAATATCAAAGATCCAGGGTCTTTGATTGCGAAATTCGAATAAATCCTTCGTACTGTTATTACGCGCAATGGCTTCCATGCCGCGCATGCGCAGACGCTCGATCCAACAATACGGTCCGAAGTATCCTTCGAATTAATTGGCAATTACTTCCATTAGCAATAGCGTTAAGATGGATGGTGAAGATTGAGTCGTCAGTCCGCGATACGACGTAACGTTCTAACGATATAATAAGAGCACTCGGTATAATTCGTCTTAATCGGTACTAGATAGGCTTCCCTCTTTGGTCCTTCGAGTCACTCGAGTTCTTCCACCTTTCTCCTTGATCTTCGAGGTGGTCGAAGACTGGCCCCTTTTTTTTTTGTAACCGGGGGAAAAAAAAATGTGGATTTATTACCGGTCGATCGGACGATATGATTGCGGTCGATATTAAGGAAAAAATTTTCAAAATTTTCCAAAAAAAAAAATCGAAAGTAACCAAACTGCACGTGGCAACGAGTCAATGGAACCGAAAGTAAACGTTATCGCCGATTAGAAACTCAGCGAGAAAAAATCAACAGTCGTAAAAGTTTGTGTTTGATAAGAGAGGAGGAGCACGAAATTTTTGATAACAAGTAGATACGACTATTTGTACGCAATAGTACTACAGTGCCCATACAGCATGTATACGTCTATAGCTGTATATATACAGATATAGTACGAGTTTAATGGCCGGCATGTAGGCTACGGCACATAATTCGAAAGAGCGACTCTCCTGCGACAGTGAAAGTATACCAGAAGGTATATGGTATATATACATATACGGTGTATATAAAGTATCGACCAATAGGAACGGTCGATTTTTATCCGGTTTCAAAAGAGAATTTTTGAAAATCCGGTAAATTTAGACGAACTGAATTGGAGCTGAGAACATTTTTTTTTTTATTCACCCATAGGTACAGTCCATCTAAATACTTTCCCATGGATAGTCACGAGTATATATGTATATAAATATGTATACGTCACAATATATCCTGATCATAGATCACGCAAGGGGTTGAAGGATCGTAGGGACGGTGTGTTTTCTTAATATTCGAAGATGCGCGTGCGCGGAATAACGATTGCGTTAGGACGCCGCAAAAGGGGGAGGAATAGGGGGAGGGGAGTGTATTATTCTTTTCCGAAATCTTTTATTCATGAGACATTATATATACCACGTTTCGCCATACGTGTAATTAGCGGGCAGAGCGTTGCATTATTAAATTATATTCGCGGCGTGACAATAGTCGGCAGGATCGTGAGACGAGGGCGTCGGTCGACAGTTCGCCCGTCAGACGCTACGAACAAGAGAAACAGTGAATTTGGAAAAATAAAATCAAAAAAAATTATTAACATTTTTGATTAATCTAATTGAAATTGATAATAAAAAAAAATCTTATAAAATTTCGACCAAGGGTTATACCAGCGCACCTACGGATTTTCAGGGACGGCTATGTCTGTCTCTGTCTCTCTCACGCGAAGGCCCATAGGTCCGTCTCTCTCGCACTCACGGTCGGTATAGTAAATTACGAAAATTCTCACTTCTCCTAATGAACTAAATATCAATCGTGATTATATTTTCTATTTTATCGAGTATTATAATTTTATTGGTAAAAATCGATAAAAAATCTTATCACTGTAACCCCACGTACGCTAATGAAAAGCAAATAGAAAATCATTAAACGAATTCGTCTCCCCACCGATCTACATAAGTCCTGTAAGACTTTCTGGTGGGATCTATTCGCGAAAGGCAATTTCGCGTCGTCTTTTAATCGGAGGTTACCGGGGCCGTCTATAAAGATCCTTAAGATCCTCAATTATCTACCTTTCGAAGCCTCGTAGCACGCGGCAATAAGTAACTTTCATTTCATCCCCGCGAATCGACAGACCCCCCAGTTTCTTAACACGTGTATTAAAAAGTGTATATATATATATATATATGTGAAACGTATCTTTGCCCATTCGACCTTTCGATACGTATAAGCATAGGAGCATCCATACGGGTAGGTCCAATGTCACGCATGCTACCACCTCCAGCATCTGGCAATGCCGAAAGACCGGTGCAGCCAAGGTAAACTTTTGAGACAAGTGAAATATACATATATTCAGAGTAGCGTATGAGGATCGATTTATTATTCCATATGGATACCAGAAATAATGCCCATGAGCGCAGAGCACGAACCACGTGCAAGCGTGACATCCGGCCTATCCCTATTGACGAGCGCCCATAAGCCGTTTCACAAAAGAATCATAAGCGAAGAGAAAGGCTTATTGGTGGAAAAAAAAAAAAAAAAAAAAATTTCTCTTCTGGCATCCAAGATCCCGGAGGATGCGTGAATCGAGAAAGAATTTCTCCAAAATTTTAGTAACCCCCTATTTATCGATATAAACAAAAGTAAACAAAGCCACGTGTCCCTTAGCCGGACACGTGTCAAGTGTCAAAACATAAAATTGACACGATACAAAATCGAATTGATATTCGCAGGAAGCACCGAACACGATGTAGCTCGGCATATAACACTTGGATTACATAGTAACCAGCGTGCATACGTATTAAGAGTGTCGACCGTAAAGGCGCGTGCACGTGCCGGCGACCAGTCGACGCTTTGTCCGAAGCCGTATACGAAATGTCAGACTAATATATTGAACCTGGTTGTACGATGCGTGCGGGATGAATTTAACGGTAGTGACGTAATCCCGGGTGAATTTGAATTTGACGTTTGGATATTTGAAATTTTTACCATTTTTTACTTTACCCAGACTGGGTACGATAAACGTCATCGGTTTCCGGTATTTTCCGTAACGCGTCCCGACAGCTTCCTCGTTTCCCGGCGGAAATGCCTGGGAAGAGGGTCGATTGGAAAGTGAATTGCTGGGAGAGAAACGAAGCCGTACTTTTGCTACGTCGCGCGATGCGAAAAGGTTTAAAACCGAGTTTAAACGGTGAAAGGTCTTCGCCGCGTCTTTTATCCATTACCCGTCGCTACGTGAAAAGAGCCATCAGGCACGGGGTCACGCGGGGCTGCTGCACTCCCGTTAATAGACAGACTCGTAAATTTCTTTGATTAACGTCGACGTCTTAGACACGCACTCGCTAATTGGTATATAGAGCACTGCCGTTTAACTACGAGTGTGGTCCATCGCATCTTTACGTCCCGGGAGATAAAAGATTCATCCGGTAGATGAATTGCAACCGATACCATTGAAAAAAAAAAAAATCTTCGTCACCGATCAAAAATAATTTTCGTAAAATCTAAGTAAAAAAAAAAAAAAAAAAATCAAAATTATTTTCAAAAAAAAAAAATTTCAAATCGACAATCCTTACCAGTGGTAAGTTACCACTAAAAACCCCCTGTACAAAACTTTGCGTATACACGTAACTCAAACTCGTATTGCCACTTCGAGTATGGAAACGTCATCGGCCAAATGACTAATAGGTTTGGCGAAGTTATTTATCGCAGGGGATGATTGCATCCCGTAAGATTTATGCAATGGCGTACGGTACTCGGCGAGAGAGTCCGGCTTTGATTTAAAGTAAGGAGCGTAATTAATAATTAAAGGATTAATCAACACTGACCATAGATACCTCCGTATACCTATATATACATATAATTGTAAAATCGATGATCCACAGAGTCATTCATAACTATACACTCTCTTTCAATATTCGTCCAACTCCGTGCAGAGCACGCGTTAATACGTACCACGCTATACCGTTCACCCTACGTATATACGTTCGCGTTATTCCCATAGACAGGTACCCACTCTCCCGTAACTAATCCAACGAACCCGTAACTTTCCTATACGTTATTCCGCCGACGACGCAATTAATCCACGTTTAATTTACCACGAAGCAAGGAGCCGCGCTCCTAGTTGCTAAAAGGGAACCGAACTGCCCGCGGTGAGTGCATCGCGTGTCCTACCTCTGTCGCACGATTTACGAGACGCGTTCGGACACGTCTGTGACTCCTGGCGAGAACTGCTGGTAGACAAAGGATTGAGAAAAATCGAAAAAAAAAAAAAAAAGTTTATTAACCGTAACAAAATTTCGTCGAGACTAACCAGACATATATATAAATCCATATATGCGATTGATATCAACTGTCAAGGGGCATCATAGTAATCGACTGATACCAACTCAATGAGTCTAATCCGATATATATATATGTATATATATATGCATACATGATGAACTAGGTTCGAATATCGACCGCGACCAACTGTCAGTTCGCTTTTATTTCTCCAGCAAGATCATCGACATGGACAGGGAGCGAATACGCGAGAGCATTCATCATCTTTCAAGCCATATATATATATATATATTCAAGGCATAATATGTATATATATATACACTTTACAGAAGAGCCTATAGAGAAGCATAGGAGCAGATCTCGTGAACCGAGAAGACCGTTAGTCCTCGTAGCGGCTCGCCTTACCCGTAGCTGGAGTTGGCCAGGAGCTGGATGCTGGAGGTCGGTAGGAGCGCTAGAGAAATAAGGAATAAGAAAAGGCGAGAGTAGTAATTTCTATCGGGTGATAAAGAGGATCTACGGGGTGTCCCGTGCGAGTAGGACGATCAGCTACCAGCTGATTCCTAGGTGGGCCAAGTATAGGTAGGGAAGTTCTGTAAATCATTAACGTAACGCGGAACAAGGGGATTGAGACGCGAGGATGCTGTGCTGGACCAGGGATATATCAAGACTCAGCACTCCGTAAGGTCTATCCTGATTCTCTTTTATCACTAACGGTTATCGGGATCGATTTCCTGGGCTGGTAGGTCGATACGTCAGAGACCGGATTATCGTCGACGTCAACGAGAGCCACCAGGTCGAATCTCGAACCGGTCGAACGAGATATCGAGATCGGTCCAGCAAGTGGGACGAGCGGGGAGATGATTTTTGAAAAAATTTTTCAAATTTTTCAAATTTCATAACGATTGCAAATTGACAATTCTGTCATCCATCGATCTTTATGAAATCGGCCGATCGTCGAGTTAATACAGGGTGAACCGATTTACGAAAATATAATTAAAAATTAATTCCTCCAGCAGTTATCGCAGGGATCTCGCGATTTAGCTCGGACACGAACCACTTTTATATACGCGTCGAATTAACGTCCCGTGTCCGATCGATATCTCGTATCGATCTTTTATCGTTTAATGTCGGCTCGGCGCTACCGATCGTCATAGAGTGACACGCGTCACGTCATATTTCACGATTCGTAATTGGCACGTGTTCCACTTCCTTGCCGACGCCCACACGTGTCACACGTGGTACCGTATGATCTGCCGGACATTTAGCGTAGGCAGCTACTTGCGTACAGGTGTACTCTAAGTGAAGTTATACGTGCATATATGTATATATAGGGGGATCACATATGCGAAAAAAGTACATAGCTATTTGTATACTTACGGCCACTGGTGCTAAGTCACATATGCTACGTATGACACAAGTTACTGTTGTGAAAAAAAAAAAAAAAATGAAGGAGCAACTCGATACGATCGAACGATCTTGCCGATCGATGATCAATTGATCAGTCATTGTACTCTGGGATATGTATATAATGTGTGTATATATATGACGGTAAATGTCGACAGTTTGAAAGTCGCGAAGTCACTTACGTAACGAGACATCCCTTTGGGATAAATGCCCGTATCTATTGGTCGACGGTCGCCGAGCGACCGTAAGGCTTCTCTTTAAAGGTTCCGAGTGGAGGATCTTCCTAGGTAGATTGCATCATTGAGAATAAGACTTTCACTGTGAACAAGGCTTACGCGTGCGTATGTATATACGGTACGGAACGAGTCGCTGCATAGAGGCTAGCCTTGACGATGGTTCGGATGAGCGTTGATGGATTTTTGAAGAAAAAAAAAAAAAAAAAAAATTTCGAATAAAAAAATTGAGATCGTGATAAAAATTTTTTTTTTAATTTTACGATCGTAATAATTTTTGAGCGAATTTTGAAATTTTAGTCAAACAGTTGCATCGATTCGGCACGCATCGTAGGCGCGGGGTAAACGTTTTTTTGAAATTACGTCGATTCCACCGAAAGATTTACGTGGAAAGAAGTCGTTTTCATGAAAGGTAACGAAACAGTCGAAAAGTGGAGATAGTCATCCAGTAAAATAGTCGGATTGGCCCATAGTGGGCGGCAAAGTGCCCGACGTCGGCAATTACTAATAGTCGGGTTATTGACACTTTAAAAAAAAATTGACTGTACCGACCTGTGGGTTTCCAAAAGCTGATAAGAGGTCCGCCCTCGACGATTGACGTCACGTACGCGCAATAAAATGCATTAGGGAGTGAAAGTCGAGATAAAAAAAAAATTTTTTTTTTTTATAATCCTCCAAAAAAATGCACGTATACAGATATATGGGAAATGTACGTAGAAGTGGCGGCTCAGCCTGAAGAGAAGCTCGAGGATGATGAGTACGCGCATTAACGTTCTACCCGGCATCCGGTTTGGCTCCCACGGGCAATTACAGTAATCGAACGATAATGTCGACGGTAATGAAGTGACTTACCGGTAGAAGGAGTAAGGACGACGGAGAGTGCCTGGCCGCTGCCTGCCGGTGCCTCAGGAAGTGCAGTAGGGGGTCCTCGGACGCCCTGAGCTCGTCGAGGATTCTGCGTGCCTCGACGTACCTCACAAGGTATTCCCAGTGCGCCTCCCAGAACGAGGCAGGGAATAATTCACCTGGGTTTGCATAATTAGAGGTTAGAAAGAAAAAAGAACAAAAAAAAGGGTGAGCATGCACGGAATTTCATTTGAAACTGGCTGCGGATGCACATTGTGAAAATCTAATTGTGAGTACGTATGTAACGGGTGAGACGTTTGAATTGCATTGAAATGAGTCTCCGAGAGGCATCGGAGAAGATTCAATTAAAAATTATTTCTTTTTTTCCTACGGTCGGTAAAGTAGGTCACCGCGGTCGTTGGGGTTACGTGAACTCCTTTTAAGGTTGGGGGGGAAGCGGAAAATGTTCTCTCCTTATATTTTAATAAACATAACGAATCAACACTTTTTTTTCTCTCAACATGAATACACGTGGTTAACTAACGTTCGAGATGAGACTGATTAACCCGAAACCAGTCGGTCGACATAGAAAGGAGACGAGGGTTAAAACTTACGCGGCTTGAAGCTCCCGGCGTCCCAATTCTCGAGTGTCCTTTGGATCTGAAACGAAAGAGTCGGAAGAAATGAATAAGGAGAAAGATAGTAGAAGGGTGAGACACGTGAGAAAAAGAAAAAGAATGAACTCCCTATTAAATTGATTTAAAATACAATGACCAAGATATAAAGGTGGACATGTATTATACATGAAGATACCAACTTTGGACGGAGGGTTACTAGTTATACCTATACATATATATATAAAGAGTGAGCCAGAACAGGAAACGATCGTTTTATTATCCTTAAGCCGGTGCCTTTTCTTTGCCCGAGTGACGACTAACTCGGTTGCATCGGATTAAGCATGGTCGCCGTAAACCGAGTTTGTAACCTCAAAAAAAAAAAAAAAAAAAAAAGTTGCATTCTTAATTTTTCAAAATTACCCCCTCCCTAATCGTCCAAGGAATTCCTATATATATATACTCAAACATAATAGCCCGCCAGACCAAATTTTATCGTAATCCCAAAAGAATCCTTTTAAAAGAATCCCTTTGTCTCCGTACAGGATCATCCCCAGGATCACGAGGGGAGCTACCGTATTCATTTGTACCTAACCTAACCATCAACGGACACCGCTCCGTTATATCCTTACAGTGGATTCCAGATATAATCGAACGGGCGTGCCGGTGCCGCCGACTCCTGGACAAGAATCTCTCGATGGAATCCTTAAAGGATACAGCCGAGAGTTAATCGCGGTAGCTGGCGAGGAGTATTACGCCTGATCGGTATCGGTATCCAGAAGCAGCGACTTAAAGTCCATCCTGGGTGAAATGGTCGCATCCAGTTCAGCGAAGCGTCACGAATTAAAACGTTATCCACCAGCAACCAAAGTCATTACCATTAGCCCGATAGGTGCTAGGATAGATACCCACGTGCACGATATATACAGATAATATACTAGGTGTCCGATATAATAACAGCGAAAGTCCATACGCACAGCAAAATCTATCCGTAGCCACCTGGCGGCGAGCCGGGTCACCGATACAGATTCAAAAAAGTCCGTTGCGCCACTAGCGCCACTTGCGGGACACCTCCGGTAACAGTAACGACGGCGAAATAATATATTGAAGGAAAAAGTAAGGGGTGTACAAAAAAACCTTAAGAAATACTGACCATAACCTCAAAAACAAAGAACGTTGATCGACGTCCGCAGCCCGAGAAAAACGTATCGTAGATACTTAACGACCGTGCGCCGGTAGCGCCATCTGCCGGCACTCCTACGCAACACGATAGAATCCACGTGCTCTAATTTAAAGTGATCAACCGTCCAGGCCATTAACCTCATTTATATCGGTCAATTATAATACTACGATGCAGCCAGTCGACTCGAAGAACTCACCCATTATTTTCCTTATGGAGCTGAGAGCGTAACGTCTTAAAAATTTTACTAGCCTCAAGAGACGACAGTCAGGTGACTAAGGATACTAGAACGCGTTACGTCGCCGCGCACCAGAGGACTTTTCTATTACGATGAATTTACATGCTCGATGCCCCTTGGTGCATCCACGCGATGAGATTCCCGATGCATCTCGGCTTTAGTACGTGCATAATGCAGTGGGACTTGAAGTGCGGTGCGTAATAGGTATACGCAGGTACCTATAGTTTGACGTCCAGGGTGCTAGTAATCCCAGTGAGCTTGCTGAGGTCAAGGTAGAAAAATATAAATTCTAAATGGCAGTGGCTGTTACGTAGTATATATATATATATATATGTATGCAATCAGTAAGAGAAAGATAGAACCAATATATGTACATATACGTATACAGAGAATGAAATTAGTAAAGTTAGTATAGTTAATGTATATATATATATATTCCTTCATACTATACTCTTCTAATCCTAATATAGTCGGTATATCATATAGTGTAATAACCTTATGACTATACCATGTAGTCGGTATACACAGTGAAGTGCATCAAAGAGCAAGATGAAGTCTGGGCGCGTCTCTCTGGTCGCATTGTCACGTATCGAGGCGTCTCGAAGCGTTCCGGCGTGTCAATGCGTCCCTTATCGTAACAGGCATATCTATGTAAAGTGCAGGAACGTATAGACCTGCATATACATAGGTGCGCTCCGAAGCGGTGCATCGTGCGTTCTATGCATTTATGCATCGCATTATGCGTATACGCGCAGAGGACTATTAACGTCCGGGAATGATACGTGCGAGAGAGAGAGAGAGAGAGAGTCCGATAGTGATTTCGAGTCACAAGGTGCTGGTTAAAGGACATTCATTTATTTTTTTTTTTCTCAAAGTGCAGCAGAACCGTCATTAAATTAAACGTGAAACGAATCTACGTATAGATCGTGCACACGAACAGAGCGTTTTAATTAAATTCCTGAAATATAACTGGTTTCAAAAATTATACGATTTCCCGCCACTAAGTTATTCCAGATATTACTGGGTCCTTAAATCAAAGCTTACTCAATTATCAAAAATAATTGCGCTCGATGGTGGATAAACTCTCGAAGATCCCATAGAGGTCAAGGTTCCCGGACCAAGCATCCAAGCACGTAATCTATAAGAGTTTCAAAACTCGAACACGAATTACCGCATAACTCCTCGAGAGAGATTGCTCAATATTTACCGGGTACGCCACGATTTTTAAACTTTAATTAACAAAAATATTTTTAAACAGTATCAAAAACCCCAGAACTCCTCCCGGGCCAATCAGAACTCCCGAGTATTTCTTTTTATTAGCATAATAATCGGCCGACTTCACAGAGGCGCATGCACCCTTCGTCACGTACCCAGAATACATCGCGCGCCGCGCATGCGCACAACCGTCGTAGTCAATCCAACATGGCCGCGTACAGTGACACCTAGGACTCCCGTAAACGCTGTAAACACCAGCTTACACGTCCGTGCGAGTCTCAACGCGTTTACGCACTCGCGTGTCTCACGGTCGATTCCCAAAACGCAGTTTGACCGGCCAATAAAACTAAATGCCGTCCAGGTGTCCGTAGTGCGCACACCGAGATATCTCAGAGTCCGAGAGTCGTAAAACCAGCGTGGATATTCAAATGGAGTTGAGTATTGTGTCAAGGGATCGTTTGTCACCGATATAACTACTCGATACAACTATACCCGTACACATTATACATTTTCACGCTACAATATACATCTATACTACCTGCAGGTATCGTAAAAAGCCAATTCACATCTGACACGGAGACACAACTAGACCGTGACTTACTTTTTGCGGTCGACGATACAAAGCATCCCCACGGACTATAAAGTCGAAGAGGGTTGTCCTCTCTTGGTATAATGCCTAGTCGATGGTGGTAGTACCGGGATATCTGTTTCTTTGTTATCGCAACCGACGGTAGAGCGTGTCTGGGATAATCTCGTTATTCAAATTTGTACAAGCATTAGAGTCAGGGATCGTTTGTCAGGAATATAATGTATCGGTTCGGGATATCGTTACCGGGATACGATATATGTACATATATATATATATACCCCAATGCATATATATATATATATATACTGTCCCCATAAAATATCTTACATAAATTCCAAGCGCGTATAAGATCACCGCCATAAGCCATACGGAGTTTGAGCAAGGATAGCCCGACGATAATTCATTTCCCATGCAAGTCCACTCCGTGGGCTTTCTAATTTCGATTTTAATTTACCAACCCCGACGTCGCGATCTTCTTCTACCTCTATGGGCTATCCCATCACGTAGATTCTAATTACACGTCCTGTATTTATGGGCTACACCTTGTACGGATCATATGGTGATCCTGCCATATATATATATATATATATAAAGGGTTTTCCAATAAGGACTTGACAACTTTTTTTCAAAATAAAATGAAAACCATTTGAGATATTTCAAAAACTTTATTATCGGGTTGAAGTACATTCAAAACATTTATGAATGGAACTCGACTTCGCTCATATGGCCACCGCGGGCACGTTTGCAGCGGTCGATTCGTTGGACCCAATTTTCCATGACTCGGCCACACATTTCGGCCGAAACGGCTGCTATTTCACGTTCAATGTTAGCTTTGAGCTCTTCCAACGTCGTCGGCTTATTAGCATAGACCAATGACTTGACGTAGCCCCAAAGAAAAAAATCTAGAGGCGTTTAATCGCACGAACGAGGCGGCCAATCGACTGGTCCATTTCTTGAGATAACACGCTCATCAAACTTGTTCTTCAATAAATCGATTGTAACGTGTGCTGTGTGGCTTGTGGCGCCGTCCTGTTGAAACCACATGCTGTCCAAGTCCATATATTCCAATTCGGGCCAAAAATAATCGATAATCATGGCGCGATAACGATCACCATTCACAGTAACGTGGCGACCACTATCGTCGACGAAAAAATATGGCCCTATGACGCCGCCAGCATGCAAACCGCACCAAACAGTTATTTTTTGTGGATGAAGTGGTTTTTCATTAAGCACATGTGGATTTTCACCCGCCCAATACCGCATATTTTGTTTATTGACAAACCCATTGAGCCAGAAATGAGCTTCGTCACTGAAGATGATTTTGCGATGAAATTGATCATCTTGGCGCATCTTTTCCGTAGCCCAATCGGAGAACGTACGTCGCTTCGAATGGTCCATCGGCTTCAATTCTTGAGTGAGCCTGATCTTGTATGGGTGTAAAGTAAGATCCTTACGCAAAATTCGCCATAAAGTGGTCTTGGCGATGCCCAACTCTTGAGAACGCCGTGGAATTGACTGATTTGGATCATTTGCTACGGACGTTTCAACGGCAGCGATATTTTCGACACTTCGACCAACCCGTAGTCTCACTGGCACGGCAACATCACACAACGAATATGTAGATTCAAACTTTTTCACTAAACTTGTTACTGCCTGTCTACTAGGGCGAGAATTACGACCGAAAATCGGAGTTAACGTTCTTAAAGTAGCGACCACCGACTCCGAATTTCTGTAGTAAATTTTTAAGATTTGCAGACGTTGTTCGTTCGTGTACTTCACCATGATGAAAAGGTTATGTCTACTGAATAAACTGACAGTGACAGTTCGATGTTAAGTGAAAAGGTGCGTTCACAAACTAAATTCAAAATTGTCAAGTCCCTATTGGAAAACCCTATATATACATATATATAGGCGTTCCCTCCTAAAAGAGGGACTCACGGAATCCTTAAGGTCCTCCGTATCCTTTATCGAAACACCATGGGTCGTCTAATACAAGGCGTGACGGGGAGGTTGGCTATTATTTTACAGTGCCCCCCCCCCCTTCCTCCCCATAAGGTCCATGACTATGAAAAATTTACCAGGGATCGATACCCGATAAGAGCTACGATAAACGTATACCGATCCAGCCTCTCGATCTTACATATGAATTTTCGTTACACCATACACGTACGTAACACCCCGTCCACCATAATTATCACCTTATCTCCCTCGTCTCGTGGGATTTTTTATGGGACTACGAAAAAAAAAAAAAAAAAAAAAAATTATTTCGTCATCCAAAAACTGGTCCAGCTGTAGCATCTCGATAATGCCGATAAGAATACCGATACACATACATACTTCCCCATAGAGTTCGAAGCAATAAATATATACGGCCATAAGATGGATTACGAACGCCAGCATGTTTTTACTTTCAGGCTCAGGCAAAACTATTTCCAACAGTACATGACGACAGAACCATGAATAATCGGCGCGTGGCGTCGCGAGGCGTCCCTAACCGTGGCGTCGCCGATTTTTCGCCGATAATTCGACGCCGACCCAATAAGTCGTCGATGCGATATAAATTCAGCCTTTTTATCCCCCCCACCCACCCAGTGCAATCTACGGGGACGTACAAAGACCCATTGGCATCGTTCAGACGCCTCCTGAGAATCGGAGAAAGTCCAATTGACTGGACGAGGATAAAAAAACAGAGAGAGAGAGGAAGGAAACAAGGAAATAAAGACGTCGACAGGTGCTCGACCCGAGCATCACTGCTCATCGGATACCGATTTTCATCAGTAGCGAGTGAAACCTACTTTTTCAAAGTCCCGTCGGCGGCGCTGCGATCGAGGTTCACGACCCTTACATTTTCACCCGCTAATAACACGAGACGTAAAACCTAACCTAACAGCCAACAGGTGTTCAACAGACTTTTCCAGGTTCGTATATTTACGTCATGTGTATTCATATGATATATACACATATATATAACAATTTTATGTACCTAGTATACGCGCAGGTCACATGTGTCAGAGAGATGCGTGTACTTCGTACCTCGTGCGTACACGCACTCATATATATATACACACACCATGGACAAAATGAGAGCCAAAGAAGCCAAAGTGAAGCCGAAGGAAGTTACTTTCTCCGATGCGATATAAAAGACCGCCGGGGGCCCCGTGGTTGGAATTGCCGAAGAAGGACGGTAGAGGGGGACACTATGAATCCGTTAAGCATTGGTATATGGTAGCGGCAATTTCCTGAGCGAAGGATCCGACTGATGCAAAACTGTCGAGGAGTCGAAACGTCCAGGCATCATCTGATTCGCGGTTGAAGGACCCCTAACCCACGTGTCCCCGTGATCAAAGTAGAAGGTTACCTTTCAATGGTTGAACGCGTGTACGTTCACCGATCGGCTGGACCAAATATTCCATGAGAAAAAAAAGAGAAACATATAGAGAGAGATATACACAAACGCAAAGCTTCCAAGATTTAAAAAAAATAATAATCCATCATATACAACGATTTGAGGAAAAGGTCGGTAAAATAGGTTTCTACTTTTATCATAATCCGTCGATGATCCCAGACGAGTATCCTAACGTATTACCGTAACGTACACACGGTCCAGCGGCAGCATCCCGTAGCATTATATGTCACTTTGAACGTTCGGGAGATATTACCCCTTTTTTTTTAATGCTTTTTACGCCTTTCTACGTTTTTAGGAAGCATTTTATATCCTATTGCCTCTTAGGGTCTCCCGTTTCGTTTTATCCTTTTCCTTCTCTTCTCGTCAACCCTCTCTCTTTCTCTCTCTCTGCTAAAAGCTTACACGGCTAAGATCACTATGGCTAGCTTACACGTAATCTAGCGAAGGAATTTCTTTGTCGGGAATATCCATGGCCATCTTGTGACAGAGAGGAGATGGTAGGCAGGGGGGTGGGAGGGGGGGTTATTAAACTTCCCACACGTATCGGTCCTGATATATGCTGCTGTTTAAGACGATCTTAATGCCTCGCAGGTGTTCACTTACGAATCCCCCCCCCCCCCCCCCCCCGAGTAGACAAAATCCTCTCGAATCGATTTTACATTATTTACGACTTCCCATTGCCACGTGTTCACTCGTATAGGTGGCTATGATAGTTTTAATACGTTTTCTTATGGGAGCCTCGGTACGTGACTTCCCAAATATACATATAATATCTAAGATACCCCAAGTGCGATAGATGAGACGGGGTGAGACGTTTAAAAAAAAAAAATGAAAAATCGGAGATCGATAATTAAGAAAAAATAAAATTGGAGGAAATCGACGATCTCGATCGACGATCAAGGTTAGAGTTTATCGCGATAAAAGTATCGGGGCACGTATTCCCGGAAGTCTATTTAATAACAACAACAGCGTAGAATTCTCGAAAGAGAAATTTTGGTAATATCGTATCTTCCACTTTCTTGAAACGCGTCCGATCGTTTTTGCAGTGCGGCACAACGTGCGGCCTATCCGAATCGGATCGTCGTTCCACTTTCGCAATAGCCGGGAATCGTCATTCTGTTCGTGAGATCGAACGTCAAGAGTGAATGTGTTATATTACACTGTGTATATATAATATTAATATACGAATACGCGCGATACAATTCCTCTCGTCCAAACAAGCCGCCTCGTAGAGTTTAATCGAATTAAATTCTGAATCCGCCTGATCCAAGCAAAGAGTCTCGAATATCTAATTACACATTGAGTCAAGTAAAGATAGAGGATCGACTTCCCCCCCGGCAAAGTACAAAGGAACCCAGAGCGTCGACCTACTTTCCCGATGAATCCTTTTATTTTCAACGCGTGGCCGCGACCGATTGTCCCGAAAATTGGCAACGACGCGTACGTATACAGAGTCGAAGACGAGAAAACGGTGATTAAAATCACGGGCGTCATTTCGCCTTTGTACACAATTACGTGCGACCGTCTACGACGTCCCGGTAAGTCGTCATAAATATCCCAGACGAACCCTGGAGCGTTGATCCTTCATTGGTTAACGTACGTTGCGAGACGTCTGAATGTATAAGTCTACTGCGCACCTTTCACGCGCAGGCCCGACGACGGTTGGCGCTGAGCGTAACCCAACCTAGACGTCGACGGAATTCGTTGCCCGTCTACGTGCATAAGGAGCGACGTCGACGTCGACGTGTTCGGGTGAAGTGACGATAGTTAAGATTTCGTAGGAACGTGTACGAATAAAATAAAAGACGCAGCATGGGAGCAGTTACCTCGGGTTATCGAGTAGCGTTCAGGCGTCTGTGGTCGCTGGTCGACGAGCGTCGCGTGCGTGAGGACAGTACAGGGATTAAAGTGGCTGCCGTGTAAAGCGAAGCGAAAGGCATATTAAACCCAGGGGAAGGTACGAAGTTACGGCTGTTTTTATGAACTTAAATGTTTTCACTAATTAACATCCGCGTGCCGCGTCGTGCCGTGTAAATACGGCCGTACAATATGGCGGCTGAATCACGTCACGTGATACGTTATATTTTCATTTTCAAATATCTTTTCGTTTTACGCGACGTTCCTCGACCTTCTCGTGCGAGATCGATGGGCAGGATTTTTTTTAACGTTCAACTCGATCGCCGTCGGTTCGCTCGCGTTCTACGTTCACGGAGAAAGTGATTTAATAATTATGACAGGTCGCTTTCGGCAACGAACGGAATACGGGGATAGAACCTGAGGTTGACTTTGGTTTAATTTCTTAATGATATCCTGTCGCTGTTCCGTTTTTTTACGTATACTCGTGTATGTATATATATATGTTTGCTTTCATTCTCAATTTCATCGAATTCCCACAGCAAACCTTCTTTTCTCTGGCTGATGACTTTTAGAGTAAATATTTATGAGAGTTGCCAACCACCGTCATCACTCATCTCAACTCGTTAACTCCGGCCACTGCGCTATATGCTTCCTTTATATTTATAATCGGAAGACCGATGATACTTTTTTCTGCCTTTTTTTTTTATTGTACGAACCTAACAAAACATTTTCATTGGACCCGACGAATCTGTTTCTCGTAACGACTACTGAGAATGTGTTGGAGCCGATGATTTTTTCTGGAATGAGTAAGGTGCTTTTTGGATGCTGAGGTTATTTCGGTAAGATTTTTGAAAACCTAAATTATGCGTCGGATCGATTTTAATTTTCGATAATTTATTTTTTTTTGATAACGAAGGGAGCCCTTTGAATTTTTAATAATTTATCGACGTATCATGAACTCATTCTGTCGCTTCTGTACGAGAGTTATCGTGGACGGAGTCGCGCAGCCGGCAGGATACTTGCGACACGTAGAGAAAGGCAGGAATAGGAAGCAACAGGTGTTTTCTATATAAACAATGGCAACACGTGGTTACGGCGCTGCCATCTAACGGACAGACTCGGAAGCGCGGTCGGTAAGTAGAGACCTGCTTCGTTGCTGTATAGTCGGTAACCTACCTCCAGGCGTTTTACTCCTCCTTCAGTGACGTCACGTAAAGTTTGAAAATTTTGACGTCGTATTCTCTCCTTGTAATTACTCACCCTGTGGCAAAGATCGGCACTGACTCGACCCAGATCTGCTAGGGGCTGAAATATGACGTCATGAAACTCGGGGTAGCTTCGGGCAAGAGGTCGAGCATACAATTCCTTGGCGCTGCATAAAATCTCATTGTACTCCTCTTCGGCGTGCAGCAGCTTCTCCGTAGCTCGATATCTTCTGTCGGTATCTGAAAGAAAAAAAAATCTGTTATCATCTCTATTTAAAAGCAGTGAATTTCATGAAAAAAAAAAAAAAAATTACCACTTGTCTTACCTCCTATCGGATTGAACTGCCGTGCAGAGTCCTCGATCAGCAACACTTCACCGTGAAGTAGTGCAACGTCGGCTGCGGGATCAACTTCAGCCCTGGAACCAGCGAGGAGCAGCCTGGGCCTGCAGACTCGATACTTCAGCAACACCGGAGCGACAACCGACGATACGGGTCCTGGAGAGACTGCAGGAAGCTGTGAAAAAAAAAAAATAAAAATTTTTTATTACAAAAAATATCCATTATATGCCAATTATACATTTTTTTAAATCAAATCAAGTTTATCGAGCTTGTCGTTAATTTATCAAAATTTCATGCACGTCTGTGATACCCAAATCCTATGACTTATGACGTACGTGCATATACAATATTTACACATGTGGAAAATAATAAAAATATAATCAAATCAGCTTTGAATTAGCTTTCGATAACATCACGCGTGTAATCCAGCTTAACAACTTTCTTCTTTCACCGTAGCCTTGCAGTTGCAGTTGCAGTCACGGTGCAACGCGTTCGCCAAGATATATGCACGCGATAAGCTCAATTATTCAGACTAATCAGACGCGTGATGCCAATTGTCAAGCAGCACGTGGATCGCTCTAGATCCAATTGGACCCGAAGACAGGTTTGAGTATCGATTGAAAAATACATATATCTGCATTATACAAAGTGTATATGTCGATCAGGCTAATTCAATGAGATAGATCAGTCCTCACAGTGCAGCAAGATCAGACCCAGTTGCGGAATCCTGGACCAAGAGTGAACGTGTGCCAGTCTGCCTTGGCCGATGACCTTGATCGATCTTGTGCGATATACATATGTTAGTCCTATATTCAAAAGTTGACGATCAAAATGATTTTTAATATCGATCAATGAATTTGATACACGAAATAGTAAGAATTGCCTGCAGGGATCGATCAATCGGTAATTATTTATATTAAACGAAATAATTATCGATAGTATATCCGTATAAGACTGGTTAATAGTACAAATTTCAAGATCCTTCTTGTACCTACGTAATTATTTTTATTATGCTTGCAAAAAAAATTTTTATCTTCACTTTATCTCCACTGACCTTATACCGTGTCCGCTTACGTTTAAACATATGAAATAGTACATGGCGCGTAATGAGATACTATCAGCTGTAATTATTGCGTGTGGCAAAACAGTTGGCACAATCCAAATTTTCATCTCCGTTCGTTCTCGCTTTTATCGTCTCCGGGGTGTCTGGTGTCTTCGTGGAATTTTTATTACCAGGAAGAATTATTCATCCGCGACAAAGTGCGACAGCGAATAAGGTATTAATTACTGAAAACTGGTCCCCAAGAATTTTTCATAAAATTTTTTTTTGCTTTAATTCACACCTATAACACGTCCTTATTAATAATGGAACATTTATAAGTAAAAATTCAAGTCATAAGATTGCATAAGTAAACGTGCACTCTATACAAATCATCGTCCTATAACAAATTTAAAAAAAAAACCTAATAACCATCTACGACAGGCATTGGAATGAAAATTCCCCGCAGCGTCTTTCCTCGTGAAATTCATTATTTTTTACTGTGCCTGTACAAAGTTTGGCAGTTTGAAAAATATCCCTAATACATAATTTACCACTCTATCGTACAAGTCATATCCCCGGGACGGAGATACCAATAAATTATTTCGTCGATAGATTTTCATTTACGTGCCCCGCTCCGAAGAATTCCGCAAGAGGCGCCACCAGCGGCCAAGTACAAGCATATACATAATACATATCTCATCCAAGTCACATATAAATCATCTTCCGCAGCCAGAATCCACGTGCTACAAATCATTCGCTTACAATTTCGTTATTAATTGCTATAAAAAGAGTTAGGCCAAAAAAAAAATGTTTTTTTTTTCATTTTGTTTTTTCATAAAAATCTAAAAAATTTCAGCACAACAACAAAGGCATTCCAACATAACCAAACAACCTCTCAACGTTGTTCGTCGATCGAATCCGATTTATACGATCGTCCAAATGAGTAACGAGCCTCGCGCAGTAGCCAAAACGCAACGTTACGTTTCCGAATGTACAAGACGCACGCGTCCACGTATATCCCGATCGGGGGCCGCCCACTATCGCTTTTAATAAAGGCAAACCGGAATGGTAAAGCTGAATCTAAATTGCGTGATTATACCGGAATCCTCTCTCCTTCTCTCTCGCGACCCCGACCACTACTGTTATCCTTATCCGTTCTCTCGATCCCTCTTTATCCTTCCATCTTTCACCCGCTATCCTCTTCTCCCTGTTAACACGAGAAGATTCCCCACGTCACTTTCTTTTATTTTTACAAATTTTTCTTTTATTTTCTCCTTCCCTCTCATCGTCTCCCGCAGACTCTTTTTCCCAATTCCGCCCTTCGTCGGTATTCCTTTTTACTCTCGCGCATCACTCTCTCTCCTCTCCCCCCCCCCCACCCCCTCTCCCCATCCCAGCCGAATAACAAGATTATAAATAATGTAATATAAGCGTTGCAACGATGCGGGCAAAGAGGGTTATAACGCCGTGCCCGTCGTAAAAATATCAAGCAAATTAGGCAGACATTTTTTTAACCCCCCCTCCACCTCCCCCCACCCACTCGGCACACTCACTCCTTGGCGTAAAATTTAATTAATTCGTTCAAGGACTGTTTCTAGAAATTTTTTCTTTTCTTAGAAATCCTGAATTTTTTTGATAAATTTCATCCTCAAGTGTCAAAGGTCATTGTCTGCATTGGTCACGTGAGTTTATCACGTGATAACGTGTCGTCCACGGGTCTTACTTATCGACCAATAATTACACGGGATGCCTGTGCCAACGGTCGCACCCAAATTAGCCATATATATACACGTATATATAAAAAGAGTATAATATCCTGCCCTTCCCCGACTCATTACAAGACAATGAGTGTCGTTAAATCGATCGCGAACTCTATGCAATGCCGGAAGCAGTGTCCATGTAACAGACAGTGGTAAGGCAACGTAAGAAATGTAACGATTAATCGTACCGACGAGGACGGAGCGACGTAACGAATTACGGCGAGAAAACAATGGAATAAAAAGAAATACGAAGGCGATCTAATTGCAAGCCAAGCCTCGAAAGGACATTGCTACACGCCAAGGAATCCCGGTGGCCAAGTCAAATGTAGAGGGAAATTAAAATAATCAGTGCTGCCAATGATGAAAAATGAAAATGATGCATATACGTACACTCGATAGTGACTGATTTTACTAATAAAGGTTATACGAACGAATATAAAATTTGCTTTACCCCGTCGGTAAGTACGTTAATCGGACGGTCCAATTCTGTCCAATTCGATTTGAACTCGTTGCGCTTGCGCAATGGCTACTTTAAAGGGTACTTGACAATGGGAATTGAAATGGAATGATTGCAGCCTGACGATGCCTGCTCTGATTATACCCTGTGCTCGCGTTTATTCTCTATCTACGATAAACGAAGTTTGACCAGCATTCGTCGTCCCACCCTTGGGCCATTCCACTTGCGATTCTTCTCCTCCCAGTAGGTACTTGCTGACTGACGTGACACGTGGTAAGAGATCGAACAGTGGTTCTCATATAGGTTTATCCTGGATGGAAGTAATAATTATATGAAATTCCAAAATTTTTTTTAAATTTGTCATTTTGTTTTATGGTAAAAAAATTTGTTTTGACAATATAAATTTTTTTTTTTTCATTTTTTTCGGCAGAAACTATTTGCCGACCTAACGACGGTTCTCACGATTGATTCTGTTATATTCGATCATCTTTCGTCACCAGATACTTGCTGGACGTTACGCTTGCTTGGTAAGAGATCGAACAGTGGTTCTCATAATGTATTGGATTGATTAAATATAATCAAAAAAAAAATTATATAAAAGCAAAAATTATCTTTTCATCTTTTCTTACCGATAGTATCTTTTTTAACTGATAATACAGACCAAGTACTATGCTATGCGTATATATACAATATGATCGTATAATTTTGAAAAATAATAATCGGATGAGCACAATATTCTTTCAAGTCACTATAGCATATCGAGAGCCGCGACTGTCATGTAACAGAGAGCGAAGGCCACAGAAACTATACCATGTCTATACTAAACAAACGTACACAAGTACAACATAGCGCCTATATGCATTTCACGAGTATATGAAATATCGTTCGATTCAAGAGCGGGAAATTTTGGAATATCAAATAGTAAAAATTAGTTAAACTACCGCCTAATACGTAAAAAAAAAAAAAATGATAAAAACAGAAAATATTTTTTTTTTCATTAATTCATACCGTCACACGTCACAAGAATTCTATCGTTTAAAACTGACTCATCTTCATACCTTTCACTATCGCTCTTCCATATACGTTAGCCATTTTTTTTTTTCATACAAACTTCCAATACTGCACTGGACCAGACTGCTTTCGAAACGTCCAGTATAACTCAGCTTTCGTATACACACTTTTCTGAACTCTATACTGTCTATATACAGTTCCTATATAAATATATATACACACATCGCACGTGTAACGCACACGTAAAACAGCTTCTTTGCCTCGCCCATGCTCGAACGGCTGAACCGATTCGCCGAACCGCAACCGGTGCCCGCGCACACCTTTCGCTAAACATCGGATCCAGCCTGCATCGCAGTAGCCGAGCGAACGGAGGATTTCACAGTGATTTTGATAATGGTTAGCAATAGCGAAGCCAGGATGACTATGGCATACGAATAAATGGATATTAGGATAGACGTAGAAAAATTCGGGTCTAATAGAACGTAATAGAGATATATACGCGTATACGTATACACAGTATACATATATTGTATACAGTATACAGGTACAATACAGTGATTGAAAATGGCTGCCGGATTGGCGGAAAGAAAAAAATTAGCATTCAGTAAACGAATAGTAGAATTCGCAGGATGCATAAAACATGTGTATTGCGAGGTTCGAGGTACGATCTGGCAAAAATAGTTCAATTGGGAGCTCGCTCAGAGTATTTTTGACATTAGAGGTGAACAAAAATTTTGCACGGGCCTGTACGATAATTATTTGGGTGACGGAACGATTTTGTATTTTCAGCCATCCAACCGGATTTTGCATAATCCCGAACATCCTGTCGTTTCCCCGAGTCACCGACTGACAGATTCGAAGTTTGCGTCGCGCGCGGAATCGCTCGGGCGCAACGTGCTTCTTTCGAAGACGAAATAGTAATTGGTGAAGAAAAGAAGAAAAAAAAAAAAAAAAACAATTTAACACTAGGAGACGCGCCTTTACGTTTCCTCGTGAATGTTTTTTTCTTTGTACAGCGACTTGCGCAACTGCGAGTGCGGAATGTCGACGGCGAGGAGAAAAAAGGGAATTCTAGGCGGGAAGTTTGAATGCGGGATATTGTTTAGGAAGGGTTACAGGAAGTGCGGATTCCGCGGGACTTCCGCTGCTCGATGACAAAATAGGATCTAATGACTGTGTGGATTCTCGGCTGGCATGCTGTTGCGAAATCATTTTCTATCGACGTTTCGTGCAACTTTGTTTTTTTTTCGTATTTCGAACTTTTCTGAAAAATTGAAAAAAAAAAAATAATTTTTTCCATAACTTTCTCACTGTCGTTCGTATCTGTTGTTGTATCTGTCAGTGTCTTTTTACTTCTGTCCATGACGTCACGGGTGTCTCTCAAGGTGACAGGCGCACAAGGTGATGATATTAATTGGCGCATAACAGTAAAGCGCCCACTCGCCGTGTAGGTCACCAGGTTGGTACTCCTGACGAAAAAGGCGAGACAGGCCCCGCGGGCTACAAGGACACGTGAGAAGTGGTGTAGGTAAATGGTAGCACTGATATATATATATATATCCGCACTGAATCATTGCTATTATAGATAAATATAGATCATCGTAAATCATGGAATAATTATAGCCGGCATTAATATTAAAATTGATGTAATTGAAATGAAAAAAGCTTTTAATTATCAAATGAAAATTTTGGGTCACTGATCCACGTCTATGGGCGATGGCGAATTAAATAAATACCTAGGACGATACGTCATCGCTACGCGCCGATGACGAACGAACGACCGAGTCGCCGATTCCAAGTTCGGAAGCTCGTAAACAAAATGTTAATGATGGTTTCGTAGGACGAACGTGATCGTCGAAGTTATTAGAATTTCATTGAAGCTCGTGAGTCATTCCTAAGAAATCAATGAATTTTCGTGTATGTGATTTTATTTCGAATTACCTTTTTTTTTTTTGGTTTTTTAAACGTAAAATCGTCATTGAATCGTGGGTTTTTGCCGATTTGACTTTTGTGTACGTGGATTCCTTGCAAAATCGTCATCCCTCTCTCTCAGACTGTCACCTTTTACTCATTTGCTTCGCGTAGGCTCGAATCGCATTTGGCGACAGGGATATTTTGTTTTCGCTGCCAAAATCACAGCCCACGCGGTTCCATGAATCATGTGCCGAATGAATTGAGGCGAAAGGTAGGGAAAGATAATAGGATAAGGTTGGGTCTGAAATATCAAAAATGGGCGTAGATGCATTTTTCATATTAAGTATATCTAATCAGATGCAGCATCTAATTAGAAATTTTGATTTGAAATTATTTTACGTTATGTATCTGTCCCGTGCAGTTAATGATATAAAAATTTTATTTTTTTTTATATTAATGGGTGATTGGTATTACGTTGATGATATTTTTTTATTCTTCCTTTGTTACTGTCCTGTGAATTCCTTATGGGCGCGTTTACATGTAGCTAATCAAGTGTCTGAAACCCTTCGGGAATAAAGGACTACGTCGCCATCGTCGGGTTAATTGTTCAATTCGATCCGCCACGAGATGCAGGGCTAATTGAGCCAATTTTACACGTGTCGCGTGTTATTATCGCGCAGATTCCCGGCTGGACCGTCGAGGACAGAAGCGGCCACAAAAGAAAGCCGTGATAATTAATTGTCCGAGACTTGTTTTGGCGTTTCGATTCGAGCACGATAAATAACGAGGAGCTTGGCCACCGACAATGTCGCTGGATGTGGACAGACACTGAGGAAAAATTAACCAAGCTAATTTATGTTGCAAGTAATTTTTCTTATTTGAACGATTTGACAATTTTCACTTTTTTCGGTCACTTTCTTTTTTTTCGTTTTCGAAAAAACTTTTGCAAAAGCGACGATTTTTATTGAAATATCGTCCATAGACTGGAAACGTGTCCGATTACGTGTCAGCCTTTAAGATTCAAGATGAATTCCGCGAAATCGATTTTACCGTATCGCAGATCCAAATTCGAGTAAGGATGACGTGCGTAATTTGTAAAAAAAATTTTTTTAATTCAACCCAAATTTTTTTCTTAATATACAAAAAAAATTTCAAAAATCAAGTCATCGTCAAAGTCAACGAAAGTTGACACCCGGGCGAATTCACCGAGCGACACGGATGCGTTTACAATTGACGACTCGCCTACCGACCAAGAAACACCTACGCGAATTTCTAAACGCTTCTGGCGAAAAAAAAAAATTTGCAAAGTTTCCGAACGCCGATCCCGCATTCAATGCGAGTACGATCGAACCCCGTTACCGTCTTCGCAAACGATACCAAATGTATGTAAATCCAGTGTATAGAGTCTCGCAAAAATAATCTGCACTCAAAAAAAAAAAAATATTCGCCCGTATCACGATAGAATTTGTGCAACTGTCATTACAACACAGTAAATACACGTATGTACATTAAAATGAGCAAATTAACTTTCGACCCTGCCTTATACATTATTCCTATATACTTTCCAATGCCGATTCTCACTTATGCAGAGTGCTTCTCCATAGATAAAAAACCCTATGATAAAAATACTGTACAAATGTTAACCACATGATCCATAAGCCGTATAAATAATATTTATATACAACAGCCAATACCAATCCTACATACATATCACACGTAAATATATGTAAAGCAAAGTATCGATTCGTGACGAAGGCCGTCACAAGGAAGGAAGGCGTCACAGCGACACGCAAAGGTAAAATTAGGATACGTGAGGATACCGTTAACGATAATGGTGAAAGTAGCGACACCCACTTGCAAAATATTATTCACCTTGTATCCGTCATTCATAAGCCGTTCGCGAATTCGTAATTCGCCATTGTGAATTCTGAATGCACTTTGCAAATTTTTTATACCCTGTCAATAACTGCGACGGGAAGTCATACAGCGGACTGTAGTAAATAAAAACGAAAGGTGATAAGAAAAAATTTTTTTGTAATTTTTCAAAATTTTCAATAGGATTTACGAAAAAAAAAAAAAAAGTGGGAGGCGGCGAAAAAAAAATTATAAATCGATCAATCAGCACGCGTATATGTGTCCCTTTGGAAAACGCTATTATCATGACAGTTTGGCTTCCATTGCCATTCCCAGGTGACTCTCGTCCACCTACTTTGTCGGAATAAGAGGATATACCGGGTGTCGGTAAAGTCTTGTGGTCAGTAGAAATTATGTCAGCGCTACCGAGCCGACGTATTAGATCGAGATTTTCGCGTTGTGACATCATCGGCGAGTGCAGGGAGAATCGTGCCACGAGGCGAACCAGCGACCTGGTAAGGTGTGATCTGGTTCTGATATAAACGTGGCCGTTCATCCGACCCCGTAGAAAACAGGTAAACCGACGAAGAAAAAGGACAGAAATGATATTAAATTTGTGGAATTCACGTTATAATAGAAAAAATGAATTTGAAATAAAAAGATTACGGAACAAAGGATCCATTCGTCTCTACCACGCGGAGCGAACGAAGCGTACCTAACCTATAACGTATACTCGGGTTATGGTTTACCTAGAAAACTATTTCAGATTGAATTTTCACGGAAGTTATCGCGAGGCACGTGCTATAGAAATCGCTCTATTTACTTTTCTAAGAGTTGTCGTATAAATCGTACAGCCGTCTGTGTATGCTAAGGTGCTGCCGCGACGGGCGCAAGGGGAAGCTTTTTCGCAACGGCGTGTCATCGTTACTCATTCTCTATTATTCCACGGTGCGGCCAGGTGAAAGGATCTTTTATTCCACGGTGTAGATACGAGAGAGGATCTCTCTCTCTCAAAGTCGGCGAGGAATAAAGTCTCGAGGGATTATCGGGATCGAGTAATGAGAAATCATCAACGGGATACCCTAACCTGTACGGACACGTTGGTGCAGGCATAGGGCGTTGCGTAGAAGATTGGACACTGAACGAAAAAAAGGAGAGACGAGATACGTATATATATACACGGGTAGACGAGAAAGAGACAATAGAAAAAAATCAAGAGAAATATGCAAGAGAGTCTCTCGTAACTTTTTTTTTTCTTCGTTTCTCCCTTTTTCCTACGCCTCTCGATCTTCTATTTTGAAAACCACAGTGCCAAAGGTGTACGCGCGTATCCTAAGTATCTTATCATTAGCATTGCGCAAGATCATAATTTCGACTAATAACACGTTGCCGCGCAATTAGCTGGGGAGAGTCGGGCGAGAGTTAAGGAGGAAGATGAAGGAGGAGACTGGTCGTTTGCTTGAGAGAGAGAGAGAGAGAGGGGGGTATAGTGCGAGCAAGATAGAAATTACAAAATGCAAGGGATGAGAGCAGATGAGAAAATTCAAGGACAGGAACGAAATTATTATTATTATGAAATTTGCGAAAGAACCCTAAAGGCTTGTTCACACGAAATTTATCATTACCGATAAAGATACTTGACGTATTTGACAATTGACAGCTGTCATTATGCCTATTGATATAATACACGTGTATACATATGTATATAAAAATTATATTTTTCAAAGTTTCATACGATTTAAACGTTTTTACCTTGTTCACCCCATTTTTATTCTTATACTCTCACGGTTTTGTCACAATGAGATTCAGCGGTCATTAACTCACTGATTATGAGTAATACAGGGACGGGAGATTGTCCGCGGTTCTACGCATCGAACAACTCGGCATATACAGGCTACACACGACCTTCGGACATTGTGCGTAATAATTCGCGCGGGAATTTTAAAAGTGCAAAATCCTATAAAATTTCTTCTCTCGCAATTTCACCGATCCCCGTTCGATCTACAACGGCAATCGAAGGGATCGTACCCAACAACGATTATATGTCACAAGGTCGACACAATAAGTAATACCAGACGTTCAAGCTCGTGCGAATTTTTTTTCTATTTATTCGCCATTATGTAAAATCGCAAAGTCACAAAGTCCCGATAAAGATCAGACACCGACTCCTTTGCCTCGTTCTCTCGGATCTCGTCGCTTCTCATTCGCCTCGACGAGCTTCAACAATCGATCCCATTGTTGTCCAGTATACTTGTAACGCAGTGATTCGCGAATTTAAAAAAATAAATAAATTTCATACTCGATTACGCAACAATTAAAGTCGATCCCGGCAGTATTTTTTTCAAAGTGCCAACTCCTTATGCATCCCAATGCATAAGAGTCCCCCGAATTCAATAAAGATCCCGTATAATCTATATCGAATTCTTACGCAATCCATCATATCGATCACCGAATAAACACACGTGCGTTCCACACACGATACACAAGTTCAATCTGATTTGCGAACACCCGTATAGCTCGAACGTGCGGCGTGTTTACAAAATAGTGCATGCTCTTTGCTCGATCGAAAAATAAAAGTTCTAAGATCGGACTCATTAATAAATAATAACGAATCGCCGAACGATGCGTCACGTTGTATATCCGCAGGAATATCATTAGAATAAATTGATCCCGACGCACAATTGGCCGACGGGACTCAGCCGGGCGCGAACGGCTGGAGTCGCGCGTCGACTTTTCAAGCAGTTTTTCAAGGTCAGCCGCGATAGTCATACGTTCGAAGAACGAATGACTCTACGCATCGTCATTATCATCAACGATCCATATAAGCAAAGAGCGACTCATACGCCGAGCCACGTGGCTGTACGCAAGGATTTTCATATCTGTCAAAAATAATTTTACCCGCAAAATAATAACAATGTCTTAATATATTGCGTCTGGTTTAGTTTCCGAAATAATCGATCCGGTCGCTATAAATTAGCCACCCTGTATATAAAGAATTTTCGCGGAAGAAATTGATACGTCTGGAATGAGGATGGACTATGGTCAGAATGCATAATGCATTTGCATACAAATTCTTCGACCTGCCTTACGCTATATATATATATATATATATATATATGCAACTGCTGATGGACCTTGACGCACTGGAGACCTTCCTCACGTAAATCTCTCATATGGCTCTCGGTCGCCCACGCATGTTTTTCACGCAACCCGAGAGTCCTCACTCGTGACTTTTCGTACACGTCAAAAGGCCACTACTGCTTTCCGCGTGACGCGAACAGTCGCACCTGCACGTTTGATACCGCAACTGCAGGAAAGTCCGAAGATCGTTGCGATTCCACCTGCGTTACTTGCAATTCTTGTTTTCCTATGTGTATATATAACCTATGGAACTGATACGGATCTTACACCGATAGGGCACTCTATAAATTTATACAGGATTTTACCGTATGTATGTACTATACCCCCGGATACCGGTTTTCGCGATTTAAATTGAACCTGGGTAAATGATCTGACGCGTAAATGGAAAGATCTACGTGTCATCGATTTCTGTGCGTATTTAGCGCTTCTTGCTTCTACTACGATCGTCCTTGGATCCGATCGTCTGTCTCAACATGGGGAGAGATTGCCGGCAGCTTCGTCAAATTGTGTCAACTTGTTCAGAGAGCCTGTATATATATATATATATATATATGTCAGGAGGCAGGTTCAAGGACATTTTTTTGAACGGATTTTCTTTACCCCTATTCGATCAGAAATCGCATTGCGAATGCAATGGAAGGTGTCTGAATCCCGAAACATAAACCGTTTCCGATATATAGCGAAAATCGCATATAACGGCAGTTCTGGGGACTCCGTCTGAACGGTACTTTCCGGAACATCTATAGATTCCAGGACTTCTGTTAAAGGTTGATACCGGGACATTTAAGAATTCCGGGACACCGATAGATGGGTTTATTTAGGGACAGCTCAATATTCCAGGACATCGATGAATGGGTTTGTTTAGGGACTTATAAATGTTCCGGGACATTTGGACTTCCAGGACAGTTCCCGTTATGTTACCAGTTTCAAGGGCAAATTCCAGGACAGCAACAAAGCTACAATATGTGACTATTATATCTAACTTTTGATATCACCAGTGATAAATGCGTTGCATCCATTTGGTTGCAAGACATCGTACTGACACAGTAAAATATTATTTACGTCAAGATTGCTTTACTCCTGTTTATAGTGTATGTCTATTGCCAATGAGCATATAAAGAATAAATTGTTAGTTTTGAAGACAGCTATTATTCGTATTGGTATCGCCAGTTGGTTATTTGTTCATTAACTGCCATGCTATATTTATAAAACCGACACCAGTGGTCGAGTGGTTACCGTACTAGTCCAGTACTATCGGTGACTGGAAGATTCCGGATTCGATTCCCGTTAATAGCGAAAATGTTTTTCGCTTGTAATGCGTGACACATTCGTGACACGATTGGACACGAAGCTGGTACATATATTTTTTAATAATCATGCTCCGGAATATGCCATTAGACCATTAATATTAAATTTTTATATTTGAAATATAACTTCCATAACGTACTTTTCAAGATCTATTTAATATCACAACTGTCAACCACGTGAACGAGATCTTCAGATTAATATAATTTACGTGTGCTGAATAGAATATTCCTGTTCAGAAATCATCCAAGATCAATCTGAATATCTTCTTCACGTTGTTGTAAATCGCGATCCCAAATAATTACGAATCTCGGAAAGTATCTTATGGACATTTTATTTTAAATATAAAAACTGAATACAAATGGTCCAATGGCATATTAGAGGACCTATTTATTAAAAAAGATATATACCAACTTCTATAAGATACTTTCCGAGATCCGTAATTATTTGACATTGGAGTTTACAACAACGTGAACAAAATCTTCAGATTGATATTATTTACATACGTTGTATGGAATTTTTCCGTTCACACCAGTCGCCGATTTGTAGAAGATGCTTCTATCAAAAACTGTCCTGGAAGGAGTCGAAGCAAGAATTAGCAGAACAGTATATTGGCATCTTTCAGGACCGTCGAATTTTTTAAATTTCAGTCATAGTCTCTGGAAACTGCCAATGAGTCCTGTAGGTAAAGGCTATATCCTGCGCTTTCAGGACCGCGATACCACGATTGACAACATTTGTAGAGCAAACTGATAAAGATATGTGACTCGCGATGCGTATCTCATGAAGAACATGTGATACCTTCTCGTTGAATAGGTTATAATCCCAGAAAACTGACAATGAATGTACAATTTTACATACAACATCGTTTTAAGGGGGAATCGTACAGAGGATTCTATGTGTGCGTGTCACACGTACGAGAGCTCGAAGCGAGGAAACTTCGCACCCAAAAATCTCTGTACAGAAAGCACTATCAATAAATTGATGACATAAACCTGAAGCCTTCCGATAAAGTAATTTTCCCTGCGGAGCCGGATTTTTGAATTATTGCTTAGGAGACATATAAAATGTAGGTGAAAATTGAGACTGACAGCCTACGGACTTGTCATGGCGACCCAACAAGTCCTTTGCCGTACCCTGTCTGACACTTATCGCACTATTGCACAGAACCACGGACGAAAATCGAAAAAAGGGCCACGCAGAGAAAGTTTTACATCTATAAGCTAAACACCATTTTAATGAGAATTGTCGTGGTACAGCCGTTTCCGAGATTTTTGGGTATTAACATATTGAACTGTCAATACGGAGATTTTCCTCGCCTAAAACTTGAGTCGTTTGCCGCTACGAGCGCTCGTGTATCCGTGACGTCAACATGCGCTGTAGAGGAAGCGCAGAGGACAGACTGAACGGACAATCGGCTACATGACCGTACTTATCGGGGCCCCTGCAGGGTATCCTATTATATGTAGTGCGCGAACGTAATAATATTTGCTTTTTCATTTTTGCATAATACCTATTTTTTATTAAATTTCTCATTGATAAAATGCTCAATTGTTTGAATGGAATATCAAATGCGTCTATGTGTCTAAACTAATACGAAATAAATGTTACATCGAAGCTAGACTATCTTGTATGTACGTATGTACATACACATGAAAATTTCTGTTCTGTTATTTTTACGACGCCTACTACTGGGGCTCGTGTAACATGACACCTCTTTTGTAAAATGCACTTATACTTATGGTACATGAACCTGGAACTCGAATAGCAGTTTGCCAAAGCAGTTTGATGCCATATTCAGAAATTCTTAAGAAAATCGACTTCGAAGTTTTGCGAGAGCTGTATGTACACCAAATGTGTTATAATATTCAAGCATGTCCCGTAGTTCACCTGGTAGCGCTCGAACCAAGTAATCGCGGGGTCGGTGATTCAAGTCTCACTTGTAGCGTCTTTTTTTTTCATCCAATTCGCCTACTTACATCATTTAAATATAAAAATCACCACATCTATGCCAATTCACAAATATATAATTATAATCTTCAATCAAAATCGCACGTTATTTTAATTACTTTTAATTATTTTTAATTATCTCGAGGTTGAAATGGCGAATAGGCCAAAAAAATAATATCCAGCAGTAATATTCTTCCATTAATAATATATGGGGCATTCCACGTCAAAACGAAAACGATCCAATCGATGGGTCTCCGATTTTCTTCCAAATTTTTTTTCTTGTTCTATTTCACGACCAAAACCTACATACCAAAGCATTTTTCAATTGGAACTTTGCTTTTTTATTGACGGATTTTCAAAAATTCGATATTTTTTTAATCTGAAAATTTCAATATTTATTCATTCAGTGTTAGCTAATGGCATATTAGAGGACCTATTTATTAAAAAAGATATATACCAACTTCTATAAGATACTTTCCGAGATCCGTAATTATTTGACATTGCAATTTACAACGTGAACAAAATCTTCAGATTGATATTATTTACATACGTTGTATGGAATTTTGCCGTTCACACCAGTCGCCGATTTGTAGAAGATGCTTCTATCAAAAACTGTCCTGGAAGGAGTCGAAGCAAGAATTAGCAGAACAGTATATTGGCATCTTTCAGGACCGTCGAATTTTTTAAATTTCAGTCATAGTCTCTGGAAACTGCCAATGAGTCCTGTAGGTAAAGGCTATATCCTGCGCTTTCAGGACCGCGATACCACGATTGACAACATTTGTAGAGCAAACTGATAAAGATATGTGACTCGCGATGCGTATCTCATGAAGAACATGTGATACCTTCTCGTTGAATAGGTTATAATCCCAGAAAACTGACAATGAATGTACAATTTTACATACAACATCGTTTTAAATATAAAAACTAAATATAAATGGTCCATTGGCATATCCCAGGACATATTTATTGAAAAAGATATATACCTCCTTCATGACACGATCGTGTCACGAAGTTGCAATTTAACTTTCATAAGATCCTTTCCGGATCTGTAATTATTTGATATCGCTGTTCAAAAATCAATCGCTGACTTTCTGAAGGTGCAACTATCAAAAGCAGCCCTGAAAGGTCTCGAAGTATTAATTAGCTTGAATGTTTATTGGAACTTTTCAGGTCTTCATACGGAATTTATGTGTATCAAACAAATTATACAGACCTGGAATGCTCCAAAGTCCCAGTAGGTACCAGTACGTAATTGTAAAAACGCTTTAAATTTATATATACGTATATTTAATTTTATATACTTTATACAGTCCTGGAATCCCACAGAGTCCTGGAAATAGTCTATATATTGCGCAAACTGTTTACCGGATATACGTATATACAAATGTACGTATAAATCTTCGTAAAGTCCTGAAACATGTCGACAAATCGCTAATGGCATATTCCAAGACGTCCCGATAAATGCCGTTTGACATAAAAGTTTTCCAGGACAGACCTGGAACACTACAGAAGTCCTGGAAGGTACCATCAGGTATTAAAAAAAGTCCCTGAAACTACCGCGTGACATATATATATATATATATATGTATATATATATATATCCTAGTGTATGAACACTGTATCTAAACGATTGAAACAATATATATATATATATACTGCCGCTAATTGCGAAGTAGCCTTGACAAAATTCCCTCGTACGCAGCATAGAATAATTCACCATTAAGTAACACTTATATTCATTATAATTACACGCAAGACCTACGATCACACGTTATAACCCGAAAGCACGTAAAATTCATTGACGAACGAATCTCAGTCACCCACGACGCGTCAGCACGTGAAAATATTTTTACGTCACATCTGCCATTAGCATACATATATACACACATGGTTATTCATCAGAAAAGGAAATCAATTCCATTCGATGAAAATTCTCCATTCTCCCCACGTCGTGTTCGGAAGGTGAAACGTGCCGCCAATACAGGATCCTTATCATCGATAAGAATCTTCAACGCGGAACCAATAGAAAACGTCAGATTTGAATTTCCATTGGAAAAGGCGCCAAATTCAAAATTACTTCCCCGAGCATCGTGTCCCTTGCATAGTTGTGAATGAAAAGTATTCTCAAATTTTTTTTGTGCATCGTTTAAGAAAAAAAAAAAAAAAATTCAGATCTCATCTCATCCAGAACCTGTTGTTCCGCTCGGGAGATCAAGACAAGATCAACGCCAGTTAATAAGCGGTATCAACTCGAAGGACAATTCTGTCATCGGCAGACAATGCGACGTGATTGCTTATGTGCATATATGTATACATATATATATATATTTACACGCTTGATATTATACACGTTACACCCATTTTCCCGCGTACTCGTCACGGCCGCGTCAAGACGTACCGGAGATGCTGTGCAAAGGTGTACGTAGAACTATTGTCCCAACGGACGCTTCAAGGATCCAGTCTTTTCTTATTGCACAAGCGAGCTTCATCAGAGACTCGGAGTCGCCGCTGCACGGTCTGGTCGACAATTTTGAAATTTTTATGCAAAAAAAAATTTTTCTTACAGACTTCACTTTCCATTGTTGCTTCAGGGTTCATGGGATACGACAAGGACATATCGGTATAGGATCGTGTGCGAAATTTATTATTTTTGCACACCCAGTATATGGGATGGTCTATATATATGTATATAATATTTTTATAGGATGATTTGATTACTTGGGTTATCGTGTATATGGGGCGTTCACGTATGTGGTGGTCGAGGTGACGTATGATAATACGTAAATAAACCCGGTTGATATTGCAAATTTTTAATCGCGAATTTCTGCATTTTTACAACTCAAAAATATTTGTTTGACTTTCTGTGTGCAACGTGAGAGTGGGATTTTTTTTTTTCAGAGTCGTCCGAAGTCAATTTTCTTACGAGCGTGCAAATAATTCGCACTCGTATACAAGCGCGGCAAATGTTATTCGCAAATCTCTGCTCACGCCAGTGGCAGACATTCGACGGTGACTCGCGGCCGTGGAAAACGTGCAAATATAATTTTAATATTTGCACTGCGCTTCGCCATTATCGATTTTGCGAGTTTGCGATTGACAGTAAATATCTGCACAGTGTTCGCGGCGGAGACATTTTTACGTGAAAAAAAAAAAAAAAAATTACTTTGGTGCATCTCGCAATTGCGGCGAGTGACTCGCAACTACGGGTAAACTTGACGCAAACGAGAAATTGTCAGGCGTAACGCGACTATAGTGGCGTCGGGACGCTTAATCGCTACGCGTAAATCGTCCGTGCTCGAGGACGCCGCTTAGCTGTAGGTCGTTTGTGAAAATGAAAAAAATAACGTCATAAAACCTTCACGAAAGACCATTTAGGGTCTTTGACGATCGCCATTCTATTTGTCATTTGAATATAACTGTTCGTTACGAAAGCACGTGCTGCCATCTGTAATATTTCTTTGACACTAAATCATCCGCACAGTTATCGGGAACAAGGTATGTAAATACGCCGGCGTACGTTCGAAAAAGTATAAACGCCCATTGTGCATTAATTAAAAACAAATTTCATCGATGGTAAAAAAAACGACGATCGATTTTCCATCGATCGGATAAAAAACAATATTCCCGCAATTCCGACCCAATCAAAAGACCCGGCCGGAGGTGGAATTGCGTAGGATACGTTAATGGAATAAAGGGGATACGTGTGGTGGTTATCGTAATTGCTTTACAGGGGAATGAAATTAGCTTTGAAAGTGACGCCATTCGTGTGCACTGGCCAATGGGTATACATATATAGATAAATAAGAATTTACGTATATAGGTAATACATAAGCGTACAAAAAAAAAACATTCTCCCATAGCATACAGAGAGTTGCGTAACACGTGCTATTAGACGCAAACATAAATCGCCATTAGATTCGATAACTTCATATCGTATAAATTAGCCTGTACTATTTTGTCCCTGTGAAATTAGCTCCAATTAAATATCGCAATCGATATCCGATCGAGATATCGAGTGTTCGCGAAGGTAACCTAAGAAAAAAAAATTGTCAGTCCCTCCGTTTCATCGTAAAAATGAAATCACGTGTAAAATCAAATCGTCGCCCCGATGTAAAATGAATAATCAAAAAGATTCGGAAAATCAAAAAAGCACAAATAAAAAAATTCAAGATTCATCGACCTGTACCAGCGATGGAATTTTGGATTTCGCGTTTGACAGTAGCAACAAGATCAACGAGTGGTTATGGTACACGGAGTTGACGGAGTACATGAGATTGAACAAAAGGCGGGAAATTCAAAAAGTTATAAATCAAGATAATTTCACCGAAGACGTCATAATCGGGGATGGGGACGGCGTGGATCCCATAATTCCCATGAGACGCAGCCTCTTCCCGTACGTGGCTCCCTACGTGATATTTCACTCGTTCGATTGCGAGTGCAAAGAAAAATTGCCGTGGAAGATCCGAAGATTTTTGAAATGGAAGCTGAGCCCGTCCTCGCCGCGAGTAATAATTCGCACGTTGATAAAGTCCGGTTTCGAACTGACGACCGATACGTCGGACTGGTCGGGAATGTGGAACGCGAGTCTGGGTGATCCGGTGAATTTTCGTCAATTGAAAACCCACCAGAAAATAAATTCCTTTCCCGGCTCGTTCAACATCGGATACAAAAATCATCTCTGGAGCCACGTGAGTCGCATGAGAAAGAGATTCGGCAGGAAGGATTACGACTTTTTGCCGCGCACCTACTTGCTTCCGGGCGACATGAAGAAGTTCCAATCGGACTGGCAGCGTGACGTAGGCAGAGTATGGATAATAAAGCCACCTTCCTCCGCACGTGGCCAAGGCGTCAAAGTCACCGATCAGTGGTGGGATATTCCAAAATGGCACTCGGTAGTGGTCCAACGTTACATAACGAATCCTCGATTGATAAACGGATCGAAATTCGACCTGCGAGTTTACGTTCTAGTAACCAGCATCAACCCGCTGAGAATTTACGTTTACAGAGAAGGTTTGGTCCGTTTCGCATCGGTAAAATACATTCCGGATTCGTCAAACCTGAGCGACAGGTACATGCACCTAACCAACACGAGCATAAACAAGCAAAATCCAAGCTACGTGTCCGGCAATGGATTCGATTCCTGCCGAGGACACAAATGGTCCTTCAAGAGTCTCTGGCGTTCCTTGGAGTCCGATAGCATCGACACCAGCCAAATTTGGCAGAGCATAAACGACATAGTAGTAAAGACAATGCTATCAGCGGAGAGCGACATGAATGCCACCTTTACGAAAAATATAAACTCGGTTTACTCCTGTTACGAGTTGTACGGCTTTGATATTATTCTCGACGAAAACTGTCGTCCCTGGTTGCTGGAAGTGAACATAGTCCCGTCGCTGCACATAGAAACTCCCCTTGACGTGGCCGTTAAAGGACCGCTGGTGAGGAACGTCCTGAACATGGCAGGGTATCACATACCGAGCAACCTCAGTACGTTCCAGACGCGCCAATTGGCCAAGGAGTACAGGAGCATCCTGACCCAGGACCACAGGATGTACAACATCAGTTTGACCATGTTGGAAAAGACAAAGCAGAGTAATTTCGTGTCCAAGATTAATCGCGAGGACTACCAGGAAGCCATCTTGGAGGATTTGACCCGCGACGACCTGAGACACCTGGTGCGATACGAGGACGAATTGACTCAGATAGAAAATTTCCAAAGGATTTTTCCAACTGCTAAAACTTACGTTTATCACAAGTTCTTCGAGGCGCCCCGCTACTACAACAGACTCCTGGACGCTTGGGAACGTCGCTACGGTGAGAACAGACAAGAGGGTATCGACAGGATCAAAAATCTCTGCAAACAGAAGTTGCATCTGGTGCCTACAGCGTCCTCAGGGCCGATCGTCATGGGGCGATCCAGAGGCGACTGTTTATTTATACCGCCGCTCGACCCCACGGAGCCAGAGGTCGAAGCTCCTTAGTGCAACTTCCCCAGGTTGCGCAATAACCAACCACTGGTGCGTTTCTAACTATAGCCGACTGTCGCCGCGACGTCATTTGCTTAGGCGAGCGCAAATTGGTCGGCGATTCGATCCGAGAGCGACGGAAAGTATTTCTCTGCTCGGCGCAGCTGACGGTTAATATTGCGTCACGAGCGTTGACCCAATCGTCCACAGTCAATCGGAAGGATCGTAGATCACGTGGATCACTGTGTCACTAATAAAATCCAATTAAAGATACGAAGCGCTGCACCGGAGACAGAGGGACGCTGATATTTTCAATTCCGTAGTACCGTAACCGTCGACACAGATGGCGCCACCGTCGGAACTTTTCCTATTAATAGACAACGGTCGCGCATGCCGTCGCTCAACGGTAGCTACTGTAAATATCAAGCAGATGTTTGCTCCGCTTGACAACACGGGTTTTTGGCGACCATCCGGACGAGTTTGCAAGTTTTAACGTACGTCTCGATTGGATCGTTTGCTTAGCGTTACCGCGGGTCTGACGCAATCCGGGGTGAAAGCACTGCCGAGTTACTTCGGCTATGAATCACATCCTCGGAATCGAAAGGTGCCGCAACGCGATCGGCGAGAGAGCCATTTTGATAATGGGAATCGCAATGTTACTGGACATGTATACAAGGACATTGAACATCAAATGGATATGCCAGGCGCGTTAAAATGTACCGAGTGCTTCACCCACAATGGAATTCTATGGTCTTTGCGACTTTCTCTACGGAACGGGCTTTACGGGTGGCTTCCATGTGGCACGAGACTGTGGAGGACTTGACGACGCTAAAAAGTAGCGATGGCGACAGTTTCGTAAACAACGGGCTGGAAAGTTTTTCACGACGACGTATCGGACGGATCTGCATCGCGACGCCCCAGACTAGTTGACACTGCTGAATGATTCGTTGTACAGGTCTTTTTTTCATTTTCTTTATGGTGCCAGCTTGCTCGCGATCCAGCGTGACGAATGAATCTTTATTGCTTGTTACTGTGTACGTGATGTATTAGGGGAATCGTAGGTTACGTGAATCGATATGTTATGTATTTTTCCAGTTAATGTTACGAGAGTGATAGCGTAATGGCGGTGAGAGTTGGTTTATCGTGTGACTGCAGGTAAAATGTACAGATTGAAAGAGAGAGAGAGACAAGAGTCAGAAAAGTATGTCGGAAGGAATGACAAAGGATAGGACCGGCATCCGTTCAACGTCCGGTCCAACATGGCGGACGAGGAGGCACCGGTTTTTTATTAACTGATTCTGGAAGTTCTCTGAAAACCTTAAAAATCTAACCTTGCAATCTTTATGTATTTTTTTTTTTGGGGTTAATCTTCGTCCCCGTAAATATTTCCCTAAGTACAAATTATCTTAAAAGATCTGAAATCGCGTACCTGGCAGTAACCGGAAGAACCCGTAATATCCTCTGGAAACGGTAGAAATGGGCACGTGACCTGGTACAGATTTTGACGTATGCTTTAAAAAAAAGTTTTTCCACACTGACCAGATTTTGTTGACAAAATAAAAAAAATTTTCAATTTTCCGATTATTGTCAATTTTTATAATATATATCCAATATGGCCGCCGTGGGACAGATGCAGAAATTCCTTGGTACACCGTACCGATACATTTTTTTTTCAATTCTACTGGCCGTTACAAAAGTCCGTGAGCATTCGAGCGGATGCTCGCTGACAACAAGTGGAACGAGAACGATTATCGCAAGTATAATTTCGCAGCGCGAGTAAACGTCTCAATGCAATCCCATAGATTACGGACAAAGTGTAAAATCGCGTGAATCAGGCGAAACACTTAGATTTACGCAAACTCACGTACCGTGATTGGAAATACGTATACAAAAAAATACAAGACTCGTAGGTCGCAGTTAAAATGTCAAAAATGTCGTTTGGTACTTACAGTACGTAGCCAGTGGCATCAATTCGCAAGCATACGTCACTCGCGAAATTGTGTGAATTGCAAAGTAAAGTGGACTCCTGGCAAGAACCATTAAGAGCGTGATTGTGTGACTTCAATTTCATTACGTACATATAATGAAATTAAAATCACATATATATTTGACTTTACAGTACTTAAACCGCGCATTGAGAGCTCCGAGGACTAATCGTTTATTGCATAAAGGCGAGTTTACAACCGGGAGAGTATGTCATTGTCGAGAGAGTGTAAAAACCAGGGTGTCTCAACATTTTCGTCAAAACATAACTGTAATATTTTACATCTCGCTACTTAGCCTTTTTCGCGATCAAACCACAGAGAGAGAGAGAGAGAGAGAGACAAGGAAAAAAAAATTAAGCCAGACGCGCAGCCCATTGTTTTCCACATAACACACGTTTGGACATTCGTTCGGAGAAGTGGGCATAAGACAGCGTGACTTTGCCAATCAGAGCAGGAGGCCCATTTCACGGAGAGACGGCGTGATGATACTCACCGAAAACTATCAGTGACGCTAAATTTACAGTGAACAAACAGATTTTTTTTTTAACAGTCAACGGTACATTTTTTTTTCACCAATTAAATGCGTCGGTAAACATTTACGCTTCTGCCGGTGTCAGCGACGATGACCTTTTTTTTTACCCGGTAGTCGAAGAGCCGCCATTTGTAATTTTCATTGTGACGTAAAAGAGAAAAAATCATCGAATGATAATCGCCAAGAAAAATCAATTACTTGTCACGTAATAGTTCGCGTCCGGAGACGTAAGTGGCGCAACGACGCAACAATGACTCCTTTGTTTTGGCTAGGGACCTCGGTTAACTCTGATTCATGGCTATGTCGGATAATATTAGAGATAGACTGTGTTGTATGGTTGTACTTGGTATGTGCATTGCGTAGGGAGCACGCACAAATACGCACCCCAAGTAATTGGTATAACGACCTCTTCGCTCGTCCAACACGTACAAGATATAATTGTGCCAGCCAGTATATTGGTACCGACTAATCAAAGCTTGATAAATACATCCAGAAGCATCAATGGCGCATCACTTTCACTGCCCGTTATATTTTCACATTACGTTTCACGTGGATCGATAAAAATCAACGAGGATTTCGTCGAATTATTTCTACGGACTATAGACAACGTTAGACAAACGTGCGGCTATAGTCTGCGCCCAGTAACGAGAGCTGCATTGGCATTCCAAATAGGCAGGACGGAGAAACTAGGCCGCATGCTAAATTTAATGTTGACAAAGGGAGAATGACAGGAGTCAATCAATATGTCAATGGAACATACGTATATAAACGATTGATGCAAAATTAGCAGCAAATAGCAATAGCCAGAGTCGATAAAAATTCATAAGAACAGAGCTGGTAATTTTTTTCAACAAAAAAAAAATATTCCCTAGATTCAAAGTTGAATCTTACTGAGGTTGCAGTTCTACTGGTACTTGCATGCGCATAATTCGTGTCCGAGCACGCGTATCGATTTCAATCACGATTACAACCTCCTAATAATTCAGCTTCTCGTTAGAGCGTTAATTGCAGATATAAATAAGAGTTCGACGCGCAAGAAGCGCCATTGAAATTCAACCGTCAAAACGTTTCACTGACGTTAACGTATAGAAAGCGTCCATCCGCATGCATACTTTCTTCCCGCGTCGATTACATTAAAAAAGTGTGAACCCCGGTGCGATAAATTTTGAAAAAAGTTACAACTCCTATAATCCATTTTAAAAGTTGCATGTAAACACACATTCGACATTTTTTATCACCTTTTTATTGTACGTCATTCAAATCCCACGGGTGCCAACATATACCGCACGACTGCACGAGTGCATAAATGCACGAACCTGTGAACGTGACTTGTCGTATGCGTACAAACTGACAGACTGACTGTACTTCAAAACAGCAAGGCTGTAAAGTCGTGTTAAGAACGTGTCCATGGTCCCATATGTGTATAGTCATATGCAAACATATGTATATATATAGGTACCCACTGATATCAATATACAAAGTTGGTACCCGTGTAGGTACATAAATACCTGACACGTTCGCTACATAAATTATCGAACCTGACGAGTTTCGATTTCTACCGTGGAATTTGTGTATGTCAAACGAGCACTCATATATGGTGGCCATGGTTCAATTCTCACGTGTCACAGTTAAGGCGGGAAAAGTCGATTCGAAAAGCGACTGTTGGCACGTTTAAAATAATAAAAAAAAAAAAGTTCAATTCTACTCACCGTCAGTTGCGTCTTGTCCGGTCCAATCGCTGTTATCTCAATGGCTTTGGGTTCCGGCGGACTTGCTCTGTGAAGAATGGCGGCAGGCACCTTTGCCACCAGGGACAATCTTCTGGTGAGTCTCCTGCCTAATTCCGCACGACGACGATCCCTTACACGAGGTCCCGTATTCCTGTAACCGTTGAACTCCATTCTCAGTGACATTATCATCAACTCTTTGCCTTTCTATTCTCTCTCGACCGGTTACGTAGACCGCTCCGCGAAACAGATCATCTTCGTTGACACTTTGAAAGAATTCATCTGTCACGTATCACATGAAAATTCACCGATGGCAATTTATACGAATATCCCGTAACGAAAGGTTACGATTGTTAAATCACTGTATTGTTATTGTCAGTGGCTCTGTCGGTTAACCAAATATTATTTGCGGTCGTGTACGCACGTCGTATTATGTAAAACACTGATCAGAGGAGGTTGAAATATCAAGCCGGCATGCGAGCAACACATTCCAACAAAATCACATATCACACACGTTCTTCTCTGCGTATGCAACAAGTCCCCCGCAGTGCAACCGTTTTCAGGCTCTCGCTGCTACTAGTTTACTCACTTTTGTTTTTTATTCTCACAACAGTGCACCGTAACGTATACCGATAGGCCGACTCCGGTATCGCAAAGAGAATATGCGTTAACGACTGAAGAATGGACGCAGCCAATGCTGCTCCACCAAGAAAAGGAGAATGTAGAATTCAGCTGGCGCTCGGTTTGACTGGCGCGCTTCGACTGAAATTCAATCGGCGAACTCCTGCGCGCTCTCACTTGCGCACGGCCATTCTCTGATGTACTGCCCGACACGCAGACGCTACCGGAGATACACGAAGACGTGGGGACATCATTGCTAGGAGACACACGGAGACAAACCCAAACATTCCGTTAATGCTCCGGAGGCTGACAATGGGAATTGAACAATTTTGTTTTTCTTAACTTGAATTCCTGTTTAACCGAACAATAAGTGATTATTGTGATATTGGATTAAGTGATATTGGAAACTGAGAATTCGAATTTTAGGCTATGCTTTGCGAATCGTTATTCGAAAGTGACGGTTATGGAGATCTATTAATAGTACTGTGTGCGGTTCTGTCTTGTGGCTGTGCATTTTTTTTTTACTGTATTGGAATAAGATACGGTGCTTGAAAATTATACTTTTGAATTACTTTTATCTACTGGATGTTGAGTCATTTGTAAGGTTTCCTGCGTGGACTGTCGGAAGGACTACTGAGGTTTTGATTCTAGAAACGAGGTCGGGGTATGCTATTCTATTTCTATAGATGAAAGGTCGTTATTTTAATGCGCGAGTTTATTGTGAGAGATTTATAAGAGTCGATTTTTCCAATGGAATGTTCTATGTTAATTTATTATTATTCCTTGTGAAAATAAATGAAATACCATTGAGCGTCTGTACTTTTTATCCTGTCAATATACGTTTAACCTTTAATCGTTTATATCTTCCATTTATACAGAATGGCTAATCTTAGTTGCTTAGAAATTCAAAGAACGTTTCAATTACAATAATCATTCGTTCATATTTCTAATTTCCGTTGCGTCGCACCGGGCATTTCACTCGCGACTCCTCAACTTTTCATTGTGTTTTCGAGTATACGTGTCAAGTGTACAAAATTCGTCGCGGTTATGAATACATTCGTGAAAGTGGGAATCGCGCTACAGAACAAACTCACAAAGAGGAACGAAATTGGCCGACAGAAGCTGGCGCGTGAAATGGCAATTTTGAAAATTGACGAAAAATCAAACGTGAGAATGTTCGACACGGCTAGACAGCGTTTTCGTAAGCGTTACAAGAAATACGAAGTGGCGCCACTGTCGTCCGGCTCTGACGTAAGACCCCAATGCCTCATTCAAAAAGCATATATTCTGCGAGCACAAAGTTAGGAAGGATAAATATTGAATTTTCTGTATATAACGATGCGTGTCAATATACATATGTATACGTATGTATTAATTACATCGGCCATTGCAGAATAGCCGCCGGTGAGAGTTAGAAAACGAAAGTATCTAGGAACGTATTACTTTCCGGTCCATAGACATTGAGATAATGAGACGCATTAGCATCGGGATGGTTTTCAAAAATGATACCCGTATAATATAACATAAAAAAAGTAATGCAATGATACATCAACCAAGACACATTCGAAATAAATTGTCTCCCTTATATATGCATGTCTAGATATTCTATTGGAGAGATAAAAATTCATCTAGATCAGATACTCAAACGTTTCTGACTTTGACGACCAAGTACCAAAAAATACATTCCAATAGCAAAATCAAATTTTTCCATAAGGACGCACTGTGATTAAAATAATAAAAATCCATTTAACTATAATCGAAAAATTTTCTAATCGAAGGCCCTAGACGTAAGAATGTACGAGACACACAATCCTGGCTTTTGTTATCACTCCACTGGAGCAATAAAAGAAAGTATCCTGTCAAATTCAAACAAGAGCAAAGATCCCTACGAGGACGTTCGGGCGATGCTATTTACAAATGGCGAATTGGATCCCGAAAAAGTACTGTGTCTTCACCTATTAACTGCTCACAGTCCTAAATCCCTAGAATCAACGAGCAATGCGGTTAGACCCGTGACGTCACTACTGGAAGAAGGTGAGTCAGTTTTCTAGACGTATTACTGACAGTAGTGGTTATATGGTACACAGTTATCTTTTTACTCCTATTCTTAGCATGCACAGAAAACATTGCTTATCTGCCTACCTTGGTTCAGGTAAGAGAAAGCATTTCACCGGTCCCTGGAACAGCATGCTGCCTTGTTACGTGGTGGACGTTAGACACGACATAGATGTCAATGAGGACCTTACGGAGGCACTCAGGTTCCATAAAGATCCACGCAGAGTCACCCAGGAGCACGAGACAATGAAGGAGTTCCAGATGAAGTATCAGCAATACGTAGAAAATAACGCAGACGTAGGAATGGCTTTGTGGGCCAACGAGAGACACAGGAAAATGATACCGAATTCATTAGGAAGAATGCCACTTATACCTCCGCACGTTTATTCCATTTTGGATCCCTCACACAAACTCAGAGTTAAACACGGCACTGCCGAAGGATCCCGAAGAATGAGGTTAAGGACGGACACCGACATCGAGCAATGGGACGCGAAGAGTCTGTCGTTTCGGTTAGACGACAACGAAGATGTCGCTAGCGTCGCGGCTGGCAGTTCCGTCGAAATATTTCGACAATCCAATCCCAGGAGTCCTTCCAAATCGATTTTTGGATCAAAGTGCAAATTCGAGGGGGGTGTCACAGTGCTGAAAAGTCGAAAGAAAGAAAATGCTGAAATCTTAAGCATAAAGCCAAGTAGCAGAACTTTAAAAGTGACATCTAGGTGTTGCAGCGTGAGATCTCCATTTGAAAAAATGTTTAACGGCGACCGTACGAATTCTTGTAATTCCGTGACTTCTGGTACGATCAGTCCGGGTAGTGACGTCACGCGAAAATATCGAAGGTGCATATATTTGAATTCACCGATAAGGAACTTCAAACTGAGGGGCAAGGAATGTCAGACTGTGGAAATTCTGGTTAATAATCAAATTCAAGCACTGGTCCATTCTGTGCTGGATGTTCTTGAACGCGTGAATCCGAAGAAGATGATGAGGATCATACAGACGGCTCAGGATCCTGATGAGATACGTCAAATGGTAATGAAGCCGGACATTCAGCTCTTTATGGAATCATTGTCGGGACAACCTTTGGTTTCCTCGCCAGAAAGCTTTGTAATTTCTAAGGCTACGGTATTAGATGAGATTGACCCGAGATTAGAAAGATCGTTGGAGAAGGAACTGGTAGCCATGACCCTCGAAATGCCACCGGCGCCCAGTTTGGATCTTCTTGTCATGGAAATACGAAACAATCTCTTCGTAGACCCTAACAAAATGGTTACGTCGAAGATCAAGGAGAAGGTAGACACTTTTACGAGTCTGAAAGAAAAATATCATTGGATTAATGAAAAGGAACTTGAAGAGGAAGAAGGGACTTTTGACTTCAATGATACTTATTCTAGGTAAAGGTTAGCATTGGGCTTCATTAATTCATGCGACTTTTAGGTACATCCTGAAATTCGCTGCTAGTATGATGGGCATGATTGTGTCTCACTCTATCGAATGCAGTTAGACAAGGACCCTGATACTTTTAGTACTGGCAATAAATTTCTGAACGTGCTGTTTATCTACTGTGTATTACTGTATATGAATACTAATTTGTTTCCATTACGACTGATCGTTTATGGATTTCACTTGTAGCGATGTTGATTGTTAATTTTTTAGATTCAAGTATCTTCTTTATTGCTTTCATCAGTATTTAAGGTCACTGCTAATATGCGTATAGGGGTCGCTGAGTTTATGATATTAATTTCATTCCAGACAAGAACCAGTTGAAACATCAACTGTCGAGACTCAATGGAAATTACCACCTGTGTCGGTAAAGCAGGAAACGTTTCAAGACTTATCATTGTCGCAGAACCATGGAAAGGTAATAGCTGACAAGAAGCTGATAATGGATTCCAAGGATCTCGTGATGAAATTTAGATCTAGTAAAGATGACATAAGGAAGAAGATTCAACAGAAAGCAATGAATAGTCAGAATTCCAGAAAAGAAGCTACTACTAAAATTATTAAGAAACGTCAGAGCGGAAGGGACAATGCTAATCACAAGAAGCCATTATCGAAGGGACGTATAAAACTAAGAAGACATATTACGTCAGTACCTAAGACGAATTTTGAGATAAGAGCGAGGAAGGATCAGAGAATTAGAAAAAAGTTAGAAGCCCCAAAGGAAAAATTAAATCTACTGCAGGAAAGGGGTCTGAGAGGCAAATTCAATCCTGAAAGAGTGTCTATCTGTACTGGGAATGGAAGAAAAATATTTGAGGATGACGTCAACTCGAGAAATGTAACAAGACCAAGGGTCAGGGATTCCGTAATGACTTTTGGAAGTATTTCGAAGGCCGGAAGTTCATGTTACATTGGTATGCAAAGTCAGGCTTCTTTGAAGATAACGTCAGGAGATAGGCCGTCTTCGCCGAAGTGTCAATTCAAGGTATAGTAGAGATTTAAATATCCAACACATCTTGTTGATGCTACTTGGAAATTGTTTGATTTTATTGTTTTTCTAGCCGTGGAAAGTGATACAGGATACCGGATACTTGGATCCTGATCGAGTTATATTACGCAGAATGACAAATACTCAGAGAATTTTGGTTGGACAAATGTGTGCCTCATTGAAGACCAGAAAAATTAATACAGAAGGTTGATTATGGTGTATTTTTAATTATTTTTTTTTAATTATACGAATCTATTTTTTTGGAAAAGGATTGGTCAAGGAAAGAACTCCGCTTGCTGCTTTGATCACGCCGGTCTTGTCTCAGGATAGTATTAAGATATTGACTAAGGGTACTATGTGCTTACGGTCAAACACCTTGAAGAAGATTCCAGAAGAGAAAGAGGATGCTGTAGGGAATATGGAGAAATTAACTGGACCATTGTTGGCTAAGGTTTATAAAAATTTTTCTTTTTGATTATAAATTACTTCTATTTGATATTACAAAGCCTACGTTATTTATAGGTACGGCAAGAAGTAGCAGAAAATGAAACTCAAAAGAGACTACGAAATTTTTTAAAAGATAGAACTTAATTAGGCGATCTGAAAATCGATTTTTTAATCGTAAATAGTTTATGTAATTTTAGAAGATATAAAGAATAAAACTAATTTAATTTTACCAATCGATATCCTTTTATATAAATGCCAGATGATAATAAATGGGATATAGAATGTCCAACTGGGTTGTTCACTAAAGATAAATAGACTAAATATCTCAGGATGTTTAAATAGTAAGAATTATTTGTGCCAGAATGATTTAGCCAATCACGATGCATATGTACGTGCTAAATGCGCGTGCGTGTGGGAATTTACGTACCGTGGCTATTTTGATGCAGGTTAAAGTATTTTTAATGTTGACTGATGTTGACAGATCTGAAAAAATTATAAAACGATGGATAAATTAGTTACAAGATCAATATTTGCAGCTCGTACTTTGGCTTGTCGACCGCTATTGGTTTGCCAATGTTCGAAGTAAGTTTTTTTTACGTATACCACAAGTATTCTGCACTGAACAACCATGGAAAATATTTGGAGGTTTTAATCCATGAATTTAATGTATCTCTTAAAAAGTTACTGTCAATGTATAAACGTTCTTTTAGGATTGTTGAAAATGTCAGACAACTGCATTCCAATTGTCAGATGCCTGGATCAAAGGCTCTCTTGCAGGGTGGCAAGGTTGGATCGACTTTTGCCTTGTCAAAAAGAAACATGTTTATACAGACACAGGATACACCGAATCCAAACAGTCTGAAATTTCTACCTGGTGTTCCTGTGTTAGAACAGGGTCAGACTATGGACTTTCCAAATGCCACAGCAGCATATTGTTCGCCGTTGGCCAAAATGATATTCAGAATTGAAGGTGTTAAATCTGTATTCTACGGGCCTGATTTTATAACTGTAACAAAGATCGATGAAGATGTTGATTGGAAGGTGTTGAAACCTGAAATTTTTGCCACGATTATGGATTTTTTTGCTACTGGGCTTCCAATATTGACAGAGGAACAGCCTTCTTCAGATACTCGTATGTGCATTAAAAAACTATGCCGTAGTGTATTTTCGATGAATGAAAGGTATTAAAAATTATGGATATGGTTATGCTTATAGAAATCAATGAAGATGACGATGAGACTGTACAAATGATAAAAGAATTACTCGATACTCGAATACGACCTACTGTCCAAGAAGATGGTGGAGATATAGTGTTTGTGGTAAGTGAATAATACAGAAAAATAGCTTGTTACAAAATCCACTGAAACTTAATGCTTTTAGGGTTTTGAGAATGGTATTGTGAAACTGAAGATGCAAGGGTCTTGTACCAGTTGTCCCAGCTCGGTAGTAACTTTAAAAAATGGTGTACAAAATATGATGCAATTTTATATACCAGAAGTCTTGGGAGTTGAGCAAATAGAAGATGAAGCGGAACAGCTGGCTAAGAAGGAATTTGAAAAATTAGAGAACAAAGTCAAAGAAAAAACCAGCAGCAATGAGTAAATCTAAGTCGTAAAATTGTATAAATTGTAAAAAATTAGGTGTATTATAATCACGATCTTTAGCGTTACTTGTTTCAATAAATATGATAAAGAAAAATAAAACGTACAATTATTTTCGGATGTTTTTCAATTTATTTTGGTATCGTACAAAGCTCTTAACGGCTAGTCACAGACACTTGCCAGACACGAATGTTGTGGTCAGAGTAACCTGCGAAGAGGGTTTGTCCATCTGTAGACCAGGCAAGTGACAAGCACTGCGGAGGTTCACCCTTGCTAATGTTCGAAACTACCTCTGGCTTAAGTTCATTGACCATCTCCTTGGTCTCAAGATCCCAGATCTTGATGGAGGGTCCGAAAGCAGTACAAAGCCAGTAACGGTTGGGGCTGAAGCACAATGCAGTGATGATGTCATTATGATCCAGGGTATGCAAGTGTTTGCCATCATTCAAATCCCAGAGCATGGCTTTGCAGTCCTGAAAATAAATATTTTATTAATTGCTGTACAACATATGTTCATCATATGAACATTGGTTAAAAATATTTCAGCCCCATATCCGTATTAAGACACTCATGGACATCGTGGTCTCAAGATGTTTTCATCATTTTTACGATAAACATAATATAGCTATAGGTTGAAAATCTTAAATTGCTTTTGCTCGTAACTCACCTTGCCACCTGAAGCACACAGGGAACCATCGGGAGAGACAGTAACTGTGTTTAGGTATCCTGTGTGTCCTTTGTGGTTGATTTTTAGACGGCAGTTAGTCAAATTCCAGACCTGTGCAAAAAAAGTACTTCAGTTAAAACAGTTCATATTAAAAATCATATTTGACAAACATCGAATTAATCATCAGTCCCATATCCGCAAACACTCATAAAAATCATGTAATTTATAGAAACTTTCATCATGTCCAATATTATTCAATGTCTTTTTAAATCATTGAAATTAAGATATAATCGTGAATTACCTTGACAACGCGATCCCAACCAGCAGAGACGATAATAGGGTTAGCATGGTTAGGTGAAAAGCGAACACAGCTAACCCAGTCAGAGTGGCCATCATCTTGGATGGTGTACTTGCACTCGGCAAGAGTATTCCAAAGCTTGATAGTTTTATCCCGAGAACCAGAAACAATCTGACGATTGTCAACGGAGAAGGCAACGCTCAGAACATCCTGAGGACAAATATAAACAAGATTTTGTTTTAAGAGAAATATAACTTCGGCGTAACTAAGGGATCGACCAGTTGTTTTCCATTACTTACGAAATTGGAGTGCTAGTTCTACTTCTGCCTCTTCTACATACCAAGTATAAAAAAAAATATAAAAAAAAAAGCTTCAGTTTTTTCATTTCTGGATAATCACCAGTGTTGGCATTCCCGACGCCTTGGAGTTTTAAAAGTTTAGAAAAGGAACCTTCGTTCCATTTTCTATCAGTTCTTTAAAGTGTCTCTCGTAGTATATTCACACCTTAGTATGGTCTTCGAACCTCCTGGTGGTACGACCAGCAGCCAAATCCCATAGACGCAGAGTCTTGTCCCAAGAGCCAGAAAGAGCGTAGTTACCATCGCTCGAGAGGACGACGTCGCTGATGAAATGGGAATGTCCGTACAAGCGCTTGTGAGGAATACCGTAGTTGCCCTTGTCACGAGTGAGTTTCCAGACGATGAGGGTCTTGTCTAATAAATATCGGGAGATATTGAAATACGCACAAATTGAATTCTGAATTTAAAAATCTGGTCATATGAAGGCATGCATTATTAAAGAAAAAAAAAAAAGCACCAGTAGCTGAACTTTGAAGAATATGAGAGTCATAAACAGATGTGAAAAACTTACCACGTGAGGAAGACAAAATCATATCCGGATATTTCGGATTCGTGGCGATTTGCGTGACCCATCCATTGTGTCCACGAAGGGTCCCTCTTAGCTGAAGAGTTTCCGACATTGCTCGGCCGTCTTATTGCTCCTTAATTGTAGGATGAAACTGGATTCTATCCTACGAAGTTCATTCAACGATACGCCGAACGAGAAAGGCTGCACCGAAATTGTCGCCGGGGAAAATAGTCCAGAAGGAGGGGAACCATAGACTATACGATAGAATTGTTCATTTTTCTATAGCAGCGCTCGTGTGGCAAAAGGGCGAACTAAAACAATTCCAAGACCCGATTCCAGTTACGTTATGTTTTTCACAACTTGCAAAAGTTTTGGCTTCCTGTGGAGTTCAACCCGGCAAAATTTCCATAAAGGTGTTTATGAAGATTTATAGAATAACACTTTTAAAGATAAGGTTCACTGACTAATTGGGAATGTCATTAACATTTATATATGTTACAATTCCAGTGTTGTTATACACAATACAAAAAAATGATACTAGATGATTAAGAATCACTTTTAGGTTAATATGCAATGCCCAGTTGTTCTATGCATGATAAATATATATAACAGCTATTTTATTAATATTGACATAATACTTAAAAGACTGTTTCCAATTGACAAGTTCAACGAAACCTTGACATGAATTTTTTTCAATGCAGCCGTTATCCAGAATACTCGAAGCTTCTGCATAATGGCTCAACTCCTGGATAAGATCCCTGACGTGGACATAGATGCGAATGGTGTCTTTAAGTACGTCTTAATAATGGTGCATGACGATGAGAACAAGCAGAGCAAGCCTATCGTCAGAGGCTACAGCAGGGCAAGCTGGCATGGTGAGTCAATTAATTTCATTATACCTAAACAGTACGCATCTTAATTGTACAGTTTAGAGAATAACTAAGAACTTGACGGTATGAAAACTAGTAACTGGCTCTGTTCTTCTGTGGTAAAATTTGTTTTACCAACTCCCATGTATCAATCACAAAGAGAGAATCAGAGAACTGTCATAAAAATGAGAAAATCATTCAAAAATCTCCTTTAGTATAAGGTACTTTAATCCGATTGAAAGAGAGATAAAGTCTCACATAGAGCCAAAGCTCGTTGCTTGAGAATAAGTTATTCTATTGGCAACTTATATCGTTTCTTAGCGAAACGAGCGTACGACCCTAAAGTTTTATAGGCGATTTTACGTATATGTACGCTCAAGAAATATACGTATATATACACATATATGTATACACACCATACATAGTACCCATTTCGTTTATACCTGTATAGCATATAAAATAGTGGCAAGAAAATATCAATTGAAAATTTCACTTTGATTCCATGAATCGTTTTCCCTTTGCCATCAGGATTCTATTATGTTTCATATGTATAAAAATAAAAGAGCAAGATCGTTTCCTGCATAAAAAATTGCAGTAATAAAATTCTTACATCACGTTCATACCATATACATTAAATTGGGGAAGATGTAAGTATACTTTAAAACAGTTTATTTATGTATACCGCTATCTTTATTCAGACCGTTAAACATTTTATCATAGGTATCATAAAAATCAATCATACGGCAGTCGATCTATATCTACATAGCCCATAATTTTCTCGTTAAAAAAGAAAAGAAATGGAAATTTCGAGTTAATCGGCGATATAGTTACATTTATTGACATGTTCCCTCTATAAAGTGGGAGGAAATTTCAATTACACTTAATCGAGTCCTCGCTCAATAAATTGATTCGTATTTTGATCACACATGAATTCTGAAGTATCCTACGTGCAAAGTTTCACACACACATACACACATAATTATATACATAAGATATTATTTACAGTGCGTTATACATAGTCTCGTACATGTTACGTTACAGTTGGTAAATAAACAATAGACCATTTTTTTAGGCGTCCATTAGTCTCTCGAAAATATGACAATATATTCGCGTCAGGTTAAACTGGTCTTTTTTCCATTTTCATTAATTTCTATAGTGCAAAAGATTCAATTCTTCTTAGATAAAAATAGTGTACAGAGTTTACGAAAATAACTTGATCCTTCGAGAACGCAATTTGCATAACTGTTAAAAAAAGTGATGAAAATTTCAAAGATGAATTTTAAGACTCGATTAGTGAAACTGTTGATTTTATCCACAAGAAAGGTCGAGGAGTGGCGGTGCGAATGAAATCTGCGACGAGAAAGTTTAAAAGTAAAATCCCAAAGGAATCGGGATATAACCATAGGTTAAATATGATTTGAACCTCGTTCAAAGATCCCTAAAGGGTTATCTTTATCTCATGTTAATCTTCCCGGCTGATTATTAGCGCTGTTAAAATCCAATGAAATCTCATTATCAAAATTGTTGATGATACATTTAATACAGATACTATCCGTGAGAATTATATAAAGAAATTGACAGGACAATTCTTCATCGATATCGACAGTCTCGAATATACTCCAGGCACGCAATAATCTTCCAGTGAAAATGTCAATTAATCTAATTCTTATCTCTTTTTGATATATATATAATTTTTTTTTTCAAATTCGCCATTCTGCTTCCGCACCACGACTACGAGGATCGTCTGAAGCAGCACCAGGCCCTCTGTATACTGAATCCTTCCCTGCAATGCTTGTTGCTAGTGTTTTTAAGAATCTTCGTGTGGTTGCTTTTGGTTACAGTCCGGGGTTCATCTCTGAGGACCACCCCGACCTGCCCTCAGGTACTTCCGTCCTCCTCGCAGTGCTCTATCAGATCTACGTCGGCTATTGTTCTACTACCCTTATCTTCTACACCGTGGGTAACCTTCCTCTCGGTTCCAGTATCCTGGACAGACTTATCCTCTCGTGGGTTTAAATTCTCCCGATCCCTTTCTGGCGATCTAATCAGCTCCTTGAATGGCGACGGGAAGCCAATCAGGTCCGGATCAGTGTTACTGTGCATCAGAGTGAACGGCAGCTTGAGTGAGACCTCACCACCCATTGCCGAGATCAGTAATTTTACCTGAAAGTCATTCACTCATGTAAAACGTACTTTGGGCTTGTGTTAAGAGTGCTTTTGATTTTAGGATACAATCGTTGGCTACCTTCACGTAGTAGGACACGTAGATGGCAAAAACATTCCTATCCTCGGGTCCGCAACCGGAACAAATGACCGTAGACGCAAGGGTGGCTCCGGCTTTGGTGTAACTATCTTCAAGTGCTATCCAGTTTTTGGTTGAACCCTTCACTGGCCTCAATGTATAAGTCTTATTGAGACTCGAGCCAGGACCTATCGGGCAGCCATCTTGAGACGACACTAGCGCCACAACGTTCTTGAACTTCCCGTTACTAAACATGCAGACGTCCACGTGCTGCACTACGAATACCTGAAAACACACGTATAGGAAGTTCTTTTTATTTTACTAAATTAATCTTCATACTCTTCTCATTTTAGTCGAGTTCATCTGCTTTTGGCTCGAGTTACTTCCAGCTACGGCCGTTTGGCTCGCTTCGCTAAATTGGATAATTGAAGGCAATATTTCCTTAGGATTAAAGCCGCTTTTGCGATTAACGAGTACGTTAAACCGTCCTTCGCGGAGGACCCCGTGTTACCCTTGAATTTGAATAATTGCCAACTGTATTAGGACACACCCGACCTTTCATTTGGCGCTTGTGCACTCAACGGTCGATTACAATATTCACCGAGTAAATTTAAAAAAATTAAGCTGCTTCATCCTGCGAGTAAGAAGATACTCGAATTATTATTATTATCATCATCTGCAATTTTTCCCTCATGTAATTCTTGAGAGAAAAAAATTCCTCGCACATGAATGATACAGATACCCTGTAATTTTTTTTCAAAAAATTTGCGGTTGAGGTATAAATTTTTTTTTTTCTTATACAACCTACGTCTTTTGTAATCGGTTTCTATCTGTACTTATAATACTACAGTACAGCAGCCGACCGTCCATGTACCACAAGGTTCATTGTCTCTACTCTCGTCTATGGTTTTCCCTTCGGATGCAGCGTGCGCTTATGCATATGATAATCCTTCTGTCAGCCCCTAGGAAAATATGGGGTAGAGTTATAGATAACCTGCGTCGTACTCAGGCCGATATCCAAGTTTCTTGCTGTTTATCGTACAATAGTTTATCATAAAATTTAGATTGGCTTCATAGGAGATAATAAAAGTATTTGAAAACAATTCTATAGCTCGATCAACGATTGGCTATTGTTTCGAATGGTCGCGAATTCATGATGGTGGACAAAATCGAATACGCTTTGTGTCTGACTCCACAGTAAATTATACACGGTTCCGCGATAATTCCGTTTCACTCGGAGCAGGGATATTTCCATGGCTATTATCGTTCAGCGTTAAGCCTGGTTTACAAGACGGTTTTTCGAAACATTTACTACTCTATATATGAATATACATTGATGGAAGAGTTGCGTCATTTTTCCTTCTACGTTTTACAGGACCAAGTCTAAAGCGCAATTGGGCTGTAGGACGAAATCAAAATATGTATAGACACTTTGGGAAATTTTGTATACGTAATACATGTATTATACTTATATGCTATGTATATATTATGTGATATTTTTAAAAATTGGTATAGATTTTTTTTAATGCTATCTGTCGTTATCATCTTTCGTGCTTTGTTATCTAACTGATTGAGGGATTCGAAATTGAGAACTAAGGGATTGAAATTATATTGAAGCTCCAGACGGTCTTTACGTGATGAATATGCATTGAATCTCACTGTTACCCCCGTTGATCGATCTAATTCAATATTCTTGATAGGATCTGCCTATTGGGCTGTATATCTGTATGGAGTATCTGATCAATACTGGAACACTACTTTGTCATTGTGAATCAGGCTTAATAGTCATAAACAAGATTTCTGGATATGATTTCATCAGTTTTCACAATTGTGTTCCTGCGATTGTTCCAGCAAGGGATGATTCTGGGATGGTTCCCGAGGGATGAATTTTCCAGGAAACGCGAATACGGTTTATAGTGCCTTTAACGGCGACTCATTGTGCGTCCGCCTTAAGTCCCATTTCACTTAAACCACACTCGAGGTTCGTAACTCCTTTCTCGTTATTCTTCTTGAAAACGTGACTTGGGAAGCTGTATATATATCATTGATCATCTTTATGACCACCTCACAGCTGAATTTTACCCTGGAAACACGTAGCTCGATCTGATTCCTTTATGATCTCCGTGCTAACGTTTCTGATCTACGTGATTTTTCTGTCAGAAAAAAAAGAGGAAGAATGGCCAAAAAAAATTCTTCCGTGAGTTACCAAAAGTATGGAGATAAAGAAGACAAATGGAGTTAAGGATTCTTTTTAAGGACCATTTCTGACCCAGTTCTTAATCTTATGAAACTTGAGGTTCACTTCCGTCGAATTTACATACGCAAGTAGTAGTTCCAGGCTTGAATTACATGGGCAGACTCAGGCAGGTGTGACGTAACACTGAAGTTCAAGTGAATTTGCCTTATTACAAGAGACGCCTGGCGTCGTGGAAGACGCTCTTGATCGTTACAAGGGGCAAGACCAGGTCTAACGACGTGGAACGTTCAAATTTGACATAAGGGTCTGGAGGCGAAGAAGAAGAAGATAAAGGATATAAAGGAAAGTCTAGTGTCAGATTGTCAAGTCTTTTTTCTTCCTATTGTCGATAATTTTTTTTTCTTTCTCCCTTTTGTAGCTCGTCGACCTTCCTTCATTAAGCTTCGAGTCTGCCTGACGATTTCACTGAATCTGCATCACACGATAACGAGCTTAACCAGGACTCAATCCGGCTCTGTCGAGACGAATCTTTACTAGCCAGTGTGGATGGAGCTTAACAAGCTCCCGTGATCCGTTAAAGTAGTCACTTGTGAACGTGGACGAGGGTAGTTAGAGACAAGGACCTAAAACAGTTCCTGGGAAATTTGATTAGCGACGACCACGTTTCTTTCATCCAGATGATGATGAATCCTGGATCCCTTTTTTATCAATTGGATATCATGCACGTGGGTCCAGTTCTCCCGGTTAGTTATTACTTCTCTTTCTCTCTCTTCATCATCCCTCAGTCCTTGTGCTACTTTTTCTCTAGTTTGCAGTCGGCGCACAGGATCTGGCCAATGGACGGTAGTGAGAAGATTCAGGGTCTGTGGAGAATTAGCATCAGTTTTACTGTATAGCCTTGTGAAGAAGGACCCGGATATAGCACAGGACTTAGGCAGAACTGGCGAGGGCGATTACTATAATCCTACTGGGAAGGGCCAGGACTGAGTTCAAAAGTTGAAAATGTGGTTGCACGAGTATGGAGGGTCGGAAGATCCACCGTAGGAGATGGCTTGTTTATCCGCCGCCTGTGAATACTGTAGGAGATCTCTGGATGTTCCGAGTGAGATAAGAAGATACGACCCACAGAGGAAGTTCAAACATGAAATATGTACACGTTCAGACAACATGCGTTCGATGGCCGCGATGTTCGATGTGGTTCTTGAGATTGACGTGATCTTGGGTGGATAGATATACAGTTCAGTCCATGGAAGACTTTATACAGGAAGAGATTTTTTCTGTTTAATCTTTTTTTTTTTTTATAACAAGCCTTGTAGATACAAGGATAATGCCCGAGACAGATATAGCGGTAGATATTCAAGATGAAAGAATAAGAAAAAGAAAATGAAGGATGCTCGATGGACAATGCATGTTTGAAGAGAAAAAAAAAGAAAATCTTGCAAAAAGCGTTTATTTTCTCGGTTAATTTCCCTCGTAGAGTAGCTGCTCGTAAAGTCGTCATCTCATATTTATTAATTCTGATGAATAATTCAAGGACGGCAGCGTGCACCGAGTTATTATACTTGTAGCATGGAAAATACCGAGTTTATGGGAGACTAGACGCGTTTGGAAGTCTGTTAGAAAATTATACACCTGTTTTAAATACCGACTAGTGTTAAGGTATATATATATCATAATATAAAATCACTATCCAACATTAATTGTCATGCGAGTTTCCAGTTTCTACGATTTTATAAAATTACTAATAATCGTGACCTGAAACTTATAATTCACTTTGTACATCAGGTACATTATTGCCTGTAACGACGGCGTGTTTCAATGGATACGAAATGTCGCTGACGTTGAGAACTTCAAGCCTGGCAACGTAGTAACGAAAACTACCAAGTCAGACAGGTTAACCTGAATCTAAGTAGTTACGGCCATGAGTTCACTAGGGTATCCAATCCTTAAAAGCATCTGAACCAGCAGGATGACAGAGAGCGAGTGTAGCAGTGGACGAGATAGACGAGAAAAATCAAAGTGCTTTGAGGTTAGGTTCCTTCACTGATATATCTCAGAAATTGATTTTGTTTTGAGTAAAAAAAAATATCCAATTATTTAGTGCACAGTAGATTAGAACACATACGTGTATCTACGGGGTGTCACGTAAGTGCTCAAAGATGAAACGTTACATTACCTTGATCCTTCTTACAGATTTACTGCTATTGTTGCTGACGTTCACGTGAACCATTATGGGATCTCCATGAGCGTAAATCGCACGATCCAGTCGCGCTTCCAGTCCCACTCGGCCGTCGCTCAATAGAAACGGTTTTTCGACAGCTGCATGGGGTGCTGATGGCTCTGCAAGAGAACGAAGAAAATAATGAAACCGTCGCGCCAATAGAGATACGCAATTGGATGCAGGGAATTGTTAGAATGAAAAAAAAAAAAATTACGAGGGACACCCTGTATACGCCAGGTGGAAACTTATTCCACTCACCGTCGTCCTCCGTTATTTCATTCTCAGCCTCCACCACTCGTGCCTTCTGGAGCTTACAGGGCTGAACCCTTGCACTTAGACTGGGTGGCACACTGTATATTGTGTTCATTGGCAATGGTGGCGAATTTGTACGCTGAACGACACGTATACCCATTCGCACTGTGGTTTTCCTATGGAGCTTCTCGTCGGCGCGGTCAGCTGCGAACAATCATGAACACCCTGTATACTTGAGTAACTGACACAGATAGTGATCTGTGAAATTTTTCGCAGAACGAAGAAACGAATTGGGCATTATTTAGGTATATACATAGTCTGCTTATTTTTTAAGGGATGAAATTAATTTTTTCATGCTTAAGGGTTGATACGTTAAAAATATTCCAAATCTTCAACTTCTCTAACACACTTTATATTTCTCTCCATGGAAGTCTCCCAAGGTGGCGAGTTACGGATTTTCACTTTTTCTGTACCCCACATGCCTGTATATTTTACTGGAGGGTTGTACTCCTACAGAAAGATTCAAGCGTACCCTCAGGCTGGTAAAGTAAGAATTTTTGTATGGGACTTTTTTTCCTCTATAGAGAAAAGATTCAACAAGCGGGCAATCAGGGTATAACGAAGTGCCTGGGTGTCGCCAGGGTCTTAACGAGCGGTCAAAATAACAGTAATCAACATTTACTAATTAACTACCGAAGTGGGTGGGGGGTAGGTCGTCGTAGCTTCCACTTATTCCACATTGCACTACTTGGATTTTATGGACTTCATCGTCATTCCGACGCTGGTCGTTTCGTTAACGCGTCGAGTTTCTTCGAAACAACGTGGGGACAAATTGGCCCAGTCTGGCAAAGAGAAATTAAATAAAATGTCCCTAGGCGAATAGATGCCGTTACCCACGCCGACGCCGGTGCGAAAGTATCAAGAAACTTGCCGGGAACGTAAAAAAAGTATGGCTTCGCTAATAAGGCTTGGGAGGAAAGTTTAGGGAATTTTTTTTTTCTACGAGTTTTCAAAATTCACTTTAGGTCTAGAACCGTGGCTTATTTGGACGATCCCTCGCTTAATAGTTTTCAAGTGTTCGCTACGTTAACATATGTACATACCATATCTGTTTTGGGTAAAGCTTTCTAGAATTACTCACGGATTAAGTTCGCCAAACTCTGTGGACTTTCTAAACACCCGTTAGAATTTTGCAGCTGTTTCCTAATTAAAGTAGGCTCATGCGCACGAGGGAACTTTTGTTTAATTGAATCACCTGAAAACTGACTGCCTGCTTCGTCGATAAAATACCTGCTGGGACCTTAGGTGATAGAGTGGTACCGTATTGTTATGAATAAAAAAAAAGTTGATAATGGCTAACGGGTACTTCGAGGTATATTACAGGGGGATATGGGTGGGACGAAGGATACTACAGTATAGTAAAAAAAAAAATAATAATTGCCAAATGACAAAAAATGAAAAAAGTGAAAAAATATTTTAATTCCATTGATATCGTGTGAACGGGGAGGGAATTAAAAAAGATTTATCTCATCATTCCCTTATGCTTAATCGGCTCACCACTAATCCTTCCAATCGTTACGCCTCGCTAATGATAATTGCCGTTTGGGTTCACATCACCGGAGATTAGCTTTTACACCGAGTCCACTGATTGATTGGGTATAATTTGATAATTGCAAAATTCACTGTATTTCATTCGGCTGTACGATGAATGATTTTCTTACAGACAATATACTTTTTCACATTTTTCTTTAAATTTCCATTTTTTTATGATTAATCATATGAGAATTTTCAATTCCACAATTTTCAATTTGCCACTTTCTGTACAGTCGAGTGAAAAAGTTTCTTACCGACGTATGCTCGTACGTCATAGCTGGTACCGATTGGGGCGCCGTTGTACTCCTTGGCGGGAACCAATTGAACGGAAGGCGGTGCCAACGGTGTCACCTCCATGGTGAATGCATGAGCGTTCGAACCTAACCTCTTTATCAGAGCTTCCTGAAAAAAAAAAAATGGAAAAATGTATGACACTGGTATAATTAAGTTTGGTTAGGTTTATTTGCTTCCTGGTCAAGGCCGCACGTGACGGCTTTTTCTATACTGTCTGACTATGTCAGGTTCGATCCACTTGCGGCCGACTGCTAGGAACGTGAACTACTTTATTCGAATATACAGCAAGGCGAACTCCCCTTTTGAGAAACGAAATTTATGCCTGAAAATCGTGAGTCACTCGACACTTTTGCTCCGGGGTCCATTATCGCGACCTTCTAGAACAAATGTGCCAGACTCTGGAGTCTCGTTATCTTACGCGTTTCCGATGGCGGCTGTAGTGCGGGACCCGGGGCAAATGGGAGGTTAGGAAAATGACAAATCAAATGAAACGCACTTTGATCGTAATATACCCCCAACTGATGGTCCTTAAGATAATTGAACGAGATTTGATACTTTATTTTCTACGTCTACTGGAAGATGCTGCGTAGACAATTGGGGTGCGATTTTATTGTCTCGCCGAGGGAATGTCACGTGGTCGTATCTTTGAGGAAAGGATTTAGATAGACCGTGTAAACAGATGGTTGGTCTTCTGTGAATACTTGGACGTAGCTGTTGGTTCAGACTGTACTTGATGATGAGTAACTATGGTTACTCAGGTTGTTCCCCCCATTTGCGTAATGACAGAAAATTGTGTTAGGAAAGTATCTTATTTTTTCTTTATGAAAAAAAAAAAAAAATATATAATTTTAACTTTTTTTATTGATGGATAATTACATTTATGTCCTGGTGGAACGTACTGTAGGTATTAGTAAGGTTGGTATTGATCATTTTCAGGCATCCCTAAAGGGAAGGTAGGAAGATTGTACAACCCTATGAAAATTTTTTTTTGTTCGGTGTACATTAAAATTTTCCCATACTGTGCATTACTCCTTGTATTTCTGTTTTTGTTTTCTTCCATTTTTTTCACACTTTTTTTTCCATCCCTCACTGTCTCTTTATCTCGTTCAAAACATACCCTCGCTCTGTTGTGTATCGTGGGGGTTTTCCCTATTTGCGTACACCCTTAAGACCAGATCAATAATGCCTTTCCACCCTTGAAGGAGGAGACGCGTCTATGTCCATTAGGTCTTTCGAAGTTCATGAGTCGTCCCAAATTTACTTGATCCGACTATATATATATATATATATTTGAATAAAACAAAGCGAAGGGGATGATTGAAATTTTTTTTAGTATACATAATAACGTCGTTAGTCACTCGAACAGAATTTCCATCGTGGAGTAAGATGCTTGATTATTAGTTCGAGGCCTTGTTTTCATTGAGGGATGAAGCCGGCACCCTCTTAGACAGTGAATATAGGTATATGCTATCGACCGTAGCGCGGTGGTTAAATTTTTCGTCTCTTACTATTATTCTAGGCAGAACTGTCTAGACCGGGAGAAATGTACACGGTGACAATAAAAATGAAGCTTCATTGTATAGAAATTTATTCACAATGCTTTTTTTATATTTGAAAATCCCGCCAACTCCCCAGCCAACACCTGTTACCTACCCCTCGGCCTGTCTATTTCATACGAACCCTACGAAGCTTGCAGCAACGAACAATGTACACTGACAATCCCCGACAATAGAAAACGCAAACCACGTTACGTACGGATCGATGAAACGTATTCGCACATATATTTGTTTCTACGTGCTACGTTATTCAGATAAAACAGCGATCCGTATCGCTCAGTGAAATCATTACAGTAAATTGAATGGGCATTCAATTAGTTTGATACGTCACACAAAATAATTGATCCGAGCTCCAATTTTTCTTTTGTACGTCACAATTATTTTTTTTATACATAATTATTTTATCACAGTTCAGTCCTTTTGAACGACTCCTTTATACATTTTTTTTAGTTTTTTTTTTTCCCCTAGACAAATAATGGTTGACGTCAAAGACAGTTTTGAAGCATTCAAAAGCGTCAGTCAGGAATTGCCATCCAGCTGCACTTATCGAATGGCACGAGGATCCAGAGTTGGCGTGGCTCGACTCTGATTAAAATTAAATCTGTTTTCAATGCGACTGTCAAAAAAATTCGGATGCAAGGTCTGACCTTGAATAATTTTTTTTTTATACGTAGAATCGAAGGAATTTTTCTTTTTGCCTTCATTTATTTTATCCCTGTCCATCTTCATTGCCTATCATTATATCATCTCCAGCATCTGTCATTATCATTGTCCACTATTCGACCAATGAAATATACTCTTTGCTTCGTCTCTCTTCGGGGTCCATAATCCAGGGGAAATTGGAGCTCCTAGTGATTGATGAACAACCACGAGGAATGCGGGTAATAAGTTTTTCTATTCTGTTAGGCTTCACGTGGCTGCTCGTCCCACCGCATAATACATTATGGTATATATACATTGTATGGGGTATATATATATATATATATATCCAGAGAATTCTCAAAGGAAATCAAGCCCATTCTCTGGATCCGTTTATCTTATGACTTTTTTTTTCTGTAACAGGTATCGACATTTAATTAATATATCGACTGGCAATTTATTAATAATTTAGTTTGACGTATACCGCTAACGTTAAAAATTTCGTAATCATTGATAACGCAATCAATAAATTTTCTGTGATTTCTGTTGGTGGATTGAAATTCTGTAATCAATTATTCTGATTAATGACGTTGATTATAAATTACGGAGGTTATCGGAGCGTGACAATAATAATAACAGTATTAGTCAAATTAACGTTGCGAGTCGGAAGACAATTCATTTATTAACGTCCTTTGATAATATATAATATGAAAATCAAATCAATCAGTTGGATGTGGTCTTTTGATTTTTTTTTTCTTCAGGTATCCAGTAATTTCTTTTTTTATCGCTGTGACGATTTAATCGATAATGAATTGATAGAAAAATTATGATTCGTCCAGGTGAACCAAACCTGACGTCACAGACATCATTTTTGTATCGAATACGTTACTTATTAATGTTATCATTGCTGAGATAATAGGAACCGAGTATATCTTCATCTCGCGGCACGATATCATTAATGATTTATCGATCTGATTCCAATACCTATCGATTCTTATCGAATACATTAATCGAAGTCACGAAACCAATTTCCGAAATTATTTTCGGATTACGCAAGTCCCATAAGAATGATTTACGCGCCCCTATCGCAATAAGGATATAATATTATTTCAATTTTTGGAAATTGATAAATTTACCTCATACACGCGTAATCCTAAGGGAATGAAATTCGTATTTGTTCATTTTGAAAAAAATTTGTCATGGATCGACTATCTGTATGAATACATGATATCCGCCAATATCATTTAAATAGTCATGAATGGTTGATTTTCATAATTTATGATAATTTTGATAACAGCACATGTAAACATTATTCGCGTGTTTCCGATTTCGTCGGATACGCCAATTTAGGCTGATTGGAAAATTTATGCAATTTTGGAATTTTTGCTCTTTAAATATTTTTCCATATGAATTACGTTAATTATTACGTAAATTTTATACCACGTGGACTAGTCTCACACGTAAGGAACCTACTAGCAATTTTTTTGACAGCTACTGCACATTTATTATCACACGTCGTAATACGGTTCAAATTTCTATTTCGATCACAGTTGAATGGAATTTTTTGAAAAAAAAAACAAGATTTTCAGTAAAAGAAAAAAATTTCAGATTCAACGACTTCCTCCGTGCTAAGAAAGGCCAAGAAGTTCGAAACGGCGTAAAAGCTTAGGGAGTTAAGAAAATCGTACAATGTCGGCTTAGCAGAAGCTGCAGGGTTTATGCTTTTACAGCCTCGAAGATTTTCAAGAGGATAAACCAGTGCTTCTCTGTTTCGCTGAGCCAGTATTCTGATATTACGAGCCTTTGAGATTTTACCAGATTCTTATATCCCATAACACAAAGCTATAACGTTCAATTAAAAAGGACAAAATTAATTTCTCATCCATTATCGCCATATACGGTGTCAATTAATTAAATCACTGTCCGATCGATGATTTAATTAAAAAAATATCAGTTATCAAATTGACCCTCCAATCGCTTTAGGCTTAACTCAGCCATTCACGAGGGACCCCCCAAGCAAGCTCAAAGAATCGACGCAAATTAAAGCAGTTTTGATAACGCAAGGATTTTGCGATTAACCCCAGCCTTATCACGTACCAGTTTTAAACGTCAATTTTACCCGCTCGACCCTTTAAGGACCCTCTTCACGAACTTAACGTATGATCCAACGTCCTGGCAGTAGCCAAGCAGATTCGTCCTTCCAGGATTCTAAATATCCTGTGCCAACACTGCGACCTACAGATTTATCATATCCCAGTTTTATCTTCGTTGAAAAAAAAAGAGGATCACATAATCCTTTCCTAAGTCCGTTACACATATATTTTTCTTCGTACGTATGTTGGTATGAATTCGTATCCTGGTTACGCAATCAACGAGTACGTTATCAGTATTCCGAAACACCGGCACGAAGTACGCAGGACTGTAGAACCAGGATCTCGATTGTAGGCCGTAAGTTCAAGGATAATACACACGCCTTACACGTATACCTATGTAACTACCTACTTACTTATCTAGCTATTTACCTGCCCGTGGTAACAGGGGGGGTTCGGCTCAGACAAGGGTTGGCATTCTGCGTTGGGTAATATCCATGGTGCAGCTAGATATTACGTAGGATATGCAAGAGGATGTCAAGGTTAGCCCGAGAGGTAATCGAGGGACGTAATCAGATTCTGTGACGGAGTACAGACACTCGGCGAAACGATTACAATTGTAATAGGAATCGCAAGGGTTCCATTCGGTCGTACTACCACGATGGACCAGCCGGGGTCCTGGGATAAAAAAGTTTTGTTTGATTTATTTTCGTTCGATATAGTTTTTTCAGGAGAAAAAAAAAATCATAAAAATTTAAGCCTCCCAAAAATATTCATTGGACCCTCTGACTCCGTTTCGTATCATCACAGCATCCCTATAGGGATTGACTACCGAGTGTTGGGAGCGTGACGACACATTAAATAAAATTCGAGGACTCCGGCAAGGTAGGTCATAGTCGGTGTGGGGATATGGGGTCAAGGTCAGGGCACGCCACTGACGTCATTCCTTGTCTTCCAGCGTATACGAGCGAAAGGACTTTTCGCCCGCCGGATTGCCAATTGACGAAGATGCCGGAATGGCCGTGTTACGTCATTGGGGGGGGGGGGGGGGGGGGGGTCGGAGAGGAAATCTTGAGAGAGACAAATGTAACGCGGTGAATAATTTTCGTATCTCCTTTGTTCGCCGGGGAAATATCTTTCGGTCCACGGGATGCTGCCTCTGCTATACTCGCTTTGGATAACTTGCGGGCAACGTATGCTGGTATACGTCGAGCGCTTAACACGTGCGTTTCCATCGGAGCGGCGCGAAGGTAATACGTAAGCCGGGAACGGGTCGCAATCGCCCCCTGGCAAAGTCGGTTTCATTAATTCAATGACTCTTTGAGTCCTGGGCTATCCTGCAAGGGATGGTTAGCTTTTGAGGGGTGTAGCTGAATTCCGTACTTGGTATCATCCCTTACGCGATTCCCTTTTCACTTGGCAATGAGATGCAAGGCCCTTGGGCGCGCAGGTTAAGATCCTTTGATATGGGTATGTGTATGGGGGTGGATGGATGATTTTTTTTTTTTTTTTGAAAGATTAGAAAAAATATCGTTTTTCAGGGGGATCGGACAAGGGTGGGTGTTATTAACATATTTTTACTAGTATTTCATATTCAACCCCTGGAGGTAATTTTGAAATCTATCACGTGCCGTGGCACCCCGTCATGTTACGTATTGCGTAGCTCTTTACGATTCAATGTGAAGCAACGTGGATGGGCGCTGGGAAAAAGGGTCTGCGGAGTGTCGAAAGAGGGGGCGGTGGGTGGGTCTGTGTCTTCGAGGGTAAAAGTGCCGTCTACGGGCTTGTTTTTTCTTCTACGTGTATTTCACAGTCGGAAGAGTCAAACCCACGCGCACCTTTTTTTTTTTATCGTCGTCCTTACATTGTGTTTTAACTGTATCTAGTTATAACTTTCTTTGAAATTCTCTGTTTTTTTTTCAAGGTTTATTTTTCATCCCTTATTCGTTAGGGGCACGTCGCGAAAAAAAATGTCGAATCCAAAATTTTTTTTTCCTCGCTACCATCGCATATTTACCGACTTTAAATATTTTCTCAATATTTTGTAGGTTTAAGGTGAATTTTGTCGCGTCAGGCGGGAGGTGGGCGGGGGTGGTAATTTTGAAGATGCGAAATTTTTTTTTGAATGCCTCGTAATTTTACGGTGACGTTCCGTAGTTATTTTCGAGTCGGTTAAGAGTTTTTTTCTCGCGACGATCTTTTACGGTCCAGTGAGACGAGATGATGAGGACGACCCGGAGAAACGGGGGGAAGAAATTTGCGCCGATGGCGAAAGAAGAAGCAAAGGAAGATAGAAATAAAATGGGAAGAATCCGAGACGCTTTGAGTTTAACGTTCGAATCTCAAATCGTAGCCTCTCGACTTACTACTCAGGTGAAAACCTTATTAGCCCCTTTATTTTCTCTTTCCTGGCTGATTGCTTGTCTTTTTTTATCTTCGTTCATCCTCGAGCAGATATACGGAAGAGGTAGAAAACACGAAAGGAACAAAGAAACCTCAATTGTCCAATTTTATCCTCTTGTTCCTTACTGCCTACGCAGCTGTTAACCTAATGATAACGGAACAGTCGAATTAGTTTTTGAAAAAAAAAAAAAAGTTTCAACCCTTCCAGGTACCCATGAAAAATTTTGAAAATACTTTTACGCATCCCCAAATAATCTTTAGGTCTCAATAATCATATCCCGAATTATTAATTAACGCTCAATTATCTCAAAATTTTCGGCACTTATCCACGTAATCGATTGGAATGTGTATTTTCAAAAATATATTTAAAAATTGCAATTTTCACGTACGCACACAAAAATTCTGAAACTCGCCGAAGAACTACCGAATAACCATCGCTCAGCGTCTTTCCACTTATTTTACTTTACATTTTTTTAGACTGGGATACACATCAAGATAAAAAGTCATTCGATCGTATTTCACCCCGGCGCTGCCCTTCGCATTTTACAATTCCATTTTCTCTTCATACTCCCCCAAAATCTTATAATCTTGTCAGACCCAACATTTCATGAAAATATTAAAAACAAAGGCTCCTCATGATTTTCGTGATTCAATTACCCAGCAGGGAAAACGTATGAGACACCTCTTTACGCATATATTCGAAATACACTCCTTCTTTTCTGAGCTCTTTCTCTCTCTGTCTATATATATATACATCCAACTCCCTTGTAACTTTCATATTTCGCCGTGGCCATGGACACCTATGTAAACACGTAACCAGCTAGTTTCACAGGCCATGTAAACATGGGCTAGCGAAAGCCCTTCTTCTATACCTAAACCCCTTTTCGGCCATCTTGAACGGTTCAAAGGAATTTCGTCGATACCAAAATTGACCTATACGTGTACATTACCCAGTAGCCATATATCGATCACGTATCCTGATCGATACAGACAATAACGTTATAGCAGAAGCGACCCACTTCAGGTGCCTCAGCGGCATTGTAATTGAACTAGAATCGATAATTCTATGAAACTAAGAGTCACCCGTTACACGTGCCATATATATACCACGTCCATAATACGAGACTGACGAAACGAATCACGGGATCTATCATTATCGCCGCACGCATACAGTATGTCATTATTATTATTCTCATCAGACAAATTTTCCAGTCTGCAACGCTGTGCCCCTAACGTTAATATACTAATTGGAAATGGCAACAAGCCCACGCGAATCACGAAATAAGTAATTACTAGATTATAAACTTGGCCCGAGTTTACGGCCCTTATTCATATAGGCTCCATTTACATATGCATATGTATATACAAGTATATATTAGTTTTATGCATTTTTTTCTTCCTCACTGGGTACACAATTCCTTAGAGATTTTCGCATCTCGACACGTGTTACCCGTCGACAGTGACATGAGCTTCAGATAATTTTGAAATCATTTTTAAAGAACGAGCAACACGTGCGTAATCCCTCCCGCACCCTCCCCCCGATCTTTCGCTCAAGAGATTGACGGCTGTCGAGATAAACCCGTGGTTTTTCGTGTTGAGGTAATTAAAATTTTTTTTTTCTTTTTTCTTCATTTTTTTTTCTTGTTTTTATTATTTCTATACGTCACGAGTGCTCGTGTTTGTTTTAGGTGAACCGTTTGATCTTTTTTTTACGGTTTTATGTAAAATCGAAACTGACGATGGATACGAACCTGAAGCGGAGTGTTGGGTTCTTGATGCTCGGCACCGGGATATGGCGGATATAATTGCGCGAGACACATAACAGCCTCGTTGCAGAATTTCAGACCCATCACCTCCTCGTCCTCGCGACCGTAACGAAAGGTCAGGGTGACTTGTCCATATACCTGAAAGTATTCGATCGATCGTCCCTTAAGAAATTTGACGTCATTTATTGGGGAGGGGGGGGGGGGGAGTTGGCTCCGAAATTATTTACCGAAATCATATTTAAATTAGATGACATTTCAATTTTGTATGATTTTTTGCGACTTTATCGACGGAGAGTGATTAATTACGTTGCTCCGTCTGTTTTCATTAAACGTCCGAGTCGCGACGCTGGTCGACCAAAACGGATCTTCGGGACTGGACTCGTTTGGGAATCCATTCGGTCTGGTCGTTCTGTCTTGGGATTTTACACGTGAAATCAATCAGCTGTCACGTTTACTTTGTCGTACGATTTTTTTTTTCGGAGACTGTTTTTTTTATAGTTTCTTTTTTCTTCTTTACTTTGTTTTGGTTTTTTTTTTGTTTTTTCTTTAGGACCGATTGGCTTTAGTTAATCGAAAATATCTAACCTAACCTACTATGTACGAGGCAGGCTGTTTACCGTGCATTGAAAACGAACCGTGCATCGCCTGAAAGCTCCGCCTTTAATTTAGTTCTGCAAATGCTATTTCTAGTTCTCTCTTATTTCTTTCCGTTCCATACGCTTGTCTCTCTCTTTCTTTACTCCTCGTGCCTCCGTCCTTCGCTTGATTAAAACGTCAGTCGACGATTCTGTGGCCGTCGAGAGGTAAAAGAAAATCAAAACTTTTCCCACACAAAAGCCACGTGTCGCAGTTGCGGGAATAAGGGTAGTTTCGTAGGGGGTGGGGTGGAATTGCAATTTTGAGGTGATTAATTTTCTTTTTTTATACCTTTTTGTCCTGCAAGAATTCCGGATCCACCAGGAGCACGCCTTGCAACTTGTCTATCTTGCCGCTGCTGACGATCAGATCTCTGCTGGCCAAGTACAGCGTAAGCTTGTTGTTCGGCGATGACTTTTTGAACACCCTATAACTCGAGGCAAATAATTATTTTATTATTTACTTGATGTCTCTTTACACCTAGAAACGAATTTCTGTCTTTCGGATCCATTCGAATTACGCGTTAGTACGTTGACTAGGCACACGTTCGTACGGAAGTCCACGTGGCTCCCTTGACATCCGGTGGAATTTTACAAACGAACAAATTTCATCCACGTGATTTATTTGCGCATCCATTAGACAATAATCCTCGACGATAACGTCGGGTGATACGTATAATGTATAATATAAATTTTCCATCCCCGTATACAAGGGTGAATTTTTTAATTATGCAAATATGCTAGAATCCCGAGATAGGGGGATACGTAATTTGAAGATTGCAAAATGTTTCCCTTGGATCAAGAATTTTTTGCAAAAAATTCCACGAGATCCATTTTTTTTAAAAAAACTTGTCATTATCTGCAAGTATCTTTGAAAGAGGGTGGCTGGGGGGAGGGAAAGTGACAAAGGGTAAAATTTGTATACATTTTTTTTTTCACTTCCCACTCCCATTACGTTCTCTCATTTGTCACTAATGTGCACTCGTAGAAATTTCACCCCCTGTCCATACATAAATTCCAAAGGGTCGTTTACAGCACGCGACTTTTTTTTTTTTTTTTTTTTTTTTTACTTGGACAAGTTACACATATAATTTTGCATCACGTGTACAAATGACCTCGCGTAATTAAGCCTTATCGTACCTACCATATAATTGATTAACGTTACATAAATTAATTAAATCTACACCTCCTATGATTAACGCGCCTTGTTATTAACGCTCAAGTTTAAACGAGCCTTCGTTTGGCGCGCATGCGCGCGCAGCTCTAGTTGCATTTACTCTTCGTTACACCTCATTAATTAACGTTTACGGATGTCGTTTCATCATGTTGGCCAGTCTGAGCTCCTTCGTGTATATATATATACATATATATTTAACAAGATTTATATGGCAGCTGCAATATACAGGAAGTCGAGTTTTTACATCTAGATTTTTTTTTTTACGAATTTTGTATGCCTGCTGCCTAATTGGCAGCCCTGAAAAAAACGTGAAGTAAATAGCGAGCAAGAAAAAATTTTTTCGATTTTTAGATTTTTTTTTAATTGTCTTTTCACTTCGGGATTTAAGGCTGATGCTAATTTTTTTTTTGTTTCTTTATGGAAGGAACGAGAAAGAGAAACGTACATACGCGTTATCTTCTGTTTCCTTTGATTGCGTTTAATTAACCGAGAGGAGCAGCACCATAACAAATTGTATCACGCGCACTATAGATCAATCCGGTAATTAATAGTTACCCCAGCCAGGCTGATGGGTTTAATTAAACTCCACGAGATTTAGCCGCAGGTTCCGTGCATCAGCTTCGAGTGACTTTATCTCTGAGTAAATTGACTTCCGGAAGTATATAAAGACATGCACCCCTTTCCCCGACTCGACACCCATATCACGGACACCCGTTACATCTACGATTCTCCCTCCGAAGGCGTTGGCTCTGTTATATCATGATTTTAAAATTGATTAAATCGTCACGTAATCACTCTGTTCAGTTAACACCCCCCCTCTACTTTCACCCTTCACAAGTCTCGATTTTCCATTTACGTGAAATGCCATACTCGAGTTTCTCGTTCTTGACTGAATCGAAATTTTTTTAATTTTTTTTTTTTTCAACTCCTATACAATTTCAATTCTCCATCCTCGATACCGTAAGATCATCCCCTATACTAGATCCTCGCTAAGACCTCTTATGTCTGGAAGTTTATATCACCTCTGAAATTCTCTTGCTTTTTTCACCCTACCCTCTTTCGTAGAGGTAAGCATTTTTTTTTTCGTTTTACTTTGCTTCCTGGCAACGCCTCAAATGTTCCCTTAGTGTCGAATTGAAGCTTCAACGATCGCGCACCCTTTTACGAATTTAAGATCAATCGCAGAATTAAAATTATCTCCGCGAGGGTGAATTAGAAAAGAATTTTAAGTGTGATGAAAAAAAAAAAAGTTTTCGTCAAGTAAGTCGATCGTTACGCTTTCGTTCTACCGGGTATATTAAAATTTTTATTTTTTTTTTTTTTAATTTCACCCTTAATCGTCCGTCGGCTCGTATTACAAGGAGTTACGAAAAGTCGTTCAAACAGTTGCGATATTCTTAACGGGAACTCGAACTAAGCCGTAAACAGGGTGGCGGGATTAATTTAAAACTCTTTACGACGGGGATTGTCGATCGATCGATCAGGCCTCCTGATTCCTGGGAGCAGTCGCCGTTAAATCAAGCAAGCTCAAATTCCCCTGAGCGATCCTGTTCTCAGCGTGCCCGATCAAACGGAGTAATTACATCGTAGCGTTAATTACAAAATTGGGAGACGGTCGGATGAGAGAAGACAGTAGTTCGAACCATGGCACACAGTGTATTCTAAACCAGGATAAATCGAATTAATTATCGAATTTAACAGAAGAGCTCGTGCGGGATTATTTTTCATTTATTTTACGTCATTTTTATTTCAATCCCTCCTACTCTCGAGAAATACTTAACGAGGTGCATCAACAAGAAAATCCGTGAACGTAGAAATCCTACTGGGTCGTACCGAGAACTTTTGATTATGTAGGTATACAAGTTTTGAATTACTTTTTAAATCGTTTTTCTATCCCTTCCACTCCCTGTCCCCCCTGTCATTCGTAAGAGTGTATTTTTTTTTTCTCTGTCGCTCTTCGAATGAAAATCTTGCCGTTTACGTCCAATTAGCCTTCAACCCCCTTTTCCATCCCTTTTACAGTAAGGGATATTTAGAGAGAATTTTTGTACCATGCTGAGTGGAATGCTAATCGTTGCGTCGAATTGCTTGAAACTTTTGTCACTAGAATTCTAGGGACCTTTTTTTAGCTTCTTTTGCACTCGGGACAGCCGGACGGGGGAGGACGGGTGTGAAATTTTTGTTTTAAAGTTTGCCGTTGCTATATGCATGTTACCTTTGGCTGTTGAATGCTGTGTCGGACGTGGCTGCCGGACTGGATTCTTGTTTTCTGTAACAAAAAATGTAAGAGGGAGCTGCTTAATCTTTATTTTACGACAGAAAGCCACGGGTGGCTGTGTGTATAAAAAGAAGGTTAAAGCCACGCCGTGAAATCACGGAGCACTCATGGCCGAGTTTATTGGGAAAGAAAAGCACTGGCAGTGTTTACAATAAAATTGGTAGGGGGTGTACAAATTTAAGAAAAAATATAAATTGGATCGAGCGTCAGCTGACGGGGGTGGACAATTTTTAGTAACTTTTGAAAACTGCTGTATAATTTAAAAAAATGGAGTAAATATGTTTTTTTTTATTTTAATTTCATAGAGAAACTCCTGTCAGTTGATAATTTCACGGTCATGTGTATTTGTGGATATTCAAAATTTCCCGCCTCAAATGGCTTATGAGAAAATCAACGCGTTATCTATCATTTACGTAAAATTCTGTTGGCCGTCCCTTCCGTCCGGGACCGGAAGTGCCGCTTCCTTGTAATTATTACGATATGTCCTCCTCTTTCCCACCTTAATTAAATTTATATCCGTATCATATCTATATATGCTAAAGATTATATTAAGTACGTACTATACCTATACTAGATTCGTTGAAACTTATTGACTGTACTATAGCAAAGTTTGGTACAAGCGAGATAACTTCTGGTGATATAACGTGATATGACATAGTATGTATATAATTATTGGATTTTTTTTTTGAAAACCAAAAAGAAACATATTTCTACTACGAACTTTTACTTGAGTTATCCCCATAACCCATTTCTTATAACTCGCGATGAAACTCGACCCGCTGGAAAATTGACGAGGCAATTTGAAACTTTACCGGAATCGTCAATTTTTTTTGGCGTCATAACGTTTTCGCATACTTATCGTACGTAGCAAAAGGCGAATCGTGTATTCGCCCGTAATATACGTGCTAAAAGAGACGAGGTCGATTTTATTATTATGACTTAGAAATTATGAATATCGTTGAATTATGATTAAATCATAAAATTCTGCAGGAGCGCGGACTCTTGCACACTCGTTATCCTTGTGTGTATTTTAATAGGACGAATCTTCGTATACGACAGTGATATTTTTAGGACGAATTTGACATTTCATATATACGACGTGATTAATCATAGAAAATATCGCAGTTATCTCACGTATTTTTTTTTTATTTTATCATTCAATGTCTCCCGCCCCTTTTTTTATTTGTTTTTTTATTCTTATGCAAATCGGCCCTTAATGCTCCTGCGTACGAATGAAAACACATGTGTGGAAAATTGCTTTTTAGTTGGATAACGTTTTTTTCCCCTTTTTTATCTCTTTTTTTTTCTCTATCTCTCTCTAGTCTCTTTCTGGATCTCGTTTCGTCTCTCTCTCTCTCCCTCTGTATCTGACGACCCAGCCTGTTCTCCATCTCCGTCAGTAAATTTTTTCAAGTAATTCAGTACGACCATGAAAAAGACAGACCGATAGAAAGAGAGCGTCTACTCTGCCAAGATTCCAAAAATATCAGCTGCAGGAGGTCAAGGTTCGATACATAATACACAGAACCCACATACGTCATAAAGACAAATTTAAAGTCACAAAAGCAAAACGGCCGACTATGAGAATGTATCTGGACCAATATATCAGACTTAGGTCAGGATCCACATATTTTTTTTTTCAGCGAATAAAATCGCCTTGAGAATTCGCCATTAGGTAACGTCAACGTATATGCTCTACAAATACCTTGCACAGTGATAATTTTTTTCAAAATAATTTTTCATCTCAATTTCGTAATTCACAAAAATCGTATCATTTCAAAATCGCGTATTTATAACCCGTATCTGAAACCTCGTTCAGATCCCCGTCGACTGCTGGTAATATCGAAGAAAAAATAATAATTCGTGGCCGGATAAGAAAAAGTAATAAAAATAAAATCAAAGAATAATTTTCTCAACCGTGATAGTTTTCTTTTGTATGTTCCACCCCTTATACGTTTTATGTGAAAACATTTACTTTTGACAACAATACATATTTTTATTACCCCGTAGATAGACATCTGTATCACACGGTATATGACAAGGGTACACACGCTATTTTCTATCGATCCAATATTCTCGATCCACCCTATTGGCCGACAGGGGCTTGTGTAACATTTTCACCCTGTATTACATAACAGTGCTTTAACCCTGTGAATATACAGTATGTAGATGGGTCCATTAGACGTTAAAGCATTCAGGATGCTGTATAAGTGGTCCAGACTTAGTCACCGGTACCAAGGCGTAATATGGCATATATACGTGTGCTTTGTGCCTGGTAGAAAATAAACGTCGGAAAATCTGTTGTTAACAAGATAACTGAGTTATCTAATTATTTTCTTAAAAATTTTTATTCCTCTCAAATTAGCCACTTGAGCATGTTACACGGATGCTGGATGGACCATCATTTTCAGAGGAGATGGTGAGCGTGAGAGAGAGAAAGAGTATTGCTCGTAAATAGACGAATGAAAATGTCGGGTACAGAGATGCTGTGACCGGACCTATGGAGCCCTGAATAAATTTGTCAAGATCTCTTAAAAAGTTTTACCCACTTCTGGTACTTCGAGACGTATACGAGAAGCTGAGGGAAATTTGAGCAAAATTGCTTAGATCCATAAAGGAGACAAGAAGCTTACAATCTGTACAGTAAATCTACGCTTCGCATCGAGGGACTCAAAGTCGCTTGGGAAAATCCAGTTGCAATAAATAATTTTTGGATTACCTGAAACAACTAAAAAATTTATTGAAATTTACTACCTTCAATCTTTCGAAGGGTAACCCGCCCGATTTCAATCGTCGCCATCGGTGTCTCCGTCTTACGCACGTATGTTCCCATAAGTCCCTCTCTCTCGCACTCACTGCGGGTATAGGAAACTTGAAAAATTTGCCGATCCTTCGCTCTTCTTCTCTCATCGATATAACACACCGTACACGGTTTTCTCTTACTCGATTCAATTTGCGAAATTTGTTGATGCAAAAGGAAGAATGTTCTTTATGTTTTCTTATGAAACCTATATCGTGAAAAAAAATCCACAGCGATCGTCTCACACTCGCATTCCATTGTACACTTAACCTCGATAGTCTCCCTGCGGGTCCTTAAATGTTTTTTTAGCATATATACAGGGTGGCATCGCGTTTACGTAAATATCGAGGACACTTCGCGATATCCACTTCACGGCCCATTGAACATTATCGAATGCCGTATAAGTTCAATTCACATATGTTACCAGCATGAGTTCACAAACGACTCGGACGGTTACCCTTTATATATATATATATATATATATATATGCATATACCAGTAAGGTATCTCAAAAAATCGATTGCTTGTTACTAGAAACGACAGCAACTTTTTTTCAATGTATTACAAAGAAACAGTCAAACATAAGATACATTCAAACATACATATACCACATACTAAACATATGCACAGTACATTTCACGTGGAACTTGGGGGGGGGGGGGGGGGGGGGGGGTAAAAATAGCAACAAATTTACGACGGAATAAAATTCTCCCTACGTCATTAGCTGTAATCCTGCTGAGCAAGCAATTTTTCTTCCTCAAAAAAAAAAAAACTCCCTAAAAAATCCCCTACAGTCGTGCCAACCGCAAAAACCCCAGTAGGTACCCCAAACGATATCCCCAGCCATGGGGATATCGCTTCCAGTAGTTGCGGAAAGTAATTAAAAATTGTTTAATGAAAATTTGAAAATATAGCGTCGCGACGCTTTTTTTTTCCGTGGAAGGTCAGACGCCGTGCTAATTGTACATAGGGTAAGGGTACACGAGAATTTGGGTATAGGTAATCGAAGGAAGAATGTGGCGGCGGGTAGGTGGAGAGGGTGGGAAGTTCGGTATGAAAAATATAACGTAATGATACAGTTATTAACGCGTCTATCGCAATAGCAATTAGTATTAACGATCTTGTAATAATTACAGGTTAGGATAGTGCTTGAAGCTTTTATTAGCCTGCTTGAAATTATTGTAATTCGCATTACGAATTCTATACGGGCATTCGGCAGCTCGTGCCAACCAACTAACGTGCACCTGATATACCGCGTGAATGCACTGTATTTTATTTTTTGAATTTAATTTTTATTTTTATAACTCTGTAAAATAATATAGACCTATTTTCATTGATCTTAATATTTGCGTCGGGCTTAGGGAATTTCGGTGTGGGGGAACCCTAAAGGACGTTTGACGTTAATACCTGTAATAATGGCGGGTCGTCTAAAGTCGAAGGGACGCCGAAAGGAGTCATAAGATACGCAGGTTCGTTTTACGGAATACATTATATCTATATATAGATATATATGTAGTGAAGTTAGACGCGAATGAACGTTAAGAAGCCCTCGATTTTAATTAATTTTTAAATACTGTTAACTTTCAATTTTTTTATTTTTTATTATGCCATACCTGCTCCGATGAAATCACTCGTTTGCAGCTAACTTCAACCTACACGTTTTTCATGTATACCTCTATGTGTATATATATACACGCATTCCAATTTCCTTTATGACCGAGGTACCGGTACAATTGGAGTGGATGAATGAAAAGAGAGAATTCTGTTTTTCTTTGTATATATACATATACCGGTACCGTTGGCCGTTTCGTAAAGAGAAGTTACATTGAATCCAGTATAGTCGGCTGTGGGAAGATAAACGTTTACGGATTGACGTATAAAAGTGTATTTTGTTTTCTGCTCCGTTGTTTCCGGAAAATGAATAGTCTTTTTTATGATGAATTCTCAAGAACTTTTCACGTCCTCGCCGCGAGAGGCTTTTATATTCCGATGTTTTTTTAATCGTCCGTTAGGCTTTCTCCAGAAAGAATTCGTCTGTATATATGCATATATATTTGCTATAGCACTTATAGCCAATCGAAAACCTGTGTTGAAATACAGACTTCAAATACTATGGAGCAATACGATACAGTCGACGTAAATACGTTATCAGTTGTGATTGCAACGTGACGTTCATTTTTATCAATACCCCCCCAGGGATATAAGCGTCGCGACGTCCGCCCACCATTTTTCGCGAGGCCAATTCTCTTTCTGTCCAGGGACACATAGCAGTGACGTGATTCAGGGCACGTAAAGGCGAAATCGCACGTGGTCGTCATGACGAATTAACGTCATTTACTTGGAATCTAGGTAACGTGTAGAATTTCAAGGAAAAAAATATATTGTATGTGCGGAAAAATAAATTTTTGGAAAATTTCTCGATACAAATGACGAATGAAATTTTTTGGATAAAAATAAATGTTGACGTTCAATCGTTGATTGCTACTGCACGGTCAGGAATACCCGATTGTCCGATCAGCTGTCAGATTTGGACGGGGGCGAGTAAATCATTGTCAATTTCCATGTCGCTCGCGTGAGAATGTATTTTAAAGGGGCTTTCACAACGAATAGTATCGGTAGATCAGACGGAGATTAGGGAACTACCTGGTAACTAATTCAACGCTGCACTTAGGTTTAACCTGCAATCCTGCATAGCTATATATATTGCATATGGAAAACTCATGGGAATTATATCGTACTAGTTATAGTTAATTTACTTCGTGTTCTCCCCGAGACAATTTTCCTCGGTAGTACACGAGACGCAGATTTAGATCGGCCGTAACATATGTCATGTATGAGTTATTCTACGGAAACCCAACACACACGTGGTCGTCAATTTCTCAGTAACTTCGGGACACGTTAGCACGAGTTGAATGGATCTAACTTAATTTTTTTTTAATTTTTCAACCGAGCCCGATTTTTTGCGTTTTCGTCATTTTTCATGCGACTTTTTTTTTTGCGAGTTTTATAAAAATTGAAAAAAAATTTGTTGTACATTAATTTTAGTCAAACGAGCCTCTCGATATTTATGAACGTGCAACGAAGATACGAGATTACGGAAAAACCACGAAATCCACAAGTGTACCGGATTTCAAGGACATTTCGGGCTTACATACACAGTCGATAATCCGGATTACCAGTTGCGCATCTGGCGATTAGGTGAAATTTATCGTCCAAATAAATAGTCATAAAAAATGACAATTCCGTTTCATATCAGTCGAATAAAAATTTATACCCTGTAATAATTACACCGAAACGTACTTATTATGTATTTAGAAAAAAAAGCGTGATAAAAATATGAGGTGTACATTCCAACGTGGATTGGACTGCGAATTAATAATGGTTTACGTAATTAACCTTACGGCGACGTAAGTGTATCCATAGGGATGTCTAAAGAGAGCAAGCGCACTGCAGATTCTCAGTAAGTCTCGGGACGGTTCCTCCAGGTACGCGTTATCTCAAGGAATTTCCCAGGGGCGACCGAGGCCACCGGTAGTGCTGTAAAGTACCTCGGAGGCGCGTTCACTGCCTACCTAAAACACCGTGGGCCCCGTGCATCCCGTATCGATCATTTCGTTTATACCGTCTGCAAATTTATGAGTCATTTACATAGGGAAGCGACGGTGGCCGCAAGGTATACGTTATACATTGGACATGTATACGTTATACACGGGGAGGTTAGCAGGTAGATATTTGCAGTGTATTTAACGCATGAAGGAACAGAATACACGGGCAGGACGTCACGAAAAGCCATTGAACTTTCACTCTATATTATTGTTCTTACGTAAATTATGTACGTTACATGTACTTTTTTTTTATTTTACAAAGCGACCTGAATGTAAAAAAGCGTAAATCAGCCTAGATACGTGTACAAAGTTTTATGGGAATGCGTATGTGAAAATATGACACGTATGTTACGTGTCCGTAAATTCTTGTATGCTCTGGGTACACGTGGGAATGTTTGTCGTGTAATTGAAATTTTTCGGTAAAATTTTTCTTTTCATCTTTATTTTTTTTTTTTCGAATTCATATTGCACTCATGACGAAATCCATTGTTGGTTATGTATCACCAGTGACCTCTGACACGTGGTTTCGAGCAACAATTTCTACGGGACACTTTATCCTGTCGCTCTTTGCGAATCCATTTCCATAAGTCCGTTTTCGCTGGGTCATTTGCATCCGACTGCATTATATCGCGCGGACGTACTAAGGAGTGAGAGAGAGAGGGGCAGAGGGGCGGTCGATGGAAGAATGGTGGAAAAAGAGAAAAAAGACAGGCACGTGCCTTTATTACGGATGAGGTCAGGGGAAAAGAGGGCGGGACAATGGTGCACCTTCAAATTTGTATTCATTATATTCGTATTCAGTGTTATACGGCGAAACGTTGTTTTTCCGAGTTCTCTTTTAACATTCGCGGTATATTAGAGCGCGGGAGCGAGGGGAATTTGAAAAAGGGAATGAAAGGTAGAAAAAAAAAGTTTAAGAAATACATAACTGTTTGTCTTACCCGTTATAAGATCGCGATGTTATTTTCATGAAACTCGGGATCGTCGCAAACTGTTGCGAATCGCATAATTCGCGTTACATCCGATCGAGAGCGCGGATTATTTTTTTTTCTTCCGATTCGTAAGAAAAGTTAAAAAGGGAATAAGAAAAATAAATAAGAATCCAGAAAGAAAAAGAAAAAATCAGAAAAAGTGGAAGAGCATAAAAAAAAAGATAAAAAAATAGTCGACAGTCCATTACACGTCATCGGATCTTCAACAAGGTGAAGATTGAAGAGGAACCTCTCTTCACTGTGAAGCTACAAAGAAGATGCTCGACTCGATCGTTTTTCCAGTTTTTATCTATTTTTTTTTAATCTCCCAACATCCTCCACCACCTTCCGAGCTCAAGACGAACCCATCCATCAGGGGTTGATGAGCGGTGATCGTGACCCCCTTGAGCGAAGTGGAATTTGAGTCTTAAAAAAAATAATAATAACAATCCACGTCTCACCTGTCATTCTCCGTAGTCTCCTGAACTTCCGGTCCCGACTGTGGTACCGTTTCCGATTCCACAGTAACTAAGTTGGTGCTGTCCGGTGTTGATCCTGCTGGAACAGCCTCATTCTCGGCCATCCTGGACCAGGTCCTGCTGCCGCGAACTCAAGCGCCCGATAAGAACTTAATAATTTTTTTAAAAAATTCACAACACTTTGACAGCCCTCCCACAGGGCGGAAATGACGTAGCACGTCCTTGACCCATCAGAACATGATCCCGAGACCACCGGTACCCATCCTTCCCGCGAGGCGGCTTACACACTTCCGGAAGGAACATCCAGGGGTAGGAAAAGATCTTTACTAGGGTCGCAACACTTAATCCTGACGACTTTTACCCGGATACCCAAAAACTTTTTGGATCCTTCGCAGAGGCTGATCGAGAGTCTATAAATATAGAAAGAAAAAGAGACAGGAATTAAAAGAATTTCTTGAAAGAAAAAAAAAAAAATATCCAACCTAGGTAGGATCATGGTGGCTAAACCCAATAAAGATCCCATAAAGGTTCTAAGTAGCAGCTATACTGGTAGCAATAAGGGTAGCTATAAAAGTAGGACGATGAAGAAGTATTTGCCGTAGGGCTACAGTAGGGTTAGGGGTTGTCGGAACACGTATAGAAATAGCAGCGAGAAAGGATCACAGCGGACACCCCCATCCTGATGATGACTCCTCCGGACGAATCCTGGGCAAACAATACAGCTGGAGATTATCGCGAGATAAATGCGATTTTTTTATATACGTCACAAAGCCTAAAATAAATCCAGAGGAAGAAAATAGAGAATTGCTGGAAACCAGCAACAGCTACCCGACCTTCTCCCGAGCTGCTTGGGTGGGTCTGATAAAAAAAAAATTTTCACAATTCTTATTAACATTTATCTCGGCGCTTTCGCAATTTCTTGACAAAATTTCAAGACCTTAGACTGTGTTAGACGTATCGTGGCGTTGCGTATATTGCCAAGAATTTTGTCTCTGCCTTTAGTGTATATATATATATGGAGTAGATACACGGGTATATGTTTTCTACTGTCTGACTGGTTGCGGTATTTTCTCCTGGCGTATTTTACATACTGGCTACAGGCAGGGTTCAGTGCTAAAGCGTCAGACTTAAATCTGGAAAAAAGTCACTAGGACTGTTTCACGCTGTTATCAGATCTGCTATTTTAGACACTGATAGCTGCTGCCGTCTCAGGAATTTCTCGATACACGAGAAAATTGTATTTCACGCGTTCATCTTCGAAATGCTAGCACGCTTTAGGTATGGCGTGTACGGGATGAATGTTTGCGTTATACAACATCCTGTATATATTCGCAGTATACGCTTGATATATACATATGCGTATAAGCAACTACAAGAAATATGTCTAGTATTCAGGGCAGAGTCTGGATTTTTTTTTTTTTTTGAAAATATGCGAAACTCGATCGGCTCGTGTATTCGTTTCCGTTCGCGATAAAAAAACACTTCCGGCGTGTCCCCGACGCTCGACGAAGTCTATTAGCCGGGTGGGTTGAAGTGGAGTAACGAAGTGGAATATATAAAAAAAAAAGTGAAAAGCGGAAGGGGTATCGGAATAGCGGGACAGTTAAAAAGATAAGAGGATAAGGGATGCAAGTAGCATCCCTCGGTCGGCAGAAGAGTCACGAAGCACTTTGAGGTTAGGTAAAAAAAAAAGCAGTCGGAAGAGTTCAAGAGTTCACAAGTAAAACGGAGCCTGGTTGAAACGGCTAGAAAATATTTTCCCGGTTATCTACCGGGTGTCTAATAAGTTTTACGTCAACTTTAAGTATACAGTAATAGCTATAGGTGAACGGGAGAGGGATAGGGAAAAAATGGGTTCGGACGGAAGAAAAGGTAGGGCTCCGATAAGAAACTCGAAATTTGGCAAAGTAATTTCAGAAGGGGTTGCTACCCCTTTTTGATCATCGCTATCGACTCCCCGACGGTGGCTCCCGAAACTCTTGGGGGAAGCGAAAGGATCCTTCGGGATATAGGTGAAAACTTTCGATCGAATCTTCGAAGGGGTATTGTTCGAGTGGACCACTGGATCAGCATCTGTCTCCTACCCTTGTAATCTTGGTCGGGTGTCCATTTGGAGGGATGAATTGTAGACGGAGGTTAAAGGGTTAAATTTGGCCTGGAGGAAAATTCTTAAAATCTCGCGCGAATGGACCCGGCCAGTCCGTACGAAGGGATGTCGGGCGAGATGGGGAAAGCGACAGGGGGTGGATTTAGCAATGGAAAGCTGGAACGCAGGGGTGGGTCTGGGAGTATCTTCAAAGGGGGATGAAGAACGCACAACGTTGGTCTGGCCAGTTGAAAGCTTGCCAGAAGGACAAAGCTGCTTTGAGAAGATACCAAGATGGGCTACGATTTAGGGGTTGAGGGTTACGGGGTGACTGGCTCACCCGGTATAATGCCATTAATCATACTCACGGGCTTGGGATTAGACCAGAGTAACACAATGTTCCTTGGTTGTTGTGTCTGGCGTTAGTCCCACCGTGACTACTATGAGCTGATAACACCTTCGTGATATTACAGCCCTTTGGTTACGGCTTTATCTATAAGGCAGGGCACTTTCTTATTAATCTGCGTTGTAGATAAATTTCAGTATCCGTCATCCCTTAATTGAGAATTATATCACTTAATCGGGGGTGGATTCGATTTTGAGGATTTTTTTTTTCCTTTATCATTTTTTCGATTTGATTTAGTGGGCGTCGTTTTGTGGTAGTCAAAAAAAATTTACAACCTTAGGGATGCAGTAGTGTGTAGACACGGCCTTCACAATATAGTACAGTAGCGTGCATGTATTATCAGAAGCCGCTCTGCAGGGTTTTGGATATTAAAGGCTAGACTACGGGTATATGTGGATAGTCTCTATTTTGTTCATTCATATTTTTTTACTACGGAGTATTTTCAGTTTCCCTTATCATCCCTCTTTTTTGAATTCCTTCCGGCCGCGAGAAAACGAGCGCCATTAGCGGAAAGCTTTCGGCTGTTGGGAGCGCAAAATTTTTTTTCATCCCCTAACTTTACCACCCCTGGGTTGAAAAAGCTTAGAGAGACTGGCGAGAAAGTCAAGGCGAGTTAAGGGGAGTTCGAGCGCGCGTAAGAAAATTATAGAAGATAAAGACATTCATTTGCGAACGGAGCTTTAAGGGTAGGTTCGCAATAATTTATATTGCCCCGAGCTTCGTTTCGATGTATTGCCTGTGTTACCTTGAGTTCTGGGGGAAAAACAAAAATTGGAAATTTCTTTATTTTCTTTATTTAAGGTAAACACATTCGTGGAATGCGAGGGAGTAGGAATGTACATTTCTGGAATGAATAGAACGAAAGTAAAATTAAATAAATAACAGAGCTGACTAGCTTTCTTGGTATCAAAAGAATTTACGTGTGGGGGTGCGCTATAAGGGTAGGTCCACACCAATACCCAGGTCAAAAAAATTTAACCTGTTAACGTTGCTCTCTACTCCCTCAGGTTATCATAGAAATTTAACCCCCTTTATATTACGACCCTGCACCCTCTCGCTGCTTGAAACTAGCGTAGTTTTCACGAGAGCGACCGACGGTATGAAAACGGGGATAAATTCGTCCGCACTGTTGCACCACACTTGTAGGTCTGTGTGTCATGAAAAAAAAAAATGTCTAAGAACGATATTTATTTTGTGTAACTTTTTGATTAAATTTTTTTACGAGCTAATTTAGCTAACTTGAAAATTGCCTCGAGGATCTTTATTGGTTTTCACCGGAATCGCCCTACCGCATTAACGGCAGATGACTCGAACGATTATTTTTGGAACACTTGTACTCTCTCGTTTACTTGACTTACTTATCGCCAACTTTTGGCAAGTACGCCGTGAACTTTTCTACGAGCTTTTTCCGTCGACTTGCATAACTATTTTCTTTTATTTATTTATCCCCGATTGCCCAACGTGCACAGCTCGTACGTGGAATTAAGCCCGGAAGTAAAGTTCCAAGTACTAACTGCACCCTATGCACGTGAGTGCATATACGAATTATAGTGGAGAATACAGTGGACTATTGTTATTATTGGAACTAGTAGAAATGAAATTTGCGTTTGAAAAATAAAAATTGTCATTTGTGACAATTCCAATATGGAAAAAAAAAAATAAAAAAAATTATATCACTCGATTCGAAAAATTGTCAAATTTTTGGATTATTTATATTATCTTTCTATCACATTTTCAATCGATTCTCAATCGGCACACAGTAGATACATATAATTCGTTTAGTTTTTTTTTTAATTTGTGTAACACATTCACGTGGTCTTTCTGTAAAAGTTTATATTAATTTCACGTTTTTTTTTTTTTTTCAAAAATTTTTGTTATTTTTCTATTGAACGTCACGACGCGAGTACAAGCCTCCCTGCCTTCGTCCGACGTCCGACGTTCGGGACGGTCCGGCGTATACTGAGCGACGCCGACGCAGCCGTCGCGACGGCAGCCAAGTTCCGTTTACTCTTGCTAATCATGACATCCACACGGCGCAGCCCCTTTTTCCTCTGATTACCGCGACGAGCACTATACTTCCCTATAGCAAAAAGGAACCTGTACAATTTTACTTGTACTTATGGGGTGTAGAAATTATCAAAAAATTTTGGCACGTGGTTTTTATCACGTATTTATACAAATTGATAATAGGCATACATATATATATCTTGCCCAAAACAATGGCCTATATTAGTAAAGGATTGTAATTTTCATATTGAACCTGTAATACAGGCTTTACATAGCTACACAGAGCAACATTATCACATGATATTTTCTTCAATTTCAAAAATTTCCAAATTTCATACTCCACTTTGAAAAAAAAAATCCTCAATGATAACAATGCGAATATTTGACACAGCACTTACCGGTAAAACTTTGTACAGCAGATTCCCACAAACTCCAAAATTTCTGTAAAAAAAAACAAAAAATTTCAATTTCATACACCACGACAGCCTGTTGATACGTTTTAAGTGAAAAAAAAATGTATCAACCTTCGTATTCTAATTTCAGAAAAGCGACGCTATTTCGAATACACGAAGTTGCCGTAGACGTCGATTTAAATCGAAGAGAAAAGCGTCGCGTTCAAAACTGACAGACGACGCACGGAGCTTTTGAGTCTGCCGTCTAGTCTCAAGATGAAAGCAAAAAAAAAGGAGCAAAGAACCGAAGGCTGCTCCATGTCATTGACCATCAATGAAAATTTGAGAACACGTTACAATCTGACGTAATAACGAGACGGGAGATAAAAGAGAAAAAAAAGATTACATCTCAGACGAATTTTCATGTGACTTCGATTTTACCATATCCCGATGCTGAAAATTGGATGGATCGAAACGAGTGAATGTTTGAGCTTTTATCGAGCCCTTGTGGTAATGGCGCGGTAAAAGGGGTAAGGGCGACGTGCTCTTACCAAGGAATAATAGGGGTGGCTTTTGTAACGTGATTTCAAACTTTGAAACTCCAGTCTGAAACAGCACATGGGAATTAATGAGTAACTACGAAATACGTAGACCCTTGTGCTACCCTCAGTTTTAGAGGCTTGTTCTGGAATAATAACAACAACAACAACAGCATATTAGTAGCATATAATTGATATATTCATTGCATACTGTTATCATTGATAACGACGATCTTTGGTACATGGATGCTGCACACGTAATCGTTAATAATTAAAATATAAATCTGCTTATACGTTATATGAGGGAGATTGGGGGATGAAATATTTATCATTGGCTAATCCTCGAGATAAATTTAACTTTTCATCGATCAGCGACCTTCTACGTATGGGATTGCAAATGGACCGCATACATCATATATGGGGTTATTCACGACAAATGCACCACCCCTCGGGTGGTTTTTCCATGGAAATCAAATCGACAGGCTAACTCCAGGCGGTGGGTTCGTGAATAGCACCGTATACAGTTATATTGGTAAAATCAGATTAATGTCATATGAATTATGATAGGTCGTTCGTGTCGCCCGTAAGTAGAGGTAAGTGAAGATAACCCTTATCAAGGGATAAAGTAGGTCCTTGTGACATTGGCAGATCATTTGCCACCCTTTCGCGTCAGCCTCTGTTGTTGACTATATAGGTATAGGGTAGGTGGCGTTTAGACATTTTTTTTGTCACTTTTGAATCAAAGCTGGCTGAATGGGGGGTCGGAGGGTGGAAAAAAAATGTTGAAAAATAAATTGTCGATCAAGGGGATTTTTTTTCTTTGGACTTGAAACCGTCGGTGAAAGGGTGGTTTTCTATGGGGTAGTAGTAAAGAGGGGTGGGTGCGAGACAGAAACGAAGTCTCTATGAAAGTCGCTGGAAATTGGCTGGGTCGTTATCGATAACGTTGAATCCTGGAAACGGAATTGCACGGGATAGAAAACATTGATGTACCAGGTGGAAAAGTATTTTTTATAACTACCCTTATTTTTTTTTCTTGTTTACCCGACGCAAATTTGTATCATTGATTTTCCGTGTGTAGGCTGCCTGAAAAATAACTGTGATCGTGCCTATGGGGGGTGCGACTGTCTCTCTGAGGTCAAAGGTCGTGCTGTTGATTTTCTCCTGAGTGTGACGTCATACGTGGAAATTTTCGACTGTAGGATAAAGGCGGTGGTTCTGTCGGTGGCGCCAGGGGTGTTTCTGCCTTTTTTTAAGATTTCCAAAAAAAAGACGGATTGACCCTGATCCGGAGTGGCAAGGGGAAAATTGAAGCTTTCAAAAAAAAAAAAAAAATTGAAAATAGACACAAATCGAACGTAAAAAAATGGTATTACGTCACAGCAAGGCTTATCGTGTCTACAGAGATAAAAAAAAGTATTAAAATTTTGTTTTCATTATTTCAAAAATCAATTCCAAAATTCACCTAATTATCTAACTCGCACGCGAGTACTGTGAGCCGGAACAATGTGGACGCGTTTACACGAAGCATTGTGCGTCAGCCATGAGTGAGAATGGGAGCAGTGAAATTTCTATGGTGTAAAACCACGACTTGGTCGATCCGTGAATTCCGTATGGTTTGGCATTACGGAACGCCGGGCAGAATGAATAGAAGAAATTTTAATTAAACGAATTTAAAAAAAAGTGATCCTTGCAAAAAGAAAGTAAAAAGGGTCTGCCGTAGACGGTCGGTGAAAGTTTCCTTAATTAGAAGGGCTATATTCGCGTCTCCCTACGATTTCCGCAATTTCAATTGGGCGCCGTTGGAAATTTCACGTTAATCGAATAAGACCGATTTGAAAGTCGCGCCAAGAAGATTGCTCGGTTCGCTGTATACACCGTGTATACCCGAAGCACGCTGGTAAAAGTACGACAGTAAATACGGTGGCGTCGCTGGTAATTTATTTCAACAATTCGTCCATAGAAACGCGACTTGCGATATGCCGCTAAGGGCGTGGAATAATGAGAAAAAGGCGTAAAGCTTATAGGCAACAGTCTGCATTGTCAAGTCAAGGTATACCGGGTGTCTCATAATTGAAATGTTTAGAAACTTGGGAAATTAATATTTACCAAGACTCTCTCTCTCTCTTCAAATACTTCACTCCCTCTTTATCTCTCATTGTCGTCATTAAGTATAAAATGTAAATATAACGTCAAATAAATATCTACTAGAATTCTTATCACAAATCTTATAACAGCGACCTTGGCGTGTCCTAAGGAAATTCTTATCAAACTGTCGACCAAAAAAAAAATGATGTCCTTGCTTCCATAAAATATCGTCCTGACCCACTTAAAGCTTCCTTTTCACACGTTGAATATCTTTCCTGTCCAGCAGATATTTTTGGGCAGGTCAAATTGTTGGTGAAAATTTTTTCAGTTTTGTAATTACCTCTCGCTCTCGACGAAGGATAATTTAATTCATCTCGAAAAGCATCTCGAGAGTGTTCGCTAATGAGAGAAAGTGAATCTATCTATATCTATAGATATATAAATACGTATATATTACTCTACCTTACCCAAGGGACGTTTATACATACAATTCTACCATAGGCTCTTTTCATATTCCCCATATAGCCTTAAGCATTTCCTATACCTATTACAGACCCTTCTACGTCCCCGAGCAAATCTATATCGCGCAAGATGGGAATTTTTCATCCTTTTTTTTTCTATGTGAATTCAGAACCAGGAATTGCACGGGGGTGTCCGCGGATGGAATAGGCTTATCATTTGAGGCCGTAGGCGTATCTGATTCCCAGCAATTTTCTAGTTGGGAGGAAGACGATTGATCAAAGTACCTCAGTCAAAATCCTTATCAGCATCGTTAGACACGGCGATTACAAAGGGCGGACTGGTCGTAACGAAACGGAAAGGAATATCGATTTGGGAACACTAAAAGGGTTAGTCTGGCTATGAAAAGGGTTGAGCTACTGTACAGTAACTCCGGCACAGTGTTTATTACGTTAATTAAAGAGCCGGAGCGTTCCCCGTGATGAAAGTTGGTACCCGTGGACGACTAATCGATAAAACCTGAAAGAGCGAGAGAGAGAGAGCAGTAGAAGACATTAGAATGAAAAAAATTAAAAATAATTTCTATGTAACTTTGAAATTTTGAAAGGAGGGGGAGACCTTCGAACGACCTAGGTTTAATAAACTTTTTATTTTCTCCGCCGACTGTACCTGTCACTTAATCGCCATGTTCTTAAGCAATTTCACGACAGTCCATTCCAAAGCTGTCACCTCTCTCGTAAGAGAAACAATCCCCACGTAATACCCCGAGACCAAAATTCACAAAATTCCCCAGATTTAATTTTTTATTTTGAAATTTATTAATTGCACGGAACATCGTTACAATTAACCTTGTTAACATTACCTAATCAAGGCCAGCTTCGTGTCCGGAATTCAAAGTCAAAATTTCCTTTTTTTACATTTTTTTCTTGCCCTGAGGTCCGGCAGAGAAAGTTTAAGGGTGGTATCCCTGACTGTGGTACTTCGTTATACAAGGTTCAAGTTAAGGGTAGGTGTATATATGTATTATCCGACCGAACGTTACTTCCTAATTACAAAGTTTTTCTGGCAAAAGGTTTTCCCATTTGGTCCAGCGAGGATAAGACTTTATCGCAGACCCTTGTTCTCGCCATCCATCCATGGCTACCAACCCCTACGGTAAACACGTTACCGACCCCCGCTCAATGGAAATGTCCAGAACACACGTTAAAATGTCGTTATGCTTTCGCTGACGAACAAATCCACCCCCGCCACAACCCTTCATATGGAAATTGTCGTTTTAACGTAACGACGCAAAACTACCCCTTCGTCATACGCGACGATTTTATTCAGTCCGCGTGATTAATGACTGCGGTGAAATTCTACTTTTATGACGTCATCGTAATGTGGAACGATTGCGAAACGTTATCGCTGATAACGAATGACGTATATCGATACAGTGGAACCTGGATTTTATTTTTCAGTGCTTAAGGGTGGTGGGGGGTTGTACAAAAAATAGGGGTTGTATCGGTCTACGGCTGATTCCATTCTACGTCGAAGAATGCCTAATCGGGGGTCATCGAATATCGCAGGGACAATGGGTACCTGAAATTGGCGATTCGGCCCTGACGTTATTTCCCTGAGTTTGTTTTAGGGAGAAGGTTGTAAAGGATTTGGGGATGCAGGAAGAAAATCGAGGTTGGAGGTCATCGAGGTTATATGCTGTACATGGGAAGGTCTAATGGGCAGCTTTGCAGGGTTATTGAGGCTTTCGCTAAAATAGGGATGAGCGAAATTGTATGTTTACATACGTGTGTCGTCTTTTCATATATTATAGGGTTCAGTGTACTCGGAATATTTTCACCTGAATTAAGTCCGGGACGAACCTGGCTGCCGGCAAGATGGATTTATTTCCGGTTCTGCTGTGTATTCCTGTGTACAGGGGTGGCTGTGCGGTAAATAATTCTCATACGAAGAAATATCGCCTTCCGGGATTCTCCCCTTGTGTCCTATACGGCTTGGAAAAGGCAGTCCCGTACGGGGAGAGTTGGTACGAGCAGCCATTATATGTATACATATAGCTTGTGGTCCCTGAGTGGAAAGTTAGAGTTAAATTTTCGAGTTTCACTACGATAAGAGCATTTTTTAAAATTATTATTCTTCAATCATTAATTTTTTATCCATCTTGTTTAAGTAGAAAAATTTTTTTACAAGTTGAAATACTTACGATGGAAGTAACACGTGTCATGGAATTAGTACTCTTGGATTTCCGTAAGCTGAAATTTTTGATTGGTGGTTAACCTCAATTTGGTAAATTTTCACTATCGCGTAACCTAACCCAAACCCAATCATCAGTACCTTACAAACCGGATTATGTTTGAAGGAGCATGTTTGTGGCTTGGTCAACGGTCAAAGATCATTCCAGTTAAGCTATTTGGTTAACTGCCCTTTAGGCGTAAAGGGACGAAATGGTCGGGAAATGAATGTCTAAAGAGTTGGAAGTGACGATATTTAACGCGTGGAAAATCCAGATGGCGCCCGAGTCGACTGATTCAGTGCCGGAACATGGCGGCCGATTGAATATTTTTTTCTGTTACACACTCTTTTTCTATAGGGTGTGTCAAATGTTGGCTATAGTATATTTAGGAGTCTTGGGTTGTGGGTCGTAAATCCAAACGTAATATATTAAAAAGTATAATGGGGAGAAAAACTTCCAACATAAATCAGACATTGTCAGTTACTGTAGGGACTATTAGAAAAGAGAGTTTGGTGTTTTACGTACAAAGGACATTTGGAGCTTTCTCTTCTTTGTCGATTACGTAGTTTCCTTAAATGCAGTCTCTTATCGTCAAGTATCAGGATCCAATATCGATACTTAACGAAAAGTGAGGAAAGTAAAAGAACCATTGAAGTATTTCAGAAATTAGAAATGTCCAATAAAAACTTTTTTTCTACCGTGGACTTCTTGTTGTATAGCTTTTATTTATTTTTTTCTAGCCATTTTAGTCACAAAAATTCTTTTTTTTTCTTCTTTTTCTTTCTACACATTAACCACGACTAAACCACCCGTGTAGAGCACTATGAGTATTTATGGTGTTACGCACTTAGTATATACTCGAGGGTGCTTTTAGTACCCACTGAGCGAATTCTCATCGATTTTTATCAATTTCTAAAATAGTTCTGGATATATTCCAAACAATTTCTTATCGGACAGCCAAGCTGCCAAATTCATGTTTGCCTGTAATACACAGAATTCGGACTTTTCCCCGTGAATCAGAGCTTCGATAAAATAAATATTTACTTTATATAGAATTTTCGTTATTAATATCAATTTATCATAAGCGTATCATTGAAAAATACGAATTATTTCAGTCGAACGAAGTGGGGTTGAAATAAAATCATGTTTTATGAACTTGACACCCTTTTATTTATTAATACCTCCATCGTACCCGATAACGAACGATAAAAGAGTGGCAGTGTTAATTTTTTTTTAAGGATCCAGCAATATACCCAGGGCGCTTTTGAAGTAAGATCTTAACGAAAATTAAAGGGGAATGAACGACGGTTGGAATTTCTAAAGAGATATAATTCTTCTACACCCTTCAGATAGCAACTCAGCAAAGTAACCAGAATCTTATTACTCGGACATAGAATCTACAAGAATTCCTTGAAATGGTCTCTTTGAATATAAAATTAAATGTACTTATCTTCAGAACGTTGCTCGTCTTTTCTTCTTGGACATACGTACTATTTGATAATTCATAAAGTGAATTTATCGGTACAAACGAAGGAATAAAACAATCTTGTAAAAGTCCTGTATACTTGTTCCGATAGTCCTTGACATTTTTCACACACGTGACACTTCATTTTATGGCGCACTTGAAATTTCCTATACTTTCTCTTAACCGCCATTTTCTCTTGACACTCCTTGCTCATCAAATGTCGCCTAGCGCACAATTAATATTACATTTAAAAATCCAACCTTCGCACTCGACGATTCAGATATCTTTTACCTTTATGATTTATTCACTGCACAAGTTTTATTCACTCCAGATCATTCCGGTACTGCATAGTCTCAGACCGGTAGGTCAAGTTTTCAAAGTTCTACATAGTCACGATCTTTTCTTCAGAAACATTTTAAATCCGGTCTTCCTTTACCTTTCAGTACAAAAATTCAATCCTCTTAGGTACGACTTACCATTAAATCTGTAGCAACTTTAAAATACGACAAGCTTCCTCTAGCGTCTCTTTATAAACCCGCACAATGGCGCCACAAGTGCTAATACAAACTTTCCGATTGAGTAGCGTCGCAGCGCCATCATGGACGTTACAGTCGAACGCACGGCGAACGAGACAGTACGGTCGTTTAACAGAAATGTTCTTTCTACTGGAAAATAATGAATGGACATATTTCCAGTCATCCTTTCTTACTTGAAAACTATCTTAAATAATATAATATCACCACGTAAGTTTCTTTTGAATATGCATTCTTCTCGGTTTTGAACTTATCATCGTGTTCTCAACAATTTTCTGCTTTCTTTCTGTAAGTCGAATGTATTTTCTTGAAAAATTTCTTACTGCCTCTCTTTGTATTCTTTGTTCTTTCTCTGCTGTGTACAGTCTACGAATTTTCCGAGATGACGGTTCTTAAGTATGATGCATCATGTAGAACTTTATATGCATTTAGGTATATCTATATATGAAGGATATAGTAGAGGCATACACATAGGTATAACCGTGTATGCAACCTACAATTTCTCTTGTCTGACATGTTCTCTGTATTCTCTACCAGAGCTCTATTATCTCTACAAGCTCACAGAAATAGCCGTTACTTACGCGAAAATATATCACAGACGGTAATTGTACTTGGAAAAATAAGAATTTTCGCACTGAGACAAATTTTCTGCTTTGTCTTCACAGCTGATATTTACGACGAGACCGGCGTTCAGCTCAAGCAATACGGTTCGGCGTTGGATACCGAATGTCTTGGCGGTGGCAGAATAAATCATAACCAACCGGAGAAGAAGATTTTGGTTTATGGATACTCTCAGGTAATTTCCTTTGTGATTAATTAAAGTTTTTAATTGTCAATTACATGTAAACACCAAAGGAGCCATTAACCGTAAGTTAATTCAGATACGGAACTACTTTGAAGAAATTGTGTTACAGAGTCGTTACGTTTCTGTGCTCTTACAATTATATTTTTATTTCGTACTGTATAGCCGTGAGGTAACTTCGTAAGATCTCTGGTTCTTGTGCACTGTTCCGTGAAGGATAAAATTGGTAGGTCAGGATGAAATACATTTCTGGCGAAGCTTTCTGGTAATACGAACTTTTTTCTTCATATTTTCTCAAAATGAACAAGCTCTAAGTATCACGATCCATTTTGTTCTTTCAAATTTTATATGAATACTCTATCTGAACTTTATTGAGTTTAGATAAAACTTTTCCCTAACAGATACAACGCATGGCTGTTACTAACGTGTGGCAGTTAGAAAAGACTGAATTGAGAATTTGAATTTTTATGGAAAAGTTATACATCCCTTGAGAACGAAGTTGAAGAATTTCTTTACGTCAATACGATCTGTCTTCTTCTCGAATTATATAGTTTGTGTCTACACGTATACATTTTACTCCCAGTAAAGCAGATACAAACGAATATGTATAAAATAGCAAGTTTAAATTAGATACGGCCATTTTATTTGATCTAATAAATAAGAATTTATATTTAAGCCGTCTTTTTTTGTAACTTATATCTTTCTCTCTCTCTCTCTGTCATATTTTCTGGGGGAGATAGTATAAAACATGTAAGAGAGTATACCGGTGAAAGTAAAAGGAAGAGAGAGACAGAAAAAAACGTTTTGCCTCAGGAAGTTTAATCTGAATTTGTATTAAAAAGTCCTTTAGTCCCTTTGGGGGTTGGATAAAGATTCGGGGCTTCGGCGGTTTTAGAGGTTCTAAAGCCACGAAGTGTTCAGGGAAGCAATTTTAGCGTCGCCCTGGGTGCTCCGATTTTACCAGCTCAGCGATGGATACGAACGTTTATCTGGGGATGCTCGTCATGATTTTTTGACACTTGCTTCGATGTTCCAATTTATACCCAAAAAATGCAATAGTAAACCTGACGCACACGTTACGTGCAATGTCACCCTCATTTATGTAACGTCAAGGTACCAGCTGACATTATATAAATTAGGCTGACAATGTTGCTAACATGCGCATCACATGTACTATTGTGTTCGTTGGGTAATTTATCATAATAAAGCTTGTCCAGCCGCCATGATGGAAGATACGAAACAAGATTTAGGTTAAGATCGAGGACATATCAGTCAGAAGGATAATAAAAACGACAATGGAAGAAATGATATGAATAGGTTAAGAGTCAGTTTAATAATGTAATTTATTGTACACAATAAAGTATAAAAAGTTTATTGTTCACTCGTATAAACGATTCGCAGCCATCGCTGGGACCATATCTTTTTTTTGCTTGCCCTTTTCAAATATTTTAGGATCTTTTATTATTATGCGTCTCAAAGTATGCCAGTCCTTTTTTTATCAATCGACCCTTTCATGTCGCTCTACTATTTTTCTCCGCAGTCTACAGCAATGCTCTTATCGAATTTATTGATAGGCTACTGCACAAAATCAATCAATTCGATCCAGAAGATTTATTGGAAGGTCTTTGTTTGCTTCTAGGGATTTGGCAAAGCTGATCACAAAATTACGGTTGATCTGCTCAAAAAAAAGTATCCAGAATATAATATTACGTGGTCCGACGAAGGATATTGAAGCAGACTTTTTTATTCTTTGTGACGAAGGAAAAACGTATCGTTCGTTGTACGTCGGAAATTGTGGTTCTGGAATTTGCTGTATTTGTTACAAAAAAAATGTATTGTTGTGCTATTGTACGAAATAAAAGCTTTTCAATACTTTTGTCTTTTTCTATTTTTTTTCTACCACTCTCCAGTGAATGGAATTCGATTGAAATACGCTTATTTAGGATCGATAGTGGGGGTTGTTCGATGTATCACATACAGTAATATTGCGGATGAAATTGATCTGTTCTGGTTGACAAAAATGTTACTGTAAACCAATAACAGTGCAGATGTTCAAAAATACGTGATACATAATAATTGACAGAATATCCTTAGTATAGAAACTCCCGTGTCTTGCCTAATCTATTCTATTCGTAATGCAACGATATGATGCTGCCATCTATTCGTAGAATTTTGCAACGGTAAGCGTCTCAAAATTTATCCACTGAATAATTGCATTATTATTTACGTTTGGGTAATTAACAAGGCCAAAATTAATAGCAAAAATTTTATTAGAAATATATTCACAAGGTGACTGAGGATAATTTACGAAGTAAATATTAAAAACTATAAACACTTTATAAAATTAGACTTGAAAAATTGGGGATAAGTACAAAAGAAAAACATCTACAATTTCAGTTGAGTGATATAGAACGAATCGCTTGTTTCCATGTCGTCCATTAAGTTGTCTTCATTTTTCTTTTGGCTCTCGCCAAGGCAGCACAAATCATGTACGTTCGTTCTACAATACTGCGCGGGATGAATGACGTCTGACTCATTTACGTAATTCAAATCAGCTACATCCATTATCTCCATCTCTCTATTACCATTTGAAGATGCCACAGCTTCGTTTGTGCTGGGAATCAATGGCATCGCGTCTGCAAGCACAAGTGAACTGTTATCATAGTTCATATATAAAGGCAACCAAGCCATGCAAAGAATCATGTAAACTCACCGGAATCGATATAGACCTTAGGACTGCCAGTCACATCTTGCTGAACACTGCTCGAGGCGTCTTCAATGCTTTTTAATAATTCATGCTTTGATTCGCCATCTAAACGCATATCAACATTATATATAGTGCTAACAACTTTTCCAAGATCATCCGGTACATTGATTCGCTTAAAATGCTTTGCTTCTTCCGGTATGTCGTCAGTCTTACAATAAGGAAATTGTATCGTCAAATATCGTTTGTTTCGACGAGGATAATTTTCTTCCAGTAATCTAAGCGCGTAATTGTCTAAGTTCCTATAAATAATATGGACGTTTGCGTCGTCGGACTTGGGTGATGTCGCGATGATAACAATATCGGCCTTGTCAAATGCACGGCGACACCAGTCACAGGGATTCTGTGTAAAAAAATATGAATGGCGTATCGATCAGTGTGTTTCAATTGTATTTTGTGTTGCGAAACTTGAAATATTTTACCTTTGTTGTATTCTTTGGAATGTCCAATACGTCGATCATTGCATTAATGTTGCAGCTTCTAAGATACGTTGCTAATTGTACCATTACATTGATGTGAGACTTGTGTGTTGGAGAATAGACCAGTAGACAGTTTGGTTTCTTTTTCAGCATTTTGACGAACTCTGAAAATTGACAAAATTATAGAAAACTATATATGCATTGGTTTGGTTATATTCATACGCTGTACTTTGTAAAATTTTGGAGGTACTTACTTCGCTCTCTATGTAATTTGTATAAGTGCCATGCAACGCATAATAGTACAAATGGTATTGCACAGAGTGACCACATAGGGTGAACTATCATTATGTGTACACGGTCTAGAATGAAAAGAAAGGATATAAGTATTTGGAATATTTATAATTAATTATGATTGAAAATTATGTAGTTACTTCGATTGATGTATGGTGATGTACTGTTATTACATCCATTTTTACTACAGTTTGGATGCATTGCAGCTACTTTAAACGAATTTACTCCTTCGAACAGTGAGTAACGTAGCTCAATGTGCTCTTCACTTATGCCAGTTTCAATTATTGTTTTGTTAACATCATTGGTATCGCTTATCAGCCAAACTATGTATCTCGTAACATTGAATCTTTTTGGTGCAGGTTGTATGTACAATATGACAGAATTTGAAACTGATACATCCACATATATGAACGGTGTGTAGTACTGTATTTTGTTTGCTTCTATATGTTAAGTGGAGAATACAACTTTATAGCTTCAAGAATCGAAATTAGATGGGTAGTTAGATCTATGCAGTTTATTATATCTATAATTTTGACTTACCAATATCACGATGTTTTGGAACTATGAATTTTAATTGTCTACTGTAAGTATAAGTTTTCCCAACTACTAGATACTCCAAGCTATAGGGTAATCCCTCTGCAGATATATCGGAGAATCGGCAGGACATGAATAACTCTGTAGGAGTTAAATTTGTTATATTTCCATTTAAATGTATATAACTGCATACCGACAATTGCTTATCTCCGATAGCCTGGTATCTCATGACTAATTCTGTAATAAAAAGTATAACAATTCTTAAAAATCAATTTGCGTAGCTTTAGACATATCACGCTTACCATGAAAAGCAACATTCTTGACAGTAAAATTAAAAGCTGGGTCTAGAATTACATTCTTAGTTTTTGCTACATATGCATTAAGTTCAAACTTCTCAGAAAGATGTCCATCCTCAGGTTTACCTCCCAAGTTTTTAAATCTGAAGTCGATACAATCTAATAACAAGAAAATTATCAGTAACGCTGTCATTATACGAAAATTCATCTACAGAATAACTCCCTTACTGTTATTTCTCTGAAACTTGATTAGCTCACAAGGGTAACGAGACACCGATTCTGAAAATCTCTAAGGGCAATAAAATATACATTATAAAATGAAATTCACCAAGGAAATGACAAAAATATTTAAAACTACTCACCGTAACATTGTGACAAAAGTTAGGATAACAACCTCCATGAATATTTTTCACAAAGAAACATAAAAATATGACAAAAAGATTAACTGACACACTCATTTTTTCTGTTTAACAACGAAGAATTATAGTTGGCGTTGTATATGTCACGATATCAGCACAACTGATATCTCATTTGTGCAACATGTCCAGGTAAGGCACAGATTAGAATAACATAAAGGAAAACCGTGCTTATCAAAGACTTCCTAAACGTCCGATGACCATTTACGATGATCATTGTAGATTATAAAGAATCGTATGCACTTGTCACGCATCGTAATGTTACGAGATATATTATAACACAATGTATTATTTATTATCATTAGATTGAAATTCCTTAAATAAAAGAAACAAGATAGTAGACTAGTCCCGTTCACTTCTGATCCTCGTGCTTTCTCTCTCCTAACACACGGTACATTAATTTCCAGGAAAATACTGAGATATGTTTTCCTCGAACATCATCCTGATACCAGACAGCACTCACCCAACTTGTAGTTATATCGCCACGCGCTCCATCTGCAACCAACAACAGAACAACCCTGAAAATCCACTGATCGACTGCAGCTACCAGTTGATCTGAAGATTACTACATAGCCAAACTAAGGATGATAAAACCTTTACAACACTTACCATACACCTCACATTATTTTAAACTACAGTAACCCGTTCCTCCACTATGATGGCAGCACATTGACCTCTCACAACTCGTAAATCCCCTGAAAAATCTCAACAGTGCATAAGGTATCCAAAACTGGTGACATTTAAAAACAAGCCTTTTTATTTCCACAATAAAAAGTCAAACATACCCATAACTCGCATCAAAATGTCAAGTCTACCAATGCGTTATCCAAAAATTCATCCTGAGTGACACTTAAAAAATCGTTACTTCAAAACTGAAGACTTTATCTAAAACAACATGACAATCCACTCAACTATGTAATAAAATAAAACAGTTTTTGGACATTATATACCCGTTTGATATCCAGTGATGAAAAATCATCAAGACTTCACAGAGCCGTGTCAGGTTTCTCATGTGAGGCGTTACTGATTACAGTGAGTATCCGAGAAAATACTAGGCTAGCTGACTGGAACATTATAGAGTAGTGTGATCGTAGAATCCATCTTGAATCGCAGACGGGGCTGAGTCGTAGGCAGACCAGAAAAACAAACATATCATTTTTCGATGATAATCGCATAGCCTATGTGTCGCGTGTCACTTCTCATAGTGGCGAACACCTCGAACGAGAGGAATGCAGATACTACTATAGTATCAGGAGTGTAAGTATCCAACTATACGTGTGCACGTAAAAATCTCTCATATGTATACGTTACACTTGAGTCTCGGGTGACGGCAGTTGCACCTGTCTGGCCGTCTGCCTGCAGTCCGAGCGGCGCCAGAGCTCTACTCATTCCAACGGCCGACACAACTAATTCTATCCCGTCGCGACAGTAGCGCCACTTTCAAAAACAATTAGCTGTGAACTAGCATTAAAAATGGTAAATTTTCCTAAGAAAAACGCAAAAAATATTTTTCATTACTAAAAAACAACGGGTAATTAAAAATTAATGAATCTTCAAATTTATATTTATTGACTACAGATACTGTATCGTAAAAAACAACGTACCTACGTAGCAAAGAACAGTATTTTTCTATTGCCATATTTTTAAAGGGTCCCGATGAGGCCCAAACTACAAGCTAAGCTATGGGTCCGCTCAATTGCCTTCTCGAGCAGGAGAATTAATTGATCCCTGGCATCGCTTCACGCCTGATGTCTCTTCTCTCTTTTCTTAAGAGCCCTACGCGCCTCTCGTTCCGTTTAGCCTTTCCCGCCTTGGACGCCGACGGGATAATTAAAAGAACGGGTCCGCTTTAGATCGTTTTAGATTTCGTGTTGTGGCCTCTGCGCTTCTTTATTTCTCACTGACGTATAGCACTACGGGACGACCACGAATAGCTTTTCCGCGTAGTCGGCTCCCAGATTGAAACGAGGAGTTACAACGTGAGAATAGAATGATCGCCATCTTGGGAACTGACCGAATCCAAATTATTGTACTGGAAGACTCGTACGGCAGATGCAATTGGAAGTTTGTGAAAAACGACGCCATTAATTATCATTGGTCACAGATCACTTGGAGAGCATATATATATATACACACGCGCATATATACAGGCGTAACACACAATTTAACCAGAAACGATCCCCCTCGTTTAACTACAGGGTACAAAAAACGGGACAAGAAGATTAAAAAAAAACATTTCTTCGCACAAAATCGCAATTGGAGAACCGTTGCTTCGGGTGGTCACGGAAGATCTTGATACTATATATATTTTCTCTTACGCTTATAATCGCTCTCCCTGTCTTTGTCACTCTTCCTATGTACATACGATGAAATATATATATATATATATATTTAGAAAGACAACCCAGTTGTTTCTCTTATTCTACCCCGAGTCCTTTCTCCCTGAATTTATCGACGAGAAAAAAAAATGAGTGGCACCATACACAGATATATTTACTATTAACATCACATAGCGACCCGTATTATTATACGTACTAACTAACGGCGGATAACGAGGATCACGCATGGGAACATACTTTCTCACGTGCTCGCATCCATAATTTCTCTCATGCTTCCATCACGAGGCCCACAGGCTGAAAATCGATGCCATTATAATACTTATTCTTACTCAATATTATATCCGCAACGTGTATCATATATGTGTGTATATATATATATATATAGAAAAGAAAGGAAAAAAAAATGGCAGCCACGAAGCACATCTGTTGTATATCCACACGTCGCTCAAGAGCGAGATACAGTGCAGAGTGCACACGAGGTGGCTCTGTGCTCTCTTTACTTCTGGCTTAGGTTAGGTTAGGTTTCTAGAAGGCATAAGAGGGCCCCGCGTGTGCGAGGCCGATGAATTATACGGCAAGTGGCCATATATGGGCCGTACGCCGCGCACCGAGAAGACACCACACGAAAAGCCGAGTCCCTTTTATTACACGCTCGACACTGCACGTATGTAAGGCGCCTTCTCCTTTAATACCAAGAAGTGCATAAGTGCATCGCTGCACGCGAAACTTAGGTATTTTCTTGAGCGAGTGTCCACAGGCTTGAGAGCACGATGCACCGTGGATGCGTAAGGTATATACTTATTAGCAATCCATTACGCAAGCGGGACGCCATTTTACACTGATTAACATATTAATTACAATTTAATTAAACGATTCGTGTCGGCTCGAGATACACCGATGACATCAAGACGTCAAATCTGTTGAGCTACCCGCGCGAATTGGATGCACGTAGTTTTTCGGGCAGTGTCGCCCCAAGCGGACTTTTCAGGAACTAAATAACATGGCGCGACAATCTCGCCGCGGGACATTCTACGTTTCTCGGTAGTGGCCAAACACCGTACCCCGGAGATGGCTCTGATGGTCGATGACGATGGCCAAAGGCGGTGGTGGTTTAAAGTAGTGGCTCTTTTATTTTGAAACAGCCGCGATCCAACGTTTCTCAAACACCCTGTACCCTTGTTCCAGCACTCGGACTTGCAAACAGTATAGGGAACCCGCTCGGGCGGACTGCTTATATGCGAGGCTGGCGCCGCACTGTCGCATCCTATATACAGCATCTCTGGCTCACACTGTTGATTCCTATACTCCATACACAGTTGGCTGCACTCGGTGGTATGAATTCCACGTATAGATACGTGGACCAGTACGTATCCTCAGGTATGCATACATATATATACTCGTATTACGTATACATGATGACTGGCGGTTCCGCCAGGAACGGCGGGAAGCTTCGAGAGCGGGAAACCAGCACGTAGGAAGTGCATGCACGCGGATGTTGGTACGCGAGTGGAGGTGAGTGATATAGAAAATTGCAGGAGAGAAAGATAGAGAGGTTATGATTATTAAAGGGAGAGGCAGCGAGTAGGACGGAGAGATGGAAACACGGGCAGCTAGTGTACGATATATATATACAGCTCACTGCACTGGCTTCAGCATTCTCATGCCTCTCTGTATCGCAAACCGGCGGTTGCTGCTGCATTAATTAAACGCAGATGCCGATGCCTTGTCACCCGCCATTTGCCATTCGCGTTTGTGTTGCCCGGCCAGGGCGGCACCTAATTCATCCTCGCTCGGCCGAAGCTCTGATCCACGCTCAGGACAGGGACCACTACTGTTATAAGTCTGTCTCTCTTATTGCAGTGAACTACGTCACCACGCACCCGCGCCAATTGGTACCAGCTTTCGTGTCTACGTCGCGAAACTGGTTATGCGCTACGTGGGTTAACTGCCTGGGACAGGTGGCTGGAACGTTGCAGGACGAGAGGATCGATGCCGCTGCCAATCGTAGCAGGACGGAAGAGAATAATGCATGAGGACAGGGTGGAGATATGTTGGAAAGTTACATTGAATTGGATGATTACGATTAAGTATGTGAGCTTTGTAAAATTTGAAGGATGGAAATTTAAAAAAAAATTAATTTTTTAGATGGGACACGTGGAGGAGCGTTTTATGATATTTGTATGATGGCCAACACGTGGGAGATTGATGGAATTTGTATGAAGGGATGAGAAAAAAAAGATGAAGCACAGTGGCCAGCAAGTCACAGTATAATTTTCAAATGCGTCCCGGATTCGGGATACGTAATAGGAGAGAGAGGAATCTTGGGAGGATTGGTGTTGTTTCTCGAAAAAACAACGCACTGGGTACTGGACGGCGTCGGTGGCGGCGGCGGCCAACGAGGGAACGAGCAAGCTAAGCAAAATAAAGAAATGGAGAAAAAGGAAAATAAAAGGTGGGAAGAGGCTAGCGCGGCGCCTGGCTGGAATGGTTCTACGGCTCTCGGCACTCCGATTGTGCGACTCTGTAGCATCCCTGAAGCGGCAGAGTAGACTGAATGTGTGGGTCGGATGCTGCATGGACCCGAAACAGCGTAGAGCATTGTTCGGCTCGCCTATAAAACAAGCAGCGAACTGACTCGTCGAATCCGGGCTACGGGGTAACAAGCTGGCATCGAATTGCTTCCCTATACCCACCACTGCCGTGTTGGCTATCCGATGGTGGTTATGATGTTGGATTGGGATGTCCTAGAATTATAGAATTCAACCATGGATGGCATTCATTTATTTTATTCATTTTATGAAAAATATTTCAACTCGGGATTTAGACGCTAAAGAAAAATTGAAAAATCCATCGAAATCAATCAACGTTTTGATGTGTAAGAAAAAAGTTTCTTCATGAATTTCTGCTCAACTGTGTTGATGCCTGTTTGTCTTTTCTTTGGTTACAGAAAAAAAAGACTGCCGGATGACACGTATCTCTATGAAGGTGTCGACTCCCGGACAGACACGTAATGACGAAACGGTATAATGGACGCGGCATTCCTGAAAGGGGGGGCGTCCTCGAACGATAAAAAGAAGATGAGCAAGCTTGGTGTCCCACCTGTTTCCACACGATCACGTTCATCGTCACAGCGAATCCCCCTGGAGTTTCGTCATGTTAACATACAATGATTATTCAGAAAGATGATAGATAGAGAATTCCGTGAGATTAGTCAAATAATATGGACTAGCAGATTTTTCAAAATTGACATGGATACCAACTTTTGCTTTATAAATTAAATCCAATATGTCTGAACGAGAGGGAAAAATAATTGTTCACTCCAAAGAATCTTGTATTGTTGGATGAATCTTGATTTTGCACCTTGGTGGCTTCATTCATGTCCCTCGGTTGGTAAGATGTTTTCAAGCCGTCGTGACGACCATGAACCGACGTCGTTCGTACCGTTGCAAATGGCAAGCTGGAATATTTTATGGGTAAATAAAATGCACAAGGCGCCCGCCTTGTTAATTAGCCATTGTTTTACAGACACCCTTTATGCAATGAAACGCACCTAACCTATATTCATTCACAGCCAAGACGTACCTTTCGCGCAGATGCCCTCCAGGTACTTCTTCGAGGCTTTGCCGTTGGTACTACGCTACGGCAGTTTTACACGAAGCATTGAAACCGGCTCGATGTCTTTCTGGTATTGTTTCTTGCCGGGACCAATTATCTACGGTGGTTCAGGTTATTGTTGTAGTCAGACCCACTGGGCGTACCAGACTATTCCATTCGCACCTAGGACTAAGAAAACAATAAGTCGAACAAAGGGATAGCTCCAGGATTATGGTCCTCGGGGTACTAGCCCTCAGTCATACGGATCTATCAGGATAGACAGTTTTTACGTAGGAAACTGTATCCAGTTCCCTGCAATACCGACGCAGCAAGTATGTCCCGGTACTAAGGAATTTCAATAAATTCCATCCTTCCTTTCGACAGACTCCATAGCGTCACGGGCCATTCGTTTTCCATCCCGTTGCCCCACGAGGAACATGGGGCCCCATGGGTGCCACGGTGCCAGAGTCTTAACGCCAGGCTCCTACCGGCAGAGGTGTGTCGGAGGATCTTGTTCTCCTTGAAAAGGGACTCCGTATAAAAGGAGATGATGAGGGAGAGATTCTATTCGGTTCATGGGGTCCAGTGAAGCAGTCGGTCAGCTGGCGCCAACACCCCTGCCATCCTCACTTCCCCTCCTTCCTACCGAACTGCATTTCGCCTCATTAATCTTGCTTTATGGTCGCCGCTACACCTAAATCCTTCACTCACTCAAACCAGAGACGCATGGTTCGACCTCATCCCCTGGGGAAGTCAAGAGCCGTGAAACAATGGACCACTCGTTGGATTTTCGATGGACCATGACGCACTCGAATATTCGGACAATTTAACGCACCCATCGGGGACGTCTTCTTCGACGTTCATGAACGACGCACGTACGTCGTCAATTACGACGCTTTGGATACATTTATCCAGAGCCTAAATAAAAAAAAATAGATTAGCCATAAGTAGGAAAATGGTAAGTTCAGATTTTATTAAATTTTACCTCAAGAGTAGTTTCGTCGAATTTCTGATTTTATAAAAATTCGTCCAACCTATACTCGTCTCACAATGGTTGTAAACGAAGACATCAGCTGCCTATTCATCGTCATACTCTTCTGTTTCAATTACGCACCCCTGACTTGCTTCAGCCATCTCCCCGTGACTTTAGAGGGCTGTTTCCACGTCGGGTCAATCTAGCAAACTGCGGGATACGCCGTTGCAAGGTCGGATTCATCAACTCTCCCAGTCGCATTGCTGCTGCTGTCGTCACTACCAGCAGAAACGTAACCACCCTTGCTCCCTATACTGTAAGGGCGCACGGTCTCATCCCACCATGGTTCTTCAGCTTTATATCTTTCTACCTCGACGAACTCCGAGTAAAAGAGCCAGTGACGCAGACACTTTTCACGCTCTGCTTGTCCATTCTACTGTGGCGACATTGTGCTCCCTTGCAATAAACGACGTCGCGTCTTTGACTAAAGAATAAATTCTCACGTCTGTACCGCCTTTATGGTGTCTCACGTGTATATCAATATACAGTGTAATAACGTCGCATCTACAACAGAAAAAAAGATTTTTATCAGATTCATACTTTGGATATTTTGAAAAAATCAGAACCGTCATTCGCAATAATCAGCTCAAAAAATTATTACGTTTAATCGATAATCATAAATATCATATAAGATATCATTAACGATTTTTTTTTAAAACTCCATTTTCACCAGCCGAGCTATGGATTTCGGAACACAGCCAGGAGTTACAAATAGAAGATAATGGACTCGATCCTTGAAAACGGCTCCTTATAAATAAGGGATGTGGAAAGTTATATAGGAGGAGAAGGTATAAAAAGGCTGTGTCAACTCTTGGATGACGTACCGCGAAGTAGCTACATATATATATGTATATAGATATATGGTATATAAACCTTTGGCGTGTTATCTTCACGCTTAGTGACCACCGTTTCACGATTCACCCTGTTACTTCCTATCGTTGGATAGTCAAGGGTTTTAAGGGTGGCTCGATTGCGTACGAGAGAAACTAAGAGAGTCTCTAGAGATAGGGTTGGTTAGAGATCGTCTAGCAGAGACCTGATGCGCCGTCTGCGAAATCTTATGGGGCGCCCTGTCTGTCTATAGAATGTTTTATGACTTGGAAAGGGCGAATGGGGATTAAGTGACTGAGCACATTCGTGATCAACCCCTCGTGGAGAAGCCACGTGGCAGACGGAAATGGCTGCAGCGCCCGGAACCGGATTTCGCGAGGGTCGAAGAATCGAGGGGTAGCGAAAGGGGACGTCTTTCGGATGTGACGTCACAGCGGGAAACTTAAGGGATGGTTGATTTCTGTATTTTTACATGTATTATGTATGTATATATCTATCTGTACGTCTATGGTTTACGGATATTTTGGTTTTAGCTCGAAAAATGTATTTAGAAATTTTTTTTTTTTCGTTATCAAGAAACAAACTTGTTATTACAAATTATTTGGAATTCATGGAAATATCAATGATCGAAGTTGTTTCTGAATGAAGCATAAGCGACGTGAACGCAGTGAATGAATGCTGGTCGTAAAACCGGCGGTGGGATAATGCGAGGTCGTTAAATTCGAATTACAGGTTTTCTCTAATTTGAACGGCGCTCGAGTTCCGTCGAAAATTCGTCATCGACCTTACGTCCGTGCCTTTTGGAAAATATTGCACGTGCGTAAGATCTTGGAATTAAATGATTTTCTTATGAAATTCTCCGTGCGAGAATGAGAAGTAAGGTTTTCTTGTCGGTTACTGAGAAACGAATTAGAAAAAATTTTTAATTATCGAAGATAAGATAACAAGCCTGTCCGTAGTAGGCTTAAGGATATTCAATCGAGGCTGTTTTTAGTATCGACTAAATGTATATGCAATTTATTGCTTCTTTCTGGTATCGATTATAAATAATGTCTAGGACGACGCCTTTTTTTTAATGGCATTCCTGCCATCGGCTACGCTACTACTTTTTTACATTTCCTATATACTCTCCTTCGCAAATGCTCTTTGATCCATCCGACAATAATTCAGAGGAAAACACTCGACTCGAATTAACCTTCGTGTACAGTCGGCAATCGAACAAACAGGACACTCGATTCACATTAATCCAATAGACGCGTCGTTGAGCCGTCGCCGTGATCGTAACTCCGGGTTAAATCGCAGTGGCAAAAGTTACAAGCTATGGCGATGACGTCAGTCTGATACGTAATCAAAGGTTTCTACGGGGCTGCAACGAATTTTCGAAATTTGATAATCACTCACCGATTGGTGAGTCATGAAAAATTTCGTTGGCTCAGAAAAATATGAAAGCTGAATTTTTTATTTCAGACTTCAATATGACTCGGCAAGCTAGATACACACAATTTCAAAAATGACGTTACCGTCAAGCGTTATCGTAATGAAAGAATTAAAAAGAAATAAAATCCCTATATAGTTACTTAGAAAATAAAATTATCATAAACGTACCATACCTTACTTCCCGGCAGAGATATTCCTGTAACCTCAAAATCGTAACTGCCGCTTCATCTACTTTACCACTATCTTTTTTTCTTTCTCTTTCTTTCGTCAATATCTCTGCTCTTGATTCATTTTGTTCGTAGCTGTTACGACTTTACGACCTCGCCCGAAGGAAGCTGAGACGATAGTTCCTCTTAATGAGGAGTTAAGCAAGGTATGTGTGTCAGAGTTGATGTCGTGGCTGATATACGTTATATACTTGACGTCACTGACATGAGGGTCCACCTTTGCGCCAGAGGTGTACACGTAACGAGACGAGTAGTTCCATTAAATTTGAATTCCCTTGGACGGTTGCGCTGAGTCAATTCGCACGAGGAAACTACGTATAAGGCGCGCACGTAATTCACGACGGAATTGAGCCTTTGAAAAATAAAGAAAGAAACACAAGAGAAACAGTCGCTGACTTGGAGACGGCCATCTTGGATATAATGATAATTAACGTGAAACAACGAGACGAATTCTCGATTAGGAGAAACTGACGGCTAGGGAAATTACTAGGGACTTTGGACGGTTATGTTATTCCTGTGGGTAATTTTTTCCCGTGCACTCTACGGAGCATTGACGGCGGCTGATGGTAAGTCAGAAAAGATAATGAGACGACTGGGTTACCTTATACCTACTTATCTTGACTCAAAGTGCATTTTAAGTCGTGTGCTTGACGCAGAACTTGCTCAGCTGTCCACCCTAAAGTCTTAAAGAGTCTGAAAAGCTTTCAGTATATTATTGCCATAGCATAAAGAGACGCCTGGACGCCGCTTAAGTGTCGTCGATAAAGAGAGATAGTTATGATACAGGTATAGGTTATGTTTTTGTCTATTTATGTACTGCATATTTACTTTTGATATTCACTTGGCTCGTGCCGACTATAAATTCGCAGACAAGACCACGATATCATTGCAATATTATTTGCATGATATATATTAATTTTTTTAACACGGTAATAATACATAGTGCACGAGTTAAATAGGAAAATAGTAAAGAATGATTTTCATCCGAAAAATATTAGTTTAGCGCAATGTTGTGAAATCGTTTCGAAGCCAATTGCTTCGATTTTATTCTTTCTTTTTCTTGTCACGCAGATTCTCGCGAATAAAAGAAACGAGGAAAAACGAGAAAGAGAAGAAACGACGTATCTATAAGAGGCGACACAAACCAGGTGTCGGTTTGGCACGACGACCACAATTCCAGTCAGGCTTCTCTCTCGCCAGTTATGGCTTTTTTGCCGGGCAGTAGAAGCCAATTATTATTCAAGGTATGTAACCGCCAAAAATTAAGTAATGCTTATAAAGGTACATGCACCTGCGTTTTAGCAGGTGCATATATACCTCTGGCCAAACCTTAGCTGGCGCAAGCCCACTTAAACTTAAGAGGCGTGTGCAAGTGATCTGCTTTGCGTGTCCCTTCGACGTAGGGCATAACGAGTATGCACACAGCACGAAACTCTTTTGGGACTTACAACGAGAACGGGAGGGCCCATGCTGCAGTTCAGAGTAATCAGGAAAAATTCTTCCTGGTTCCACCGAGTATATGCAAACAAATGAAAAGGTCCCAGTATCCGTTAACGGACGTCCATAAACATTTCACGTGTACCATCTGCAGTACTATTGAATATAATTTTTTCCCCAATTTTTAAAATAAAAATAAAGGACAGTGACGGATTTACAGGAAGTCGATGAAAATATGTATAGATGCAATTCCAACGCCAGTATACGGACACCTATGGAATATTCTGTAACTGTATATATATTTAAGTCCCAGCTTCCTATGCAGACCCGAGGAGCACGAAAAGCCGATACCGATCTCAGCCAAGTATAGCAGGGCCTTATCGAGCCTTTGATCAGGCCCCAATGCGTAGCCAGGACTATCGATCGTGGCGTCTTTCCCATCGTATCGACGCCGACGCCGTTGCTAAAGATGAAAAACCGTCTGGAAATTTGTCTTTGAATAAAAATAATGAAATAATTTAATAAAAGCGAAGACAACGTCCACCTGGTAACGTCCTGTGGACGTCTTCGGGAATTCAAGACATCGTCGCTTGGGTATATCGTGGCGACGGGTTGGTACAGCCCAGGCAGCGACCAGTGGCGCCGCCTACTTAATTAGCCCAGAAGCGCTTTTAAGCTCGCCCTGAGCGTCGTGTCGACTTTTAAAACGTGTGGGAGACCTCGTTCAGGGGTGCCACTGGCTAAGTGTTGGTAAACTGGCTTGGAAGAAACCGGTAGCCGAGGTACAGTAGCCCCAGGATACCTGGTGGACGATGCTTCTCTCGCGAGGTATGGTCGTCCTCTTTATACTAAAGGCTACGTGCCGACGTGCCTCGACGCCTTTTTTTCGTCGAGTCACCCAGCACACGACTGCCCGTAGCTACGATCACGTTAATCTGATAGGAATACGGCTTTTCGGTCTTGGGACGGTAGGTACCCTTAAACCTAACCTAAAATCTAAAACAGTTCGTAGGACGTTGGGAAAAAATATAACATACAAAATTCGTGTATTATTATTGATCAGATAAATTCATAAGGAAATTGTGGTTTATGAGAAATATGTTTTAATGAAAAATTATATATTACCTAATTATTTACATTTTCAACTGTAACTTCTGGATTTAATTGCACTTTTTTAATATACGTGTTACAGGGCTGGCTGGATATGGGAAAAATATGCAATTTTTACGTTTGATGACGTAAACTCATATATTGGGTCTTTTTCTATGTTCTAGGAATTTTGTGTATTCCTACAGTAAATATGGCCGATGATAATTTTCGGTTTCGTTACTTTGCTCGGTTAAGGTTTTGCCGCTGCAATATTTGCTCGCGCGCCGTTCCGTCTTATTTAAGGAATTTCACCAGGCCTCTCATTACGCGCGGTAATTGCAGTTTCACCGCGGCGATTATCGTCGAGCTTTGAATACTCGAACGTCGCGGGATTCGATCGGCACGCGGCTATACCGCGCATCTACGCGTCCCTGCGGGATTTGTATCGGTATAGGGTATTTTACGAGGGTGTTCAAATACCGATCCGATAATCGGCTTGGTCTCAGGACTACCGGTTTTTTCCATTGGGAATTCCTAAGACTACGGAGCCACAATTTTTTTTTCACTTTCAAAGATCGGTTACAAATGGATCGGTAACCGATCTCTGTTTTAATTCGGTTGACGATCCCTGGGAATTTTTTTAATAATGCCCTTACCGATCTTTCCACTACATTCGAACAATCTCCGAAGAGTGCCGATTTTTTAAGACGCATATATGACCGGTATGAGACAAATTTTATAAAGGGCCCCACGTGTTGTAACCTGTACGTCAGATGGCTGATTAATATCATTGATATTGGAATCATTTTATTACCATGATTTATGTGATGAAACCATGTTTGGCCTCTTTTGCCGATTTATCACGCCGAGGGAAAACTCCGGTTTCGATGCGTTAATAAAAAAAGAGACACTCCTATCTCGAAGACGATACTCGAGCAGGTGCAAATGCGGGTCCTTTTACGCTGACGCGGCATTCCATGGGCAGTGTGGAAAAACAAAATCCATAAGAGAGAACAAAAATACTAATGACCGGTAATTCTCATCTGGTTCAGAATTAATGAGCAATCTTAAGTAGTAAAATTGTATATAACACGATTTTCTTATTACTTGAACACATAATACAAATAACGTGCGAAATTGCATTTGGATGCATTTTATTTGTATACTACGATGCAACTAATTTTTTTTAATTAAAAAAATTATTATCAGTCACTATAAAATCTTGTACAAATAATACTCAGCGATATATTGACAGCTGTCAAATTTCGTGATTCCACGTTGGATAGCTCTGTATAAGTGCAGCACGCAGTCATGGTCGTCACGTTATCGGATGGTTTTTGTTTTCGACGTGAACGTCGGAAGCACGTCGTAGGTAGTTCGATTTTTAATTACACCCGATATAAATCAATCGGCGATCCGATCAGGCTGTCGCTGCCATATACCTTTAGGTATACTGTGTACGCGTTGGTACCACTGCCGCGGTCTGACTGGCGAAACCGCATAACGAGGATGCTGATGCTCGCGCAAAGCATGCATGCCGACATTACGAGCAAACGATAAATTCACCAGGAACGCTATTAATTGGGTCACGTTCGTCCACTTCATTATTATTCCCGGCGACGCGAACGACATTTGGCGGCGGAAGAGAGAGAAAGACGGAGAGAGAAAAAAAAAGGTGAAAAAAATCACTATACAAACGCTTCGGACACGAGTTGGACATTCTTACCGATCCTCGACACTCCTACACCGATTTCTGTGATACGAGCAACGGCGATTATGATTATTATGAATAAATTAATAATCCATAAAAAAAAGAGTGTACCAGAACGATCTTGTTGGATCGTATAAAAAAAAGAAGTGGTCTTCCGAAGAACAATGATTTTTAATCACGGTCCAGTTGGAGAGATCGTTACATCTCGTACTATACATTTAAGATCGGTATTACAAATGATCGTCAAAAGAAGCCGGCAATTTCGCATAGCTATGGGTTCCGCCTTGAGCAGAAGCCGACACCGTAGTTCTTAGCAATCACTCGGTATAATCGAAGAGGGAACAAATAAAAATCGGTAGATCGTTACAGCACGGTTTTTGTCTATACGGCACTGGCCGCTCTTAAAATCGGCCCGAGTTTCCGCGCTTACCGCCGGCAGTGCCATCTCCCTTTTCCTTCGTTCTACCTTTACCACCGAGTCTCCCCTCTTCCTTCGCCATAGTTTCTGTTTCTACGTCCGTCAACCCGGTCGGCATTTCGTTCCACCAGATTCCGATCTCTAGTCAAATCCTCGTTTGTAAACAAAATGCATTCGCCCCATTCGAGACGTGGCAAGTTTTTATCTTCACCAACAGAAGCGCGGCTCGCCCGGAGTCGCGTCGTACGTGTCTCGGATGTTTTGCCGTGGTCGATAGCCGCTCTCTGGAGCCGAGAACGGCGCCGGCAGCGTCTCGCCAGGACGCCCCGACGCGAGACCAGGAGGACGAGGTAGGGAGAGTCGACCAAGAGAAGCAGACATAGAACAAGATGGGGTAAGACGAGGGGTGGATAGAGTCTGCTGAAGAACGTGTACAGGAGTCTTGAGACCTGGACCAGGTCTGATCATCTTCATCCTGGAGACCGGGGACCGGTTGGTGAGATTTTCAAAGTTCTAAAGGAAAGAAAAAATTTTTTTATTCAGGTATATATACCACACAGTAATTAAGGGTGGGGGGTTTATCAATTTTGGCGTCGCGACGCCTGTCACAAATTTTGAAGACGCATTCAACACGTGGGTACGCCAGAAAATATTCAGTGTACATAGGCTGTTGACTTCGGTACTGCAGGTTTGATATCGATGCTGCGCCTTTGGTGTCTTGGTATGATCGGTTCAAAAGATGACGTTTTTTTTTCCAGGCCGTTCATCTCCTCGCGAAATTAGCGTTGTTAATTGGCTGGAGGGTCCGCGTACGAGGCTTGCCAATTCATCTGAAAATACGAGGTAGCCAGGCGAGAGAGTGCTGGGCAAAGAAAAGATCGAGGAATAACAAGAGGACGAATAAGAAGAAGAATGAGGATCAGAGGAGGAGGTGCAGGTGTTACCAACCGTAATACAACCCTCTATGCTCCATCGTACCATCTCACGCCCTTCTTTTTAAAAGTATCGTATATGCATCCGAACTCGCTGCATACTATTAAAATGCATGGCGAAGCGTTTCGCGGGGATTTTTAAACCGAGCGCGACAGTGCTGCCTCTGACGGCAGATGTCAGCTGTGGCGTCCCTGCGGTTTCTGACTGTTGAAATGCAGGTCTGTATCACGAATATACTTCCTATGGATGTTTCACGAAACTTGTTACGCGTGTGGTAATTATTTAACTCTCTTAATTGTAGGTTGCTGAATGCTTCTGCATATTCATTTGGAGGCTAGCTGCTTTACGGGTAATGGATTCACTGACGTTTTCAATCGCTGCGAATTACTACAGGAATTGGCGTGTACTGGCAGGTTGGTATCCGAAGCTATGAAAATATTGGCGAGAGCAATTATTCGACTCTGTCAGGGAATTCGCGATCATGCGTTCTGGCATTGTTATTCGGTAAGCATTGCTCCGGGTACCCTGACAAAAACTCGACCTGGCCTAAAGTCAGGGTGCGCTTACGTCAGGTGCTCACGGCGTAGTCAGTTTATTATCTCAAGGAGTATATAAGAAACGAACTGAGTGTGTGACGTGGCTGGAAATGGTATGAATTTCGAAATAAAATTGCTGGCCAATACGGTGGCGCTGCTGTCTGATCGAGGCGGTGAGATCTTGATAGTTTATTCTTTTTCTTAATACATTTTTTTTTTGGCAGGTTTACATCGTTTCGAATTATTCCACTGGAACGTCCGCTGGTATCATCCGTTTCGTGAGGTCGTGACGTCGTTCTTCGAAGACTGCAAAATGTTCCTGTTAAACGACGACGCCGAATCGCACGATGAGACGTCCAGACGAATTTGGCTGTTAGCACTCGTCCAAAATTACTACAGGGCAAATTACGCTCTAATCTCTACTGTCAGTAAATATAACGTTATTTGAGGAGCGAAAAATATCGCTGGCTGTCGGGTCTATGGGTGGACTCTCTGGCTAGTCAAATTTGATTAGACCGGGATTTAGATTAGGCTCTCGCGAAACGGCTGTGCTGGCAAACATTGCGAAACGGATCGATCCGATTGGCCTGTAGGACGCCTTGCAAATTTCTTCCGTCAATAAATAGACGTTGGACTTTGTTAATTCGAAAAGTCAGTAAATAGCGGAGATTCTCGAGAGCGGAAGTTGGATGTCTAAGTTAACTTCAACTGGATGGCGTATTGCAAAATTTTTGATAATTTTCAATAATTCACGTTACCGTGTCGCAAACTGTAAAGATGTACTACAGATATTTTGACATAAAAGTCATAGTTCATTTAAATAATATTTCAATCTTAAAGTTGAAAAACCTTCTTATAGATACAAATTTAATGCCAGTACTTAAAGGTCAAAAAATCATAGTGTCAGTCGAATGAAAAATTGTTCTTTTTATTTCTGCCTAGACTATAAATTATAAAATTTCATAAGTATACGATGCTCTATCAATTGCGCAAAGCAACAAAGTATATTAAGATTTCATTAAAGTTACATAAAATTTACATCTATTCGTCATGGTCATAAGAAGATACATGCCACTAGCACCTACCACTGCATCTGTGAATTCAAATAGAAAATTAAAAAAAAAAGAGAGAATTAAATCCAAAAGAACTATTTCCAAATTCCAAATATTTTACCTAAACAGATAAGTGACAAGACAAAAAACCCCATCAATTTGTCGAGATTAGTAATTCTTATCAAAAGATAACAAAGTACACTAGAAGAAAAAAAAATAGAAACATCAAATTTAACGATCTCACATAAATAAATTAAAAGACAGCGCCATCTGTTCCTCGGCTAGTATAATTTTATTTAAACCAAGAAGCACCGTTCGACTTTTCCAAACGTAGTACGCGCGCACGTTTCACGGCAATTAAAGGCTAACGAAGACCCGATAACTCTTATACACTTCTCAGCCAGGTAAGAGCAATTGGAGAGCGCTCATTAATATTTCTGAAAATGGTTAAGCGAGCGATTTAAGAGGCGGCTCATTAAGCGATGCTTCTCTTTCAGGTAGGTAGGTAGGTAGGTGCTCACATCTGATAAAAGTTAAGCATCGCCGGAAGGTGCTTACGTGGTGGACAGTCGGACAGTGAGTAGTTAGGGGACAAGCATGGAGAAAAGAGGCGTGGAAAAAATAGCAGAGCAAGAGAGAGAAGCGTATAGATAAATTCTAAAAAAAAAAGGTACAGTCTATTCAAAGGTACCTAGCCAATATTAAACGCAGTTGATTTTCGAATTTCTAAAATTCAAACGAATCTCCAAATTTTCTTATACTTCGTTTCTCTAACTCGAAAACCTCGATAGATCGAAACCACGATAACTCGAAATATATTTCCTCGAGATTCGAGTTATCAAAATTCCACTGTACGTATATAAAGTCAAACCAGTTGACAGTGCACACTGCTTACGCGTTTAAAAAGAAATGCCGTCCCCTTATCCTACATCTGCACGTTTGTCATCCTCTCGGTACATCTGTCTAATTGACGCATGCGTATAACCCACGAGTATCATCCGCATTGCATCGCGATCACGAGCGGAAGTCGCGCAATTGCGAACACACCAAGCAAGGGCAAGAGCAAGGGCAGATGTTCATTACCGGAGACTGGTTGTCTCGTTATTATTTGGACAGGCGCATCTTGTACGAAACTGTACCCGAATATATATATACAAGAAATGTGATAGAGTATAGCATTTGACTGGAGTAGTCCAAACATACATAGCATATAATACATCGTGTAAGGCACCGATCCACTAGAGACTCCATTGACTATAGTAAATTTCGATTAATATAGGTACAGTCGGTGTATCTCGTTTCTGACGTGGGTATCGAAATGGTGTAGCTGGTAGCTGGTTTTCGACGTCATTACCACCTGCCCGTATTGGTTCGTTTCGCTGAGGCGCGAGCGAGAGATTAAATAAAATGTTTATAAAGAACAAGAGAGAGAGAGAGAGAGAGAGAGTACAGCCGCATCGTTCCGTTACCCAGAGCCATTATTTTCTTAGGCAATTTATTTTTATGCTAAACAGCTGCTCGCGAACCGGAGCTTCGTCGTTTCAATATGGCTGCGTTAATCGATAGAAGCTCTTATCGTCCTACATAACCTCACATAATTTCATTCGTTCGGGCGCCCACTCGCGGATCTTGTAACATCGGGAGACATTGTTCTTTATGAAAATTGGGAACGTTTATGATCCGTGATGGAGGTTATGTGCACGTCTAGTGAATAATGCGGTTAATACTGTATTTGAAAAAGTCCCTAGGCCAGACAGTCGTCCCGCAGTAGGCCACTTGTTAAAATATTAATACGAAATGGACTCGTGGCTGTTTATCACATTGACTGGTGTAGTTTGTCGCACGTTAGTTACCCTCGTAAGACGAACGCGAAAATATGGAGCACTGATAACAAGGATATATATTTTATCTCGAGTGAATTTCGACCTAACCTAACGCGGAATTTTTCGATAATACATTTTTATCGGCATTTTATGACAGGTAGGTTATGTAATATTTTTAGTCGCTGGTACGTATATGTTATGGATATGTAAAATCACATATGGTCGATTCATACGAGGACACGTATGACTGACTGTTCGATCGAAATTTCGTAATATTTTTTTTTCACTTTTTTGGTACTGTAAAAATTTTTTTTTCTCAAAATATTTTACTCCGTGAATTTGGTAGTGAATTGAAAAAAAAAAAAAATGGCGGACGTTAGAGATCGTATATTGGGATTTACACGCGAGTAGACGTGCAATCGACTAGTACTGTTTTTGCAAATGACTTTTACAAATCTTTGCCGATCGCCATTCCGCTTAGCTCTGTGTAATCTGACAATTATCAGAATTAACGTCGGTTTCTATTAACGCGATACGAAACGTTAAATGCTTCTCTAACTGGATGGCATTATCCGAAAAATATTCACTGCTTATTAGCGGCTTCTTGGCAACCTGACATTTTTTTTAACCGATTGGTAGTACCGTGTGCACCGGTTCAATCTTTAGGTAAGTTGGTACACGTGAAATAAGATCTTTACAGTGAGAGATGAGAAATTGACATTAATAAGGTCATAGGTATCGATAATCAATCAATATAGTATAATACGAACGATGGATATCGATCGATGATATTTGAATTATAAAAATTATACTGTGTGTATATATGTATATATATTAGTACAGAATCATTGAGTGCTCAGTAATATCGAATATTCAATAAATACCATTCGCGCACGCGGTCATGTGAATCGTGGACGACTCGTTGCAGATTTTTATCAACAATATATGTATATAATCTATCAATGATATTTTTTAATGACTTAATCGATTAAGATTCAATTTTTTTTTCTGTCATGATCGATATCATACCGGCGATTCAATTCTGTTGACATATCTATATAAGTATCTTACACAAGACGATCTCGCGCTTAAATTATTCTTCCGAGCATTCACGTATCTTACAGTGCGCGGGAGTTACGAAGGAGTACTCGACCTGATAGATAAGACAGTTTGCGGAACGCTAGTTTCATCCAGTTTCGTCTTATTGTCGTCGGCGAGCCAGGCAATGCTAAATATTTAAACGCTCGACGTATTCGCGGCAATATCTTCAGCTCGCGTCCTTATACGATGTACCTATTAAACACAGTCATAGTCATGTGTGCATAAGCCATAGGCACAGTGTATAACGAAGTGGCGCAAAGCTTGGAAAACAGCTTCGATATCTCTAGATTACGCAGCAGCGTGAAGTTTGCTGCAATAAATTATATTGCAACGTGCAAAGATTCTTTTTTTAAATCATGGCAGTATTTGTGAACACTGAAAAAAAAAGCCGCGTCTGAAAATTATGGTTAAATCGGTTTTTCAAAAACTTCAAATTTTCTTCGCGCGCTACTTTGCCTCTGGTATGTATTAAAAAAATGTTACGGTATGCTCAGGCTGTTTATCGATAGGCATTTCGCACGTGTTTCTATGCTTTCGCGTATTTTCGTACCAGTCACGTGATCGAGGAAATACAACTGGAGTCCCGAGGTTTACCTGTTGCGCACAACGGTTCCATTGTGGGCCAATACCGGGTAATATAGATATACACTACATGTATTAAAGAAGCAGTGAAAAAACGAAAAAAAAAATATCGTGTAATAAAATTGAAAAATTAGAAAATATCCATTTTACCCTGTCGATTCGAAAATTATAAAAAATATGAACAAAAAAATTTAACAGCTAAACCTGAAATCCGTGATCGCTTTCACGAAAAATCATTTTCACGAATTTACTTAAGAAAAAAAAAAAAAAAAAAAAAAAAAACAGTGTAATATTCCTTTTCTCTTTGAATTTATCGATACATTTTATTCCCATGTATCTTCTTCGGTTATTTATCGACGCACCTGAATATATTTGCAACAATGTTAATACGTTGCTAATATCGTGTGCATACAGTATTTATATATATATACACGTGCTAATTTGTATACGTATGTATATGGCATATATGCCATATGGCATATATATATATATGCCACGTGTATCCCATATAAATGTTACATATATGGTATATTCTGCAATCAGCAAAATATATATATATATATATATATATATATATATATATATATTGCCAGAAGAATTCCTCGTCTACGCAATTCAGCCTCGTGCCCAACCGTCCGCAACGAAGACACCTGAGTAACTGATCTGCGAGGTCATCGCGCATGCGCACCGTGGAAATATCCGATAAGGTTGTCTCCCAGAAGGCACCGCGTTACGCAGTGCCTTCCACGTACCATAGCTACTCCAGCGTAACGAGACATCAATCGGTTATTCAGTCGTATCCAGTTGGTACACAGATGGTACCAGGTATACGAGACATCGCATCGGCATCCGCGTGCGAAAACATCTGTTGGACTTTTACGACCTAGTTTATCCAAGACCAAATAGTTTTTTTTTTTGAATCAAGAAAGACGATAAGGAATAGGGTGGGGGGGGGGTGGATAAGAATGAATGATATAGAAAAAATATATAAAACGAATAAATTACGGTGGCATCTATTTATTTTGAAGTTTCATTCAAATTTACGCGGCTTTTTTCCTCTTACGTTGTAAAAAGGTACATACAGGACGCGTGGCGGCGGGACGCCGTTCGCCGCCGCGACGGCGAATACATACGATATACATATCGTTGGTATATTAATATATATATATATATATATCTATGTCGTCGATAACCATTACGATTAATATACATATACAGAGTCGATAAAGGCTATTATGGCGATTTATTGGTATTTACAATATTTATAATAGGCGTTCAATGGTTTAATACATATGTATATGTATATATATATATATATCTCGCTAATATATACAGGCCTGTACACCGCATACATTTCCAATGCGGTCGCCATGAATTTTTTGTACTTGGCAATTCAGTCGTCGACTAACATTCGGAAGCACTTCGCTGCCGTCCCGCTCGCTGATTGGTCGAGATGCGATAATCGAACTCGCGATTAATCGCCCGGTGCCGACCAATCGCTGTGGGTTTTCCGATCGCCCTGCACGCTTATCAGTAATCGAATAACGCGCCCGGCACGTCTTTTAACTCCGCTCCCCACTTACGTGCTATCGGGACAGGGACGTTCGGTAGCAACAAGTGCGGGGGCTCTGAGAACTATGGGGGGTGTGGCGGGTGGGTGGACAAAGAGAGAGAAAAAATTACCTAGACTCCATTATTACTATTATTGTCAGAAACGCGCTTGCGATCGAGCGTCGGAATCATAACGAAATAATCGGGGGATTCCCCGACGGCGTGAACCGTGCAGGGGTGGCAACGAGAAGAAAAAAAAAGGTTACTAGACACCGCTGAAACGTCTAATCTATTACCAACTTACTTATAGTTACAACTGGTGGCGCTAGTGTCGGTTTCTACTAGATTACACTTATAACGGCGTATTGTCGTATGGCATTGAGACGTGTTTTTTTTTTTAAATTTTATGTATTTTTTCGATAAAGAATTTATAAGACTTACGAGCTAAGCAAGTTGGCGAGCACAGCGTTGAGCATCATTGAGTAGTTATCAGGTAATAATTCGAATGGGGTATATTTCCTTCTTCTGGGCATTATTATTGTTTTCGTTATTAATATTAATAATATATAGACTCATTCGTCCTTTTTCTTTCTTAATTTACCCTCGGTCTGTATCGTGCGCGACACCAGGTCAACGCATGCCCCGAGGGAGGTCCCGTTCGCGGACTCGCCCTCGGGCGTGTTGGCTATTTTGCTCAGGGTCATTATGTAACTACAGGCGATCCTGAGGACGGACAGCTTCGAGAGTTTTTGATTGTGCGAGTAGGCAGGTATCGCGCGTCTCAGGGTGTCGAAGGCCGCGCTTATCGTGTGGACTCTCGTTCTTTCGCGAGCGTTAGCCTCTATTCTGCGCTCGCGGGTCATGTTCTTGTAGTTTCTCTGCTGACCGCCAGCAGCCTGATGCCTGGGATGATCGTTGGGACTCTGACTGCGATGATGATGATGATGCTGGCCCTGTCCAAGGTTATGGGACATGACGTGGTCCAGGGGATAGCCAGCTCTGTCGAAGGTGCCGCTGACGCCAGGATGGGACGGGACCCTGGGATCCTCCCCGCGCAAGACCAGGGAGAGAGGTTCGTCCTGGAGCCTGGGATGAGGTAGAACGGGTGGGGGTGGTGGTTCAAAGTTTTGACCAGGTCTCTGGAGACAGGTCATCAGGGGTGACTCGGGTCGCTGATCATTGTCCTGCAGTCGTTGGCGAGCAGCTTCATCCTGTAGACGAGACTCGTGTCGCCTCTGATGATTGACCCGGTCCTGACTATCGGACTCGATGGACTTGGGGGCGACCGAAGTCTTGGTCTCGCTACTCTTGCTCGCGGACGTGCTCCATGGTCTGAAAGGACTCGGGGACGGAGACCCGGCGGGTCTGGACTCCTCGTCTATGCTCGTGGTCTCCTCCACCACCTCGAACCTCCTCTTCTTCAAAGGCGCCGTACTTGGCTCCTGTATCTTCCTGGGCTCGGCCAGCTTCCTCTTGTTCCTCAGTGATATCGGCGTGACCTGGACCTCGACGCTGTCCTCGGAGGCGCTCGGCGAGTGCAGACCGGACATGTCGTCCTCGTCGCCTCCGCTGCAGAACCCAGCGTCTCTCTCGGATCCCGCCATGACCCCGGCTGGAACAAAAAGTCAACAAGCACGTCAATCACAGTCGGATAATTGCGCCTTTGATACCTAACAGCGAGTTACATGGACGAGAGGGGACAGGTAGGAGAGCAGGAGCCGGTAAACCCTGTATACGTGTCCGTATGGCCGGGGCCTGCTTTTTGGTCGGGACGAAGAGAAGAGGCCGGACGGGAGTCCCGTGGATGTTAAGGAGCTACTGGTTTTTATCGCGTGAAACCTCCGAGGCCGAGCCCACCGAGGGTGCGCACGCTCGTGCTTTCATCCTGGCGTGCTGCGTGACCTCCACGACTGACTCCGTGAGCTTCATGGGGTCCCTATATATATACAAAGCACAAGGCCCATACACATCAGCGCTGAGGTCTCGGAGAGACGGGCATCTTCTACACAGGCCAATTATAACCAAGCACCATGGCGTGTACGTTATCGATACCCGTCATGGGGTTTTATTTTTATTTTTCCTTCTCTTTGCTCTTTTAAAGAGAACCGAAAAACCATACTGCCAATAGCGAGCTTAAAAACTGCCGTACAGGTCGATCGATCGGGATACGTCGCTGTCATGTAAATCGAGCTTGGTGTCTGATCCAAGACGTTCGTCCGATCCGGACCCCCATGGGATTTCTCCTTATAAGGCGTCAAACGCGACTTGACGTTTCGTTCTCTAACCTCTGCCATCTTGATTGTGCAATGTTTAATTGCAGGCGAATACAACGTGGACGCTTCGGGATTACTTGCGCAAGATAATTATCGCTTCCGTGCGGATGCCCCTAGAGAGAAATGGCAAACTGAATAGAATGGTGTATATATATGTCCATGTAACCTACCGAGCGTTATTAAATTTCCCTGATGAATTTACGCGAAGGAGCCATCGTAGCGAAGCATCAGGTGGGAATTGACGTTCAGCGATCGCCAGAGCGAGATAGAGCCACGGAAAGATAAGATAAATAAGATAATAACGTATACAGGATGGATTCGCATCGTGTCTCGTTCTCGCGGCGGTGTTAGACACGTGCATTCTAAGTTTAGTGTCTTGTGAGGCGCGCCGCGTCCTGGCGCCCCCTTCTGTGTTTTCACCGCGCGCCGTGGGCGGAATTATACTCACGACGGGATGCTTTCAGCGTCGCGAGTGCGTCATCCAGCTGCTACCATCTGGTGCGCAGCAGTACACTCCGATTATAATACGCCACTCGTCCGCCGGATTTACAAGCAGGGAAAAATCTGCTATTCCTGGTATTTACGAATATCCGTGTACGAGTCGACCAACTGGCAAATGTCTGGCGTATGGAAGACTAAGAGTCCTTAGTCAAAAGTTAGTTATATACTGTAGCTATTCCATACGAGTGATTGTTGTGCCGGAGGGACGCTTCAAATGTCGGGATATCACGCGTTCTTACGATTTGTGACAGACTGCATGGTTAGCAGATGGCGCCACTGTCGCGATCTGGAATATCAAGAAAAATCGTTCCGATACGAATTCCAGAGATCAGGTGAACGCGGAAAAATAACTGACGAAGCTAAGAGAGTCGCTGGAAGGATCGATCCAGTTGACAATAATAATTCATCCAACTGCCACTCCGTAGTACCTATATGGCGCTGTCGGAGGGCTTCAGGTTTCTCGATTACAGATTGGCGGCGCTGTCTACCCCCTGGTTCCCGCAAGAGAGTCCCCATATACGTATAGCGGCAACCTTCCGTACTTTGTTATCCGTGTATATACCTACATCATTCTCATTCTCTTTCTTGTGCCTCTCTCTCTCTCTCTCTCTCTCTCTCTCTCTCTGTCTCTTCTTCTTTGACTCTCCGAGCGAAGCAAAGCCAGTCAGCCTCACGGCCGCCACATGGCGCTGGCGCCAGCCTCGTCTCTCGCAGTTCCTTTTATTGCCTTTCCTGGAGTCGACGGCATGCGACTACACGGTTTCTCTTTCTCTTCGTCTCTTTCATTCTCTTCCTTTCGTACCTTCTCTGTTCTTTATGTATCCGTGTGTATATATATATTTGTGATCACGAGCTACGTTGACCCCACGAGCACGCGGGAACGCTCGGGACATCTGCGATCGTTCCGGAGCGCATAAACCGGGGAATCCCATAAATGGGATAACGGGCGTTGATACGCGCAGTAGGAATATCGTGCCGTGCGAATTTGGTACGATTGCCTTTTGCGGCGATAACAGATAGAGAAATAAGGAAGGAAGAAGAGTATACCAAATAGGAAATCCTAAGGTCCACGGATATAACATACGAGCACGAGCGCTGATGTTTTTAATTTTTTCAACAAAATAACGACCGCAAAAATTGGCACACGTGGCAGCCCAAAGTTTGAGGGATCTGTCATCGATTAGCATACGTAGACTAATACGAATGATTCATTCAGTGCGAATGTCTGCTTTAAAAAAAAAATACAAATTTTCCGCGTATCTCTCTCCACTGTCACTCTTACGCGGGGCGGTAGAGTGCTCCTAGTTTTTGAAAATTTTTGCGTGCTTCCGAAATTTTTTTTTTGCAATTAAAAAAAAGAGTTTTTTTATTTACGAAATATACGCATTCACGGCTCGTCAACCACTCGTAAACTTTTCGGTCAAAAAATGGTCAATTATGCAGATTTAGGCAGTAAGTGAAAACAAAGACTGGAGGGGATAGTGTAAAAATTAAAAAAAAAAAGTATACGAAAAATGTTCTGCGAAATCTGTGAATTCCATCGGTGGGCGGTTTCACTTTGGTTACCAGGAACAGCGAGAACATGCTCCACCCCCGTGTGCCTCTTATCAAGCATCGACCGACTGAACGACGCCAGCGGTAACCGCGTCGAAAGCTCAAATGAGTCCGCACAATGCATCGTAACGCGCGTCTCTGTTGCGTCTGCATCAGCGTCAAAGGCGCCGTTCCCGTTACAAATACCATTAACAAGCGGGTTATCGCTCTATCGTTTATACGTGGGCAGTAACGCTTTAAGCGCCGCACAGCGGTGGTTGCAGTAACTTTCGGAGTTGAGAAAATTGAAATTTCTATGTACGAGGTGCGTGTGGAAATCGAGATAAATTGGACACGGGTACCAAGAACACGGGTACAGTAGGAATATTACAGTCTCGTGAGTCACCTACGGCTAAAGAGAAATACATTTACCGATAAGAATTCAGCGGGACACCTGGCCAACGATGACGAGCATTACTCGTTATCGTAATGATAACAAACAGCAGGAACATCTTCGTACGACCATCTGTTCCTCGTGGCAATAATCGGCGTGACACGTGGGACCTCTCTGCCCTGTTTATATTATTGACTTTGTTAGGAAACGACGATTAGAATATATTAATATATTTAAAAAGGAAATTCCCGACTTACGTTAACCGCGGATCGTGCAATTCTCTGCCGTATAATAGATAAGGCTATCGGGCAACCATAACAGCGTAGGAGCTCGCGTTAGCCGCGTGGTGGCTTCCTCGGGGTCTTTGAGGTCATCTGTAGGCGCCACCGAGAAGACACTCCGCTCGATCACTGTATTCGTAATAATCAGTTCTGGTCACGAAAGAATAGCGACGCCCGTCCGTTCCCAGATCATAATTAACGTATCGCGTATTCACGAGATTCAGGGAATGCATTGGAAAAATAGCGAATCGAAGTATCGACCAAAGACGCACTACGTGAAGGTACTGCGAGATAGCGCCAGGATTGTCCAAGTCAAAGTTTCTAAGTCCTCGGTCGGCAACAGACAGTTGTACAAGCATCCGCTTTGTTTTGATCGAGAAATAGCCTCGGGGCATCTGTGCAAACTTTTCAGGTACAACGAGACTACGGAGACAGTAGATAAAACCCGAACAAAGCGTAACGTCGACAGAACAAACAAACAGCACGTAAACGTTGTAAAAAGTTATTCTTCCGACGAGTATAAATAACCGTCAAGAAATTCACATCCCCCGACGCGCGAACTTACGAGTCAGCCCAAGGATAACGTTCCTAGTCCGTCCGAGGTACGCGGCAGCGCCCAGAGATGGCGCTGACGCTAGTGAGTTTCCAACGAACTCGATCGTTCGAACGGCTCACGAAATTTATCTTCGCGTCGTCCGTTCAATGGCGTCGACGTTCACGTCAACGCGTTACACTCGGTCGGACATGATGGACGTGCGCCGCGTCCCTCTCGTAACAAACGACAAGACAATTAACGGACAACTAATGGACCTGATAACGCGAAGCGCCAAGTGATCTACGGTCTTGAAGCCGAGCTGTGCTTATGCGTACGTATACACAAATATTAGAGCGCAAGACGCTAACGTATCTTAAACGGTCCGATAAGAGGGACCGAAAGCAGACCTACCTTACATGACAGCGGTCGTCTGCACTTGATAAATCACATCCCATTCATTTCTCGACTTCTCGCCACTGGCGAACTAACGTGTACGTCACTTCGTTCTGGCTCTGTCGGTTGAGCCTCTGACTTATTAAACCGACCGTTACGCCAGGCACGTGCTGACTCTCGTCCTTTTACGAGAATACGAAAAACCCCCTTAAAAAATTGTGCGCTCCTCGTTCACGTGCAATTTTTATAATTGTTCAAGCTCGAAATACCGATCGGCGTAATTTACGTGTCTGTCCCATCGGACTGTTGCGCTATGACGTCACGAGGTAGTCTCCCGTAGAAATCGTATAACGCGACAGAAAATTGAATCATTGCCAGTACGTACATCGTGGTTTACTACGGATATGACCTTGACGGACGGTCACGCCTATTAAATCCTGTAATATTAGGTTACTGGCAAAAATGCACATCGCGATTGCCGTAATGACTGACAATTTAGTGTCTTTTTTTTACAGTCATTTAACGCCCGTCCATAGGTATACGCGACATGGCTGGATTACGTAGAGACGCCACGCGTTAGTTCGCGTCATCGACGTAGAGCGTGACCTACGCGATCCCTATTTCGAATTCTTTGAAAAAGTGCTGAAATAAACAAATAGGAAATAAGGTGGCAGTCGATCGTTCTCCTTTTCTAGTGCTCCTATCGACTAAGCTTTCCATAGGTACTCTCGCACTACGACTGTTGATTAGAAAGAGACAAGGGCTGGCCGCCACCGGTCGCTGTCTTTTCCTTTCAGTCAACCATCTTTCCCCTGTCTATGCCCAGCCCATACTACAGGTCGACGGTTCGCGCAGTCTGAATTCGTCCGATAAAAAACCAGACAAAGGACAACATACCAGACCTGTGATATCGCGAGAATCCGAAATAAAAAGAATTTGACGAAAACGTTAAATTTAGATCCCCGAGAAATACACAGACTCCCTTTACGAACCCATAACAAAACCTAACCAACAATACACGTGGGTCGCAATCCTCGCGATAAAGTCTCGTTCACATCTGAACCAACTCCACTGACATTCACGTACACGGCATACCTTTGATACACGTCAACTGTGCCCACGTACGGTATCACAAGTCGCTTAAAAATAACTCGGAACCAAGATAGTCAAGGCAATCGATGACGTGTCGAGAAAAAAAATTTTCAAAAAAAATATTTTTTCAAAACTTCAAATTCGTCCAATTTCCCAATCACGACCATCCGACCCCCCCAAGTTGCAGGTACGGACAAGTGTCTACCCTGCTGATCTGTCTACGAACAATGACCATTATCCTTCGTAAGATTGAGAATCACTGCGCGTGCGAGAGAAATAATGGTATCTTGTTGGTGGCTGTGCGCGGGGGGGGCAGGAGGGGGTTTCAGCCTGACGGCTGGTGGTCGGGGGCGGAAGGGGGGGCAGGGCGACGGATGGCGCTAGCCAGATGGTCGAGTCAGCCAGAGTTGAGTCGAGTCGACTCGAGTCGCGGGTTTATACAGATCCCGTCGTTGACGGTGTGAGTGATAGTACATGAGTTTATATATATATATATATATATATATATTACATGGAGACTGTACTACTATCGTCGACGAAGTGGGCGAAAGAGGCGACGGTCACCAGCTGTGCCAGCACGATTCGACGTCGCCGCGCTGGCGCGACTCTTGCCGCACAGCATATATATATATATACATATATATGCGTATGATTTGTGGCAGCGGTAGAAAACAATGAGAACCGGAGAAAGGATAAGGAGCCTTTAGACGCGAAACCCTAAAGCCCCCTTTCGCATTTCTTTCAAGTCACGGATTCATATACGTAATAAGCTCGAGGGCTTGCATGGGCACTCGTGTGTACTGGGCTTTATCGTAGCTTTCATTGAAGCGAGTACCGTCGCTACGTGGGATACCCACAACGTTACTACTGGCTTCAATGTTTCGTATGAGTTATGGGCAAAGCTTAATGTCTATTTTCTGTGTTGATTGTAATTGGATGCCCTGTGAACTGGCCTTAAGGTATCGGAGAGGCGGGCACGAAGGTACCCCGGTCGTTAAACGTCATTACCGTGTAATCCAAATGGTCACTTCGTCACGTGCTAAGTTCAAAAGACGTTTTTAGGTTAGAATAAAAATTTTTTTTTAATTAACTATATATGTGAAAAATAAAAATGGCGGACGCTACTAAAGCCTGTACGATGATCAGCCGATGGATAATCGATTGTTAATTCGAGTTTGCCGGAATTTAATATTGACTGCGTATTCTCCGTTTATTGCGCGTATGACCGAGAGTATTGCGTGAGAGTAGAAAAGAATTAGAGCGTCGAGGAGGCGCCTTATCAGTTATCTAGCCTCGGAAGATGTCGAACGTCTGCTGCGCAAAACTGACCGCGTTCACGCGTAAGACGTGGGAATAGTTATTATCGCTACGAGGAATGTTAATGTGAAACAAAGTAGCGATAGGAGAGGATTAATTTTTTTTTTTTTTCAAAATTCGCCAGGACATGGCCTGCAAGGGGGTGGGAGGTAATAATTAAAAAAAAAAGTCAAATTTTCCGCGTACGATTATTTCGCATTTTATCACGCGATAAGACAGTTTTTTGAGTCGATAGATTTTTTGATAAAAAAAAAATTAATAAATAAGACGTCCCTCCAATTAAGTAATCAGCGAGCGTTTCGGTGCGCGCGAACCCAATTTCTTATCAGTCAGCCTCTAATCAGTGCTTCGCCAAAGCGCGCACAAAGAGCAAGATCATCGCCAGGCCCAAACCTCCTGCTGGTCGTGATTTCTTCGTGGGAGCAGATCACGCGCCAAGACGTGTCCTCGGTTGCCCGGATTACTTCCATTGGCATAATCGAAGCGTGAGGCACGATAAACGGCGGCAATAAAAATTTCGCGAGGACATCCCCGATAACGCGATCGACGAGTTATCGCGGGGTCTTCGGATCGTTTGAGCCGTCACTGATAAAAATCGTATCAGGACACCCTGGGAGATCTGCATATCTAGCCTAACGTATCATACAGGGACAACGATAACGTAATGATCCCAAGTGACCGTAGAATTCCGAGCGATACCGATAAACGCCAAAAAATTGCGATAACAGATAAAATATCAAAGAACACAAAAAAAGGTAACAAAATTTTGAAAATTATTTTATAAAATTTTTTTCTCACCGAATCAAAAAAAAACCGGGCGCTCGTTCCCATAGATAATCGCCTGGTGTAAGCCCCGTATACCAGGATCGCGATAACTATGTAAAACCTAGGGCCCGTGGGCATCGGGAAACTTACGGATAACGTGTATATATATATATAGCTAACGTCAACCGACTATAGGCGCTGTTTAGTATCGCTTATGCCGATCGTGAAATTATCATGAAATTCCGTTGGTGCCCCAGCGGAAGGAAGCGAAACCGTGACGGCGATTTACACGGGCAATGAGGAAACCCGGTTAACCATTACGTTGCACAGGTGCGCTTCTTATCTGCGCAGTGCATAAGAGGGAGACAGGCTACGGTGCTAATTCCAATAACGTACGCGCACATGACTGCCTCTCCCGTGTCGAGCTGGGAGGCATTTGTAATGTCGTAATGCCCGCGTAATTAATGCAGATATGCATAAGCGATAGGAGGGACGATCCGGAAGCGGGGTGCGTAATAAAAGTCATCGGGTGCAGTTGGGTCGAGCAGCGTTTGTCAGACCCCTTCGCCCCGTTGAATTAATAAGTAGGTGTACCGAAGCAGGGCTGTACGTTTAGGGAGGCGAGTATTGGCAACTTGAAAAAAAAAAAAAAAATTGGGACTGGGACTCTTGTACCCCTGTTGCCAGGGGTTGAGTCTAGGGGGGTGTGAAACTAAAAGTGTAAACAGGTATAGGGGTTGAAGAGGGAACAGGTTGCTGTTGAAAAGAACCCTTATATTAGATTTTCCCGTGAGTTCAGGGCGAGTGATATATATACATAAGGGTAGAAAAAAGGAAATAAAAGAAATTGGGATGATCCCACAGGTAGCAGGTGCGAGGGTCTGTCTGGCACCTCAGGTGGGTGTAAAAGTATATATATGGGATATACCATGTAGCTCGTAATAGCCGGTAGAAAATTCACAAGGGATTCGAGACTATCGATTTGTTATCGATCAGGTCGGAAAATTACGTTGCAACCTTTAATATACCGGGTTTCACTTTTATAGGTTAAAATTTCTTACGTCACGACCTTGCTCCAATTAATTCCTCGATGACGGCGCATACCTCTTACCATAATCGTTTGGGGTTGATAACTATATTTAGGTCGTAATAGGTGGCACCGGTATGCCATACGTCACGAGCCCCATAGTAAATACAGGGTAATAAGGATGGGTGATAAAAATTTTTGAAATTTATTTTTACATATTAATCGATCCCAGAAATAATTTCAAAGTGTTAAAAAACTGTAATTGATTGCACGGTTAATTAAGATCGAGTAAAATTAATACTCGGGCTCTATGACGTCTTACTGGCTTAAGATTCAATTTGGCAAAACAACATTTAACACGTGTCCGCTACGAGTCAGCTGAGCAAATATGTATATATATACTACTTCAGGCTGTATTAGTATTTAAAAAAAGTACTTGACAGATGCTGTACCTTGGAAAAAGTACGTATCGATCGATTCATCAGTGTATTAGCTTATCATTGATAAAGTACCAGACGTGTCTTGCGTCTACGATACTAATAGATCCGAGCGACTATCTAATAGTGCGATCCCACCCGGCCTGTTATCGTGCTGTCAAATTTTCGCTATCGGTGTGTAAATTTGACGTTGACCGTTACCCGAACAATGGATTACGTCAGAGTGGGTCAGTTGTTTGTTTATTCGGCGTTAGCGTGTACTTTTGATAATCTTACGTAACACTTGTTACTCGGAACAAGTGCCTGGTGTCAATCGTACCGAAGTGACGTATCGGTTGGACTTCTCGGAAAGTCTGACTCCGGCAGGTAAAACCATGAGGAAAAATGGCACAGGTAATATATGCGTGTATGAGAAATCTGGTAAAACCATCGAACACGTGGCTCATAAGATGCTATATATATATTTAAAAAAAAAGTCAAAAATCGGAAGTGACAAATTCGAAAAAAAAAATTTCAGAATTAAAAAAAAATTTTTCACTGGTATCAGTCATAGGTAAATACAGAGCGACAGGAGAAAGGCTTATCCCTGATCAGCTGAAAAAAATTATGGGAGAATTATGAGTGGAAAAAAAAAATTTTCGAAAAATCTGATCGGTCCGAAGTGAAAAATCGATAAGGGGCTGCCGAACGATCGGAAGAGATTAAAGCGCGGTCAAGAGGTGACGTCTCGCTGGTGGGTAAGGGAGCGAGTGCGCTTGGTAAGCGTTCCCGAGGCGTCTGTGCCGCCGGGACGACCCACGCTGGCGCCGCCGCCGCCGCGCCCTTTGCGTCTCCCTCGTGCTCCTCCTGCTAGTCGATCGGTCCTCTCCGTCGCACCAGTGCGTCTATCGGAAACCGCAACTGTTATTGTCTCTACCGTTCTTTCGTATTGCCCTCTTGTTTTCTCTCTCACTCGCGATCACTCTCTCTCGTCCCGCTGGCGCCTCTCATAACAATAATTATCATGGCCCGACTCTCCCACAACTATCAATCGCGGCTCTCGGACTCGGGCAGCCGTTAAACGCAATCGCGGCTTTTACTATATTAGCCCTGCAGTTAACTAGGCGCTTTACTACCGTGAGATTTAAGTGCTTATTATACGGGGTGTTCCTACGTTGCGCATACTTTATAGACCTATTAAGAGAGCGGGCTCGCGCCTCTTTGGGACTACTTGTCTTCTTGCTGCTATATGTAGATGTATATACGTATATATACGGTTGAATAGTACTGTAGGAGACAGGTAGGTAATCTATACCTAAATAGTTGGAGACTGATAAACTTGGATACCGAATGGTTTTCGCATAGGGATAGTTTGCTGCTGACTGTTATACCAGTGACTGTAAACGCTGTATATGCCACGCGAACTATGGGAAGACCTGTAGCTAGACGTAAATTAGTAGGCAGTAGGTTTCAGAGAAATGCTGACGTGGAATCGCCAACCCCTGTATATTCCTAGCCAGGGGGTAAATTGATACTACTGTTTGTGGGAATCTCTTGGAAGTTTGACGGATGTTTGTTTATTTTTCTTCGATACTTTTTCTTGATGCGGTTTCAAATTTTTTTGGGATTTTCGGTTATAGTGTTATTGGTTGGGTGGTTTGGCAATGGGAATGGAGATTAGTATTGTTGGTGAGGAGACTGATGGTATCGACTTGGAAGTGAAGAAGGTATTGAAGCAATGGGAATCTGATAGAAGTTTAAGCTAACCCCTTAAATATTGAACATTTTGAACTGGTTCGTTAGTATACAGATAGAAGTTGGATGTTTCAAAATTTGTATAAAATCGAGTTCCGCGGTGAGAAATCTTTTTTTTTTGTAGCAGGCTTGTGAATTTGGCGTGACAGTTTAATTATTTATGTAATATATATAAAACTTCAAATCACCTTTCATAAAAGCGGAGAACTCGCTAGTCGACTCCACCACGTGTGCGCTCATCCTCGCATCCGGTACCCACGCACAGAAATCACAATATCGAAGATCCGATGAGAAACTAATAGTTAAATAAAAGAAACACAGTTTCGTAGTTATCGGTGTGTACCACCGTCCTTAATTCCTCGTGAGCACCGAGGTACGAGTCACAACAATCCTTTTTATAATCCAAAGATCACAACGCGACCCGCAGCAGTCCAGGATCCAGTATCGTAAATCCAAAACAACACAGTTCCTTTCGAAAAGGTAAAAGAATCACAAAAACAAAGCTGCTCGGTTGGGTCCAGTCGTCAAAATAGTTCTCGAAGCACGTTCGTTCGATTGAAAATAAAAAAAACTTTGTTTCACGACCAAGGTATACACGTCGACGCTCGTAAAAATTAAAGGCAACGATTCAACGATAAACTTCGGAGCGCTCGAGTACGTCCGCACTCGGTCGTGTTCGGCAACAGACTGACTTGTCTGGTGCGGACGGGCGCCGCTTCATGCCCAACGTGACTGGAGCCTGACTGGCTGGTTTGTCTGTCTGCTTGTCTGCTTGCCTGCCTGCCTGCCTACTTGGATGCCTGAGTACTTTGCCGGCTGCCTGAATAGTCTGATGGTGCCAGTGCAATCCCACAATTCAAGCCTGTACGGTAGAGCAGCGACAGTCCTGTCCCGACTCGTCGGCGAGCGTGGTGGGGGTAAACCTTTTTCAAGTGTAGTAATGCGAAGTGCCGAGGAGTGGGGGAACGGGGGCGCTGCGTGCATTGTTGGCGCGGCTGCTCGAGGGAGGCGACAGAACGGCGCCAGCCGTCCAAGAGTTAGTTCGGCCTCTGTGCTACCACTTGGGTTGATACTTGCCCACCCACCTCTATACCTACTAGCGTTAAGGTTCCTTCCTTGAACTCAGATAGCGCACGTAGTGCAGCCATACTTTGACGATATACGCGTCTTTATTTCGTATGGACGGGAGAGTATCGCCGCTGAGTGGGATAATACCGTGAAAGCCATTGGATATAATATGAGATATGGCAACGGGAACGACGACGCCTATGCTCGAAGGGCCATTTACTATTATGCGACTAGGATATCTTATTGGGATGCTTTTTCACTTTTTTCTCGGGATTAATAGCGCTGAATATTACACTGGTTTATATTGTACAGGATTAATCGAACCTTACGTCGGAAACTTATGCGAACCTTACCTTATTTATTATGGTGATTCGCATCGAGACGGCGTCTCAGGAATTATGGGATACTCGAGATGACGATTAGCCTGGATATTCGATATACTCCGGTTCGCGGATGCTTGGATATATATACCCATTATTTTTTGTATTCTAACCTTGGATAAGATAGATTGTGCGAATTTTTTTTTAATTATACTTAACTATCAATGGGTGGATTTGAGATTTTTATATCGGGTGTACAATTATACAATTTTTTTTTTTAAATCCTTTGCTCTTGAATTTTATTTATATTCGCTCCGCTTCGTTCTCACGAGGAAGCTAGAGAGAAAAAATGTACAAGTTACCCTCGTACCTTTAAAGAGCGTCCTTCGGGCGTAATTACGCACGAGAGGAGTCCTTGCGAAAATAGCGAGAAGGACAGCTTCCCTCTGGGACACGTGTACTTTTACAAGTTTCGGACAAAAAATATATATATGTTCAGTGGACGAATGCTCACCGTATGCTTGCTGGACATTGTTCCTACTGTTGTAGCAAACGTGTCGAACATGTTGATATATTGTTTGTATTCCTGTACATATATACGCAGACCGTAATACGGTTCTGGGTATTTTGCGGTATGGCGGACATCTGCACTCAGGAAAATTTCCCAAACAGCACTTTCCACGGTACCAGCCCATACGAGATAGCTTAATCGTGTAATCCCTGGATACTACAGCTGCCAAGAATTTGTACATTGACAAAGAGTCGCTTGTACGTAGGGAGAGCCATTCGGACGAATTTACCCGAATACCGTTTTTGGGTAAGATCGTAAAACCGAAACCGTTAACGGGCATAAGATCGTAATGGAGTTCGTTTAAGGATTGAGTTATTGGATGGTAAGAAAAATGAAAATGGGATATTGAAATTTTTTCGAAAAATTTTTTTTTTTTTCAAAAAAAACGTAAAAATAATTTTTACCGGTAGAAACAGTGACGGGGGAAAAAAATGTTGAAAATAAAAAAAAATCGAATTTCCGTTGGAATCTTCCTGGACCTCGAGTTCAATGTAATGAGAAAAAGAGGCTGTGTCGTGGCTTTGTTATCTTTCTTGCTTTTCTTCTGTTATCTTTTTTTTGCCTTGTACGTCGAACGAGGAACAAACAGGTGAAATCGGCCGGTTTTCTAGAAGCATGGCTAATTGAAACCCGATTGACAATAGGAATCGTAGATTGATTCCAAGGAACGAAGGTGCCTTGTAATACCCACGTGCGTTCGCAGGACCTTAGCTACAGGTCTTTTCAAAATATGTATGTACGACCTATGAAAAATTTATTTAAAAAAATTTTTTTTTTCAAACAGAAAAACACGATAAAAAATTTTCAGACAAAATTACTAATACAAATTATATCTAGAAAATATTGTCATATCTATATAGTCCCCGTGTTGTTCTGGTATCGAACAGGTCCCGGATCGGTCTCATCAGAAAGGAACCAGGCTGTGTTTGTACGAGGGCTGGAATATTCCCCGGAGGCCAGAGACTGTTTATCGTCGGCTCTTCCTGCGAAAGAAGAAGAGTAAGAAGACGAGAGAAAAGAAAAAAAAAAAGAAACCAGAGTCCCGAGTCGAACCGACATCTTGTCAGCATGCAGTGTGTCGTATAAGGAAGGAATGCGCGACACCTGCGCCCTCAAAATTTAAGGCACGTCCATATTACTTATCTCTCTTGAACTAACTAATCCGAAGTACCAACAAATAAGTGAACCCATGGTTCACCATATGAAAATTCAAGATAACCAAAAATTATGTACCCAAATTTATCGCATTTCAAAAACTTTTTGGCATTAAAATCCAAAAATACATTTCCCAGGAATATACTCTGATCAGAAAAATTTAATAAAATTTTCAAAAAAAAAAAAAATTTCACCAACCCCAAAGATACACCCATTTAATTTTTCTATGTATTATATATCTATATGGTTATCTTGATTAAAAGAAAAAAAGAAAAGACCCAACGAGATTAACGTAATCGAGAGATGAAGATAAAGCTCTATGGTTCGTTAAGGGATAAGTTACGTATACACGGCGAACCAAGCACAACTCCTCTCTTGGATATCTTGGCCGGTATCATTATGCTACTTTATCTTTAAAGCACAAGGATGAATGTTAGAGAACGAGGGAGACGTGAATGCGTGCATAAGCAAGTACACTATCTTGGAAAAGTATGTACGAGTCTGTATACCGAGTGAGTCAGGTAGATATAGGTATAGTATGATACATTTTGGTATAGTATAATACAACGTATATACGTATATATAACACAGTGACCTTACTTTAAATATAGAAGCCAAATGCCCATCCGCCATGAGCCCTATACATTTTGCCCTGAAGCTTCTGAATATTTAGTGGACCAATGTGAATCTTCATTCTGCGGCGGCGTACCTAGAGCTTGAGTTAGGTTAGGTTAGGTTAGGTTAGGTGCCCTACTGTCTCAAGTAATTTGACCCTTGGGAAAGTGGTTACTTAACCCTGTAAAGTAAAGGTGGGTACTTTTACTCGGAGAGAGAAAGAAAGTGTCTTGCTTTTTTTTTTTCTTTCTCTTGAACCTCTTGAACGAAATTCTGGAGATGCTTCAGTCATTTACTTGGCGACCGGACGGACCACCCTGAGCAACTTAGACCTCGCGCAGTCGTACGCTTCTTATAGTCTGCGATAATCTACCGTTTACTGCGGTCGGGATACTCGAGTAAAGACACACCCGGTATACTCAAGTTCTCGCTACGGGTTACAAATTGCCATAAGTGCATCGGTCTAGACGCTAGACGTTACCACGGGCGAAATTGGTATGGTTTGCCCGAAAATTTTGGAGCCAGTTTCAAGTGCGCTAATTTTTTTTTACTTTTTTTTTTCGGTCTAGTTTTTCATGGGAATAAGATAGGAAAACGAAATTTTGGGCAATGTGGGTCGGACGATAAGATTTTTTTTTTAAGTGCATACATTTTTCTTCACCTTCCACTTGTTGGGTACGTTATTTTTGGAATTTTGATTTTGGAATTTTTGGAAAATTTTATTTTTATCGTTCACTTTTTTTTTGGCATTTTCATGAAAATCGGGGGGAAAACTTCAAGTTGCGGTCGCGTGCTCACTGTTAACGTAAATCACGTGCTGCTGGCTAACTGGCTGTTCGTAACTTCAGAGTTTTGCCGCGGGAACCAGCTGTCAGCTGACTTCCGTTCCCGACTGTGAACTCGTAGTATTATTAGAAGGTTGGAGTATTTGTGTAAGAAGGGAAGCCAAAGGATTTATATATATTTGGGAAATTAAAAAAAAAATCAGCTGGTCGATGATTTTGAAAAATTTCGTTAGATCGTATCTTCCTGAAATTTTGATTCGATATTTCATTAAAATTAAGAAAAAATTCTAATCATGCTTATTAATCGCTATTGCAATATATTCGAATTACACTGGAAGGTTAAATTATACATAAAATTCTCACGGAGCTTTACGCCTCCTATTACGCACGCGGATTCCATATCGTTTCGTCGTGTCGCCAGTAATATTATTATTATACCAGGGAGAGACATCAAACAGTCATTACATTGCGAACACGCCATTAATGATTATTATTCCGCACGGCGTCTGGATGGCTGGACAACCTGCATGCATACATTGGATATATGGCTGACTGCCTGTCGATTTGTATTGGACTTTTCAGCCTAACCAATTCAAATCACGTTACAAAGTTACAAACTGAAATAAAGTATAATTCGATTTGGAATAAATTAAAAAAAATCTATATGGTGACTTATGATTTTATTTTAATTAAAATAATTAATTAAATTGACGATAGATTTTTTAGAAAAATTTTAAAAAATCGCATTACTTTTATCAACCCTAATCAATCTGTGATATATATCATAACCAAAATTAAAAAAAAAAAATTAATTTCACCACGATTCTGTAAAAAAATTTTTTTACAGTATTAGCACCCAGTGGGGCATCTAAATTCCTAGGGACTTTTTTTTTCTCGTATATCAATAAGAAAGATCGAACTTTACCAAGAAACAAAAAAAATTGGTAGTCAAGATCATACCCCACAAGAGGTTCACCATGCCAAAGACCCATATCCAATCCCCACGTTAAATCCCCGAAGAGGAGACCGAGAGATTCCTCTCGAAGCAGCTGAAACAATACAGGCAGCCCGAAGATTTCTCTGGAGTTGGTGGTAGGACGGTGAGACTCGTGGAAGCAGCCTGTCACGGGGCATCATGGGGTCGTCAGTCGTTTCTTCTTTTTCCCCTATTTTTTTCTCCGTCCCACCCCAGCTCTCCACTCCACAAAGTAGAAACCCCACGAGATGAAAGGAATCCCTGTTACCGAACAGAGCCAGTTGGCTTGGCTGCATTCCACGTGTTTTTTGACTAGCGTTCACTTCGCTCCTCTGTGTTCACGATACGAGAGATAGGCAACCCCCTCGGTAGGTAAAAAAAAATTGAGGTTAAAAATAAATAAATAAATTATATAAGCAGATTTCCACGTTACCGACACGAGCCCTACCTACCCTAGGGAATTTTATACCCATTTAAAAGCACCCTAGTGATTTCCAAACGAAGTCACCAGGTTTTCATAACCTTTAAGGTTAAAGCGCATCGTCCGTCGGGAGTGGCTAAAGGCTTACCCTTATGATCGTTAATGTTCCTTCATCCTAGCTCTTCTCGTCGTCGTCGTTAGCGAACTCAGCCTATTGTCCTCATTAGCATTCCGTCACGATCCAGCAACATACCTAGAGGACTCTCGGCACTGGGAAGGTCAGTCCATAATAACGAAGTACAATACTGTCGATTTGCGTTTAGACGATATGGAAGCCAGTTTCACCTGGCGGCCGCCAGATCGCGCGCGCGGCGAGTAACAAAAGTGGCGCGCATTACAAATAAGCAATTAACCTTATGAATTCGTGATACGTTTTATGGGCTCTACGATCCACCAGATAATTAACTGCTGAGCCGACTTGAAGCACGTGTACATATATTTACGTGCGTATGTGGATAATGTGTGTATATATATATGTATACTCACGGCTGGCTAACTTTTATGGTCTCTCATTACGTTTAAGCGTTTTACTACATATGTGCACAGGTTATAGGGATTTTTTTGCAACTGGCAAAAATCTGATTTTAATCGTATATAAATATTTTTTTTTTCACCTGTAATTTATTAACGTCGTTTATTCGCGGTTTCGTTGATAACGATTTATCTGGTCTTATAGATCTCTGTAGAATTTTTGAAAATCTATTTGATATGTATACATCTCTGAGAGAGATCACGCGAAATTCATCTCATCGCTAAATTCGCGTCTTATAATATACGGGGATATGACTTCGGATTTTTGAACCCTGCAGAGCATATGGCGTTAATGAATCGACGAAGCGGAAAACTACGGTCAATATTTGACACGTGTCAAAGAGAGAGTGAGAGAGAGAGAGAGAGAGAAAGAGTTAAGAAAAGAGATAAGACGAGGTCATGAGATGTTGGCAAACAACGAGCATCTAATTACTCACGAGTTAGGATCAACGAGAAATGAAAATTTGATTAACGTGAATTAGATTTACAAATATTGTCATATATATATACATATATAAACTTGTCGATCGTATAGTTTGAGGTCTGGCATTGAAAAGATTTAAAAAAATTTGCTATGAATTTTATATTTTGCTTTGTGTCTCAAAACAGCCGTCGCGCTGAAAATTCTTTGAGGACAGACCTCAAAACAGCCACGGTTCCTCAAAATAGCCAATACGTTAATGAAATCGTCTCCAAAACAGCCCAACGACAAATTTGTATCTACAGTGTTATATAATTACAATACCCGTATGAGAATTCGAGTATTAACACTCGCCTGCTAACAGTTGTTTACCGGAAAGGGCAAAATCTTCCATAATGGAAATAAGCCGCGGGGTATATGACGTGTTCGGGACTGTTTGCTCGTCTTCTACGTTTCCTCTGTCCGTCACGAAGGAACGCGACCAAGGTGGGCATAGCTGTCTCGGATGGTTTATGTATACGCTGGACGCTAATATTTGACGTGAAAACAAAGGCAAACGGATAGTCATCGAAAATGGTGAATCCGACTGTATTCAACTATCTACGGGATAACAAGTATAATTCCGACATAAAAAAAAAATTCGAAAAAAACGGAATTCTAGGAATTTCAATGAAATTTCGAAATACTTTGAAACTTCTATATCCAAAAATAAACAAAAAATCATTTATTCAAGGCCGTATTACGCAGTTTCAATTTTCAAATATTTCCAACCGGAAATCCGAATTTTTGGTTTTTACTTTATTTTGGTTCTCGTTAACGATGATATGATCGTCCCGAGATAGTAACAACTAATTAGCTAGCAACTAGTAATTTATTTTTCGTTCTTACATACAGCATACTTGTCAACCTGATAATACATTGTTCGAGATAACCTAAAAATGTCCCTAGAACCAACAGTATAATTAGCTCTGTTCAAAATTTAAAAAAATAAACCTGTAACCAAAATTTCTCTATGAAATAACAACAAAATGCGTGAAAAAAAGTGAAAATACACAGCGTACATTTTATTACTGAAAAAAATTACTCACCAGTCATATATTGTCTTTATGTCATTTCAGGACAGTATACCAACGCGAAGAAACGAAATTCTACACAGGCAATGTTGACAATGAGAATTCACGTGGACAGTGACCCAAGCCTGACACTTCTGTCGACCATCTGGAACAAACCAAGTGGCCGTATTTGGTTTCTGGTTAATTGGAAAGTTTTTCCCAGCCGATAACGTGGCAGTAGGGAAAAATGATAATGCACAGTACAAACAATGAACTGCCTGGGTCGCGCATATAGATACAGTCGAAGATTATCGACGGAGCAATATTTACGCGCGGAAAATGACACGTCGTGCCTGCCTTTTGAAAAGTTCCATTCTTACCACGAAGATAAGGCTCCGTTCACAAGAAAATATCAGATACAAATTCTATCGCCTTACGCGCCATACGCTTTCCGATGATACTAAGCATACGTCATATTCCTTCCAGGTTCTCAATTTCAGTATCAGCTGTTCTACGTATACGGTGGTACTTTCGTACGTAACGTTAAACACGTGTTTTGGTACAGGAACGATTTGGTAACAAAAAATCATCGGGTCATATGCACTGGCCTTATGCAAGGGCGAGGGTGCATCACGTGTATAGTCCCATCTCTCTTTAACTCCATCAAATTTTTTTTTTTTTTTTTTTTTTTTCGAACCTACGTCAACCAATCTTGAGCGAAGACAAGTGGAGCTTTAACCTCGAGACAGTTGTTCGCGTCAGACAGCGTGAGGCAGTATCAGCGATTCACTTAGGGATGTACGTTGAGTCACCCTGCATTCGCTGGGCTATACGTCATATGCAGGTACCGTGTACGTATGTATATGGGGATATCGAAAAATTTTTTTAATTTTGTAATAATTTAAATAATTTTTTTTTATAAGAGCCACGGTATAGATTCTTGTTCCCAGACGTTTTGGAGCCTTCCCATCTTTTTATGTGTCTAATTAAAGAGATATCTCTGACTGATCGAGCAGTCGTCAAGGTGATAATAAAAAAGCAGAACAGACCTTAGTCAGGCTTGTTCCGTCTTATAGTAAAACCCGTATAGCGTCACCTTATGGTCGAAGCCCGTAGCAGGGTGGCGTTCTATATTTACGGTGGTATAATATAACGGGGCGTACATTCACCCCGGGTTATTCTATTGGGACACGTGGTGCACCCTCCCTTCTGTACTGCCAGGTCATGTCACTTTTGGGACTGACTGTGACACGTGCTTTTACATTAGAAAGGCGTTTAAGGACTCTTATGCGCGTAAAAGTTATGGGGGCGTTCAGTAAGCGTCGGGGGAAGGGGGGTCAGGTTAAATTAGTATAATGAAAAATGCAATTACGTATATAAAAAAAAAATTTTGTTACTGACGATAAAATTTTCTTATTTTCAAAAAAAATTGTTGAGGTTTAAAAAATTTTTCCATGTTTATTATTCACGGGCAACCGATTTTATTTTTCGGAAAAACTAGTGCGCAATGGGGTAAACATATTTTGATGGAGTCTATATATATACAAAATGCCATGTTATATGGATTTACGCAATGTCGCCTGCTTAGCACATGGAAAGAAGGCTGAATGTCAATACAGTGAAATAACGTTTGGTCGAAATAATATGGGGAAGCCCCCTTCTGTTCGGCCCCGGGGGTTCCCCGCACGTTCCAGCAGGACCCGCGCAACGTGGTATCTGGTAAACATATGCGGAGATAGGGGCGCGGTGATGGCTATTGGAACTACGAGGAAGCATCAGCGAATTTTCAGTGCGTGTCGGCCAGATGTCCTAAAGCCCAGCGAGGAAATTCCCAAAGGCACTGACTGTGCTCCTCCATCGGCCGTTCGCCGATGGATGGGTACTAAATCCAAAAGCCCGAAAATCCTCATTCAAGAATTAACCGTACCGACTAGTGGGTCACTGGTATTTCCCAAAAATCCCATATTTTCGCCACTCCTCACGAACCCATTGAAATATCCCTTAGTCGAAGAAACGAACAGTCATTGCATCGTGAAAGAATTATCAGGCGTTTAACGTTTATAAACCCATATATATATGTATATATAAATGACCCATAAGGGACACGCTGATAATACAGGACGAAGGTTACTCGAGAGGTTTACGAAAACACAGATAACTTTATCCAAGGGCACTTTTCAAAGGTTCTATTTTCTTTCTACCTTTCAGCCGATCCCGAGGATACTGCGTACGCCGGGCAATTTAAAATTGTCCTCCAGGATCCCCGAAGGTCTCCGGATGGTATCGTCACAGGGTGAAAGGGTCCGCGACCAGTTCTTCCCCCCAGGGGAAAAGACGGTTCACGCCCTTTCCATGATTCTGCGGCTGGATGGGAAGGGAGGACTGGGGTATACTCCACCTTTTCCACCCGCACTCCCCAGGGAGTAATAAGTCTGATTGCGTCAGCTGTCTTCATCGTTCGAGTGCTTTCTCGTCCTGGCTACTGAATTTCCCGGTCTCCTCGTCCTACCATACTGTATTTTGTGTGTATATATGTGGATATATATATATATACGCCATCTCCTGGTTAGCTTCCAGGGAGCTGTCCGTGCGGATGGCATGTGAAAGATACGCTGTGGTCTAATCCGCGCCGGAGGGTCGAGGGTGCACAGCAGATGGCCTCGTCGACGCCAATCAGCTAATCCTCCTGCTCTCTGCGCTTGACATCGGCATTACTACCCGCCGCCATGTTGTTTCTGCTTTGGCTTCTAAAGTCCCATAAAGGCTAGGGTACAGCGGGTATAGCGGGATGCAAAATGAAATTCAGTCAAAATGGCAGAAGGGTGACTTTTGGTATCGAATAATAATAATAATAACGGCCTAATCGATTTAGTCTAGAACAATAGATTTTAGAATCACTGTGCGATCTGTTTGTCGATTTAAATTTTCCCGCCACTAATCGTCCACTGCCCATCGTGCCTTGCGATTTGTCAGCGAGCGCACCTGCCGGCGGCTGAATGCATTAATGCATTTCAATGGACGCACCAACTTATTTATTTGCCGATCCGATCGCCAGTCGTTACTCCGATGGGTGTCGGACGAAATTACACAGAAAGGGGTTGGAGCTTGATTTGTGGACCGATCGGCGTCTTTCTTTCAACCGATCGACGTGGCAAAACGGTTTCTAATATGAATTTTAGAGCTTCCGTATAATTTATGGTTATACTTCTTATCTGATCCTCGCGTTGGCCCCAGTAAGAAATTCAGTGAAGATCGATCTTGGGTTTATTTAACAAAACTTTTTTTTACTCCTTTCAACCCCTAACTCACTACTGGCGCTGAAAAGAGTTTCGTTACGGGTATCAACTGCGCTTGTAACACCTGGCTGGAATTTCTCGACCGATTTGATTAAGACGTATGGCATACCTTACGCCGTTCAAGACGGATGCCTTGGCTTTATTATTCTACAAGGGTAACTTATTCCTAGTCCCTTTTTACTACGTCCACTTCCTATACTCAGTCACATTCCCTCATTCACGGTCTCTAACAATCCGAGTGCCTATTTCCATCCACATACCTATTTCCGTATCCTTCCCGAAACCCTATGAAGTAATCACCCTTGGTCTAGGTATGTTTACTAAGGAAATATTCAAGTTTACCCTCGGGGGTAGCACGTGCCCACACACGTGAAACCGGATCAAAGTTTTGGTACTTTTTCAAAATTTTAAATTATTTTACAAAATTATTAATCAGTCATAATCTCTCGACTGGTACTCGATCTGGGATCGTGAAAAAAAATTTTTTTTACATAAAAATAAAAATTGCACAGAATTTGTATCTGAACAGATTTTTCAGGTGGACCGTTACATAACCTACAATATGCTGTATACGCTATAGTTTATAATCTCTAAATATTTGATAGCGGCACCGCACAACTAAGGCCACATCTGCGCCTGTGTCAGCTTCAATTATTAAAACGCCATATGCCTCCGGCTGCTGCTCTCTGAGTACTCGTATACGCACGTACGCATATGACCGTATAAGCTTACGTAACGTATACTATGGATACTGTGAATCTATATACGACACGGGTGGCGGAAGCAAGCCTGCCAAATGCCACTCTTCCTAAATACAAATCCCCCAATTCCACCTAACACGCGCAGCCTGTTACCTTTCGACATATTAAACGAGATTGCCTTTTGTAAAACAGTTGGCTATACGGATTCGGCTCCTGGTGAATGTGCCAGATGGGAATAATTGACTGGTTCGATTTTCATTACGAACAATGGTACGATCGAGCTGAAGAAAGAGGTCCGTGTGTAATATTTGAAAATTAAAAAAAAAAATTTTTAATTTTTTAAGTCCGTGAGAGTAAAATTTTTGGAATTTTGATTCGAGATTTTATATGGTTGAAAGTACACTTTTTTTTTTTAACGGACCAATATCGACTACCCGCACTATACGTTTCTCATGCTATAGGGAATTTTCCCTTTTCGTTTTCCTGATAGCCTCTGTGTCTGTATACCAGTACCCTCAGTACCCATGACGTGTCTGATAACGCAATGGTGCCATTAGTTCGCCCTCTGTGTCAGGAGACACGTGCTGTTTCAATTACGGTGCCATAAGGGTGAATGCAGAGTGAATCCCCCTTTTTTCACCCTCCCTCTGTCTCTCTCTCTCTCCCTAATTCTTTTCTCCTCGAAATAACGATATGCTATCTGCCTGAGAATTAAAGCCAGAGAACCAACCCGCTTTTTGTCAGTCGCGATAAACCCGGACCCGTGAAAGACACTCCAGAGGATTCCGCTTGTTTACCTCCATTCTATTTTTTTTTCCTTTTTACGGTTTAACAAGCTCGAGTTTTGGGAATCGTGCATGAATTTGGCAGGGATAACGTGATTTTGAGATTTAAAAAAGTAGGATTAAATTTAATTGTTTATACGAAACTAATGAAATTACATTTTTTTGGGGTTTATGGGTGTTTTTTGGAAATTAATATTTTGATCGATTTTTCTGCAATGGGTTATGTCCAATCCGACCACTGATAGCGTAATTTGTAATGGGTCTTTTTAGAGGTGGGAAGTAACCCATTGCCGGGAGCGTCTAATTAGATAAGGTAGAAAGTTGGGTTTTGATAACGATAGGGCTGGTTCCCAAGCAACGTGATACAGGGCGACGTGTCGCCGCTGTAAAAACCGCTATGTGTATTACGAGTAGAAGTAGGTTATACAAATTTTTTTAACAGGATATATCGAAAATATTTTTTTGATTTTTTAAATTTTTTGAAAAAAATCGACATATGTAAAATTGAAAATTTTGTTAAAAAATGATTTTGGTAAAAAATTTATGATTACCACCTTTGAATTGTGCTGGTTATGAATTTTTGCAAAAATTGCATTTCCATCGCAACCGCGTCGTTGACGTAACTGAAAATCGCGTCGATAGAAATACATCCCGAGCAGCGAATTGGCAAGTGGCCGCATTAATTCCGCAGTCGTTCGCTCGAAATTAAATCGTTTCGTCGGTTTCGTTCTGCGGCCAAGCCAAATAAAATATGGCCGGTTCGCGACGGGCCGCTCCCTTGAATATTAATCGCGAAGCGTGTCCCGAGGATTCCACGTGTTTTTAGTTCGAGTTGGTCTGCACCGCACAAGGACGACAGTGTTAAAGTGACCAACCTCCCAAAAATTCCGTAAGACTTATTCGACGGAGATTCAAGCGTTTGATTGGAATTCGGCGATAAAAACAATTGCATTTAAAATCAATTTTTTCCCCCGAAATTATTCCAAAAGTTTACATTATACCTTACAAGGTGTACGTAGGTAAACCGCATACCACAATTTAAAAAAAAATTATGTATTGATTTAAGGGATCAATTTTCTGATCATATTGATACGGTATTAAATTACAATATCAACACGTGCGATACTTATCGAACAGAGTGTACGACATTGATTGGCATCGATTAGGCTTCTTCCTGTCAGCGACAGATGACGATTTTAGGAATACATATTTTTCCAATTTCGAAACATATGGTTTTCAAAAAAAAAAATTTTTTTTACTCGTCACATCTCGTTCGCTCCCTATTGGTTTGGCAAATTTTTGGAAAAAAAAAACCCAAGGGACTTTTTAACACGTGCTTCGGAAACACATGGGTATTACTAGACTTAAGTAAGGTGCGGCCCATCCCAGTAGTTTAGCTCTGGCCCGATGCTCCGGACCCCATTCAGACTATTTGGGCCTCCTTTTAGTCGGCATTTCACTGCCGATTACCACGGACATGCTCGAGATCTTTCAGACGCTTCTCCCATTACTAGAATTCCCATTGCCATTGGTAGGTATTGCCGTTTCAGTTCCCGTAACGAAACCCCATAGCTTTCGGAAATCCATGGCAGGAAATTGGCCCAGCAATTAACTCGAAAGAGCCTCGCTATTCGAATATGCGTGTAACACACGTGAGCACGTACGAGCACACGTCGTGTAATTACTACGAGTAATTAGTACAGGCACAGACGATTTTATTAATTCCTAACCTAAAATTACATGCCGATCGAACATTCGATCGAACGTGACGTAACGAAATTTCAGACTGTCATTTTTGTCTTAAGACACAAATCTCTCGGTTGCAAAAGAGTCGGGTAATAATTCACTGTTAGCGGTGATAAAATTCAATGAGGAGAAAATACCTGTTTTCGTATTTTAGCGAAATATCTACCCGCGCATGCGCACAAGTCCGCAGCTGGTTTCGTTTTGAACGTGACGAAATATCGAGTGAAGAAGTCATTAAAATATTTTAGTGGATACTACCTGTCACTTTTACATTATTTTTATTTTTTGTCAGTAATCTTATCTAAGTGCAAAAAAATTTTTTTCAAAATTTTTAATATTTCATAAAATCTTTTTTTTCTATATTCAAGGTGGTCAAAGATTTATAAAGGAATTGAAAAGTAAATTCTTAACACGTATGCTATTTCCTTGTCTAATTAGCACTGTGGTGCGCGCGCAGGTGTTTCCTTCCTTGCTTCGTTCCCCTCACGTTTCCGTACACTAAGCCCAGCGAGCAAGGCAACAGCTGAAGAAGCCGAGGCGTCGTCTTTTGTGTTACTAATGCCTAATATAAATTCGAGATTTTGCCTTGAGATTATTTGAGAAAAGTCAGACATTGAAAGGTGCTTGGGAGTGAGTCTGAAAAGAGTTTTTCGAAATCGCCCACGCACCTGTGGGAGTCGCATATATACCGTAACGAGTAAACGAATGGTACGAATAAAAAGCGGGAAATTAGAATAAAAAAATTTTCAAATTTGCACCTAAATTTTTCAACGCCAAGCTCGTACCTTGCTATAAAAAAATTTTCGTAAGCTTGGTATAAAAAATTTTTTTGAGTACGTTGAAAGTACGAAAATGAAAATTATATATATATATATATAGGTCGAGGGAATCCGTGCTCCCGCATGGATCCATTATCACATAACTGCAAGCAGGCGTGGGAGCCGTGGCTTAGCCGGTTGCCTGGAGGGATACAAATTACTACTATAAACTTTTAATGTTAGGGCCTATACAGCGGCAACCGCACGCACGTGCGTTTCGAATTCCGAAGCAATCACAAATGCCGTTTCGGGGTAAAGGCGCTCTTGAAACCTGCCGCGAAATCGATCCTCTCTTCCGATTGGCGATTTTGCTCCACACGCAAAAAACTAGTCTAGGAGTGAATTTTGCCGAATTCTCTAGGTTCGCCAGTCACACGAAACTTATCCCAGCCCTTAAATATCGTCTGCACGTGTTCTAATTGGAATATTTTCAAAATAAAATTTTTCAAAATTATTCCCCAACAACAAAAACGCGTGCGTCACTGTCAAAAATCTACTTCCCGCTTCTTCGAGATTCTTCGATAAATTTTAATTTTTCGAAAATTCGAGATCGATCCTCTCTTCCGATTGGCGATTTTGCTCCACACGCAAAAAACTAGTCTAGGAGTGAATTTTGCCGAATTCTCTAGGTTCGCCAGTCACACGAAACTTATCCCAGCCCTTAAATATCGTCTGCACGTGTTCTAATTGGAATATTTTCAAAATAAAATTTTTCAAAATTATTCCCCAACAACAAAAACGCGTGCGTCACTGTCAAAAATCTACTTCCCGCTTCTTCGAGATTCTTCGATAAATTTTAATTTTTCGAAAATTCGAGATCGATCCTCTCTTCCGATTGGCGATTTTGTTCCACACGCAAAAAACTGGTCTAGGAGTGAATTTTGCCGAATTCTCTAGGTTCGCCAGTCACACGAAACTTATCCCAGCCCTTAAATATCGTCTGCACGTGTTCTAATTGGAATATTTTCAAAATAAAATTTTTCAAAATTATTCCCCAACAACAAAAACGCGTGCGTCACTGTCAAAAATCTACTTCCCGCTTCTTCGAGATTCTTCGATAAATTTTAATTTTTCGAAAATTCGAGATCGATCCTCTCTTCCGATTGGCGATTTTGTTCCACACGCAAAAAACTGGTCTAGGAGTGAATTTTGCCGAATTCTCTAGGTTCGCCAGTCACACGAAACTTATCCCAGCCCTTAAATATCGTCTGCACGTGTTCTAATTGGAATATTTTCAAAATAAAATTTTTCAAAATTATTCCCCAACAACAAAAACGCGTGCGTCACTGTCAAAAATCTACTTCCCGCTTCTTCGAGATTCTTCGATAAATTTTAATTTTTCGAAAATTCGAGATCGATCCTCTCTTCCGATTGGCGATTTTGCTCCACACGCAAAAAACTGGTCTAGGAGTGAATTTTGCCGAATTCTCTAGGTTCGCCAGTCACACGAAACTTATCCCAGCCCTTAAATATCGTCTGCACGTGTTCTAATTGGAATATTTTCAAAATAAAATTTTTCAAAATTATTCCCCAACAACAAAAACGCGTGCGTCACTGTCAAAAATCTACTTCCCGCTTCTTCGAGATTCTTCGATAAATTTTAATTTTTCGAAAATTCGAGATCGATCCTCTCTTCCGATTGGCGATTTTGTTCCACACGCAAAAAACTAGTCTAGGAGTGAATTTTGCCGAATTCTCTAGGTTCGCCAGTCACACGAAACTTATCCCAGCCCTTAAATATCGTCTGCACGTGTTCTAATTGGAATATTTTCAAAATAAAATTTTTCAAAATTATTCCCCAACAACAAAAACGCGTGCGTCACTGTCAAAAATCTACTTCCCGCTTCTTCGAGATTCTTCGATAAATTTTAATTTTTCGAAAATTCGAGATCGATCCTCTCTTCCGATTGGCGATTTTGCTCCACACGCAAAAAACTAGTCTAGGAGTGAATTTTGCCGAATTCTCTAGGTTCGCCAGTCACACGAAACTTATCCCAGCCCTTAAATATCGTCTGCACGTGTTCTAATTGGAATATTTTCAAAATAAAATTTTTCAAAATTATTCCCCAACAACAAAAACGCGTGCGTCACTGTCAAAAATCTACTTCCCGCTTCTTCGAGATTCTTCGATAAATTTTAATTTTTCGAAAATTCGAGATCGATCCTCTCTTCCGATTGGCGATTTTGTTCCACACGCAAAAAACTGGTCTAGGAGTGAATTTTGCCGAATTCTCTAGGTTCGCCAGTCACACGAAACTTATCCCAGCCCTTAAATATCGTCTGCACGTGTTCTAATTGGAATATTTTCAAAATAAAATTTTTCAAAATTATTCCCCAACAACAAAAACGCGTGCGTCACTGTCAAAAATCTACTTCCCGCTTCTTCGAGATTCTTCGATAAATTTTAATTTTTCGAAAATTCGAGATCGATCCTCTCTTCCGATTGGCGATTTTGTTCCACACGCAAAAAACTGGTCTAGGAGTGAATTTTGCCGAATTCTCTAGGTTCGCCAGTCACACGAAACTTATCCCAGCCCTTAAATATCGTCTGCACGTGTTCTAATTGGAATATTTTCAAAATAAAATTTTTCAAAATTATTCCCCAACAACAAAAACGCGTGCGTCACTGTCAAAAATCTACTTCCCGCTTCTTCGAGATTCTTCGATAAATTTTAATTTTTCGAAAATTCGAGATCGATCCTCTCTTCCGATTGGCGATTTTGCTCCACACGCAAAAAACTGGTCTAGGAGTGAATTTTGCCGAATTCTCTAGGTTCGCCAGTCACACGAAACTTATCCCAGCCCTTAAATATCGTCTGCACGTGTTCTAATTGGAATATTTTCAAAATAAAATTTTTCAAAATTATTCCCCAACAACAAAAACGCGTGCGTCACTGTCAAAAATCTACTTCCCGCTTCTTCGAGATTCTTCGATAAATTTTAATTTTTCGAAAATTCGAGATCGATCCTCTCTTCCGATTGGCGATTTTGTTCCACACGCAAAAAACTGGTCTAGGAGTGAATTTTGCCGAATTCTCTAGGTTCGCCAGTCACACGAAACTTATCCCAGCCCTTAAATATCGTCTGCACGTGTTCTAATTGGAATATTTTCAAAATAAAATTTTTCAAAATTATTCCCCAACAACAAAAACGCGTGCGTCACTGTCAAAAATCTACTTCCCGCTTCTTCGAGATTCTTCGATAAATTTTAATTTTTCGAAAATTCGAGATCGATCCTCTCTTCCGATTGGCGATTTTGTTCCACACGCAAAAAACTGGTCTAGGAGTGAATTTTGCCGAATTCTCTAGGTTCGCCAGTCACACGAAACTTATCCCAGCCCTTAAATATCGTCTGCACGTGTTCTAATTGGAATATTTTCAAAATAAAATTTTTCAAAATTATTCCCCAACAACAAAAACGCGTGCGTCACTGTCAAAAATCTACTTCCCGCTTCTTCGAGATTCTTCGATAAATTTTAATTTTTCGAAAATTCGAGATCGATCCTCTCTTCCGATTGGCGATTTTGCTCCACACGCAAAAAACTGGTCTAGGAGTGAATTTTGCCGAATTCTCTAGGTTCGCCAGTCACACGAAACTTATCCCAGCCCTTAAATATCGTCTGCACGTGTTCTAATTGGAATATTTTCAAAATAAAATTTTTCAAAATTATTCCCCAACAACAAAAACGCGTGCGTCACTGTCAAAAATCTACTTCCCGCTTCTTCGAGATTCTTCGATAAATTTTAATTTTTCGAAAATTCGAGATCGATCCTCTCTTCCGATTGGCGATTTTGTTCCACACGCAAAAAACTGGTCTAGGAGTGAATTTTGCCGAATTCTCTAGGTTCGCCAGTCACACGAAACTTATCCCAGCCCTTAAATATCGTCTGCACGTGTTCTAATTGGAATATTTTCAAAATAAAATTTTTCAAAATTATTCCCCAACAACAAAAACGCGTGCGTCACTGTCAAAAATCTACTTCCCGCTTCTTCGAGATTCTTCGATAAATTTTAATTTTTCGAAAATTCGAGATCGATCCTCTCTTCCGATTGGCGATTTTGCTCCACACGCAAAAAACTGGTCTAGGAGTGAATTTTGCCGAATTCTCTAGGTTCGCCAGTCACACGAAACTTATCCCAGCCCTTAAATATCGTCTGCACGTGTTCTAATTGGAATATTTTCAAAATAAAATTTTTCAAAATTATTCCCCAACAACAAAAACGCGTGCGTCACTGTCAAAAGTCTACTTACCGTTTCTTCGAGATTCTTCGACAAATCTGAATTTTTCCTATATTCATCCGATTTTTCAAAAAATCGTCTATTGTCACGTCGCGTGGGTGAGTCGTGGGAAAGACACACGTTTCTGGTCAGTCCGTCTTACGGGAGCCTGTTTGGCCTGTTTACCGACATACTCAGCAGTGAAGTACACAAGGCCCCGGCTTTTTGGGTCTTGTCTAACGAATAAGACGAGATCGTCCCTAGTGCTATGTGAACAGAACGGCAGCTTTATATGCTCGAGTGAGTCTGAGTGGTCCACTCGTAGTACCGCGATACCCACATATCGTGGGACATATCTAGGTGCTTCAGGTTCTCTCGACTTGGTAAATAATTTCGTAAATTTCTATACAACCACACGTCACCCCCCTCGGGCCCCCTATAGTCTCATCAAGAAAGTTTACACCCTTTGAAGAGACCCGGGTATACATATAACCATGCACGTCACGGGCCCAAAAATTTGGTGAAGGGGGAGGGGGGGGGGGGCCTGAGAAAATCCCGGTGAAATAAATGCTCGCTCGTTAACTGACTACCAAATTGATTTCGAGAACGAATCCGTTGAGATTCTCGAAAAGATTTTACCGGTTTTTGAGGTACCTACATACGTATATATATATATATAGAAAAGAGAGATAGAGAATAGGTATTATCGTGAGAAACAAGAGAATCTGAAGAAACAGAAATAATTGGCGAACCATAGGGATCCGGGAAAATTTTTTTTTGGGGTATATTATGAAATTTTCGAAATTTTTCTCAAAAAAAATTTTTTTTGTATGTACATATTTTTTTTTCGTTTCTGTTTGGTGAAAACCGGAATACCTGGTGACGGAGTCACCTTCAGGGCGTCGCGTTTAAAAAGAGTCTCACCTGCCACTTGGACTGGGTAACTTTGGGCCTTTCAGGTGCGTCGTAAAGGGCCCAAGTTGAACCTGTCACACGTATGAGGTGCAGCAGCCTTGCATATTCCTTGTACGAAATGGCACAGCGCGTGGCCGCATAATTTTGGGGAAATTATTCAGGGACAGGTTTCCGGCTCGCCGTTCCCAGACGATGTTCCCGGTGACTGACCATTCTCGTGGTCACGCGACTCTCCGTGCTGCATAATTACAGTCACGGGATTATCCGTGGAATTCGGAAGGAAATTTTGCCAAGTATCCAAAGCGTCCGGTACCTAGGACCAAGAGGGCATTAGGAACCGACCGTGGGAAATTAGGTAGAAAAGTGAAAATTTTATCAAAAAAAAAATCCATACAATTCCACCCCGTCAATCCGATAAAATAAAATTTCAAGTAAAATTCAGTGAAAAAAAATTCGTGCCGAATAAAAAAACCTAAAGGTGCCAGACCCGATTAATTTCTCGGGCGTTCTTTTAAAACGGTATTAAAAAAAAGAAGGGAAACCCAAAGCGTCAAAGCTAAGCCGTAAAGAAGCGTTTTGGGGGCACCTGGACCCCAGCCATTCCCCTTCTCTAGGAAATCTTCCCCAATAGTCTAGCCATCTGTATTCGGGATGAACCCTAGGATGGCGGCTCCATGGTGTCGTGTCGGCATTCACCTGATCCTCGAGGTTAAGGTCTTTCTCGGCTGGTAGATGCGTCGATCCTGGAGAACCAAAAGGCCAGAGGCTGCCCGCTGAGTCCTGGCGCCTATAGGTATCAGGATCGACACACCTGTGTCTGTCCCTTCGTACCATTCTATTACCAACCTAAAAACCATCCTATTTCCTACTATTCCCATACAACGTATTCTCCCTGGTCCTTATATACGTATAGATTGCGCAACCTGCCTCCTGTATACCTATATACGTATATACAAACGGCGTAAAAAAACGTCTGGCTCATCCAAACTTTACTGTCTTCTAAGCCAGATACTAATCAACGCGTTAGGTTACCTAACCTGATACCACAACAGGTCATCCTCCGTCCGAGACCAAACCGCAAAACTATGCAGCTGCAATGGGGGACTAATCAGACCTCAAATCACAGAAACAGGTTGCGTTTAGGATTTTACGAAAATCTAGAAAAAATGATTATTGGACCTTACGACGATTTTGAATTTTGGAAAAAAAAATTTTCCCACGGTTTTACTAGTTATATTTTTTTTTTGGAAAAATTACCTTTATTAATGTAGGAAATGGGATTTTTTTTCTCACTGTACAAAATTTTGGAAACGTGCTCTTGACTTTTCATGGCCGGTTAGGACCTTTGTGCATTTTTAGGTAGATGCGACGTGGAGGCTCCAGGCATGTTTCTGTAACGTTGAAAAGTACCAGAAGTGTATATAGGTATAGTGTGAATGTTATTACCAGGCTGTAGATTTTAATGGTGAATAAAAGGAAGGCAGAAAAATTTATTTCTGCAAGAACGTGGCTAAATCTCAATTTACGTTTCCATCGTGAGTCACGAAAAGGACACCTGGCACCTGGACGAAACCAGCGCCAATTTAACGCTACGTGACGAGGTCGCAATCCGTGAGCTTAGCGCATCTCCGTCAGGTGTTCCTAGGGGACTTAAATCGGCCCGAAGAAGGAGAGGAAGAAGAGGGATAAGAAAAAGGCAATTTAGACTGCGAGGCAAAAATTCCCTTTGGAATTTCCAGTAAAGTCACAAAAGACTGCCGACTGTTACCACGTAACTTCATATAATCCACAGTTCCCACAATACCCCAAAAAGTCATTATCACCGATCACTATACATCGATTGGTCCGCTTTCTCGAGTTATCGAGGTCGCAATTTATAACGTGAAAGTCAAGAAAGTCGTACGGTAATAAAAAAATAACCTAACGAAATTTTTCAAAAATTAAAAAAAAAAACTCGTCATCATCCCCCGAAATTTTGTCAATCTCGAATTTGAGTTCGTTAAATTTCTTAATTAAGCACTCGATCCTGATAAGGTCAAGGGTCATCCAATCAGTGACGTCACCATCCACAATCACTGCAACGTCTCCGTATAACACAGCGTCTGGACCCATATACGTGCATTGCTTAAGTACAGGTCAGTCCGCAGTAAATCAGTCAACGCATTGTCGTAATTTATGTAAAAGGGTGGCTTGGCATCCGAGAAAACGGGAATAACGAGGAGATGCGACGGGAAGCGAAAGTTAGGTGTACAACCTAACCTAACCTAACCTAACCTAACCTAACCTAACCAACCTAACCTATCCGTATCTATCTACCTGTAGACACACAGAGTCCAGGAGTTTGCCGTCCAAGTGTTACAGGGTTTACAGGTGCGTTCGACGGAGCCTGGGACCAGCATTGCTCATCCGCAGGCAGAGCACAAGCGGCGCACCTGCCGCTGCATCATTCATTGCCTTTATTTCTCGACTTGCATCGCCATCGGCAACCTGGACCAAACGTGCCATCATCTCCATCCCAGTCCTTCGCCCTCATTACCATACCTATCCCCATCCTCGACATCATCCATCTCATTGGACTCGTCCCACCTCATCTCCCTGTTTTTCCTTTTGTAGCATCTTTTTTTTTTCTTAATTCCTCCCAGCCTCCTCCTTGCACGGATCACCTTGTGGACCAAAACTGAGACACCCTATACAGGGTTCCTCTTACTTCAACTCCTATAAACATGACGAACCCTGCATCGTCGCCAACTTTGAAAAAAAAAATAATTTTTCCAAAAAATATTTCTTATCGTAAAATTTTGAGTTTATAACTTGACCGCTTATTTATGAAAATCTTCGCACTGGATATCTTGTCAAGTGTCTTGACTATGGTAATTTAATTTTTTGTGGGGCAATTTTGAAATTTTTTTTAGGTCAAAGGTCACTTTTATTTTATTTATATTTCTCTTTATCAGCATACTACGAGGTACTGATAAGTTGAAAATTTCAGTTTCTTCTTACTCCGCGCAACAGGTGTCCATCGCACTGTATAAAAGTTTTACAAGTCCTGGCTAACCTGGGTATCGATTTCAAAGCTTGGTACCGACCAGCCATCCACCCAGCAGGGTGCACCGGTATCATCTTGTCATGGTACTTTGTCCGTAAGGAAAATTTACGAATAGGAACAGGTTGCGAGCCCGTTTACAGGTACACAGAACGTTAAGAGCTGCTCCCATCCCTTTGCGAACTACAATGGCTTTCAGGTTCCTTAGGATTCCCGTTCTCCGGGTTCCGAACTGCAACCCCTTAATTGCAGATTCGAAAGGTGGCTGACGACTTGCCTAAGGAATTTATCGACCGTCCTGCTACGGCTGTTGGAACGTTCAGAAAATATTTTGAAAAAAAAAAATTTTTTTGCGATCCTCTATATCTGCTCAAAATAAATCTTACAACTGTACATGAATAATGGTATTTAAGCTCAAAAAATAAAAGAATAGTGACAGCTTCCGGTTTTCGTGTAGCCACATTAATTTTGGTTACGTCTCCGATTATTTTGGGAATTTAAAAGGTTATCTCGACTGTACCACGAAGATACAGTCCGATGTAAAATAAGTATCTCCTTGATGGAATAATGTCATTTACATTCGAATTTATTATCTATATCGTGTTACGGGTTGGTATATAGAATTTTTGTTATCAAACCAGATAACGTTGGAGCATAGGGGAAAAAAGTAGAACGCGAAGGAACTTATGTCATAATAAATTTCTATTAGGGTTTTTAATTATTTTTCAAACTCCGTACCAGCACGCTATCATTTTGTATTTTACAGTCTCCGATTATTACTCGAATATTATTTACCACGGTCGGTAACGTTGCAAAACGCCCAAGCGAAGTAACAGGAACAATTCTCTTTGGAGTCTCCCATTTAATTATGCGTAGCGAGTGCATTAATAGCAGAGACTGTCCTCGGGCAAAATTAAATAGGTACAGTCTCTTCGGAAATCACCGAGTAAAGCAATTCCACATAATATACAAAGGTAGAGAAAAATACTTCTAATTTTGCCGATATTGTCAAGTAGGTAAGAAATATTCAAAGGATTTTCCTCGAGAGACGAAATATCAGTGTCAAAGAAAGTCGGAAAGAAAGTAAAATTTTCTCTGACGTTTCCTCCAAGTTTTCTATCCCTGGACAACAGGTGCATTCAGCGTCCGGGTATCAGTTACAAAGCGGAGTATAGTCAGCTTAGAAATGACGGGTCGAGGATCTCATCGCATCAGGGCTTATTGTCCAGCGTGGAAAATTTACGAATGGGTGTCAGGGGGGAGTCTACGGTAAGACGGGCCCCGTTCCATTTTACCGGAGTCTGATTTATGCGAGGTGTAAGGACCTCACCTGCCTGAGTCCTTGGTCCTTCGACCTCCTCGGGCCCCCGGGCGTACCACGCGAAGAATCTTTCGTCCCGACATAGACAACGCGGCCGTTGAGGTTTAGAATGCAGGACCCTTGTCTCACCCTGGACACTTTTAACGTCTCTTTTCTCCTGGTCAGGCCCTTTTAGTAAATTTCCTTTTACACCGTTGTTTTCGTGTACCCCACAGAAATTGACACCCTGCGTCTCCAGGGTACGAGGATCCCTGGGCTACGAGTAGGTACCCTTGGATGATGGTGCAAGGAGGATGATGGCGACCCTGAGTAAATCCATAAGGAAATGGACCCTGTCCTTGTTTAAAACTTAATAAAAAAAAATTCACAAGCAAAGATTGCAATAATAAGAGCCAATGAGGAAGCAGTACCAAGGAACAAGGATATAACGCCCAAGGAGGTCCTGGAGGACATCCTTCAGCAGACCCCAGCATCTTCCCCACGTGGATGCCGACCAAAGGCCTCACCATTCCAATTGGCTCCAGCATCGTTAGGGTCTGCTGATAAATCACCAGAGACCCACCCGGTACTTCCATCCAAACCCAGGCGTGTAAAATTTCAAAAAAAAAAATTATTGATCATAGTCGCGTGTCCTCAAAATTCATATGAACTTTCTGATACGTGACCTTTTTTCTCCTTCAATCCAAAAATCGGCGTTATTACCCACCATCGACGCCCTCGAACCCCTCGAGGATGATAGAGGGTCTTCGACGTTCCCTACCATTAAGCACACCCCTCGTGGTACCTTTAAAGTGCGGTAAAAGGGCACAGGTGTTATGGTCCGAGGATAGGAATGGTCCCGAGGACCCATTGCAGTCTGATCCAGGTGGTGAAGCTATTGTACCCGGTGTCACCGATATCCTAAATACACCCTCGAGCCACTATTGTCCAAGGTAACCGATACTTCCCTCTTCCAGGAAGAGAGGGTCTACCTGACCCAGAGCCTAATTACCTGAGCCGGCGCAAGGACACGTCCCCGTCACAGTCATCTACCCAAAGGCCCTGAGGTTGCTCCTCACTGGGAACGAAATGGATATCAGGTACATAACCTCAAATATTCAATACCGATTCATCATTGGACCGGTTCGGTTCACGATGGTACAGTCTACGACCTCAGACGATACAATGATAACGTTTCTTCAGTGAACAAAAGATTATTAGGTCTACTCTGAACTTCCTCGTACGCCGATTGCCTTCTGGGTATCCATATAGCCCCCGTGCTTGCGCATCTGTATACAGTAATAGGCGAAACCAACGACGCCAACGGCAACCCGATATCCCTGAGCAGAAGAAACGACGCGGCTCGTTTCTCCTCTTGGAATAAAGTGACCTGGTTGCACCAGCTGGATCACTCTGCATACAAAGTGGGCCCCGTCTTGCAATCACAAATCATATGGCCGTCACGGGACGCATGTAGGAAAGACGCCCTGGCTCGCCCCATCAACGGACCCTGTAGGAGCATATATACTCGTATAACGTAAAACAAGCACTGTCCTTGTATAATACATAAAAGCACTGTACTAGTATAATATACACGAGCACTTCACTCGTATAGCACATACGAGCTATATAAAAAAAAGGCTACATGCCCGCGACTACACAACTTCAAAATTTCACCCAAGAGATGCAACTCGGTATAACGAGCAGGCATGCCAACCCAAGCGGGGGCCTTTCATGTCCCGCGTCGTTGCGCTTCGTCACCCTTGCGTTACGGTAGTTATCGCTGCTATCTATACCCGGAGAACGCTCTTATCTTTATGCACAATGCGCTTCGTGGGAAGTGACCGAATGCATTTTATTTTGCATAAATAAAATTTTTTTTTTATTTTTCACTTTTGTATAGACCATCTTCACTGAGTATTTTTTTTTTTTTTTAATTGGGACCCCTGCTTTTTTGCTCTACGGGGATACTGAAAAAATAAAATTACACGACAAGCGTCAATTTTTGTACAAACAGACGCAGTAAGAGTCTGTCTGGAGTCGCCAGGTGACTCATTCGCAGAACTCCGCGAAGTTCGCCACTGTGGAGACAAGGCGAACGGTAAGAACGCGAACGGGAACCCAGACGCGAATGCGAAAGCAAACTTGAATATAGCTACGAAAGTAAATGCAAATGTCGCAGGCGAACGTTTGCGGAGGCGTTTATTATCGCCTGGCTTCGGCCCATTGCCTATACGTACGTTCGCCGGCTGCCACTGTCATTCACGCCTTGTGTTTTTTGCCTTTCACTCGTTGCTCTCGGAAGCAAGAAAGAGGCAGGAGGAAAGAGAGAAAAAGAATAAGTGTCAAGGGTAATTTACACTGACGAGGATCGACGAGGATACGTTGAGGGTTAACATTTTTTTTCCGCAATTTTTTTTTTTTTTCAAAAATATACAACCTTGTCAATAATTATTATTATCATTTGCGAGCTTATCGGGACTCAAAGTCCGGGTGATATCTTGGCGGGAATTCGGTAGCGATTCAAACCGATCGTTTCTCAGAAAGGCTATCTCGTAAATGCTAATTTACGGAACAGTCCCGAGATACAAGACGAAGCTGCGGAGCGGGTCCGGGTAGTCTGTCAGTAAGTAGAGAGGCAAACATGATCTCAACGTGAAAGATCATCTTGTGCTTCGCGTCCTGTGGATGCGACTTAACCTTCAATTTGATTCACGCGCGACTGCGAACGATCCTCCGTGACGTTTATAGAAATCCTTATGGGTTTATTTGTCGAAAACGATCATAACAGTCTGCGGGAGACCAGGCCTGGGATTGGTCGTAAGACGAAGCTGTAAAAATACGTAAGGGGAGTCCCTGTGGATTGGGCCTTGTTAAACTGACACGGGATATTTGCCATTTTTGTTTTTGCAAATTTTCATATATTTAGATTGACGAGTCATATTGACCGATACGACGAGCTTAGGGGTGTATTAATTCTGCATAAGTAATATTTGCAGTAGAATATATATATATATACATATTGTGACGTCATTTTTCGATTCATGGTCACAAGGCGACTCCGGCTACCGATACAGATGACGTTTTCGATTTCTGGTTTTCTTCGGGAACCACGCTGCTCAGAAGCTGCGCTTTCGGGTTGATTCGTATAGTTATGCCAATGCTCTCGGAAGATTTCGTTATGGTTTAGTTGAGGTCGAGGTGCTCGAATCTGCCGCGGGGATTCGCTAAGGAACGCTCTCGATTTGGTTCAAAGGGACGAATCGAGGGAGATGGAAGAGTTATCGGCTATAAGGATCTCGACCAATCGGATGATCAGAATTATTAGTTATCGAATTTGGATATTTTGTCAAAGCAGTCTGTCTCGGGGCACCGACCGGGGTGTCACGAACTGGCTCGCGCTCCCGTGCTGTCTGTTTATAGTTTTTCTAGCCGTGTTTCGATACGGTATAGCAAGTTCTCGCTCGTGTAGTTCTCGCGTTGCTCTCGCGATATCCAGGAAATTCTGGGGATTTTCTGTGAATGTTCCGGAAGTGCAGTGCAGTGCCCACCCGAGTGTCTTCTGGATGCAGTTCTCGGCCTTCGGATCAGCTGAACCAGCTCCGATTCGTTCTGCTATGTTCTCGACCAGTTGCTCTCTGTATCTCGCACTATTTGCCTGACTCTTACTCCGACCCTCTCTAGCTCAATCCAGCAGCCTGAGCGGCCGTGCATTTCCGTAACCTTCCGCTCCCGTTTGAACATCCAATTGCGTTGCTGATTTTACGCGTCCCCAAAAATCTACAGGATCCGTTAAGTTGTCGTCTCCTCTCATAGGTTCCGTCAGAGCTCTCTTTTCGAGGTAGTTGGGCCTATTCCACCCCAACTCCCAGGTCATACCGGCTCGTCAGTTCCCTGTGAAAAAAGAATTGGCTGGCGCCGGCCTGGCTTACGGATGCCTGGGCAAAAGGTAGACAGCCGAAGGTAACGTAGGTTAGTTCTCAAAGATAGTTCTCCAACTTTTCGCTATCAATGTCGAGTTAAGAAAAATACGTAACAATATATACAAAACTTTTTTGCGGTCGCCAATATCCCATAGCACGAACATGCCTTAAGGCGGGTTTACAATACCAAATAAAAGTAGACATAATTTTCGTAATTAATATCCAAAAAAATTATTGTGCGTCAAACATAAATTGTATACAGTAAATTTTCAATGGCGTTTAATTACAGTCGACCTCGTTGGGGTACGCTGACTAAATGTGTCTGTCATTCTTGAAAATGACTGTACCGTACCGTTATATAAAGTTTCACCAAATTTCAAATTAATCACGTAAATTCTTTTACAAGGATTCAAAAATCCGTCATTAATCAATTTCGTCAATGACCCGAGTAGCAGCTCGATGACATCTGTTTTCACCAAGCATTTAAAGGGGGACGTCTAAAGACGGTATTTTGAAAAAAAAAATTTCATACGTATCCGGCAAACCGCAAAATCACGATCGGCCATTATTAAATCAAGTATGATTGACGGGGTCACGTGATACAATGTGATTCGAGGTTATACAGGGTGTCAAAGAAGTAGGCAATAAAGACCGCACGCGGTGGTCACAATATCTCGGTATACCACCGTCTTAATTTAATACGCCCATAAGTTTCCCATAGAAACGTGCCGGCCAGTGTCGCAGCCTGAGTATAAACCAGGCATTATCGTCGCCTTTCATGGAAACACGATAGCCCGTTCCAATGTCTTTAGGATTGTGAGAGTGAAAGATCGTGAGGCTGTGCGGCCAGTAGAAAGATTACGAGGCGCGACATCTGGCGCCAGACGCACATGCGTCTCTTGGTTGGTATACGTATACGGATATATATATATATATATATATACTGTAAAAGAGCGAGACGCATGGTGGGACTGGGCCTCAAGTCCCATGCTGGACGATTGGCAGGAGCGTGCACGCCTACACGCGCGTCGCGACGACCGAGTAGCGGTGCTCAATTTACTTTGGGTTGAAATTATTTATGGGTATACAATGACCTATGACCCTAATCCTCTTGACGCCGCGAGTCTTGAGAATTAATCTATTTCTATAGAAACTTAAACGGGGACCCCCATTACCACGTGACGATGGGACCTCGAGGACCCCCGTGAGCGACGCCAATCAACCTGACGAGATTAGGCAATTTGCATACTCTATTGGATTTTTGAAAAATTCATTAAACTTTACACGAGAAAATATTCAAATTCAATTATATACCATTTTAATTAATGTATATATATATGATTTATATGGATATCGGTTTAGGTCAATATGCGAAGAAGTCAATTTTTCGTCGTTTACAAAAACACAGTGCTCGAGCATTTCGACCTGGAGATAAAAATTTTTGGGATTATTATTATTATTTTTGATTCCTAACGACCTCGGTGGAGATATATATGTCTCTTGGGGTCTTGTCACGTCTTTTGGATGTTAACGTTAGTCGGTCCATCTGGATGCACGGAGATGGATACTCTGGTATAATTATGGGCGTCGCATATGGCAGACGTCCAAAATCAGGCGTCGTTGCGATTCCGCAGAGTCTCGGGTCTTCAAGGTAAAATCTTCGTGACTTCCGGTTTACTTTAATCACGAAATCCGGCATCGTTTTACATCTCCCACGTATATGGACTTGGTACGGGGATCGGCGGCAGCTGTTCTCCCGATGACGTCACCCGGGTAGAACGTTTCGAAAATTAAATAAATTCTAACGGATTATCTGACTTTCGATTGGTCTTGTACCGCGGTATGACTTTCACCTCCTATTTTGGATTTGAATTTTTTTTTTTTTAATATTTTCTATTCAATTCGTCATTCTTTGTTGTTATCAATTACGCGGTCATTTTTCATACCCAAGTCAGTCTTTAATGACTTTTGATGAATTTACTAATTCGCCACACGGTACGTGGTTCTGTTACGAGGCGGCCAATAAGACACGCGTGCTTAGTGTGTACGGTTCCGAAGCACAAGTCGTCATTGCTTATCCATGTAATTCGTAAAGGCGTATTCACAATGCGAATACCTTGGGTACGTAGCCGCCTAGGCAATTCCACGAGATTATATGCTGTACTGTATATAATGTATGTATATATATACGAATTTGAAACGGGGAAGCCATCTTGTCCTGCAAAGAATCAAATCGTGGACTCGATTCTATTTAAGTTTCGAGACGGATGAATTTTTGTGGAAGCCGGGCGTCGCGACGCCGTCGTATCGCAGGCTTAAACGTTCTTTCGCCTCGCTTGGCGACACAGCCAACTTGCCGAGTATAAGCTTGGCGTCGCGACGCTCGCGAGTGACTTGTAAAAAAAAAAATTTTGAATTTTTCTATAATAAAAAAAGTCAAAAAAAATTTTGAAACCGTATGCATAATCAAAATGACGTATCAAGAGTCATTCTGTACAGTGTAGTAGTAAAAAAAATTAAATAAGTATTTAGCATCTCGTTTGTTTAGTCTCGTCTGATACTCAAAGCCGTCGCGACGCCTCGCGCTACCTTCGTTCAGCTATATATAATGAAACTCGGTCCATTTCCATTCCACCCGCGGAACACCTGCACGTATTTGTCTGTGCAGGAGGTGCGGGGACGCTGGGTCTTAGGAACGTCGGGACGCCGACGTCCGTGGTGCGTCTCAACAAAACAAGGACGCATCGCACGACGCCGCGGCGCCGACGTCCAGCTGGCATCCCCGTCACCTCGAAACGGCCTCAGAGACAGGGGGGGGACTATTCCCTCTCACCCCCTGTATATATATACCGAAAATTCCACGGATTCCAATCTACTTTCTAATTAATCCCAATTTCCTATCACGCTACAATTCGTAATCACACTGTAATTTCGTATCTCGTAATACACGCATGCGTAAAAAAAATTGTAGGAAAAAAAAGGAAATTATTCCCACCGTGCACGTCAGGTCCTCTCGTTGCGACTTTCGTGCATCGTGCAACATACCGCTCGTGCCTGCAGCCTGTCTCAGCCCTGAGGCGCCTTAAATTAATGCGTTCGAAATAGCCGCGATTACTGAAATCCAAGTAGCCACTCTAATAGACTAACTAACCGCTACCGCGATACACTGAGGAATCATGTCGGTCAGCAGGACCCGACAGAAGATTGGAACTCGAAAAGTACCTACTTTGCAGTGAATGTGTAAAAAAAAAATTTAATTTTGAAAATTTCCTGAATTAACGTACCGGTATTAAAATCGATTTTTTTTCCTTTCACTAAATTTATATCCCTAGCCGGAACCAATTCCAGCATTGTCATTCGTACCTAGGAACATAACCTCTTACAGGAGTACCAACGGCATAATAACGAAGAACTAGGTAGATATGGGGTTTTTCATTTTATGAACTCCTCGTACATAACCTAGCCATTACCCAGTGTATCGTAAAGCAGTGCCGATTCTCGGATTCAAATTCTCTTTTTAAGTTCGAAATGCTTCGGTAACTGCGTACAGCTGGCTCCTCCGTAAGTCTTTTCATTGTCCGTTCGTCTGTTTATGATCTGTATACCCGGCGCTGGTTCATTGACGTGTTGGTCGTATAGGAAGATATCGGAGAATCCGGATATTTTCGTTGGGCGCTCATGTATTTTTGTGAAACGTTCTAATTCCGTAGACACGTGGCCGGGGAAACAGATGCGCTACCCGCTACGTATAAATATATCGTGACTACTCGTTAACTTCGTAACGGTCCCGTCTCGTTCGATGTGTTGCTTCTCGTTCTGCCTTGCGATGCCGCTTCTGCCTTGGCCCCGCGATATATAAAGTTACCAGCGTCGCGGCGCCTTGCTGCCCGGACATTCTAGCTATTTGGATCGTCATGCGAGCGTACACGTATTCTTGATCTCCAAGAATGCGAAGACACGTACGTGATATGTGGAAAGGTAATTAAATTTTTTTTTTAAATTCCAAAAAAAATATCTTACGTGAAATCATAATAGAAAGATCGATTAACTTATTGAGGTAATAATTTTTCAAAAAAACAATTTTTTTTTACTTTACAACTTTGCTATTGAGCAATGTGTAGACGTGGAGGATGTTTACTTGAGCTCAAAACTTCCTGATTAGTCATTCATTACGTCTGACTGCCTGCCTTTACTTCCGGTCGCGCCTGCCACGATATTAACATACGTTTCTATGCTCGATTTAGCGTCACGACTCTCGTACAGACTAGGCAGCATCTTTGTGTATTTTTTTTTTAAAGGTGGTACTTTATAGATTTTTTAAATCTAATCAGCTGCTGATGTCTGTTATTACTATTTATTTTTATTGATTTTTATAATCAGCTGTCAAATTGCGTTTACTGACTTTTGTTTTGCACTGGTTCACAAAAATTGGTCATATGCGGCAAATAAAAAATTGCCATAGAAAATTCTTAAAAAAGTCTGTAAAATCTGGAACAATACGAATGTATGCTAAGACGAATGGAACGGTAGGCCGGGATACGTTTCGGTGGGTGAGTCAGCTCGTTGAGATTTCATGCGTGCCATATGTAACGTGAGTCGTGACTTTATTCATGAACTGTAGCAACGCGTAAAACATGACGGCACGGGTACCAACATAAGCACTTAGTTGCTGGCGTGGTGCACTCGTGAGAAATTCAAATTCCTACGTGCATAACAGCGTGGAAATAGATTGCTTTATTAGTTTGATTTTTTTTTCAAATTCCATTTCGCCGTCCGACGTGATTTTAGGAATTTTTTCACTGCTTCAATTTTATACTTTATCATCCAATTGATAAGGGCCAAGGTCGATCATCATTTCAATATTTTATGCTGTTGATAAAAAATTTTTTATATTCACAAGGATGCTGTGTGGATATTGAAATTGTCCATGGGTTGCCATGGAAATGTGAACAAGGTGGTTATAGCGTATTGTATGTATAGGTAATGAGGGTGGTAAGGTCAAGGGTCAAGCTAAGACGTTGAACCCATGGAATATTTTCTGAATTAATCGAAGCGAATCGAACCACTGACAATCTTGCGTATGATAATACCTTTGGAGAATGGCAAGCGTGATACGTATTGCAATGTAATTCTTATGTGCAATTTATACTGGTATAGATATGTATATTTTGAAAATGGAATAAACATTTTTTTTATACTTTCAATATCAATGCTAAATCCAAATTCCATAAAGCACTGTCACTTTTTTTTACTAAAAATGAAATGTATCCCATCCAGGAATGTTAATGTACTCATAGCCAAGTGAAACGATCTGGTTACATTGCAATAAGATTTGTCCCGTCTCCATCTGCCTCCCGTACTATGCAATTCCTCCTGTGTGCAAGTGCAAACCACGTGACAGCAATGCACGTGGCGCCAGTGCAGTATACAAGTCGGCAGTACAATCCGGAATGCAGCGTTCAGCCAAAAACTGTCAAAATAAAAGAAGCTACAGTGCATCATAAATAAACCATAAAAAAAAAAACAGCGACAATAACTTCACATGCAACTCCATGAGAATTAAGATGAAGATCGTATCGACGATATGTCACAGATACTTTTATGCTCACTCTTAGGAATTCGACAAAAATCGGTAACAAGGTCAAGTTTAAAAAAAAAAGTTAAATTTGCGTTAAACGTGTCCTTTCTCATACGGACAGCACTGCAGAGCTATTGCGTACAAGGCTATCCACAAATATACTTGTCTACTAGTACAAGGGTAACACTTATTTCAGTATTGGTTATTTTTTAAGTGGAACAACACAAATTTTTACCTTCCTTAAAAAACTTTACCAGTTAACGATCATATAATTGTACATAGGAATATATACCTGGTATACGATCCAATCAGACATAAGTTTCTTCCAAGCAATATATATATATAGTATATGCAATCCGTCCACCACCTTCACCTGCAATGTATATTATTATATTTACATAAATTCCCATAATGCAACATAGCCATACAAGTCCTACTGTAATTTCTCTATACACATACCTATCCCACAATACAAGTCTCACAACGGTCTGACTTACTTGCTGGCCTCACTGCTTGCGCAGACCGAAAGCAGAGGCTGACCTCGCGCGAAGTCATCGAGGTCAACGCTCCGTGAAACAATTTATTTTGAGCATTTCCGTAAGTATTATTAGCAGTCGGTTAAATCGTCTGACAATACTTCACGAGGGTGGAGAAGTAGGAGGTCAGGCCTGGTACAGGAAGATCCATAGGTCTGCGCTAAAATCAGATCATCAAGTTAATAACTGTAACAGGTACTCGTATCATTGATAATCAGTAGGAATTTTTTTTTTTTAATTTCAATTACAAAATATATATAGTAAACAGGATTTGGATTATTGGACCACGCAAGAAATGATTGCCAAGAATTTTTTGTATACTTTAGATAACTTAGCATACGTTGATATGTTATATTGAATAGTATGTTAGTATGCTAAAAATACTAACCTTATCTGAAAGTAACGATGCGCCTACGTATATGGTTCGACGCTACTGCTGGCGCCAGTGGAACTACATATGTCGTGATTCATATATGCTGCATACTGGAACCTTATGCCAACTCACATATTCCATGACTATTATACGTATGGATTACTGGAATACATATGTAACTGAGTAGGTAGCATATATACCTAAGGTAGAAAACACACGATTCATTATATTAAAGTTTAATGTAGTGCCTGGTAGTACGTAGTGGGTTGTACGGCCATAACAGACCAATGTGGTTAATGCAATTCAGTCACGTAGTCTAGGTATACAATGGCGCCCGGTTGGTATGTATATAGTACCTGCATTTACTACACATGAAAATCAAGTCTAGCGATCTTACCGATTATATAATTTTATCAATTCACAGTGTGCACGATCGATTTAGAATAATACTGGCCGTCGTCAGAATTTCGAGTTGTTACGTGTTAATTATTGTCCATTAATAATGGTGAATGATGTTAATTGAGACTTTTGTGAGTCACGTGGTTTTTTCAGAAATGTAAATATTTGCTTAATGATTGAATACAGCTTTTTTAAGGTAACAGGCTGTATTATGTATTGATATATATGTACATATAGACTTACGGAAGCTCGTGAGATGGTTGGTCATGGAATGAAGGAACACCTATGCAATTATTACCATCTGTCATCCTATTGGCACGTGGAATTCACGTGACAAATATTCCGCATCGCCAGTGGCCTTAGGTGTGCATCTTGCTGGCTTTGAAGTTGTGCAACGAAGAAGCAGGTGATTTCCGCGAGCTGTTTGGCTTAGTCGACCTATCAAGGAACCGAGCTACTCGTGGATGAGGGTCAGGTGTGCTGCAATAGCCATGAAAGTAAAGCAACTTCGTAGCAACGTAGACTGGATAGTACAGTGCCTAGTTTGATTATCGAAGCCATCAAAGTGCTGCGAACGCATCCACTCGCCACCTGTATGGAATAAATAACGTGAGTTTTCGCTATGACAGTTGTAGGTTAGAAGCGTATATTTTTAACTTACTCGGAATAGCAGACTCGTTATACCAAAGAATTCTCATCGGTACTTTTGCATTTGACGACGGAACTGTAGCTCGTTGACAGTTATCGAATTACAAACGTAGTTTTCATGTCCATAAGGTAGCCATGTGGCTCTGTTATGTTATTACTGTCGCCGCGTAGTGTCGGACGGTGCGCATGCGCGGGGGCGCATGGCTGACAGCCACAAAAGTCCCTAGGGACAACAGCACGTAATTTCGCCATTATGTCAAATCGTATACGACCGTACAAAACCCTATGGAATTTTTGTCTTTATGGACAGTGACAGTGCATAGGAGCCCGTAGACAAAATAATCCAAATGGACACCAGGGATTTCTTTCTCGTGCCTGTAATTTTGTCCATGGGGACAGGGCCTTGTGCAGCCTCCGCGAGTAAAGGTACTGTGTTATTAGTGCTCAAGTACGTAGATGCCAGTACGGTAATAAAAGTGTCATAAGTAATTCCATGAATATAGAAAGAGTTGAAAGGAGCATACGACCTCAGGTTACATATACCCGTATCCGCGTATGGTGTCCCATATGCGATGAAGCCTACAATTTATGCCCTGACCGAAAGCCGACCTAATTTAATATTGCATACAGCCAGGGCCGTATATTTTATGCTAAGAAGTGAATTGACAAAGTGCATCCTGCGCGTCTATACCTGCCACGCGCTATCTTACTATACGTTTATGGCCTATGGTTATACAAACATCAGGGCGAAGCATAAGTAGGCTGGCGCGAGTAATTATTTTTTCGGCAGCCATTTGTCGATTTATCCTCGGGGCCTCGTCTCAATTCGCGATCATTAACATCTTTATCCGATGATCTACGCTAAAGGGGCGGCCCGCCAGCCCCCAACACGTCAGGTGCAAGTGCAGGGCCGATAGTATGCCGCTTGGGATGTATTTTATACCTGGGGGAAATACGGGCCCGTTCCTTTTACGCGCACAGCCCTGGGCGCCCGTGTGCGTACGCGAGCACGCGCCGGAACCGGAAGCTGGGTGAGCACGCGAGCAGCGCGCGCACATCGTAACCCTTGTGGTGGATGCCGCTGCACAGGAAATTAGGGGGGAAGCACTTTATGCCATCAGGTGAAGTCAGCACGCTTATGGTTTGTGCCTGCACTGGTAATTGACAATTTCTATGTCGGCGCGGACTGTTAAAATTATTAGAACGATACGTCAGAATCAAAATGGCGTCTATGGGGTATTACAAATCATCCATAAAACATCATTTATATATTTTACCTATTTTTACGAATAACGTTAGAGATATAAAAAGAAACAATTTTTCAAAATTTTCATGCATCTACTTTTTCATGTTTTTTTTTACTGCGTTAGCTCAGGCTTCCCCATGATATTGTCCAAACTCATCGTCGATACCAGAAGCCCATGGAAACACCTGTAAGCTTAACAAACGGTAGGTTCTGCTTATTATTAAGGTGTCGGCCTTTGATGACTTGGACGACCGTCTCATTACGTTATATTACACCGCGATGGTGAATTCAACAAGAGCCTACAGGTGTTATCTTTAATTTCTTCGAGGTAGCTATATATCCTTCCGAGCCTTCAACGTTACAAGGTGCCTCGCCGCACTGCAAAGTGCAGCGCGATCCGATCGGTTGCACTTATTTAACGGCTGCGTACCTACGTCTCTTTACATCTCAGATCGATACAAACGGGTCATAATTAGAGACTTGTAATTTTCATTTAATGACAACGTTACCGATCGTTGCCAACTTCAGACGGGAGTTTAGCGAAAGATCGATATCTCGTTTCTCACCAAGACCTGACACTTTTCAACTTCCTGCAATAAATATTCGGGCGAAATCAAAAAATTTTTTACCATACAATTTTTTTTTTCAAAATTTACAAAAATGACGACCGATCGAAAAGAAACTGTTCAAATATCGTATCTGGAAATTTTGAAAAGTGTAATAAATTTTTTTTCATTTCTCTTAGGTCTTGCCCGTTGATGTAATTGAAAAAAAAATCTGACGGGTCAAAAAAAATATGACTGACGACCCAATCACGGGGTGGCAAGTTTGAAACAAGACGTACTTAAGTGGCACTATTAACACGTCATTTCTCGTCAGCGCGGTAGCCAGATTCTGACACGATAAAGATCAAAAGGAAGACACATTAGCCCGGAAGGGTTGTGTGGCATGATCTACAATCCCCGCTACAACGAGATCGAATGTTATAGATAAATAAATGCCTCCCTATCTGAACTGTCCGATCTGGCCATAAATCCTGGGTCGCGACTATCGCAGCAACCGCGACCTGGACTCTCGTTTTAATAGCCGAATGATATTGGTTCGTAAACATCGACCGGATGTGGGTCAGATGTCATGTGGGCGACCCCTATAACACACCAGGATCAGTACGAAACGCCATGGAGCAACAGCACACGCAGGTTGAACCGTCGGTGTGTGGGCTGCAGGTGAACCCCACCACCTGGCCCATACGCCACAGCCAACTGCCTAATTAATAACAATCGTATAGCAAGCTTAACCAAGCCTAACCCTAACTGGTCGTCGGTATAATCCCAAGGAATAAATCATTTTATTTATTGGCAAGCCTGCCGACACGATTGCTCCGAGCAAAAAAAAATTCCCTAGAGGCACTTGCGTGAAAGGTACTAGAAATCTACATGAATTCCAGACCCTAGTAACTTTACGCTATGACGTGACTGTATGACGTCACGTCTATAATGAAAAAAATGTTTATCGCGTCCTGGTCCAATTTTTTTTTTATTCACTCATAGAATTTTATATAGTTCAGTCTCTGTCTTTGTCTTTTGGGTAATCTCCCCCCGCCCCCCTTAAGCCAAGTTTCCACCAGAAGAGCTTTCGGCGACTGGCAGTTACGCTTAATTCGATTTGGTCGTCAGCTGCGGGGAAAATGCTATCCGGGAGCATTTGGTCATAGGGCGGGGATGAACGTCTGATGTTCTCAGAGCGTGGGATCGTATGAGAGTGAGAGAGAGAGAGAGATTTTCCTTCTACCACAGACGTCTCTTATATCTCAGCTTTACACATTCCGGTGCACGTGCACTAAGATCAACTTCGCAAAACTTTCGAATGCACATGCAACGGGCCAAAAGCCAGTCGCCTAGCGACAGCTGCGAACGACCGTGAGTTGGGTTTGGACGTCGTGAAAGCTGGGGAAACCTATTTAAAGTTCCGTGGGAAGCACTGCGCGAGCTACAGCAGTGTATGACGGGTAGCGGGTCGACAGGGGACATTAAAATAGGACAATAATTCAACAAGTTCGATAATCTAATACCAAACGTGTTGTATCCGACGATGGTAAACTTTGTCACTTGAAATGTACATTGCACGTTGATGTTGGGGGATGAAAATTTTTGATTTTTTGAAAATCGACAATTTTTTTTTTTTTTTTTAATATTTTATGTACATCAAAAATCTTATTCTTTTATCCGACTGTATTTTTGTACCGGGAGATCCCAGAGGATTGCGTGATCGTGGCGTGTGCCCGCGGGGGCGGTCAATTCGAGGAGAAGAGGATCGCGTGTGTACGAGCTTGCAGGTGGAGCGAAATCGAGGATCAGCCTGGACTTTTTGTATATAGCCTATGGGGGTTACTCATGGTAGAAGTGGTAGGTTGCACAGTGCGCACCTTAAACGTGGGCGGATCGGGAGGCGCCCGCGGGTGATTCTCACCCGCATACCTGGCATACGTGCCAGTCTTTCCTTTTCACCAGGAGGCAATGCACCATTCGTTTTCGAAAAAGGGAGAATATGCCTGCAGGAGACGAATCACAGTTTAGACGTAGAAAATATTTTTTTTTCATCATACAATCAATATGTTATTAATTATTTATATAACATAGAATGTTGATCGTACGAATTTACAGGTCGATTCAACTTTTTTTTTGGAATATCCAAATTCCAAGAAAATCATCTGACTTTTCTCATCTGAATTTACACGATCACCTGCTTGCAAGTACCGTCAGTGATCCTGATACTTTTTAGCTGTACCAAGTGAATATACTAGGTGATCAAAAATTTGTGGAATAAAAAAAAATTTTTCACACGTCCAAGAAAAAAGATGTAACTGAAAAATTGTATTTGTATTCGTGCGTATATTGTAGGTATTTTGTATTTTTTTTTTTTTTTGAAACTGGAATCCACGCTCGTGGAGGCACATTCCTGTCAAATTACCGCCTATTCAAGAAACATCGTGGTGGCTTCGTGGTCGTGTCTCGAAATCGAGACTATGGGGCCCGCGAAGTTCCTCGTAGTAGCCCTGAGGATGTTCCCATGAGTCGGGGGCGGCCACCAGTGGTTTGGTAGGGTCGAAGGTATTCCTGATGCCCTGGGGCAACACGGCGTTCAGGAACGATGCGTGCAACCGCGTGGGTTCCGAACCTACAGACGCGTTATTATACGGAGAACCCTTAATAACCATCAGGCCAGAACCGTAGAGGCCATTCGATTAAGCACGTTTTGTCCAGATCCGCCATCTTTCTTATTTCGTACGATAATATGAAATTTTACCAATTATCATGGAGTATATTTTTTTTAACCGATATTTCCTACCTTCCTTCGCGTACCCGTCACTCTTATCCACAGTGACGTCACGCGATGACAAATACACCAGGAGTCATCAGGGTATACGTCACGCCTGTCCTTTTCTTAGTTAATCCATCGATCCTTCACCCATCACGTTTTCGTATGCTTTTACGAATATTGCGCGAAGAACTTACGAACGCGTGAATCAGGCTACAATGAGGGACAGGAGGATACGCCGTTACGGCACCGTCCTGGCGTTGTACAACCAGCGCATAGACGGGTACCAAAAAATGAATATACATATACAGTACATGTATAAAAAATTTGTATATTTAATACAGAAATTTTTTTGGGGAAATTTTGATAAAATTTTTTTATTCATTAAACGGGTCAATTTCCAGTTTAAGATTGAGAACCAGAAGTGACTTCTGCTTTAATCGAACTCTTGTCAATGGTAAACCTTTATCTATAATGAGCGTGCCAACCGCACCTACAGTACCTGACGCTAATGACTAATTAGCTTGTCGATATCCAAATGCGAAAAGTGGAAACAAGACGTCAACACGTATCGTTCATTTTTGTTATCATCCAGCCGGCAGAAATCGACTGGTATGTAAATTGGACAGCGCACGACAGCGTCTCGTCGATGGAACTCTGCGTCTAACATCCTGTGAATTTTGGTATCAGGATAGCATAGGAACAAAGGACCGAGTGGTACGATCCATAGGGAGAGAGGAGTCTGCGCCTCGGAATATACGGGGGTACCTATGGCGAACGACGCCAAGAGACCGAGGACGCCGACGTCTCCTGGTTCCTGGACAGTAGGAAATCAGGATATCGTTCGTGGCTTTGTTATTGACGGAGACGAAGACAATTTTGCCTCCAGACTTATATACGGGAGGAAGGATGAATGCAGTTGGGAATATCTCGAATCCGTACCAGGGGCGATCGGACCTGGTAAGATAGACCCGGATTATCATGCACGTGCATGTTGACAAAAGAAGTTTAGCTTGTAAAGCTGATTAAACCTTAGTTAATCACAACTGATCAGGAACGTATAAAGGCGCGGTAGGTCGTGCCTCGTCGGGGTTTCACTACTCGCTTGTATAAACTCCTGATACAATGCTGCTAGAGCGGGCGGTCCCGCGCGGCAAATATTTCTAGCCTGACCTCTTTGCTCATTTTGTTCCCCTGATTGTCTCGACATAGCAACTGAATTCAGTGCTGCAGTCCATGAATTCCTAAGATTCTACGGGTATACCTAACGGCCGCAGGTAACGCCTTGGCTTCCAACTAACTTTCTTAACGGACGGACTGCTGCTGGAATTTCAATTTTTTTTTCTCTTATATTTGAATTTCCCGCCACTCTATATCGCGTATAGATTTACACGGTACGGATTGAACAAAATCTAAGGCATTACGCGACTGAGATAAATGAAGGGGTAATAATAATTAAAAAAAAAAAACAATTCAACAACCAATTTCTTTAGCAGTTTTTTGGTACGAGGTCAAAATCAGGTGGAACCAGTTCAGCTTTTTTTTTTTTTCGTTCCGCATTATGAGATCGTGACGGAATTTTGAGAGTTCACCAAAGGTCACTCAGGTGGAATATTCTTGTCTGCAGGTACTAGGTGGGTGAGGTTCAAATTTTAGACGTCCAGCGTCCCGACGCTTGGATCACCTATACGCATATGAAACTTCAACAGAACTGGCTGGTCGCACGATTAAAAAGTAGGGGGGGGGGGGGATAAAAATTTTTTTTGAAATTTTTTTTTTACGTTCCGTTAAATCCCGTTATTCTTCGTATTAAGGAATTTGCGGATTACGATGCTGTAAATCTTGAAAATTTACGAAAAGACCTTTGATCGTAAAAAGAGGCTGTAACGAGTCAAGCTTTATACGGGGAGTCTGTTTTTTAAGAGGGTATTTATTAACAGTCAACCAAATGGAAGAGGCCGAGCGATCTTATCGGATCCTGTAATTAAGGTCATTTACGTTGAATAATCGACCACCCGATATAGCTTAAATTTTTATATCCCACGTTCTATTAAATTTAACGAATAAAGATGCAAGTTTTTATATCGAAGAATTATTATCATTACGCATAGTCTTATCCGATAACAGGATTCCGCTATCGATACGTTAATATAATTCAATTTAATTTCAATCGTTAAATTATTTTCGTATATGTCATCCATTACTATATCACGTACCTACGTATACGGTAATCCCAATGGATCTTTTATCAATTATTTTCTATAACATACGTATCCAATATTTTTACCATTATAGGAAACAGTTAAGCCAATTCAGTATCAGATAAACAATGGGTACTGATGGATGGTGAATTTCGAATTTCACGAGCTATCTGGTCAAATGACGTCAATTTCCGAAATTACGTAATCCACCGTGTTTAATTTCTATCTATCTATGCATACGTGTTTCCATAATTTACCATGAATCTGTCCTAATCTTCTGTAACACTCGGTTGCTTCGTTATATACCTATATGATTTTATATCAATATTTTGGATAGCACGTGTTTATATATATGTATATATATGTAGCTTTAAATGGGTTGTATGACGTCACGTTATGCATATGTCAAAAATTCAATTATTCGTGTACACAGTACATAATATGTATATATATATGGAAAGTCGAGCTACGTATAGAGGATAATTGAATTACCGGGTAGCGTAGGAGCGTCGTAGTTTCGATGCCACTTCCTCGCGTCTCTGTTCTCCTGGTACAACGGTGGAGCGCCGCAGCGCCACGCGTCACGGCGAGCACCACCGCAACGCGCGGCGCCTTTACGCCGGCCACCGCGACGCAGCTGCGCCGCGTCCGCGCTCTCGCGAGGAAGAGGAAGAGACGCCTGGAGAAATTTCGCGGTTTTCCGTACCCCACCGCTAATCCTGCGATTACGTAAATCGAGTGGCGCTGCGACGCTAGGCGTTGGTCGAGCGCTTCGGTCTTGGCGCCGCGACGCCAGCATTTCGAAGTGGGGCTTTAGTCGTGTTTGGTGTCGCCATCTCGTGGTCATAGTCGGAAGTTTTTATGCAGGTCGGTAGCTTTGTCAGTTTTGATTTTAATTTTGAAAATTATATTTTTTTCTAACGTAATTTTTCTCACGGATATATTTTGATTAAAAATTTTCTGTGGGTTAGAAAAAAATTTTTTTGATACCGACTGTCGGTAACTGTTTACCATGCTAATACTTGTGGTGTTATCTACTGTGGATAAAATAAAAATTTGGTATTTTTTTTAACACGTATTTTGACCATAGTATTTTTTATCTAATTTAAAATTATTGTAATTTCTACATACGCTCTAATTTTTAATCGTCTTACCTCATGAAAGAATATGACTTAATTTTCACTATAAATAAATATACAAGGCTTAAAAAATAGTATATTTATTTACATAATCCGGTCGCATACAAAATGCAAAGTGGATCTGTGGAATAAATTGCAAAAAAAAAGTATACAGATCCATTCAAAATAAAACGAACATATCTGCTTCCTCCCCTTAGCAAACGTATCAAATTGCAGGATAGCTCGTCAAAATTAAAAAAAAAAAAATCAAAAAAAATTTCTTATCGGGTTATCTTTTTTTCTTTAAGTGGCACTGCCTCAGCATCATCACCGTTCTCTACATTACCGTCCCTCTTAGTACCACCTTTCGGATTATTCCAATCTTGCAGCTCCCCGCTGCCAAAAATTCCAAAAACAACAGCACCGCCGCAGTAGGTGATGGCCAAAATCCAAAATATTACTTTCCACTGACTGTAAGTCTGATTTTCGTATGTGAGTGTACCGACCATAAAGCTACTCAGGTATCCGCCCAAAGAGCTCAGGGTATTGGCCATGCCGAAGATGGTACCTGAGAAATTGGGTGCTATGTCCAGACCATTGCCCAGATAACCGGCAGTGACGCCACCGTTGATTGTCAGGGCAGTAGTAAAGATGACTACCGAGGTGATCCTGTCGCAGCCAAGATAGGCTTGGATGATCATCAGCAGTCCTGGACTCATCACGGCTGAAACGATTAATATGCTCGTAACCATCGATTTGCATCGTTACGCTTTTGATTAATTACTCCTGCCTGTTGTGGTACGACCTAACAGAGAGGAGAGAGGCGAAGAGAAAGGCAGGCGAATGGCAGTACTTTTAAAAGATGTAGAAGAGGATCTAGGGAGGAGAGAGGATCGTTGCGTCACTCTGTACAAGCAAACAAATCAATATGTTCGGAAAACAACTGACTGCGTATTGGCCATCGAAACTGATACACGGCTCGGGCTACTTTATTTGTACGTTGGGCTGAATTAAGGACAACAGGCAGTTTGTCACGGCGGATTAAGCTCGTGTTTGCCCCTATTGTCATTTGTTCATATTGGTAAATTGATATTTGTCAGTGGCGTTAATGGGGGCTAGATATGGTTATGGGAAGTACCGTGTTATGGTACTAAAAAAAATGTCATGGATAAATATTTAAGGGTAAAATTGAACAAAAAAAATGGTAAATCGAAAAAATTACTTACCAAAAATCGTAAAAATTTTTCGAATAGCCGTGACCGACAGTTTTTTACTACGACGCAAATAATCTGCCAGGCTCGAGGTTGCTATTGCAAAAAGATATTTACCTAGGTACGGTAAAGAAGAGAGAAGTCCATTCTGAAAAAAAAAAATTTGGAAATTTTATTGGATAATTTTGAAAATTTTTGTTTTCTACTTACCTCTTTGATATTGAATTTCAGTATGTATTTCATGTATGTTGGTAACTGGTTTACCACTGTGAAATAACCGAAAACGCTACAGCCGTGTGTTACGATGATTGCCCATACCGGTACAGACGTCAAGATTGATTTCCATGGTACCGGAAGATGCTGTATGAAAAAATTTTTTGTAATTTTTAATTTTTTAATTTTTTAAACACATACTTTGCTCGTCGACGTGGTACCAATCGCGTTTTCAATAAAGCGACGCTCCTCGTCCGATATCCTTGGATGCTGCGCTGGTGAATCGTAAACGAACCAAAACCATCCGATACTCCAGATGAAACCGATTCCACCGGTTACGTAAAATACGGATTCCCATCCAAGAGAGGCAATGAGATAGCCGCAAATGGGCATTGTGATGGCAGCTCCAAGAGAAGATGCTAATAAAAAAAAAATACTAAGTAGATTTCGAGGTCTAAAATATTATGATCAGTGACCAAGACAAATAATTTTTTGTTTACTTTTTTTTTCCGAAATAAATCTTATAACTGCAGCTCACGTCTATTAGCTAAGCATTTCTTGTACAGTCTATACAATTGCATAAGTAATCATATTGGACACGCGCTTAGTAATTTATCGAAAAAAAAATTCATATTGCTTTTTTCTCACCCATCATATTTGACACGAATTTACTTCGCTCCATCGGTGGGATCCAGCGTGCAGTCATTGGTTGAATCGCAGGCCACGTGACGCCCTAAAAGATTCCTCAAGTTTGATCGAACCAAGTCGAAAACTGGTATTTTTTATTTTCTAAAAAAAATCTTATGTCTTAAGATACATAAATCAACGGCTCACCAACATAAATCCCAAAACTACCCTTAGACCAGCCACGACCATGTATCCGAAGGTACTGGACAAGGGCGTCAGAAGAGTAATGGCACTAGAGACCAGCATGCTGTAGCCAAAGACTCTTTTTGCTCCTACGACCTCAGCAAGTCGTCCGCCAGGCAATTCAGTGCAGATGTAGCCCCAGAAGAAGCTACCCAAAATCAGGTTGACCTCATACTCGTTCCAGGGGTACCTGGTCTGTTCCACGGATTCGTCCTAAGTGGTAAAAAAAAATATCAATATGGTGAAATTTTTTTTTTCAAAAAATTGATACTGTCGAAATATTTTTTAAAATTTGAAAAAAAAAAATTTTTGCCTTAATATCTGCTGTCGTAATGTTGTTAATTGGAATGATGGACGGTGAGAGTTTGGTGCTGACGCATCCGCTGTCAACAGTCTCATTGGAATGTGAACTATGGTTGCTCGGAATCACCATGGCAACTATGGCTATTGTTAGATTTACGCGAAGCATGTAATTCAACATGAAACCCAGAATAACCATGATGTTGAGTACTTGGCGACAGGATAATCGATCTGAAAAAAAATTAAATGTCAAAAATGTCAACTGTCGGATTGATCAGTGTGCAAAAAATATTCATTTTTTTATCGTCAACTGGTACCAGGTTAACCAATTTTATACAAGTGTCATTTATACTATGTAAATATGCACTGGGTAATAAAACCGATGTAGAAAAATTTGAGTCCTTGAATAAATTCGCAATTAATTGCGACTTTCGAGATAATTTGCTGCCGATTATCTAATCAATTGTACCGTAAGGATAAAAGAGTCTGTAGTTGTTTGTTTGGGAAATCACGTCAAGCTTAGCTGACGGCAAACAATTTTTTACGTAATCGCAGGTACTATAAGTGTCTGGTATATTTTTATACCAACAGCGTCAAATGTTATCTTTAAATGGTCCAGCGATTTTTCGAAAATTTTTTTTGCCGATATATAATTCATATATCGTGTTTGAATGTGTCAACGTGTATCAAAATTGATGAATAAATTTTTTTTCTTGTAAATGGATAAATTTTTGAAAAAAAAAATGTAATAATTCCAGACAAAAAGTTACGCTTATCGTATTATAAAAGTATATCATATGTTATCGTCATGGGGTTATTATATCAGACGAATCCACATGTGTAATTTTTCGCGTCAGAATAACACGTGTTGATGTTTATTTGTTTTTTTTTTATTCCACGTGTTGCGGCACACCTGTTAGTGGATCGCTGCCAAAATTGGTCACCCACGCGAACGTTCTGGCTGTTTGAAAATTTTGGCGAATCATTGGGCAAAATTGCGAAATTTGTTGAAAACAAGAAAGAACGATAAATAAATTAATGGGCCGAAAAACGAATTTCACGCTCGTTACGCGCAACTCAAAAATCTAATTAGTTACATATCCTTGGTCAAATGTATTTCTTAATGAATTGCAATTTTTTTCGCAGTGCAACGACCAGCACTTCCGTTACGTGTATAAATTAGAGAGGGTCGTTGGAATTGAGATGAATTTTTGAAAATTAGCTTCAATTATATTAATTTTGAAATTTTTCACCGTTACGAAGAGACTCTAATCGTTTTCCTTCGTAAATTCGACGCAGAGCGTCGCGACGCTGTAAATACTCTGGCTAGGTTTGTTTGGAGTATTTATAGACAGGCCTTAGCCTTGTCCTGTTGGTTCGAGGCTGAGGTTGCTCAAGATTCTTTTATCGACGAAGAGATTAATTGTCCTTAAGGAGATCAGTGCAAGATCAATGACGTCAGAAGCATTAAGCACCATCTGTCCGGATATATTAGGAGTCGGATGATCGACGGGGTAAATAAAAAAAATTTTTGAAAATTCAAAATTTTTTTTTCATTTTCAAATTTTCATTTTTAAGGTCAACGCATACCCTTTTTTTCCCGTTTCGCGTAACATGTGAATCAGACTAAAGGAAATCGCGTAACGAGTCCTCACAGTCAAGGCCGAAAAACAACATTCGTATCCGCAATTCCTAGCGGAAATCGAATGCAATCAAGCGACGCAACTGCAAGTTGCGATTCAAAAAATCACGCGCGACGTAATCGACCAATGGAAACTTCGCAAATAATCGCATTCGCAGTCGCTCGTATAACCAAGTCGAAATTAACCGATTCGCTCACTCGGCCGTTGTCGCCGTCGCCCGCGGTCATAAGAACTGTCACTTACGATTCCCAGGAATTTCACGTAGAATTAAGACTAATTGTCAACTTCGCACTTGCGATTAATTATCGTTCCGCGGCTCACGAATAATTTTCAGAGGAAATTTTACTCAAGGTCGGATACGCAAATGAGAGTTAACCTGCTCCATATCTTAATTTAAATTTACATTTTTTATGCGCGATTAATACACGTTCCGATAACAGAACATCTGTCGATTTTAAGATTATTAGTCGATCGACAACTCCCTCCTGCAAAATTTTATCATTAATACAGAATTTCACGTAATTAATTTTGAATTTTATTTATTTTTTCAAAATTATTTTATTTGTTATATATTTTCGAATTCGATACCGTATCTTACGCTATAGCAAAAAGGATTTTCTTCTTATATTGTATCCGTGTATATATGGACCACTCTGTGGGGTAACCGTGAGGAGATAATGGGCTCCATTAAAATAAACGAGAGTCGGTGGGTTTAGGGCAGTCAACCTGAATATGAGGTTGTCGGAATTAAAAGATTGGTAAGGTAGTGAGGTGGGGGTGGCCGTATGAGGGGAAAAGGGGGTTCTCCACCCTACCGATATAAATTATCCCACGTCTATACATTTATTAATCATTAATTTGTCTATTAAAACTATTAAAATAAGTGAATCTGATAAAATTAATATTTTTGAAAATTTTTTTTAATCAAACAAGAACGTAATAAAAAATTAATGAATTAGCACAGACGAGCCTGAGAATTCGATTAAATATGATTTAGAGAATTGATTTGTTTATGCATAAAAATTGATGATAACCATTAATATGCAGATTTCAAGTATAAATTATTTTAATCTTACCTGTTATTCTAGGATTCGACGCCATGATCAAAAAAAAATTTTACGGTATTTCTATACGAAATATAATTTTTGGGGTTGAATCTAAATCACTTTCATTAAGTAATAAATAATATTAGTAAACTTTTATTATAACGACAAGAACATCACGATATATATAAAACTAAGCGACGAATGACTAATTTAAAAAAAATGAGGGTCTTTAAAATTTTTCAAAATTGAATTAACTTTTCGAAATTCGTTGAGCCATTTTCATGCACTTTTTTGAAATTTTTCACGGTTTCCAAATGTTTGCTCCTTCGACGTTATTGCTACGTGTTAAATTTATTTTCAGAACCGAATCCGGGTAAATTCGTACACTAGTTGAATAGTACAGTCCGACATGAAAATTTCGTCGGTATGCAGACGAAACAAGCGTCTCGTCACGAGTGTTTTTGAAAATAGTGAAAATTGTCCTAACGTTGGCAGGATGATGGTCGGATTCGAACTGAGTGGAACTGAGCCCTAGAAGTGGACGATAGTCATCGGTTGGACGTCGACGACGTCATTTCGTAATAACGTAGGCACCGAGGTCGTGGAGGGGAGCATAGTTCGACGTCATAGAGTTCACGTTCAAAGATGCCGCCCCGTGCCAAGAAGATGAGGCCTCTTTTGTCTTGGATGACTTTTAAAGAGAATAATAGGAAAAAAAAAGAAAAGAAGATTGATCGTCCGTGTACACGCCTCTTCGAGTCTTCATTGAAGAATATAATTATTTGGATGTAAGAAAAAAAAAAAAAAAAGAAAAACCAAAGACGCTTTCTATCATTGTAGTATAGGAGACAGTTAATACACGGTGTAACAAATTTATTATAATTTTATGTATGTACATGCTATGCTTAGTATGCAACTTACGGTTCAACTGCACTTTAGACGAATATACAAGTTAACTAAGATTCGTTAAGGATGAGCAATGTTTTTTTTTTTCAATATTTAGTACGGTGCATCCATTTTGTATCCTTATATAACGATAAGGAATTTTTTTACATTGAGCATATTTTTTTTTCATTTTGAATTTTTACGAGGAATTACCTTACTATGCATAACCCTGTAGACGGTAGAGTTGATTATACACGGTCGAGTGTATTTTTTAAAAAATTTGATAACGTCAATATATATATTGAATTTTTATCATTGCCATACGTAAGACCGCGAGACCTTCGTTCTTGGGCGTTGAGTAGAAAATTCGAATTTCCCGCTCATCCATATGTAAACGTGTCATTGTTTATCTACGACGTCTACGTCATTTCATGAATTAATCGATAATGTTCAGTTTACTGTTCGTCTTTCGCAACTGAGCTCGCCATGGTATTATTTGTGTGTCATCTGGATCTTCATTTTTTATCCCGTTTCGTTTATCTTCGTTTTCCACTTTTTCATCTTTGTTTTTCGCAACTGGCACCGGCGACGCGTCACGTTTTGGCGCTGGCGTCAGTTCAATTTTCACTGGCTGTATCGTGGGATTGTTTGGCGCCACCGTGGTATTTCTGAAAGTGCAAAAAGTAGCATCTATTATACATAAAAACAGAGGGAACCAAAATTTGCAAAAAAAAAATTGCCAAATTTTTTTTTTGGGATAATTAACAGAATCATAATAAATAATTATTCGGAGAGAATTTACGTGATGACATTTTTTTTTTCAAAAATTTGTTAATTTTTATGCAAATTTAATTGCATATAAAAACAACTATTTTGCATCGATCAAAATTTCTGTCTTAATTATTATACAGTAAATTCAATAAAGAGGACACGCTCTAATGATACCTCGTAAATAAAATTAATAACTCAATAAATCGTATGAGATGTATTGAATTTATATCGATATAGTCACGTGTATCATCAATGCCACTTTTATCCCGTTAAACACTTAATTTTTATTCCAATCAACGACGTTCATTTGCATAACTCACTTTTTCTCCTCGTTATCCTTTTTTGCAAGAAGCTGCCTCTTCCAGGCCGGAATAGCTTTCTGTCGCCTCTCTTCGTTTTCCCTAGCAATTTGCTCCTCCAGTTCCTTTTTCGCACGTTCCGCCGCCTTCCTGGCGAGCATCTGTCGTTTCCAAATAGGTATCACGTTGCCAGAACTGTCTTTCTCCGGAATCTGCATGGACCACAAGGGCGAAAGAAAAAAAGAGACAATAAAAAAGATTTAAAAGATCAAAAAAGCTGGCTAACATATACTAACACAAAAAATCGAATTACCTGATCGACAAAATTTTGAGCACTGAAAGCCTTGCTCATCTCCGTCATAAGATGTTGCTCCTGCGTTTTCTCCACTTGCGCCCTTTCGACTTTCAATTTTTTGATACCCGGTATATCCCTGGTCTTCTTCAATTCCGCGATCAGGTCCGTCTTCTGAACGAAGAACGGTTCCGAGACTGAAACGAAAATTCTCCTAAAATTCCAAAATTCCTCCAAAAAAAAAAAAAAAAGAAATCTCAAAACCAAAAAACTCACCATTGGTCATAGAGACGCTACGCGGTGGCGGCGCTGAGAACGTCTTGGTAGCGTGCATCTTAGAGTTGGTCCTCCTCAGCTGAACGCTGGTCAAGTCCTGAATACTGATAGTAGCCAAAGGCTGAGGTGTCCTGGGAGTTTCCGGTTCGACACTGATACTCCCTTGGTACTCCCTATTTTTTTGCAAAGGAGGTAAAGGAGGCGGTGGTGGTCCAGGTGGAGTATCTGTACTCCCCTCCTCCTTGCTCTCCCCCTCCCCCTCCTCCTCCTCTCGTACGCGACTCTGAATATCCAAATTATCCACGGACCTTGAAAAAAAAATCCAAAATTTTTTTTCATCACTTCGAAGTTCAAAAAAAAATTTTTTTTTCATCAGCACACACTTTTCCCCAATCCTCACACACTGACCTTGCTTTGGACAAACTGTTCTTTCCCGTTGACTTGCATATACTCTTCAAGTATTCCGACGGCTTCAGCAGGGTGTTCGAATCGGCCGCGGTCGCGAATTGTGGCGGTATAAACGGCAGCACCATGTGTCTGTTCACCAGGTGGGACACCTGGCTCGGCTTCGTTTCCTCTGGCTCCGCAGGTGGACTGGCAGGAGCGACTTCCGGCTGCTCGCAGGATACGTCGGACTTGTTGGCCGCTGTTCCGCGACATAGAAGGGAGTCAGTCAGTCATTATTATAAGTGGAGATAGAAGATGGTGTGCAAGTGAAATCTAGGTAAGTATATTATATGCCCGCTGAGCGCCATGGTCTAGTAATGGCCGCATCCATAATCTCTAACGGTCCAATTAAAGACTGCGCACACCCTAAATTGCAATTATCTTCAATTAGGTTGAAACCTGGGCTAATCCTTGAAAATCTTTTAAATGCTAATACAGACACGGTTAAGTTACGGGGGGTCGATTTTATCTCTGCTGTAATTACCACTGGAGCACCCGCTATATATCCGTACATATACGAGCATGCGTATAGAGTACACGGGTTTCGGTCTTATTAACGTCATTTTTACTATTTTCGTTCTTCCTTTACCAAGATACCGTTCCGGTGGATACACAAAAAAGATTTTTTTTTTCGACTCGTTTTTTTTTTTGGTTATTTTTTAATTACGGCTATTTCCTTCTGTGGTGTCGATGACATTTGCCGAATTTCGTTATGAGCTATACTGTATTTTTTTATTTTTGGAAATTACGTAAACTCGTTACGGGACCACGTGGCTATGTTACGCTGGCTGGAAGAATTGCGCAAGATCATACGATTTATGGATAATCACCGACTCCGGGCGATTCTTATGTATTTGAAATTACCTAGACAACCGGGAATTAATTTTTGACCAATGATTTTTTTGCTTTCACTCTGAATGTCATGGAGAAAAAAAATCTTACACGAATTACATAATATTTAACTTACCCGAAGAGACGCTGCCGGACTCGCTCTTGGTATCTGGAGATCCTTCGTAAAGGTCCTTCTTGTCATCTCGCAAGTTATTATTATTGTTGCTGTTGTTATTATTACTTTCAACGATCTTTGCATTGACTACGATTATCTCCTCGGTGTCTGGGGGAGGCGGAGGCGGAGGTGGCGGTGGTTTCACCAGACTTGAAAAGAATTAAAAAAAAAAAAATTGTCAAACTCGTTTAACACGGACGTATGAGTCTACGAAGAAAGTCAGTCGCTTTCGATAATATATTCCCACGTTAAGTAGATCGAAATAATTAAATATTTTTTTTTGGCGGGAAATCCGTTATCGATATTCGAAATTATGTCAATTTTTTAAAACTTTATCCCGTAGACAAGCTAATTAATGGGTATCGGTGATTGAAATGAAGAAATCCAAAAAAAATGCATCTACAAATCAAAGGGGTATCAAAATGTTATTACTGTACTTGTATCTACGATAAGAGCGTAAGTCTTTGGTAAGCTATGCAATTAGTGGTCGATTAGTTCCTTTTATCGATAGCCTTGTCCCACTTACCTGGGTCCAGTGTGCACTAGTATCTTAATGTCCTTTTCACTTTCTCCCTGCGAGGTGTTGGATTGCTTCCTCTCTGCGAGATAAAAAAAATTTTTATTTCTTCATCCGCTCCATAACGATCTAAATAAATTAATCGATCTGACGTCTGTCAAAACTTTGCTGTATATCGCACGTGCAATGAAAATCGAGGATCGTTCTATATTTTTACCGGGGATCGGCAGTTCCGGTACTTTTGGACTTTTGTTGATATGCTCGTTGCTCGGATTGCGCGATAAGGATGGGGTCGAGATCTGCGACGAGTAACCGTGAATTTCACTGTGCATATTCGACGAGTCGCTGATGCTGCTGGACCGACTGTACCGTCGATCGTTCTTGCTGGATTTGGTCATGCTGGACTTGCTGGACTTACTGAAATATTAAAAAAAAATTTTAATTAATAAATTAATATAGCGATAGTGACGTCATAGGTATGGAGGACACTGATTAACAATTAAACGATCGATATAAATACTAGGTGTCAATTAAAAAAAAAATTAGACCCATTTTTTTTATATGACTTTATCATTCTATCTGGTCAGATCATTCGGTCTTATCAGTGAGATTTGAAATTATATTACATAGGTGATTTCATTGGCTGATTTGAGTTCTTTAATATGTATAACCTATATGTGTGGATATCTGTTTGATATATGCATATACGGTGGACGTATTATCGCAATTGGTGATTGTTTACTGGATCACGATACGGCTTCGAGATAATTGGTATCGATCAAAAAGTGCCCTTCGGGCCTTCATAAACCATCCGCCACGTATTATAGGCTATTTCGGAGATTCTGTGAATTGACACGGGTACAGTCCGATAGAGAATTTTAAATTTAATAAGAGTCTGATAAAAAGTTGGACTGTAGAAAATTTTTTTGTTACCATTAAATTTGAATTTATCTGTTTCATTTAAATGAATGGAATACAAAATTGGCCATCTGACGACGTTGTCTAATCAGTCGCGATAGCGAAATTTCCCGGGATACCGTATCGCCTTGATTTTAGGTAAAAAAAAAAAAAATTGCGCAATTTTTGGTTTACGTCAAGTCGATCAATACTTATTGGACAATTGAGCGTGGGGAGTGACGTCTGTGAAAAAAGTTGTATGCTAAATAAAAAAATACAATTCTACCGGGTGATTCATTTTAACGCATCCAGATTGCATTTCTGTTTACGCGTAACGTGTACTGCGTCTATTATCAACATCAAAGAGAATTTTCAAAAATTCCATTATCAAGTACACTTACCGGGGTCGTCTGCCACACGTAATCCATAACAGTAGATCAAGACACATGAGATTAATTGAACTCAGTAAAATCGATGAAAAAATTTTACATATTAAAAAAAATTTTATATCAAATATTTTTCATGTCGACAGTAATTTTGCATAATTTGAAATTTATGAGAAAAATTTTTAAAAGCAAATAAATAGCATCTAAGCTACTAGAATCGGATGCATCGTCGCGATTTTTTTTTTTCAGCGGTGAACAACTCGAATACACGGACTTAACGCTTCCTCGACATGGGTCAATTTCGTGGCGAATCGAATCGTCGCCAAGGATCGACTGATAGAATTCAGAGCGCGATTATACCTGCTATCAGACACATTATCAGAGTGATTCTTGTGGGATGACGTCACACTATCAGTTTCGTCTCGATGCAAACAAATTTGTTCGTATGCGTGCTCGGTGTCCTTGATCGAATCGGTTCTTATCATGGTCCCATTTCCGATGCTCTTGTAGTTCCGGTTGTTGATGTGGACATCGACTTTCACTGGAACAGTCAAAAGAGGCTGAGAATTTCACATAAAAAGAAGTCATTAGGATTACGTAAAATAAAATAATTATAAGATTATAACATATTAAAGTTTCTATAGAAAAAAAAAAAAACAAACGTTCAGTCATCTTTTCATAGGACGACCGTCGCTCGTAATGATTTACGCTTCCGCTCTTTGCTATAGTTCATGACTACTCAGGTAGTTTTTAAACGCCCATAGGTGCACGTGCATTTTAGGATGGACTATACGTAATTGTTAGATCCGAATTATGACCGTAAAAGTAATTAAAATTTATACAAAAATCATAAAATATACACAAAAGTCATGAAATTTACACGAGGAAAAGGTAAACGAACCTGTGTGAAGATCATTAATGAATACAATTAAATTTCAAATTGTGAGAATCGACTGATACACAAATACTGTTCCGGGTAAAATGATTGCGCGAAGTAGTCTGAAAATTCGTGAATCATCATCGCCATTATATCCGATTGTCACTCGTGATTTTTCATATCAATTCCGATAAGAAATTTTTACACAGCGCTAAGAGAAACCTGCGTGTATAATTTTATAATTTTTTTTTTTTCTTATGTTAATCAACGCTCCTCGGCGTATTAGACAGAAATTAGACTTGTAATACGAGATTAAAGAACGTTTCATTTCGCGGCCCAGGTACTTCCTTAATGTCATTACCCTACTGTAGCGCAATGCTCTATTTGAGTTTCACTTCTTAAGCCCTGTGCACAGGTATACAGCCCAGTTCATAAATAATATTTTTTTAACGTTATACAACATTTAGATTGTGTACAAGGCTTATTTTTTTTTCACCGGACTGTACCTGTGTATTTTATACTTTGCTTATATGTGTTACGTGGAAATACAGTTTCCCCTATTCAGCCTGTACGACGACCAGTAGAAACATTTAAATTTCAAGATAGCCGCTTTAAGCCTGATTCACACGTTTGAATTCTTGTTCAGTTTTATTTACGCACGTTTACTCTTGTGAACGGACAATGTTGTACTTATACTGTTTAACAGTATAGGGCTTTGGTCGGGTACTGTATACGGAGTCTGGAGCTAAGATGTCATAAAGATAATTAAAAAATTGTGGATATCCTTAAAGAATATGAAAACGCGTGACACTCGATTTTGAATATAATTGAAGTCGTAACAGGGGCTTAAGGGTCCCGGAGAAAATCGCGTGCGAGCAGTCTAATCGATTTTACGCACGTCAATCACGATACACGCAGCTTCGTTTTAATTTGTATGATGATTATTGTAATTATGAAATATCGAGATTGTAGGATTAGAAATCAATTAATTGATAATTAAAAATTTGGATCTGATAAACAAATGACGATTTAAAATAATTTGGTTGAATAACAATAATCACTTTAATTGGATACATTATTTATATGATTGTTATATCAATTCATCATAAAGATCCGAATCGAAAGCCAATGACTAATCGATTGTATCGATAGTGAATTAATCAAGATTAATTTTATAAAAAACATCTGTTCCCGTTATCGGTATAGTTTTCTGTCATCCAATGATAGGTACTAATACTAAAACATTTATTTCGTCCAATCAATAAAAATCTAATTTTACAATAATAACAATGAAAAATCTTGATGAATAAAAAAAATTCAAATTTCATAAAATCTAAACTCAATAAATTTTGAAAATTTTAATATCCCATTATCACCCATCGATATCACGTGCATTTATGACGATGGTCGAAAAAAAAAGTCAATTTTCAAAATTCACAGAGGAATTTTCTACAATCGATCCCTCAATGCAATCAATGATCTACGATCTACAACGATCTATTCCCGACTCGCCCTAAAAGTCGATCATAAAAAAAAGTGCGTCCAAGCATAACGCGATAGTCCGACCGGATTCGAGTATTAAATAAATCAAAAATATCAACCGGAAGTGAACGACCGGTTAAAAAAATGGGTTCAAAAAACGAGCAATCAAAAAAAACTTCCCACGCCTGCAATAAAACAAAAATAAAATCGTAACATCCACGCCACGTCAATACAGTCTATAATCATTCGACCGATCCAATTGATCTTTACCAATACTTTTTTTTTTCCCCAACTTGATCGTTCTGGCCAGTTAACGGCCAGCACTACGAACCGCGATCAACGGAGTATGAAATCCTAATCGACCCGAGTACGATTAGAAGTAGGAAGTCCAAGACTCTCGTCGGGACGATGGCAACGAGAACGACAACGAATCATTTCGAACGATGGAATCGAGGTCATCCATAGTATATCCGGAGAGCCGGCAGACACTCCAGTCTGTCAGTAACATTAACGGAGTTTGTAATATCTGGGACGTGCCACTTACCGGTTAAAGTTTCATCTTTCCTTTCGACGCGTTCGGCGTTACGCGATTGTTCGCTGTCGCTGAACAAATGAGTTATCCTCGTGTAGACTAAGTCGTGCGGACTGTGAAGGTAAAAGGATTCGGTGTCCTTAGGCTTCTGCGATTCCCCTATGAAGGCACTCATCGGATTTATATAAATCCCGTCACGTGGTCTGCTACCGGGTGGATGAAGAAAGAACGGCTCCTGTAGCATGCTGCAGCTTCTCAAGGAGCACTGATTATTTTTTAATAACAAAAAAAAAAAATTATCAACTTTTTTAAACACGCCAAGCAAAGATTACGGGATAATGCATTGTTTGTATATTTTTTTTATCTCATTTTTTTTTCATCTTCAATACATACAATTTTTGACTTACCTTATCTACCGAACTTGTCATGCAGCTGCAGGTCGTTGCGTCACTCAGATTTTCTGAATAATCAGATCCTAAACGATCCCTCGCCATTTTGCCCGTGACATCAGTTCGATCTCGATTGATCTTCTTGTTACTAAAAAAAATGTGATTGGATGCAATTTTGATTAATTGTCAATTTTTGATAATTCTGTCAATTTTTTAATTACATGTATTATATACGAGCTACTTCAAATTGTAATCATTGCAGTCGTTAGAAATCATTAGCGGGGCAGTAAAAAATTTAAAAAATAAAAAAAAAAAATAAAAAAATTGCTCTAACCGTTCACCATCTGGTAGGAAAGTCACGTACTTCGTCATAGAAATGTTTTTTGTAAAAAAAGTTAATCCGATCAACACAACCAGGAAATAATTGCAAAGTGCATTATTAACGTCCAGTCGGCTCTTACTAGTTTGCCAACACAGCAAGAGCCATGCCAACGTCCAAGACTTTTGAATTAAAGCCGAGAAATGCATTTCGTAGAATCTCTAACGTTTATATCTGCATGTTGCAACGATGCAACACCTGCGCGCCTTAAGAATCGTTTGGTCGATCATCGCCACTAGGAAATTATTATACCGGGTTAAGTAATTCGAGTCGATCCAATTTGTCAGACGTCATTCAAGTTTCGTAACGATACGTCAGCCTTTTCGGTGTTACGTAAAAAACATGAAAGCTTTGATATATTTTTATTTTCTAACCGCCTCCATTGTCACGACCGGCCGAAACAATTGGTCAAATACAAAATGCACAATGGTACTGGGAAGCATGGGGAATTACGTGTAAAAAATAAAATTTGTTCCGGAACAGATATATATATATATATTTATCGAGTATAGACAAACCGGAAATAAAATTTTTCCATGATTTTCAATTTACGACTCGAACGACCCCATTTTCTTATTGCAGTCTACAGGGTGAACCACGAATCGTGATCAGTAGAGATTACTTTGTTATTAGCAGTCCGATCGAAAATCTTTTTATCAGCTTTTGCATGGTTTCAAGAGAGCTTTAACGTGATAGTGAAAAATTACTGGTCAACTCTTTTTTTTTTATGTTTTTTCAAGGTTACCTTGAATTTTTGGCAACTGAACATATAATTTTTTTACGCCTGTCTGTTAGAGGATTTCAAGACGAGTTCGGCACATGTAAGGACATGAAATTGTTTTCATGTGGTTCGAAAAAAAAAATTAAAAAACTGTATCACAAGGAGAATCACAGCTACGCCGTTATTACGCATTCATTATGTTGTCTTCAGTCGCCATCAGTGTAGAGGCCATGAAGAATGCAAAACAATCTTTTGTTCACCGTCTACGCGAGCGCATTGCAGCTCGTGGACACCATTTTGAACATCGTTACAATTAAGATTGGTAAATTTTGACTTGTCAACAACATTGGATGCGTAATAACGGCGTAGCTGTGATTCTCCTTGTGATACAAAGTTTTTTAATTTTCTTTCGAACCAGATGAAAAAAATGTCATGTCCTTACATGTGCCGAACTCGTCTTGAAATCCTCTAACAGACGGGCGTAAAAAAATTATATGTTCAGTTGCAAAAAATTCAAGGTAACCTTGAAAAAACAATTAAAAAAAAGAGTTGATCAGTAATTTTTCACTATCGCGTTAAAGCTCTCTTGAAACCATGGAAAAGCTGATAAAAAGATTTTCGATCGGACTGCTAATAACAAAGTAATCTCTACTGATCACGATTCGTGGTTCACCCTGTATATAGAAAATAAATTTTAAAAAAATTAAAAAAATTTTATTAGTCGATAATTATTTATTGGATCAATATTGTATTTACGAAAGATTCAATATTTAATTGATCGTGATTGGCTTTATGCTTTTTATTGTTATCTCATTAACTTTTTTATACCGTCGCATTAAAAACGCGTTCTAAGCCTTCTTACCTAGACGCAGTATACTTTACAACGGTTTAACTCATGTTTTTCATGTGAAATATGACTTTCCAGTCTTTACATAGAAACCATAAACGATTTGACGCTCCTTCGTTAATTTGCTATGGGAGCTTAAGCCACGTGTTTTTATCGCGATATTACGTAAGTCAGTGTTTTATGTTGATCCGTTGTCGTTTGGTAAAAAAAAAATTTCTAGGTAAACAACAGTCGAGTAAACTGATGAATTTCGTGAAAATTTTCGGTCAATTTTTCTTAACCGGTCATTTCGTAGGTTTCATTGTCGACTGTACGCTTTCGCGAATTTAAACAATTATCCACAATGTTCTTCGTCGTGAACTTTCTACGGGAGGGAATCAATTAGTACTCGTGTTCCAGTGGCCGTGCCTAAGCAAGCCTATTGAGGAGAGGGTACGTTAAATTTGGAATTGCGGAATTTCGTCCGAGACAAAAAATACGGAAACTCCAATACCTAATGATCCCTATAACGTAAAATTGATTATTTCAATATTTGTCAATTCCATGTTGATTTTTCGTGGTACGTAAACAAATACACTCCCTCAATTAATGGCCAAATAAAACGTAAACGATCGAATCACGAAACGTCACAATTTTTTTTTGATACAAATTTTTTAAAAAATTCTCAGAACGTAAATCTTGTTTTTTGCAATATTATCATTATACGATAAAAACTTAATAACGGGTGGCGTATGCTTTGCGATAAAAATTGGGTGTTATCGATCCTTTGGATTTTACAAGCTTCCCCCCAATAATCAAACAGCCTGTTGGTATCTGTTACAATAATAATTTTGCCGTGAATAAGGTAAAAAAAATATAAAAATTCCACAAAGCACTTTCTTACGAAATCACATAAATTCTTTTATTAATTCCACTTAACTATTGTTCCCGTTATTACCGATCGATAAAATCCGGTTACGAGAAAGGTAAATCGATTTATTGAAAACCGCAGTGGGTATTTGCGGTAAAAATAAAAAAAATTTTTAAACGCACTATCGACGTCATAATTGAAAGGACCGAATGCTCAAAGTGCATTTAGCACAGAAAAGACGATAAGAAGTTATATAGGTTCGTTAAATTTCTTTTGGTTACCCGCTATTGTGAGAACTGTAACGAGCTAATTAAATTGCGGTGCGACTGGAACTCGTAATGCTGTTAGGCAGGTAGGTAGAGTACTTTACGGTTCATATAGCATCAAATGTCCATAGAACGTCCCCAGAATGTCCACCAGGAATTTTGCATGGCTACAAGACGTTTAAGTATAATTTTTCAAATATTTATTCGTTTTGACAACATAATTAATTTTTTTTTTAATACCAATTGGTACCAACTGTTCTATATTAAAAAATTTTTATCTCGTATCTTTGCATATACCTTATTAACAGCTATACCCGCTAATACATCCTCCTTTCGAAATGTGGAAAAACAACGCAAGTACGAATACAATTGTTGGAAAGAAACTCGCTATGAAAGTTAAAAGTCGGTAGTAAATGCGTGCGCACGTTCGAAGGTGTGTTTAGTGCCTCGTAAAGTCCATTTTCATTTAAATCGAACATAGAGAAAATCCCGACGTGCATGCATATTTTTTTACTGTACATATGAAAATAAAATTTTTTGAATTAAAAATAAAATTTTTTATTCAGTGTCACTGCGTTATCAGGATACGTAAAAAATTATACGACTTAAGGACAGATAGTGAGAATGAAAAATTATTTTTGCGTACGTTGGTACTTGAAAAAAAAAATGAATGGCAATTTAATATTCAGTTATGATATTACGAGTTCAACATTCTCCGGAACAAAATTACCAGGTTGGATCCTTTCTCCGCGATGTATCCTGTTGCGTCACGCGTAAACGATATACTTTTTGCCCAAGTGGGTGAAGGACGCGAATTTGTATCCTCTCCCGGAACGCCATAGAATTCGACGCCGTGACCGTGGACATTGTCGACGCCGACGCCCGGCATGCGGATGGACAACAATTGCGTAGAATGCCAGTGCACGCGATGCAGCAGCAACAAAGATCGGTAGGTTGTTTTTTCAAAAAATTACCAAATTCGAGAATGAGGGAAATGGCTTTTTGAAATTTTGGAATTCCAATGGTTATCTCGCAGATCGAATATATCGAGTCGCGTGACTTTTCACGATTTTCCGTATTGTCGCTGTCGACCCTTGACTCCATTTAAAAAAAAATTTTTTTTTCGACGTCACTCAAAATATCGAACCAGTTTCCCGAGAATGACGAACTCGTACTGATGTTGGATCTCGGGAAACGCTTAATGGAATCCTATGGAAACCAACCTAGATCCCGGCATTCCCCACGATGGTTTTACGAACACGCACGCCGTAGCCCAGTTTCATCTATGACCAGCTAACGAGAGCTATGTAAATGATAGATCACGCTAGATCTTCGTGAAGCGTATTAATTATAGAAATCTTCATGCTGTATCCAAGGATCAATGATAATTAAGATAGACCGTAATCCAATAAACGCTTACACTAATTGACGTATAAAAAAAAAAAATTACTATAAACATACTTTGTACAGTCCCGCGCACAAACAATCCGTCGGACGATTTAGCCCAGACTCGAACCCTCAAAATAGAAATCTTCAAGACTCATACCAAAACCACGTACAGTACAATTTCACTGATTTCTGTGTAAAATCGATAAAAATTTTTTTGGATAATCTCATTAATTCACAAAATAATACCACCACTGCTTTTCACAAATGAGGAACAAAGCACTTCCGCGGCACCGGAATCACACGTCAGTTCCTACCGTCCCAGATTGCACCTGGGACATCAAAAAATGTATTCGTAAAAAAGAGCACGCTGAACCAGTCAATTGGATCGAATACACACGAGTACAGTTTTTTGATCGATCTGTTATCGATCTCTGCTATCGGTTCGACTCGGGTATTTTTATTTACTTAACATTTTTTTCATATCTCATCCACCAGGATGATCCTCGGCGGATCAGAGAAAGACTCGGGCAACGAACTCGCGCAACAGACAACTAGGTGCAGAAAGCGGCAGACCGGGACTCCCAGCTCGGGTACCGTCCACCTGCTCGATACGGGAACTGGCAGGTAGGGGGATCCGACTACATGGCTTACCTGTACCAACTGTACACTTTTTACCCCCACCGTAGATCATTCAATGCCGAACAGCAGGCACGCTTTTACGAACTGTTATTTCATAAACGTTGCTTCAATTTACTAGACACAATACATGGATTTGCGGAACACGTTACTCGAATGCTAAATAGATTAGTAAGGTCGATTAAAATTTATTATTTTGATAAACAACAAAGAAAATTGATATAAAAAATTTTTTCTCAATCGATATTTACATTTGAAAATCCTAAATTAATACTGCATGCGGTTTATACGATGAAAGAAATTTATCGGATCTTATAAAAAAATTATATTGTTTCCTGCAAAAATAAAATACTGTGATTTGCTAGGTTTTGCAAATTTTTTTCGTTTTTAGGAATCCTGATAAAATTTTTTTTTTGTCACGATTTAAAAGGACCTTGTTAAATCGTCATTTCCGAAGCAATAACACTTTTGTTATGCAATGTTTATATAGGGTGTAACGTGACGTAAATGGTACCGTGTTTCAACTCCTCGATTCTCTGGTTCACGCAATGCAGTTATTAAAGCCGTTACGTTCTACTGGATTTAAAACCAGAGTAAAGCCAGAGTGGAAGCAGACTAAGCACGTATAAGCGCACCCGATTATAAGCGTACCCATGCTTAACCGAATTGCACCAGAAATTCCCTAGTTACCGAGACGGCAATTCCAGCACGATCTCCAGTGACCTTTGCACTTACCAGTTGTAACTGTTAACGAGAGACGAAAAAATATCAGACTACTTTAAAACGTATTTGAGACGAGACGTCGAGTTTTCGTCTTACAAAAAAAAATCCTATATAAATATATTTGAATATATTTTTTTGACACCCGTAATACATTTTCGTCGTACCACGATACATCAGAGATGACACTGTTTTCATCTGGCCACTTTCGACAAGCGTGCTTGTCCTAGAATTTTGGATAGGATTTCCTTGGCTCAATATTTCACCAGGTTTAATGACGTTTAACCTGCCCAAAATAGATGGCTACTACTGCTGCTCTCTATGATGGTTCCCCTTCTTCTTCCCCTTCTCTACCTCCCTACTTCCCCTCCTTCTTCTGAATCTCAAGATCCTCGGGGGACTCTCGGGGATTCACGATGATCCCACTCTCTTCCGCATCATGTAGCTCTCTCCGCAATTTCGCTTAACTGTAAAGTCTTCTGCTCGGACTTACCGCTCGTCGCCGACTTGGACCGTTGCGAACGCCACCGTCGCCACTCGGTTCTTTCAGGACGGCGCAGCCGCGTTGGACGGAAGACTTAACGCAAGCAATTACGACCCGATTAGAATAACTGGTTGACTGGTGGAAGAGGAATTTTTTTTGACCCGGTCAATTTTTTTTTTTTTTTTTGAAAAAGAATTCTTCGTCTTTTTTTTATACCGTAATTCTCTTGGTATTTCTTATTACTGACACAAAACCTGTTTGCCATTCTTGCATAATCCATGGACCACTATCATTTCGCGATTTTAACGTGGTTCTTTGTGCTCCTCGAAATTTCTGCAATCTTTGAGGAATTTTTAGTGAATCTAAGGTCGATGATCAATAATGCTGTTGACTTTTGACTTTGTAATGGAAATCATTATTTATTCTCTGGTCTTGGTACACGGAGCTGTAAGTCATTGAGAATGTCTCTGCAGCATCTTTGAAAACCAGTCTTAAGGACGAGACAGGATCTTACCGTGGCTCCAAAGACAAGAAATTTTCTTATTCAACCTCGTTGCTGATATTCTCTTGTAAAATTTCAGGACGACCGTTGGTCGTTCGGTTTATTACAAAAATTAATAAAAAAAAATTTTTTCACACCGAAAGTACTATCGACGGGTCATTAAAATATTCGGTAGGTTTAGTGTTAATAAAAAAAAATTTTTATTATCTTGGTATAATTTTATATTGTAAAAAAAAAGTGAATATTTCTTTAATCGATAAGCCTACGTGCGACTGTTGATAAAAAAATAATGAGCATGAAATAAAATTGAGAAAAAACTTAAACGACTCTTAATTTTATTTCTATTTTCTTTCGAGCTTCTCCGCACCAAGAAATCTTTAATCCAAGAGAGATCGCAGGATGCTCTAGATCCTTTGGCCATCGTACACGTGAGTCCTGGATAATAAGACAACGCATGGAGAAAATGCACGTCGTAAAATCTTTGTCGACTTGTGGTTTCTAAATGACGAATGCGTCCAAGAAAGCAGCAGATCAAATAATAAAATGTTAAGAGGAAATTGCAAATCTCTTGGTTTTCCAACTGCGGTCGTTTCCCTTTGTCGGGGTACTAGGATGCATCCTGTAAAATCTAGGTTCACCTACATTCTACATATACGTATAATATAAATGAGACGACCAATGATTTATTACGAAAAACAGTGCAACCGTGATGACAGTATTGCATCGCAAAAAAATTGCATGCAATATAAATTTCAAAAAATAACTCCCCTGCCCGTAACTAAGAAACCAGAATAAAAAATGAATTGAAAAAAAAGCACAAAATATAGTCTGAAAATATAGGTAGAAAATATAGTCTGCTATAATTATAACGGGTGATAAATAAAAAAAATTTGATGACCTGTGACCAGAGGAAAAATCGTAGAATGATTATATTATTGAGTAAATAGTTGCTTGATCGTTACAGCGTGATCGTTTGATGACTTTGATGATGAATTAATTACTTAATAATGTCAGTAATCAGATTTGACTTGAAATACAATTTTATTAATTTTTTTGTAATTTTTTTTTTCGTTTGGTTTTTTCTTCATATTTTCCTCTCAATACTTTCCGCGATGCAGTATCGTTTTTTTTCTATCACTTTTTTTTACTGGTTGCCAAGCCTACTATCACGTGATCAGGGGCCCGCCAGTACGGTAATAAATATTTTCAAACAGCCGTCCGATATCAGGAACCTGCACCGTGGTCGAGCCTGTTCCCGGGGTCGTGCCTTCGGATACTGGACTCCCGATTGGTTGATAGTCAAAGACGTAAATACGTTTTGCATAATTTCTATCTTGTTGACGCGACTCTGAGGCCGTCCGGCAGCTTATAAAGTCAGGCCGATTCGAAACAGTCTTGTTATTCGAGTTAAAGAAAAGTTTGCGCGATGAAGGACGATCTTAAGGTAGTGCGAAGTTGGAATTTTTTGCACGTAAAAATGAAAATGGTTAATGACTTTTGAAAATGGGGAAAATTTTATTAATTATTTTTTTATTTCATTGTACCAGTACTTGTCAGGATTCGGTTGTGAATTCGCAAGCGAGGATGAACGTTGTCCTGGGTCGCTTCCGGTTGGTCAAAATAGTCCTCAAAAATGTCCATACGGTTTATACGCCGAACAACTGTCCGGCACTGCTTTCACTGGTGAGTAAAAATTCGAAAAATGTAAAAAAAATTAATTTTTTATTACAAAATTTTTTTTTATATAGCACCGCGTTTGGAAAATAAAAGATCGTGGCTTTATCGCATAAGACCTTCCGTTTCTCATGAACCGTTCGCTTTGCTCGAGGATGCTCGCGGAAGTCTCACTTGCAACTGGGATGAAATTCCGCCGAATCCGAATCAGGTAAATGATAAAAGAATTTATCAAAAAATTTTTGAATTTTTTCAAAAAATTTTACATGGCTTAATTTTCGATTTTACAGATGCGATGGAAACCGTTTGACGTTCCAACGCGTCAAGATCCGGAAGTCGACTTTGTTGACGGTTTACATACGATTTGCGGCGCGGGTGACCCGCGCGTCCGTTCCGGAATTGCTATACACGTTTACCTATGCAATTCCTCCATGCATGACAAGGCCTTTCAAAATTCCGACGGAGATTTTCTTATCGGTAAATAAAATGAAGAAAATGTGTAACTTTCACTTGGCATAATTAATATAAAAAAATTTGTTATCAGTACCGCAACTGGGAGCGTTACAGATAACCACGGAATTTGGAAAACTCCGCGTGGAACCAAATGAGATATTTGTAATACAGCAAGGCATGAGATTCTCCATTAACGTCTTTGGTCCATCCAGAGGATACATATTAGAAGTTTTTGACAATCACTTCCAGTTACCAAATTTGGGACCAATTGGTAATAATAAAAAATTGAAAAATAACGATTGCCGTTAAAGTTCACTAAAATTCATCTATCATTTTTTCTTTTGTCATTTATACACAAAGGAGCAAACGGCCTTGCGAATCCACGTGACTTTCTGACCCCAGTCGCCTGGTACGAGGATCGAGAAGTTCAATTCAAAATCGTTTCCAAGTATCAGGGCAGATTATTTTCCTGCCGCCAGGAGCACAGTCCTTTCGACGTAGTAGCCTGGCACGGAAATTACGTACCATATAAATACGACTTGGATCGTTTCATGGTGATAAATTCGGTATCCTTCGATCACTGCGTGAGTATCGAAATTTGGATGAATTTACGTGATATGAGAAAAAAATTTCATTTTTACGAACGCATCCGTATTCATCATTTTTAGGATCCCTCAATCTTCACAGTCCTAACGTGTCCATCGTTGAAGCCAGGAACGGCCATAGCGGATTTCGTGATATTCCCACCGAGATGGTCAGTCCAAGAACACACGTTCCGGCCTCCTTACTACCACCGTGAGTAAAAATAAAAAAAATTTTATGAAAAAAGCAAACCCGAAGAGTTCCGTCGTTTCTTGAGGATTCGCCTTAAAGAATTTTAGATGCCCATGATAATAGTAACGCATAAATATTTAAACTAAAATTCATTGAATCCATTTCAGAATAAGAGGTTAAGGCGAATTTCCATAAAATTCCTCGAATTCTCTTATCATTCCGTCTCTCTTGCCTCTTTGGTATTTCTATTTTCTTTCTAAACCGCTTAAGCGACTCGGTCGACCGATAACCCGATGTCGTCGTTCCGGAAGACCGCCTCGGGAAATTGGCCTTTACTTAATCGAGAGAAAACTCCGAGTTTTCCACTGCATCCCCAATTCGTATTGTTAAAATGCGTCTGACTATGCAGACTGGAACGTTCGCGAAACATCGGCAATACGCTGAAATTAGAGCGAAAACCGTCCGAAAGACCCAAATTTGACTGAAGACTCCATTGAATTTTCGTCAACTTAACCAAAACTTCATAATCCCACGTATCGTGTTCGTATATGCACTTAATGTTAAAAAAAGAAGTCAGTGCCCTTATCAGTTTATTAATTATAGAATTAAAAATGAAACGAATAATGGTTGACTCGTATTTTATTATTTTGATAATAGTCGATAACGATACCGCCGAAAGGTCAAGGAACGACGAGCCGAGTACCGAATCTAATTATCGATCTGAATTGTCATTGTTATTCGATAATGAACGAGTTTCCTTTCCACTTGCAGGTAACTGCATGAGCGAGTTCATGGGTCTTATTAAGGGTCGCTACGAGGCCAAGGAGGAGGGTTTCCAAGCGGGCGGCGCGTCGTTGCACTCGATGATGACACCTCATGGACCGGACGCACGTTGCTTCGAAGCGGCATCGAATTCAAAACTCGCGCCAGAACGTATCGCCGATGGGACTCAGGCTTTCATGTTCGAGTCCTCCTTGAGCCTGGCCGTGACCAATTGGGCTGAGAAGATTTGCCATAAATTGGACGAGGACTATTACAAATGCTGGAAAGGACTGGTCAAGCATTTCGATCCCAATTGGAAACCAGCTGACGAGCAATAGTTTAAGATTTTAGTTATATCCGCCATTAGTGTAGTTCGTATGCAATATAACTCCGTATAACTTCCTATATGAAAATAGGGCCTAACAACGAACGTTTCTCTAACCTGCCCAATCCGAAGGCCATTCGGATTGTCAGTCACGAACGATGTGAACTGTTGCTTGCGGTTTCTGGTTCCGGTACGTTCGTGAGATTCCGTGCGAAAGTGGAAGCTTCTAGAACATTTTACTGCCGGTGTCAGTTCGAAGCTGCTTGGTTGATATGGATCGTAGATGCGTTGGCCTCGAGGAGGATAAATAACAATTTACTTATAGATTTAAACGTAATCAGGATGTATGTAGGTTAAATGGATTTTTTCGAAGTAAAGTCTGTTGTATTATAGGTTACGATGCTCGTTGTATACGATAAAGTTACGGCAGCGTAAATTTTCTTATTATGTATACTGGTGTTTCCTCATCGCGCAAGAAACTTTGTTTAAAGAATATTCTAATGGTTAGGTCCGATGGGAGCATAAGGCAAATGGGTCTTGCTAAAGAAAGTCTAAGAAAGCCATTGCTGCACCCGTAAAATGCAACTACCGAGAATAAGTCATCGAGTTAATTGTTGCGACATTTTTTGTGCTATTGTAATACGAGGCTCGATGAAACGTCATCGTCTGTTTTGTCTGGATTTACAGAGGACGAAATCATTGCGCGAATTGAAATGTTGCTGGAATAGATTTAGTATGCGCTATTTCTGATTTCTGCCTTCGTTCTATTCTGTTCTCATTCACTTTCCACTTTGCTGGTCTTGCTTTTTTTTTTTTGGTTGGGTTGAGCATGTTTCTTTGAGTAGACATAAGAGGGTAATTCATTCTGTTAGAGTGAACTATGGTGATGGGGGTTGTCCATCCGTTTCATTTGCTGAGCTTGCTCAGTGGGTTAGGCCCAGCCTGTGGTCGCAATATGGTCTCTCCGGACCGGCGTGACGGACCTCAGAGGGATCGTAGCTCCTTCGTGGAAAGATAGGATCTCTAGAAAATGGGCGGGGAGGGGCGCCGTTCACAAAATTCTTTCCCACTTTCTTCATTCTTTTTCCAACTTTGAAGATCCTTTCCTCTATTATCTTCAACGTTTTCCTTCTTCACGCGGATCGTCCAACCGATCATCAAGACTAATTTTGAACGGCAAACTGGTTTATTCTCATTGTCAATTTTTCAGTATCTTTAATTCTATATGAAATTTTTATAAAGGTTAATTAGAACTAGAAAAACGTAGCTTGCGACTAATAGGTGGCTTATGATTGTGAATCTTTAAGATTAACATTTCCGTAGATGGCGATACTGTTAAGGAAATGCTAAGATAGCCTCTTTTAAAACTTTCTGTTTTATCGACCGAAGACCTAATAAACCACGGCATATCCGATCTGGTAGAAGGTTTAATCTACTTTCAGTCGATGTCTTCACTTCGGTTTCTTCCTTATCGACAACTGAGAAGTAGGTTACATAGTAGTGTAGTCTATGTTGGAAATATACGTATCTGTAATTTGAGTCAGTGCTTCTCGTATGCTTACCACAGATGGCACCACTGTTAAGAAACTTGAAATTCAAAAATTCAGTGGCCTCTCGGACCGAAACAAACCTCGTTAAAATGATTATTCCACTCAACAATACGCACATGAAAATGTTTCGGTCTGTCGCCTGGCTACGAGCACTGTTTATTCGATTCAGTTTGGAAAAGCCGAACGCCTCATGAAGGCGTCTCAAAAAATTCAAGTAACACACCAACAACACTAAGATGTTTTCCCGAGCCGCAAAATCCGTCGTTAAATCCCTTGGACAGCGAAAATATCATGTCGGCGAAAATACTCTCAAGGTGAAGTTAAAGAAATTTCCCAAAAAAAATATATTTTAACGAAGAAAAATTAGTAACAATATTATCCATCGTAACTCCTTGAATGTCTTTCAAATTTGTTTTCTCCTAAATAACTCTAAAAAAAAATCTTTATATCCCTCTTAGACGACGGTCGTAAAAGCTGCCGGAGGAATCGGACAAAATATTTCGCAGCTTCTGAAACAAACTACAAGATTGAATCAGCTAAGCGTTTACGATGTCGCCAGGACCAGTTTACCAGGAACACCGTCAAAATTATCCTCGATAAAGTCAAAAGAACAGATTTTTGAATCACAGGTATGACATTCTTTATTTTTTATCCTTCATAATGTCTCGTGCAACTTTTCCTCCGTATCTAATCAGAAATTTAAACTTTTTTTTTTTTATTACTCACTACAAAGAAGAACCAAAGTCCTCCCTCGCTTTCCACGCAAAAGTTATTGCCTTCAGGATTGGCAGTGGTTCCAGTTAACAATCGGAAGAGCGAATCTCTCCCTTCGGTCGTAACCATGAACCAAGAAAGTCTGATGTCCTACTTTACGACTTGTGAACTGGAAACAGATAGGGTACGATTCTTGTACTAATTGTCCCTCTTGTTTTTGGGAATCGCCCCTAATACCCAGAGTGCCAATTAGGAAAGTTTAGGGACAATGGAAATATCGTTAAACTGTTCTTACAGGCGATACCGAAACTCGACCCACTAAGTTCAGAAATGGCTGCCGAGATAACGAGTGAAGGGATCACTGGGAATTCGAGTATTCGACAATTAACAAATTCCCCATCATTGCCAACGGTAAGATTAATTTTATCAGCCGTAAGAAAAAATTTTTCAAAAATCATTTTCACGTAGATTGGATCCAGTGGACTAGTGGAGGGTCTGGCGAAATACCCAAATTTGAAAAGTTCACTGAACGCCACGAATTCTTCTATGGGAAATTGGAAAGAGGTATTAAAATTTCATTTTTCGAATTTTGTTTTATGGTTTTTTTTGTGACTTGGTTCAATTCCATAATCCGCATGGTTCATCCTTGCGCAATTTATCCCGGAAGTATCCTGGGGTTTGAGGATCCTTCAGGATCCTGGTGGAGTGGTAATAAGAGAATGAACCCTGTCCATAGGGGAGGTCAACGTTCTGCCTAAGTCACACCCTTGTTCATGAGGATTCAGGATGTCATTCAGGACAAGATACCGAGGTCCTAGCGAGTCCTTGTATCCAGGACCTTATTGCCACTCTACCAGTGTCTGGTAGAAATTTTGTTTCAACTGTAAATAATCCTGACGATCCTGAAAGGAACGATAGTCCTCTGTGGGTACCTGGAAAATTATCAAGAATATTAAAGGATCCTAGATTACATGAATTGAATCAGTATCTTCAAAGATGTCAAAGTCCTGATGAAGATCCTTACTTATTTAGACTTTTTCAAAATGCCAGGATACCCAGGACTGCTTTGTCAGAGATATTAAAATTTTATGAGCAAGCTGAAACGGCAAGAGGGAGAAAGGACGTTGAGAATGATTTTTCGACAAGATCCATATATCCTGTAGATTTTTTACTTCGTCAAGGATCAAGGGACGTAAATAAAAAGGATCATAGAGTGTCGTTGAAAAAAGAAGGTCGAATTTTGCCAAAAATCGAAATAAAGTCAAACATGAGCAGCTTGATTTGTCTTCGAAAAGATCAGAGTGATCTGAGGATATTATCAGTTTTTGATATCCTGGAAAATATTGCGCAACGCTATAATAATTTATTGAGGCAAAATCTTTGTAAATCCTTATCGACCGTGTTGAGAAGATCCTCGAGATTTTTGGAAGATCTTGCTCGGCATTTTTCAGAAACTGATCTTGCTGTTGGGTCCAGTTCAACCAGACAGAGTAATCTTGGAAATATTATCAAGGGTCATGAACCTTGCAGCTTTCAACCAATTTTTGGATTATTTGAGAATTTTTGGAAAAAAGTAAGAACCATTGCTGACAGTGTTACTCTGGTTGTCTTTGAAGGATCTTCAAATTTTGGGAATGATAAAGGATCGAGGAGCAGCCTCGGTGGTTCGAAGGATAATCATGCTTTTGAATGGCTTTCAAAATGGACCACAGACGGGATACGTGATCTTTCGAAAAAAGTGGAACGCGTCATAACATCTTTGGAGGACAGATTACGCAGATAATATAATTTAAAAAATTTTGAACGAAACGAGCCAAAATTATAAAAATTTTTCGAATGACCTTGCGTATCCGTGTGTCCTCAGGAGGCTCATAACTGGACCAGTATACGTGCCTCGCCCAGAGTCCTTGGAGAAATGGGTCCTTCGAGAAATTCTTATCAAAATGCCAAACAAGAACTACTGAAGATGCTACCCGAATCAGAAGATGTAAATAGAGATTTTTCATCCACGAAAAAGAAGAGGAAGCGGAAGTGCGTCAAGAGGAAACTTAAGAAGCAAGTTGAAGAGAAAATCGAAAATTGTTCAATGGTCGTACAAGCTCAGTCGAAAAAGGTTGCCCCGCGTGAACGAAAATCAAAACCGTATATCCCTAAGGGTATAAATGATAAAACTATTAATAAGGGAGACTGGATGTTGCCCGCTATTTTTGATAACAGAAAACCAGTTTTTTTGCACAATTTTGAAGGGGGTGAAAATATCGTGCGATGTGGAGTGACAATGATAACGCAACCTCCAGATCAGTATAATTTTAGCGAAACGAAAAAATTTAAAAGACAAAGAGATAAGGTGATAAAGGAAAAAAGTGTTGGAAAGATTTCCAAAAAATTATGTGAATCTAAAGGGGATATTGAAATTGATAATAAAATTAGGTCGGTACATGTCAGTCATGATAATATTCCTGTAGAAAAGATGGACTGTGGAGTCCAGATGAATTTTGAAAATGTGCACTTTGATAAGGAAGACACAAAGTCTTTGGAAGAATTTCCGAAGCTGGAAAAGAGTTACGATAAAAGTTTTCCAATAATTTTGAAAGTTGAAAGAGAAGAATCCGAGTTAGATATACTGACAGATCATAAATTCGAATCTGTATCGACCGGAGAAATTTTCGAAATTGACAAAAAAATAAAAAATAACGATAACCCACTTTCATCGAAGCATCCATCGATATCTACAATGAATTCGTACCACATTGATGATTTGTACGAAGATCGAGAATTTTTGAGTGATCCAAAGGAATCGAATGATCTATATCTGGCTGGGAAGGAGGAGGACACGAGATCAAAGTGCAATAAAATGATTGAAGATTATTGTAAGAATAAAAGAAGGGGAGAGAAAGGCAACGAGAAGGATTCGTGCAAGAAAGAAAAGAAAATAAAGAAGAAGAAGGAGGATCCATGTAAGAAAAAGGAAGATCCTTGCAAAAAATCAAAAAAGAAAGATCCTTGCGAGAAGGAAAGAAAGACTAAAGATCCTTGCAAGAAGGAGAAGAAAGAGAAGAAAGAGAAGAAAAAATCAAGAGAAGACTGTCCCGATATTAAAAAGATCGAACCGTGCAAAAAGAAAAAATGTCCGCCAGTCATCAAGGCGCCTCCATGCCCAGAAAAGAGTAAAAAGGACAAAAAAGATTGTTCAGGGTGCATCAGTTTTTTTTCGGGATCGCATTTTCAAAACGAATTAAACCAAACGCCAAGACACGCCGTGGGCAACGATTCGATAATTCAAAATCGCAATATTCTTTACGATGGGCATCGTGCTAAATTGAATTTGCATAGTAAATCATCAAAATGGGATACCTGGACAGTTTCGCGTATAGCAGAAAATCGTAGTCTCGATATTTTTGGTATTTTGGAAAACGAGGTGTAAAATATCCCAAAAATAAGCGAATATTAATAATTTTACATGAACAATGTTCCAAATCTGTAAAATTTATTGTGAAAAGTTCTCAACTCGTCATAAATACTGTATACTATAATATGTCAGTCAATAAATGTTTATATAAAAATCACAGTATATATAGCATACAAAATTTTGAAAATCATACCAAAAATGTCATAATTTTCAAAAAATTTTTGGATTTCACCGGATTCCAAAAAATCAACAAAATAACCTCGATCGCCATTCAATGCTAAGTTACAAAAAAATTTTTCTACTCATTTAAAATTTTTCAAAATACCCTTTCCAAAGGATCGCAGCTAATGACGATAATCTTCTTAAACAGAATGAAAAGCTGGTCGTGGCCGATTCCCAATATTCCGAAAAAACTCCAAGAACGGTCCTGATGCAGGAGCCTGGCGACAGAGTGCGTAACGATGACTATTTCCCATTGGGCGAGGAGTACGAGGACGAGATCGGTAGCGACGATTACGGCCTGTCGCGTGGAAGTCGGTCAGGCAGATCGCAAGACCGAAAGATGGAGGAGGACTACGACAACATGATCCCGATCAGCCTGAGCGACAAGAGAGGACTGGAGACTGGCAGAGAGAAATCCGTGCTGTTCGTAAGGACCAATCCCTGGACAGGTACCATCCTGGATAAAGACATCACGGAGAAGGACACCTGGGAGAGGCTGCAGACGCTTATCGATAAGGTAGCAGAATTTAAGCGACGAGTTTTTCGTACGGAAAAGGTCGAGGAGCAGGTAGGGACTAAGATGGAAACTAGAAAAGAGAGCGCGGATAATAAGACAGGATCAACGGGAGAGAATCAGGAACGGGTGGTAGCGACATTGTGATTTTATTTGGTTGATGGGAAGTTCGGTCGACTCTTTTCTTCGTGTTCCCTGAGGGAGGTGGATATATACCAGGGCACTGGATGGATGTAGAAGGTGATCTGGGTGTATATCTGTATTGTGTACCGCAGGCAGTGCAGAGCAGCAAGGGTCTGAGACTTGGTGAACCAGACTGCGGAGAAGGTCGACCCGAGAGGCCAAAAAGGGGACCCTGCCATCCGCCCGATGGTCCATGCGTTCCACTACCGCCACCTGGTTACCCGTGCAAACCCAGACCAGAGAAGAAGCCCTTCTGCGTGAAGTGCCCGCCGAAGAAACCATGCAATCCGAGAACATGCCAGTCAGAGACAGAGGGTACGTGGACTGGAGGGGACGTGGAGGGATCTGTATTGAAATTGTATTGTAAACCGCAGGCAGCGCCTGAGGCGGTCGGACCTAGAACATGCGGACAGATCTTAGGATCCCACGGGACAGCTTCCGGTGAGAGACCAGAATTTCGAATTTCGAAGGTGGATGGTCTTTGCTGTGGTGAAAAGCCTTGGGGACTTCTGGCGACGAGGAACACAAGAGGGTGGCTCTTTTCGGTACAACGTGGGTACGCAAGTCGATGGGGAGGTAAAGGGAAAGGATCATCTTCGGGAAAACGTCCTCCAGGTTCATCAAAACCACCTCCGACCGTGGCCCCGGCGCCGTGCCCTGAAGTCGCGAAGAAGAGGAAGAAGGTACAGTGTCACGAAGAGAAAAAGCAGAGTCCTTGTACACCGGGTCCTAGGCCATGCCCGCCACCTCCAAAGTGCGTACCGCCACCTCCACCATGTTGCCGACCAAGACCGCCGAATCCAAAATGTCCATGCGGACCACCTCCACCCTGTCCTCCTCCCTGTCCCTGTCCATGTCCTCCCAAGCCAGTTGCGCCACCTCCACCTAAAATATGCTACATGAAATGTCCACCTCCACCTAAATTGCCAAGATTGCCAAAATGCATAGCACCTCCACCGCCACCGAAGCCACCACCACTGCCCAAACTACCAAAGCGACCCAAGTGTCCACCTCCTTGCCCACCTCCATGCCCACCTCCTCTACCGAAGTGTCCGAAATGTCCACCCATGCCGCCGCCATGCCCACCGTGTCCGCCACCTCCACCCTGCGAACCATGCCCGTGTCCACCACCATGCCCACCTCCATGCTGTCCACCTCCGCCACCATGCCCACCTTGTCCACCTCCCAAGGAATGTCCCGCGCCTCTTCCGTGTCCACCACCACCACCACCTCCCGTATGCCCGCCGTGTCCGCCGTGTCCACCGTGCCCGAAACCCAAACCCTGTCCGCCAACACCTCCATGCTGTCCATGCCCATGCCCACCTCCACCACCTCCGTGTCCTTGTCCACCGCCGTGTCCTCCACCTCCAGCAGCACAGCAGCCATCGGAATGCCCGAAGGACGTTAAGTCGTGTCCACCGTCTGGTAAGAAGAAAAGCAAGTCCTGGAAATTTAATAAGACCAACAAGCGCAAAATGTCGACCTACCAACATCCTACCGATTTGCTCAACAACTCCCTGAAGGAAATCCAAATTGGCAAACCCGGAGAGCAATCAGCAATGAGGAAACACACGAGACACTTCAAAACAGCCTGTTTCTCTTTATTCTCGTCGTCCGGAGACTGTAAGACAACTGACGAGATTTGTGCCGAAAAAAAAAAGAAATCGTGTCCTACGGAAACCTGTAGTAACGCACAATCACAGGGAGGATGTTACCCGGAAAAGGAGGTGTGCCCGAAGAAAAAAAGTAAAAAGAAAGACAACTGCCTCGAAGCACTAAAAAAGTGTCCCGGTTGTTTGCCGGTTGGAAAGTGCGTACAGCCACCTCAAGCGGAAGTAGAGAAAATAACGTACGAGCCGCCGATCTGTCCACCTCCAAAATTTGCACCACCCACACCCTGTCCACCCTTACCCGATACCAACAAAATGGACGTATGCACCGAGCACGTTAACCAAAAACCGGTTTGTCCGCCACCTCCGCCAATGCCAAAACCACCTTGCGCACCCGTCATGCTCTGTCCATGTCCACCTCCACCGAAACTCCATCCAGGCCCATGCCCGTGTTCGATATCTCTGAAGGAAAGAGAACCACTACCACCTTCCACGCCATGCCCTGCAAAGCCGAAATATCCCTGCCCGGAAAAAAATATTCAATGTGATCTCGACAACGTGAATATGATCTGCAACAAGAAATCCAAGAAGTCCCGTAGGAAGGACAGGAAGAGTAAAAGCAAATCGCAATAATAATATTAAAAAAATTGTCATGGCCCATGGCTCGGGAAAACCAACCATAGTAATACAGAAAATTCAAGGCTTCCTCGTGATAAATAAATGCAACTCAAAGTATTTTCATTTTTTCCAAAATTTCTTCAATATTCATTTAACCCGATTTATCAATAACGTAAAAAAAAATATTTACTCGAAATCATAGGGAATTTAATAATTCCCATAATTGCATAACATTCCATCCATGCGAGCTACGAAATTGGTATATGAATGCCTCGTTACAATAATACCAACATTTATATACGAGTAGGGGAGGTTATCATAAGACAGTAAGTGTAGTGGTAGCAGGGGAACGGCGGCTGCCAGGAAGGAGGGCTGTTATCATTTTATTATTGCAAGGGTGAGCACCCTTGATCCAACGATAGAGACTGCGAAGACGTCATTTTAGCTTTACTTTCCATTGTGCCCGCCCACATAACGTAGACTATGTGAAATAAAGAGGACCTCCGGGTTAAGGGCCTCTTTCCCAAGATATAATTCCTGTTTCCGGTCGATTCGTCGATTCGACGCGACGATCTACATTCCGCGAGTGAATATCCTCATGCGTTTTTACGATCAGGTGCGGAAACAGTAAATTTTTATTAGGGTGCCAGTACTGGGGAATCGTTCACGGTACCCCGATAACGTAGGGACTCACGAAGAATTGAAGCAAAGGAATAAAGTTGCGAAAAATTAAAAAATTTTTTTATTAAATTTCAAAAATTAAGAAATATCAAATAAAAAATGTATTAATAAAAAATTTCAAAAATTTTTTTTATCTTTCATCGATCGACCCTAGGGAATTTTTTTACCCATGCAGGGACTTTAATCGTGGAAATCGATAAAACCCCTAGAATCTGGCGAACACTCAGGATAGCCAACGCGAAAGGCACGGGATGGATAAACTTTGAAGCGACTGTCCCCGGAGTTAATGCATAATTCAAGAATCGTCACCAGCGAGGATATTGCCAATTTGGCGTCGATGAAAACACGATCGGATTTGTCGTCTGCTAGAATGGACCACGGGACCGTGTATATCCAGTGAATTTAACACCTTCCCTTCCTTCAGGACAGTCCTGGAATATATTACAGATCCTCGTGCCCTGTTCCATTTTCCATTATGCACTTTGTCCTTCGAATTTAACACTTTAATGAGAACCAGCCTTGATATTTTTTCTTAATAATTCTCAAATCCACGTCATCGCGTCGATTTTAAAATTCAGTCGATACCTCGAATGAGTCATTCGATTCTTCGGAGTAGCGTGACGTCACTGTACGTTTCCGGTAAACCGCATCCTTCATCCCAGCCTTGACACGGCTCTTTGATATTGATTGATGAAAGATTATCGGACGTTCTATCTGGTTTCGCGGTGAAAATTCGTAAAAGCGAACGTGACGCTAGTCATTTGTAAATAGAAATATATATATATATATATATACACACACCACTGTGTATAGATGCTGGATAGAGGAGCGAGAGAGGACCGGTGGCCATAGGCGGTTGGGAGGATCATCCGGGTTCTGGCGATTTTCCACGGACACGGGGGAACCCCCGATGAAATATTTATAACCGAGGAGGTCTGGAGCGGCGGCCGCCAGGGGGTGAAACCGATGAAAAGAATAAATTGGAATCGATTCAATTTGTCAACACGCGCGTAATTATGTTATTATGCGCTCGAAGAGGGCTGGCTGGCTGACTGGCCGGCTCTAGCTGTCTACTCCATAAGTCGACTGACTGGCTGAATTGGATATATCGTAGGTGGATGGGTGGCAAAAGATTACGTAGACGCCTCAGCCATCAATAACCCATAAAAACGAGCCGACAAAAGCTTGGTCAGCCATGGCGAAGCGAAACGGAAGAAAGACACGCCAAGAGAAAAAGGCAGTTAGCCGGGAGGATGATCGTGAATTATGATTTTATAGGTTATATCGCAAAGGTCAGAAATCACGTGGTGATTCGTGATCTGATTGGACTCGATCGGATCGAGGTCCTGGATATTTTCATTAAAATTGCCTATCACGGCTCATGACGCACGATATCGATACCCGTTCGAGGTTAAAATTGTATTGGAGATCGATCGATCTTCGATCGCTTTTATAATTTAGTGAAAATATCGTGGTGAAAAAAAATGACGTAGAATTATAAAAAAAAAAATTTTTTTTTTCAAAAATCATTTTTGTCTCGTTTTCTACTAGTGACTTTTTTTATCTTCTAGTTATATTTTTCTTAGACTCTAGGGAATTTCTCGTCCGAGTGAAAGAGACGGCTGAAAAAAAAAGATTTTGTACGTTTGCAAATTTATTCGCGGTAGACGCTCCGTGACTTGGCCACCGGCACTAGGAAGGCGGGAAGGGACCAGATTTATGAGACCGGATGCGCAAATACGGTAAAACTTCCCCGTTTCCGGTCTGGCGAAAACTTTTCCAGGGACCTAACCCCGCTCTTCTCTTCTTTATCGCGAAAGCATTTTCCTTCCTTATGCATCTAACGGAGGCGATTTCGGTACCAGGATCTTCAACCCCTGTGGACCAGTATCTCACCGATGCCCCCTTTGCAGGAAGGTACCCCAAGACATTTTTAAGGGTAGTTACACAACAATAATCCGACTACCAAAAAAACCTACAAAAAGTCGTTAAAACCTCTGAAAAGAAAATCTAATGAATTTTCTCCTCTGTCTTAAGGGTTCCTAAAAGCTCAGATACCAATTCCCCCGAAAGGGGATGAAATCAAATTTCCCGAATCCTCGAAGAAGGGTATAAGCGCAGACAAATGTCCCGTTCTCCCGTATCCGTTAGGGGGGTGCCAGACAGTGTCCGACGTTCTTATTTTTCTTCCCTCGTCGAGGGTACCGAGTCTCCGGGAAATGGGGTTGTTTATACAGGGGTTCTCAAATCAGCACGACCAACCCAACCATATCGATTGTGCCTAACAGGCATCACCTATTCATTAAAGATATCGGTAGTTCAGTACCACAGTTCACTTCCACAGTACCCGGTTCACAGAGTCTTCCAGGGGTTGTAGCGATCTAAGATTTCAGAATCGCCAAAGAGTAGAAATTTCGAGGGTTCCGAAAGCTCACTATCGACAAGCCCTTCCCTATAGAACCCTCACTGACGTACCTACGATTCCGCCGCCCCCCGCCCATGTTCACCCCATCACCACCCGCAAACCCTAAATTTCTCATCCCTCGGGCACTTGGCTGCCGGTGAACGCACGCTGAGCAGCCCCCCCACTCGATTTAACGGTTACGTATAGCAAACCTCCCCCTGTCATTATTCCGCGCCCTTACGACCCTTCAAAACAATTGCCAAGCGGTAGTAAATGTATTAAACGCGTCTCGACTTTATCCCACCGACTCTCCACGAGTCACTCGCAAGGGTAACTCCCTGGAAGGACCCTCGAAAGGAGGCCCTCGACACTCCCGCTTCGTGCCGTGAGACTAAATTTTTCATTTCCTTTATCCTTCCTTCAAAGTCTCGTGAGACCTACCCCGTTACCACTCGACGCACGTAAACTTTCGTTACACCCGTTATACGGGCGTACCGTTAATTTTTGCTTACACTGTACTCCCATATAACTAACGAGCGATTCCGCAGAAGGGTGTGAGAAAAAAAGTCACGCTTCATTGACTTCGAGTTAACCCCTTGACATTTAACCCGATAATTACCGATACGTCACCCACGTAATAATCCGGAGGTCCATTTCGGTCTCCGCGTACCCCCCCACCCTTATTTACGCTATATAGATATATCAATACTGCACACCCAGTATATGCATATATATACCCAGTGCACGCTCGTATCTATACACAGCATCCAATGGCTCCAGGATTCCCAGCGGACATTGCGCGGACCCGTGATTTTCTGATTAGCAGCGGGTCGACTGGCTGCGGTTAACCGTTGTTAGGTTGTACCCGATTGGTATGCATGGGCTGGGATTCGATGCTGGGATCCCAACCCCTAAGCTCCGCCATCGTTGGGTAAACTAACCCCCGTCGGTCCAGAGGATCGGAGAGAGAGGGAGTGATGGTGCAGGGTGGGAGGGGGGATGAAAAATATTTGTAAAAAAGGTGAGATAAAAATCTGAAAATTTTTTCCCGATTTCCCATAAATCTACCGTAACCACCCCTACTGCGCGAACTCTACGTTCCCTCGTGTTGCTGGGTACCATTTTTTTTTTATTTTTAACCATACACTTACATCCCTTATTTTTTGGCCACTGACCTCTCGAGAATCCAGGCTGATCAGTTTTTCTGCGCTTGACTTCGGTTTGACACTCACCCTGTGCAACCCTTATTTTTTTCTCTTTTGTATATGGTCATGGTATATATATACAGTTTCTAGTACTACGTCTTTCGTAATGACCCTTAACTTATGTGTACCGATTCACTGTGTATATATATATATATATATATATATATATGTTCATGTATAAAAAAGAATGAACAGTCAACGCCAGGGGGTTGCAATTTCCCATGGATAATGGTACTTTGATTACCCCATGACGCCGTGAGTCTTGTCAAGTACCCGAGTGAACCCATGGGGGGACCAAGGGGGGGTACTTAAAAAAAAGTACCATACACAGGGTGTACCGCCATAGTAACGAATACCCACTGCCCATTGTACATTGAACACCGTAAGAAAGGTGGTCGCGTTTATTTCGTCACACCCGTTATAACGCAATACACATCGTAACTCGTATCAACCCTTACGGGGCCGGCCCAGTTATTACGCACTCGGGGTTAAATACACTATCGAGCGATTTTCATTGATTGCGTCACTATTCACCCATTCGCTATACCAATGACCCTTGAACATGCAACTGGTTGCGAAGCCATTTGCTGCCAATTTGAATGGATTTAATTTGCGGTTATTATTATTGTTATCGGGGCTCGAAATTTTAAGAGCGAAAAAGGGCATTAGTCGGGCTACCTTTTTTTTTCATGAAAACGTTACTCGATCTCTGACACCGACAGTGCTCGTAATTACAGTCAAGTGTCGGGGTGCAGCATTTTTTTCTTTTTAGTCGCGACAAAGTGACAAATGGATGATAATTAATTTTCGATATATATAGAGATCAAAAACCTTCCATAGGACCTTTCGTGCTAGTTACTTCCTCCACACGTGAGGACATAGGGGGAATTGGGGATAGTTACTTCCAATGACCCACGCAGTGTCACGTGTCGCCACGTGGCTGTGCCTATACGGTCAAACCTCGATTTACCCCTGGTTCTCTTCAAATGAGCAACACTTTGAATAATAATTCGGCTTTAAATTTTTATCGAGTCGTTAACATTTAACCAGTGGAATCGGGGAGTGATATAGGGATATAGATAGTGTTATAGTAAAATTGATGAAATTAGATTTAAATTTTGTATGGGTATATATATGCTGTATGAGGTACTACGTATTATTACCACGTTTTCTTATGATAGGCAAAGTCCTGGAGGAATCTTACTGGCGCCAGGATAGAAATAACAGAGGACGCAACTGGAATTGCATAGCACTGACTATGCATTCAGCTGGAAATTGCATTCCGATTTGCGAAACCCGCTCTTCTGGATTCCACGCGTGTATATAGATATAGGAGAGCGTAGGAGAGAATACCGTAACGGTTCCTTTTCACTTCCATTGTTTTCTCATGATAAATTCTCACACTGTAATAGTCAGCACTTCCGGTTATCCCGCTACGAATTTTAATATCGCTTCGAGATTATAAAACAGTTCATTTATGGACCGTGCATATAAAGTATACAGCATCTTAAATTTTATAATGAATAATGATGAAATTATTTTTGGCGTTGGGTACTTCGAGTTACGTGGGTATTTTCTTTGATTTACGAGGCTGTGTTGTTAAAAATTTTATTATTATTGATTTTTGAAATTTTTATTGTGACGTCATTTTTTGAGTCACGGTCACGAGGCGACTCCGACTACCGATACAGATGAAGTTCTCGATTTTTGGTTCACTTTGGGAACCATCCTGCTCGGAAGCTGCGCTCTTGGGTTGATTCGTATAGTTATGCCAGTGGTCTCAGAAGATTTTGTTGGGGTTTAGTTGAGGTCCAGGTGATCGAATCTGCCGTGGGGAGATGGTCTTGATGTACCGAGTTGCCCGGCAGAGGAGACGACCCGACGGAGACGTTTCTATGGACCGGCAGAAGCCCGGGTGAGACACCGGCGCCCCGTTGGAGATGGGCAAAGGGCTGTAGAGCTGGTGGAGATAAGGTTTTGATATGGTTAAGGGCAGGGAGGAACCTCCTGCCCGGGTTAAGGATGTGGGGCCCAGCTGTTGCCCGATGACCTGGGGAAGCGGCCGTGGAGGATCTCCAAGAGTTACGTACCGATTCGCTAAGGAACACTCTCGATTTGGTTCAAAGGGACGAATCGAGGGAGATGGAAGAGTTATCGGCTATAAGGATCTCGACCAATCGGATGATCAGAATTATTAGTTATCGAATTTGGATATTTTGTCAAAGCAGTCTGTCTCGGGGCACCGACCGGGGTGTCACGAACTGGCTCGCGCTCCCGTGCTGTCTGTTTATAGTTTTTCAAGCCGTGTTTCGATACAGTATAGCAAGTTCTCGCTCGTGTAGTTCTCGCGTTGCTCTCGCGATATCCAGGAAATTCTGGGGATTTTCTGTGAGTGTTCCAAAGGTGTAGTGCTGTGCCCTAGTGCAGTGCTTACCCGAGTATACTCTGGATTCAGTTCTCGGCCTTCGGATCAGCTGAACCAGCTTCGGTAAGTCTCCCAATTTATTAATTGGTGAAGGGATTTCGATTTTACAGCTCAGATTCGTTCTGCTACGTTCTCGATCCGTTGCTCTTTGTATCGCGCACTATTTGCCTGACTCTTACTCCGACCCTCTCTAGCTCAATCCAGCAGCCTGAGCGGCCGTGCATTTCCGTAACCAGCCGCTCCCGTTTGAACATCCAATTACGTTGCTGAGTTTACGCGTCCCCAAAAATCTACAGGATCCGTTAAGTTGTCGCCTCTTCTAGATTCCGTCAGAGCTCTCGTTTTAGTGTAGCTGGGCCTGTTCCACCCCAACTCCCAATTCCCTGTGAAAAAAGAATTGGCTGGCGCCCGCCTGGCTTGCGGATGCATAAACGAAGGGTGAACGGCCGAAGATAACGTAGGTTAGTTCTCGGATTTTGTTTACTATCGGTACCGAGTTAAGAAAAATACGTCACAGTATATATATACACATACTCTTGTCACTTCCATGCTATACTAATATTACATACTGGACCATCTATAAAAATTAATAGTAACCTAATTGCAGTATGTTGATAAGTAAAAAAAAAGTCATAGATCAATATGATAACAAGAGGTGGTAGTTAGATCGTACGAAGCAAACATGGTAGTCAAGCAGCTACTATTCGACTTGGTGTTAATGGTCTGGCTTTATGGTTTACGACGTGATGAAGTCCGCCATTGCTATGAGCATTAACGTTACGAGTAGCATATATGAATACGAGTAACGTACGTACTAAATTGCAATGTTATTCCACGAAAGAATAATACCCGAAACTGATTATGCCTTTGGCGATAAAAATTGGTGTTTGAGGTAAAAGGAAAAAAAAATTTTCATAATTCCACGAACAAGAATAGAATACTCGCAGGAAGTAGGTGATTGGTTGACGGTGAATTAGTATAGTAATTTATATAATATAATCGATAAGTGCCAAAGGGCTAATAATATTGAACACACCTTTATTCCTGACTCGGAATGATTTTTATGATCCAAGCAGCTCTCCCATTGATTACAAAGGGAGACAATTTAAGGCATTACGCACGGTGGCGACAGGTCTGAGGAATCAAAGGCGGCGTCGGTACAAAGGAAAGCGACATTGTGGAAATCAATCAAACCTTGGTTGAAACGAGGCTGACGACGTCCAAAGGACGTCCCGACGTCGTTGTACTCCTAAGAGGGTCTCTGCTTAGTGACTTCGTGGGTAAACGAGGCACCCTTGCCAGGTGTACCTTCATTATTTAAAAGCACGAGGTCCCTGACAATGAGAGCACAAATTTATTCAATTACCAACGTAGTAACCTTCTTTTTTTCTAGTAGTAGGTATAACCTAACCTGACCAGTCAGTAACCTCGTTCACGTGTATATACGTACATGGGAACTAGCCCGAATCCTCGTAAGCGTCTCTCTCGCCCCTCGACGACCATTGACGAAGCATCGATTTATAACGGGGGGCGCTGTTTGTCGTGATTTCCAACTAAGGCTCGATTCAGCGTTTTCTTTGTCGGGAAACAGTCGAGGAGAGTGAACGTGGCTTTAGGTCTTGGATTCGTGACGTCACTGGGTCCACTGGCATCGGCGGTACCAGTGCTACCGGGTCTTCGAGGGACGTCTCGATTGGATGCAAAACTTTTTTTTTGATTTTGGATTTGATCGTCTGTTATTAATAATTTATGTAATTTTTAACAGGTTTTTTAAGGTGTGTTTTCATTTAACAGTTACTCGGTTGTATTTTACTGTATGTGCCTTGGGAGTCCACACGGACTCTTCTTGAGGTTGCTTTTGGTCAGTCATGTTATTCATGGCCTGAGACCATGGGATGGAATTGCTATCGATATCTCGGAATTTATTTGATCTTGAATTTGAATATTTGAAAAGGTTCATGTATATTTTATAAAGCTGCGGGACGTTCTGTTTTGCCGGTGGTACTATTTTATTTTAGTAGCGTCTGCAGGGGTGGGCTTGCATGGGTTTGCGTTCGCGAATAGATTGACGGATTTTTTTTTTTCTTTTTTTTTGGGAAATGAAAGAGATTTCTTCACGGCATATGGGGAACTTTTTTTTCACCTGATCATTATCTTGCCCTCGTATGGGCATAATCATTCATTAAACAGGTGCCGAACGTCTTGCGGTTTCATCGGTTTCCATTGACGGCAACGTGGCTCGGTCGGATTGGCTCACAACGATTTTGTAACAGATTTCACGAAGCTCGCGGCCGACAAAAATCGAACGAGCACGATCGACCCATTAGACATATGTTGGTTTGTCGAGCCATTATTTTTTTCGACTCTGGCCTCCTTCGACGAAAACTTATGAAACACATGACGTAGCCCCTTAACCACAACCCTCCGATTCCATCGGCAACTGTTGCAGGATTTTGTGGCCTAAAGATCGGCCGGCACGCGATATCGATGGGATATTTGAAAAAAATTTTATTACCGTTTTTGATTTTTTGGGGGGAGGGTTTCGACATTTTTTTTTCGACGGTACGGAAGAAATCGTTAAAAGGATCGACTTTAGGTGGTGGATCGATTTTTTTTTTAATTTTTTTAATTTTATGAAGTATTTTTTTTTGGGGGACCAAAAACAAATTTTGAACTTTCGCGTGACACCCGGTACTTTAACGGGCCTCTAATCAAAAGGGAAGAGGAAGTGGTATTCTCGCGGAACGAGCTTCGCGTGTCCTTCGGATTTCGGCTGAAAATACTCTGCGGAAAGCGGCGGCAATCTCAATATTAAAATGGCTACATCAAACGCCCGCTGCTCGTTTCAGCATACATACAAAACAGTGGGACCTCCGTGATTCCCATTCGGAGCGCGAGAAACAACCCTTGTACGTTTACATAAGGGGTGGGAATTTCTCGCGGGACTAGAGAGGTGCTCGAGTGACTCTCGAGGACTCGAGGCGCGATACAATATTTTTTTTCTTCGGCACCCCTGGCAGTTTCAGCCATGAGAGAATAAAAAAACTGTCTCAAAAAAAATTTCAAAATAATTTCGCCAAAGGGGTAAGAAAATATTTCGCTATCGAATTATGGATTTTTGACAAAATTCAAAATTCACGATCAAAGTTTTTTTTGGTAAATTTTTTATTCGCCCTTAAAATTTTTACAAATTCATCCCTTACCTTCTATCAGGTTCTGAGCACCGCTGATAGACTTAAGACGGAGGCGTCGGAAAGTGTTCAGGAGGCGTCTGTGTACCCTGTGCGAGGGTGAGGTCGTTTTCCCGACGCCGGATAGGCAGGGGTAGGTACTTGCACTGCCTGGGAATCTCGTATGGGGTGTGACTTTATTTGAAATTCATACGGCAGAGCTTCTCTGGTGCACGTTCAAAGCGAGCCGATATCAACGGTCTTAGGTACCCCCAAAGGCGTCGAAGCGACGCTTATTTCATGTAAGGGATAATTTTCAAAATTTTCGACAAAACCAAAAAAATAGTCTGCGCTATAAATTTCGTAAAAAAAAAGAAAAAGTATAGTCATCCCCCCAAAAAACATACTTTCCATGAAAAAACCCCTGAAATTATGTACCTTTTTATGGAAAAAAAATTCCAAAAAATATTTTCAAAAAATTATCATTTTTCATCCCACTCGAAACACCTGCAAAAGCATCCCTCACGATATTACGCCAGTGAATCTCGCGCAGTCTCAAACCCCCACAGAGAGGGGGTAGAGTTGTTCATTTGAGTATGCAAATTTTGCCGACACCCCAGGAACGCTTCTGCACACCCTGGACAAGGGAGTGGAGGGGTAGTGCAGAAGCGTTTCGCGAAAACAACATGGCTCCTATCCGAATTTCGGTATACAGTAAAATTATAGTCCCTTCAGCTTGGAAAGCGATTTTGAAAAACACTAGGGTTGTGAACGCAGCCTTAAGCGTGGTAGACTAACAGGAATCAAGCAAGGATGTAATTAGAAACATTAGCGTGGTGGTCAGCGGTTGCCGGGGACGATGGGGTAAGCCAAGTGCGTGCCCGCGTAACCAACCCCCAACACATGATCAGCGCCACCAGTACAGGCACAAAACACAAAGTCCAATACCGTGCAGTCACGCGAAATCAAACCACCGTAACTACAAAAGCACACCACGCCACCTGTCCTTCATAATAACAATAATGGATGGCTGAAATATTAATTTTAACAAACAGCTGAAGGATGCCGAGACCATTTTGACGAAACGCTCGTTAATGAGCAAAAATACCTTGCGTATAGAGAGCAAAGAAAGAAAAAAAAACCCCAGGAAGAATAAAAAAAATCACCGGAGTACCTCTCGAAAAAATCTAAAAATCCCCCAAAAAAAATCCAAAATATTTTTTTGAATAAATTTTTTTTTCCATAATTCCTCAAAGTAACTTTTCCACGGTAAACCCAGGTCGTATTACTGAAACTGTATAAAGTTCTCGGGGTGCGAGATATAACCTCGAAGAAAAAGAAAAAAAAAAGGGGGCGAGAAGTTAATTCCAGAAACAGAAGACATCTTGAAACGCGTCGAGTTACAAAGATAAATTGGTACTACCTGTAGGTAAGAGTTAAGGCTAAGCGGAGTTTTTGTTTGAGTGCGGAAAAAGTTTGCGAAGGAAAATAAAAAAATTCCACAAAATAAACGAGTTTTGGGTCCGCTCGCGATGCTAAGGAAACGCTAGAAATTTTGGTCGATTAAAAAGCCGTAAAGGGACGTCGAACGCTTAACACGGATATCCTCTTAAAAGAGCTGACTCTTAGATCTAAATAGAGCCATGAATAGGTGGGCGAGAGAGACCCGGGAGAAACGAATGCCCGAAACTCTGTTAAGATAACGCGAGTGCCTATACTAATATCGTGGTCCCTTGGGAAGAGATAGTAGAGAGAGAAAAAGAGTAGGAGTACCAACCGCCTAAAAGTATAGTTGCCGTACGAAAGTTCTCCTTGGTGTAGGAACGAAATGGTCACTGGTCCCATGAGTAAGAGAGCATTGAAAAAAAAAAAAAAAAAATTACCAAAAAAAAAATTATTATAGAAGAATCCTGGATAAAAAAGAAAGTAGAACCTGGTGGGGGAAAAGACTTTAACCTAACGTGTGGGAAATCGAGTTTGTTTGTCGCTGCTGATTTATATTGAATTAATTAGATGATAACGATTTGGTACCATAGAGAGAGCGTGTCTACGATGTTACGTATATGAATTCTATTACAGTTGTATATAAAAAAAAAAAAACAGAAAAAAAATATACCCATCGAAGTCGATAAAAATTATTTTCTATAAAAATTAAAACCCCATGAACATTTTAATAGAGATTCTTATGGGTATTATGGATATCGATCCTATTCGTTTCCTTTTTTAAACTCCACTTCCATAACCATTGACCTTTGTACCGCCACGATGAAAAATCGTATTCGGCTATTTTTCTCAAGCCATAACTAACCCATTATATACAGGTACACAGAACCCCATAGAGAGCTCGTAATTCTTTTTAAGGTTTTTATCTACTGATTTACAGTTTCTACCTTGCACACCCTTTATCTCCTTATTTATCGATTTACGTCGCGACGCTACGCATCGAGTATACGTCTTTAAGTAACGGTGTACCAACGGTGCCCCCATCAGGACATCGTACCGGCGTCGCGACGCCTTATATCCCATCCGCATGATTACCTCGAGATAATTTGGAGATAGCCATAGAGAAGATCTAGTAACGCGTGCCAAGCCACGTGTGAGAAAAAAAAAAGATAACAAAAATATACCGTCAGAGGTTCACCAATCCCAGTGACGGTACATGCCGAGATTATATATATATATATACATATATATATCGAGATCCAGACTCTCGTAAGCGAAGATCAAGATTCCGGTTTTGATACTCATCCCAAAAGGGACACCAACTGGCCACGATAACGAATGAGGTATATTACGGGCGCGTTCGGAAATTAGTAAAGGATCCTTTGCCAGATAATGGGTTCACGCGAGCGAGCGACATAAAGGTGGATCCACAAAGTAGACCCTGTAAGATATTTTTCATTATATATATATATATATAACGTATATAGCATAGGCTGTATATATATAGGTATACTAAAAAAAAAAGAAACGATACGAAAGAGACATCAAGCCAGTGTAGTATGTCCATTGAGTGTAGTACGTCCCTATGGCTTCCATACCTACAGCCGGAACGTTAGGTAAGCGACGGATGGACTTGCTGACGTACGAACAGATAGAGACATTTAATTTGTGAACAGCTGCCCGTATCGCGTTAACGCGTATAAATTAGCTACAAGAGCCGCGCCCGAGATAAAGCCTCGGCCTCTATACGCTATTCCCGAATCGCTCTCGGCCATATCCCTCGGGAGAGAATGTTCACGAAATTAAGATATCCGTCGAGCGGTGCTAGGCTAAATCGTTCCCATTTATAAGAGGCTGCACGACGCCTTCCAACGGGACGACCAAACTGGAGACGTCCGGCACCCATCAGGTATATAGGTATATCGCCTGTGCGTAAGATATATATATTATAACGGGTATAAAATAAAATTGGACTTGATTTTCGAAACTTGAAAAATCACGTGACGTAAGGTTACAGTGTTTTACGTGGATTAATAATTTTTTAAAAATTACGTAAAAATGACCTTTCGTTATTATTTTATTTTGGGACTTTTTGATTCGATACCTGTATATATGTTTATAAAATCGTATGGGCTCTTCATGACGGTCTCGAGCGGTGTTTAATAAAAATAATGATAATATGAGCATTTCGTGTCGTAGTAATGAGAGCCAAGGCCCCGACTATCTTCTGGGTCCATGTCCCTGATAACCAGCCAGCATCAATCATCCCCCTAGTCCCCATACCGAAACACACACGGCTGGTAATAAAGACGAAACTTTATAGTACGTCTCGGACGAGTTGCTGGGTTCTGTCCAGTGTCTTCTGGTACCTGACGAACGGTGAACTTTCGCGGAGGCGACTGTACCGAGTAACACATTATCCTGGACAAGGACGCTTTTTACAAATGCAAATTCGTACACGTCCACACGCCTCACGGTAGCTCTAGGTAAGAAATTTCAATTATTAGCAGGGTTACCAACCGTATTTTTTATTCGGTCCGATCCGCCGTGCGGCTGGTAAAAAAAATGTCCCTATAAATAAAAATCCCTATGACGCGTATCCGTGAAATTAATACGAGAATCGCGTTACGCGGTGCATTTAAATTTGTTACCCGTTACTATTATTATTATACGTAATGAGGCTCGCACGAGCGAAATAATAAAATTTGCCTTCTTACCAGAAATTTATTTTAGTTGATACGTCCAGGCCGCCTAATTCAAATGGCATAAGGAAGCACGAGCCCCGCGTATAATAATTGACTCGGCAATGCGTATAAACCGCAACATGGCGAATGGACGGATAATTAAATAACAATTAGGCTCAGGTGGGCCCTGCGGTCGAAGTGGTATATACACACTGTAGCATAAAAGCGTAAAGCGCCTTTGTATATACTATATATACGTACAGCGTGGACTATACGTAGCATATGGCACGCACGATGAAATTGACGATTCATCCCGGATCTTTCCACTTCTCTTATATTTTTTTTTCTCCCCCGTCTATCTGTCTCCCTCCTTCTCGTTCGCTCCTTTGATACGGCCCTGCCATGCTTTCTCGTCGTACTGTTCGTGCCCGGTCGTCCGCGAAAACACGCGGTGGGTCACCGTTACCACAACTTCCTACCATTTCCCTTGACTTTTTTTTTTTTTTCCAAGACCCATGTGGTTGTACATATTTAATTTAATTATATATACGTATATGGTGTGTATTGGGGAAGTTTCCCTCGGTTGAAACAGCCTGTATTATCCCCTTGACTCTGAATGCTCAGGATCGTCTGTAACGATAATGAATAAAGTGTAATGGTCATATATGGAAGCAGCAATCAACACGGGCAGCCAACCACTTTTCTTATGGTTGAATGTAAGGCCCGTTTCCTCCTAGGTAATTGGCACTGTAGAATTTAAGCTTATTGGCTTGTTTTTGTTATACCGTAGGCGGTATGGATTTTCGGGGAGCGAAGGGAGAGAATTTTAAAAATCTTGAAATAATATGATTGGTGAATTCGGAGACCGCCTGCGGTGAAAAAATAAAAATTTATTGTACCAATGCAGTTTTTGGGTCTTGGGAGTTTTGGTATCTAAGCGCTGCGGGGGTGCTTTTAGTATTATTTTTTTTCCTCTCTCCCCTCGTAATGGGATACATCGTAATATAATCGTGGTAAAATTGACGGGCGTCACTACCGAAAATGGGCTACCGGAATGGGCCACCAAACAGTGGGGCCCCCTTTATTCGAATCCGAGGAACTGACCCAAAGTGGGAATTGGTAATGGTGTGTGGGCGTATCGATGAGTCGGAATTTCGAAATGACTTTTGTGGCGGTATAAGCTAAAGGACCGGGAGGCATTCCGCCCCTGGGAGCTGGTAAAGGGAATTTACCACGTGGGAGGAAGGGAGAGAAAGACATGGCAACGGGGATACGAGGAAAAGAGAAGGACGATCGGTACAAAGTGGAATCGCGGTAAGGACGGGAGATCTAAGAGAGAAGGAAAAAAAACAATGTCTCCGAAAATTGGACAAAATTAGTGAAAATCCTTGGAAGGTGGGCCCGGGGGCCAATTATACGCGGTCCATTCATGAAAGATTTTCGGGGGCCCCTTCTGTGCGCGTATCCACAGTTCCGAGCCCCGAGGCCCAGTTTCAAAATCTCTTTTTAATGGGCCCCTACGGACTCCCACTACCGGAGATTCGTGAGGGCCCTTTCTCAAAAATCCCTCCCAGCGCATCCGGTACGTTTCCTAACCTGACCCCGTAGACAAGTCCCAAGAAAATTAAACGACAGTTCACGTAAATTGGCATCCGCCCGCGAACCGATCCCTCGAACCCCTCTCCTGATTTTCAAAAAAAAAAAAAAAAAAAATTCCAAACAGTCCAATTCCTACCGAGTCATTAGTGGTCCGGACCCATTTTTCTCCCTCTGACCCCCCCCCCTCCCCCCTTTTCAAAAGGTAAAATGGCACGACCCCCAAAATTCGCCTTTCTAACAGTTTAGTGTACATACACACCCCAGCCATACCCACTACTACCCTGCACCCCTATCCCCCCCCCCCCAACCCCCATCTTCAAATGCCACTTAAACGTCCCAACTCGCGCGATGATTTCCTCGCCAACCTGTACTTTCGCCTAATAAATAATCTTCCCCTGTCAGTCGGCGCCATTAACGTGTATTACCACGTGGACTCTGTGTTTTACCAATTTTCTCAATTACCGCAGCCACTTAGAGACGAAATAAAATGCCATTACGCACAGGACGGAGCCAGGTACCTAAATCAGGAAGGGAAAAACTTTCTGATTTCTTTTCTTCGACTGTACACCCATGTACGTTATTGCTATGACAACCTATATAATTCACGTAGACCCGATATACGCCATAACCCGTACGTAATAACTCTGCGCTACGAGATATTAATTGCCGCAATTAATCACACGAAAACACGTGGCATCTGCCGTAAATTCCTAAAGCAGGATACACACCGAGTCCCGGCACGAAGTTGGCAGATAGTCTCCTCGTCTATGCTGAAAATAATGCAACGCGTCAAATCGAATTAACCGGGCACAATTACGGGTAACAAATCCGTGGCGGACGGGTGTTAATGAGCGTTACCGGAAGTGCCCCGCTGTATCCCGTACCTCAACCGCAGCTTCCGGTCCGCTTGGGTCCCTCGCACAGCAAAGGGGACACAACGCACCGTTGTGTCCCGCGTACGATAAAATCACCTAATTGTTTCGCTAAGCGAACGCGACTGGTGTGCGGTTTACATATATGGTAAAAAAAAAGGAAATGAAAATTTACATATATACATATATACCATACGAGTAGACATATGCAGTCCTCCAGTTCGAACGTACCGGGCCGGCAGTCACGTACGACTGCTTCGGTCGCCAATTATAATTTTGAAATTTAGCGACGAAGAAAAAAAATTTTTTTACAACAATTTCGTAAATTACCTAAATTCTTAACGAGGAGAAATCCTATCGGATTTCTTTTTTTTTTCGAGAATTACCGGACGACCGAAAGTTATTGACGTCCGAAAATTACAGACGAAGTCGAATACGAATTCGTGAAAGGGTACTACCTGGGATTTGAGTCGTCGACTGTTGTCGTCTCTCTCTTACCCGTGTGACTTGCCATAGGTCCGTCTCACTCGCACTCGCACAGCTGCCAGGAAATTGAAAATATCTCGAACCAGTCTCATGAATGGATGCTTTCGTATCAGCTGATCGGGTTATACCGGAATGAATGTAAACAGTGTATAAACACCACGTGCGATACAATTACGATAAATTTTCTAGGAATAATTTTCGTAATGAAATTATACACGAATTACGCTATCGCACTTGGCGTTCGTAAATGACAATTTAAATATAGTAATAATCCACAGAAAATCCTCCACTTCCTGCAGGCTCACGGGTACGTGATCGTACCCAGTCTAATAGACTCGATACCACTGAATGGTCGAAAGGGCAGGAAGAAGAGTCGTATAATAAAAAATAGCGTTAGTTACGGATCGAAGCTCGTACATCAATAAAATCGGGCATTACAATCACCAATCGGAACTTTAAGTCCCGCCGTTTCAGATAAGGCCCCCAGGGACACGAGGTTGTCCGCGAGAAGGACGTGAACCAGGGCCCGCTCGTCTGGCTTTGGGGAAATAAATCAAACGAGTCAGTCTCTCTCTCTCTCTCGTTTCACCTGAAGGGAAAGAGAGCCAAATAGGAAGGAGAGACAAGCCTATCCCGAGTGACCAGGTGGACAGAGAGAGACAGAGTGAAAAGACGCGATCCAGGCTCGAACATAATTAGAAGTTGTACCTTCTTCGGGAACTGATAAGCCGGCGAGGTTTCCTGCGGTCATTATTTCCGTGTTTAGATAACCCATGGGGAACGTCCTGAGATCCATGGGGACCATGCTGGGATAGGCTTGTATATCTCTTATGGGTAGGATCCTTCACAAGGGTGGAAGATCAGCTTATGGTATAATACATATAAAAGTAACATGGTACAGTATATAGGTATATACGTGGACCTATGATGGTACTGGATATGGGGTGAAGTCCTGCCACTCCATGGAAATAGGATTTCCCATGGCTAATATACGTGTTATCGGTGTCGAAAGACTAATCGTACTCGAATCGTATTTATCGTCTGGATGATCGTAGATAAGTGTGCGCGTTGGGATGAAAAAAAAAAAAAAAAAAAAAATTTAATTGGGGCTGCGTCCGTCGTAATCAGGGGCGTGAGTTAAGGTGGTACCCTTCTCTACGTATGGTGTATCGCTCTGAATGGTTATAGGAGGAATCGGTCGGAGGAGTTATGGTTAGTGATGGGTAATATTTTTTTTTGGAAATTTTTTTTTGGAAATTTTTTTTTGTTTAGTCTATCGAGGAGCCACCCCGTGGAAGGGGACTTTACACTTTATTGCTCTTCTCTATGGGCAGACTGATCATCCGCCGTCTTATGGGTTCCCATGGGGCGGCGATCATTATAAAAATTAAACGACGTTCATACGATTGATTATCGAAATTACATGTCATTGACGGTGCCATTTCAGCGGAACGGTCCCAACGCTGCCTTGTCGGTGATCCTTGGTACCCCCATACGCACTATGGCTTATATATAGATACTAGGCAGAGTATACATCTCTGGAGATCTAATAAGTCGTTTTCGAGTTAATCCAACGGGTGTGTCATTTCACGTAATTTCGTAGCAAGGCAGCGTCCTCGACGTCTTCGCCGGCGCGGAATTTCATACGGGGCCTTAGGGAAGATTACACTCATTCAGAGATTTCGGGGGCCTTTTTTCTTCATTGAGACTCGGTCCGTTTCCTTCTTTTTTTTTTCTGGTCCCTTTCACCGCAGCATCCCAACGCAGGAGCCAGTGTACGGTATATATATACACCCCTGAGGGTTGAGCTAGGTATAAGTCCCATACGGCCCACTCGGTTCATTCACTGGATAACCGAAGAGCGAGAAAATGAGGAAGAGACGTAAAGAAAAAGTCACGAGCTCTCGGGGTCCGTGAGGCCCCAGAAAGATGGGGCCCCGGGGGCCTCGCGTTAAGTGGACCAAAGTCCCTAATGCCTTGGAATTAGTTTGGTACCTGTCCCCTTGGATCATTGGCGTCGCTTCGCACAGGGCCCCCCTTCGGGGGCCTTCTGTCTCTACCTCGGGATCCCCAAGCATCGACCTCAAGGACCGTTTCGTACCTATACTGTCCTCCTTGTACCGGCCAACCTCGACCTTCCTTTTACTCGTGGCGACGACCTTTCCTGGCGCCAGGCCATGTTACCGGCTCGCATTAGGATCGGCTCAACAAATTGGTCGCCGCTCCGTGAAATCCACTAAACACACGTCTAACCTCCACCCACGCTTTCTCTATCCCCACGGAATTTCTTCACCTTCGTTCCCGACACTCTCTTACCACGCTTTCTTCTTTTATTTATGCACCCGGTCCACCTGGTCCATCCATCCGCTCCGCGTGGTCCAGCCCATCCCGGATCAATCCAGGACCGTGACGTCACCAGTAGGCACCGATGGCATCCGATAGACGTCCTGGGTATCTATGTGGCTATAAACAATATATATATATATATATATTAAAGATAAAATTGATCTCCAGAATCCAAAGAAGGGCAAAGAAGCACAAGGGCTCGTAAATCTCGCGTTCGGTAATAACAGGGAGAAGGATGCATCGTCGCTGGGTCGACTGTTGCATTCGCCTCGTATCCAAGGTAATAGGAAAGTCCTGGCCGGGGAGGAGCAGCAAGATCAGCGGGCGCGAGACAAGGACCAGGAGATGAATAAGGAGGCAAACGGATGGATGGCGATGGCGGCGAAGGTGGAAGGGAACGATTCAAATTAAATGCTGCGGAAACAAAAAATGATCGCGTAATGACAGCTACGGCTCTCGGTGGCGGTAACTCGAAGAACCGAAAGAGGGGGACCGTGTGATTACCGGCGGACCAATAGCTGCCCGCAGCGGCCATCATGGTCCAGCCCGAGACGTGCAATCACGCGGCACAGCGTCTCTAGCTTATAAGATGAGAACTCTGTACCGCGAGGTTAGTCTAGGTCCACGTTTTTCATTTGCGGAAAATTGTATGGATGTATGTACACGGGTAAATGGATAATTCTAAATGATTCGAACGCTTTCAAAATATACCCGAGTTGCACGGCGCTGCCGTCACGCGGCGCTGCCGGTAGGACCAAATCTGGCTTGTATGGCGCAATTATTGTTTATTGTATTTTCGAATAATCGGCATGACGTGTTTTCAACGAGCGACCGGGAAACTTTATTTTTCGAGTAAGGTGTAACGTTATTGCGCAAAAGAGACTGGGTAATGGTCGCTTTCACGTATTGTGGACTCGCATCGTGCTTCGCTGAACGTATGTAATGTAACAACAAGTGTGTCTTATCTGAGAGTCATCATCGGTAAGCAGCAGACTTCATAACGCTAATTACCGGTGTCAGTGGTTGTCAACGTGGGTAATTATAATTGGGACAAAATATTGTCGACGATAACGAAAATTGAGCGAAATGATAATGAGAACGAATGAAAATTTTTTTTTGAAAAATTCAAATTTTTTGAAAAAATTTTTTTTTTCAATATTATTGTGAATTTCATTTTTTTATATTTCACATATTATACGCCGTATGAGAACCTCGAATTATGGCTGGTATAAGTTTTTGTTTTAACAATAACACTTAAGCCTGTGTAATTGCATCCTGTCCTTAAGCCTCCTCCACACAGAACGCCAGCGTTCTACCCGTCGGAGTTACACGCGTGCATTCTGGCCGCGTGTAGGGACGTTACACACGTATGAAATGGCGTTTCCCTATCTTTAGCGCATCGGCGAAGATTTCACTCGGCGTTCGTGTGAAACAGAAGTGCCGTGTATGCCGGCGGATAACTATACAAGACGCGCGGCCGAAGTGGTATTAAAGCCGCCGCTTAATAACTCGTTAATTATCGTTTTAGGAAATCCGCGGGAGCGTCCAATTAATTTACGCAACACTACCGCGGCTTATTTCGCGGCAGTCGCGGTAATTGGCTTAATTGCGTTATGGCAAAGTTTCCAACAAAGATGAGACTTCTTGGCAATTGGTATACAGACAGTTTGGTAGCGTTTTGGTAGCGATGGCTAAAAAAGTTCTTTGATTCTACATAGAATCGCTATTGGAAATATGTACGGAGTCTTAAAAAAAAAATGACAAATTAAAAAAATTTTCCTATATAAATAATTAGGCATATTATTTTTTTTTCGAAAAATTTTTTTTTTCAATCTCATCAAAAAATTTTATTAACGCGCATAAACACTTGCCGTAACTCATATTTTTACTTTATCTAATTCTCTCATTGTTCACCCTCATTATCAGACAGACTTTATCTTGTACTTTTACATTCTTACGAAAGCCGTTATCCTAATCATTCAGTGAACGGACACGATACGCTCCCGTAGGATCGGCCGATTTAAGGAATTTATATAACACAATTATGTAGCATTTGAAACACATTAGAAAATATATATATATATATGTTTGGTCTCATTCAACCGACCATTAGATACTAAGTAAGCGTATAACGGGTGTCAGAAAATTGTTGATAAATTTTAAAAGCGCCAATAAAAACGCAAAAATTTTTTTTAATAAAAAAATTTCTCATACAAAAAGCCCACCGTGTATAATAATACACGCCTGTACAATCGGACATTAGGTAAAGTGAAAATCCAAAATTAGAAATCTCGAGTAAAACAATTTCTCAGAAGTTAATAAAAGATCGGATACTGATCGTCGTTAGTCTATACCTTTCTACATGACCACCATATATAACACAGGTATAGCATTACGTCGGTTTTAACGGCGTATAACGCTCCTAACAAGAAGATCGCGTGTTACTCGTCCCAGGGTCGACGTAGCCAACCACGCATACCGAGTCGTTAGTTTTTCGTGTATTATGTTACCATTTCAACTGATTTTTTTCCCCTTCATTCTTTTCTCCAGAAAAAAAGGTCGTCTTGTACCTCGAAACACGAATAATTTTCAATTCAATAAAAATAGTCCGAAAATCTACGACCGATAGGATCCAAAATATATATTATTGCGTAATTACTATATATCGTCCAACTGTACAATATATATATAAACTATTCAAAATTAGGCAGATACCCCAAAAAGTCCATCCGGGTCATTCAGACCCATTGAAACCAGTCGGCGGACCAAGAGACCCCACTAACCGGAAGAAGGTGACGTTTCGCTCGCGCGAACTACCAGCGTAAAACAATGGCCACTAGGAGGAAGTCATTCCCGAAGGACTTGGTCGTGTACTTGTTTCGGACTTTAGTGTCGCAAGGCACCGAAGCATTGTCTTGACAACTTAGCGGTTATTTTACACGCTGTTACCTCGGTAAGCTAGACTTGAGTTTACCGCTGTTTCTATGCTAATGAGAGACTAGACATATATAGGTATATAGCACAGGATAGAGTATAGTACCTAGAAAGATGATTCTAGGGTATTAGCACAGTTAAGTATATGGAAAGAGTGTTATATGAGGAGAGTTAAAAAGATTTTTTTTTGAAGAAAAACAAAATAATTCATATCGACCGATATACTTCTGTACGTCTTTCATTGATTTATTGACATTAATGATACACCCGTTACATTCGGTCGAGATATAGAACCCCGGCTACACTCGTGGAATTGACTTGTACGACCTCGAGCATTACCGATAATGGTTGTAAGTGCTTTTGAAAAAAGAGCGGGAAACGTATACATGCAAATTGCACGGCTTGTGCCCAGGCACTCCGGGGATTCCCGGGATTCGAACTTAATGCGTATAACAGTTCGCGATATGGCCAAAGGGATGTTTCACGAGGAAACTGTAGGAGTCAGGAGGTGTATCTGGTTTTATTAAGCTCTATGTAGATTGGTAAGACGATAGCCATATGGATACGATAAAAACCATCTAAATAAAAATTCCCTATAGTCTGGTGATATCTAGTAATTTTTTTTTCACGAATAAAAAGTGCATAAAAAAATTTATGGCAAACTGAAAAAAAAATTGCGTATTTTAATGTTAAAATATGAAAAATTGTGGACGACAATTTTCTCAAGGAATAAAAAGGACGTATCTGAAAATTATTCCGAGGGTAGGAGATCGGGTTGCGTCTAAGTGCCTTCCATTAACGGCAATTTGCATTGATAGTAAGCAACCGGCTTAAAACCGACGTAAAAGCCGCTTTGCCATCTTGGCTTACCGAAGACGTGCCAGGGGGAGGTGGGAGGTTTATAATAGGGGTGGATAACGAGGAGGGAAAGAAAAGAAGAAAAAAAATGGAAAAAAAATAATAACAATGCTTCTTTTCAGGTATGACTTATATACGGCGTTCGTAAGAGGGTGGCGCTAGTGTCGGCAGTACTCAATAACAATTAAGATAATATTTGCATTCGGGGGTTGTGATTTCCTGCAGGTGTTTTCAACCCCCCTCGTACTATGCTCGTTACATATATCCCATATACCGAGTGGCGTGTATGACACATCGAATCGTGAGGGTTGGTTCTCCATATAGACCCCCCCACCTAAAAACCACCCTCCACGTGGACGTTAAGCGTAGGGTGAGAATTACTCCGTAGGGGAAGTTCCCGCTATTAGATCTTTCTCATGCTGATAAAACTGTATAATGGACTTAATCGCTTTATGCCCAGCCCTTAGCTAACTTTTCGTTATTTTTCATGGGTTCCCGCTACTGTTCACTATCGACACGATAAATCTCACCTTTGAAAACTCGCTCACCTTTCTCATCCCCACTCCGGAGTTAACCACCCCTACGCCCCCTTACTGTAGTTCCTTTACTCGGTAAACGGAAATATATATATAATAATACCAAACCTTTCTATCCCATACGCACATTGAGTAATTAATAATAATCAGAGGTGAAAAAAAATCGCATTGAAAGTTATCCTTAATAAAAATTTAAGCAACGAAATAAATATATTGGTATCGTATGATATATCCGTACCATCATAAACCGTTATAGTTTATGTATTATATATGTACATATGATATACGTAACTCGGTCGTCTGATTAAAAAAATAATTAAATGGATGATCAGCGCCTACAAGCTTCTCTCACCTAATTCCCGCTCATGGAAATACATTACAATCTTAATGAGCACTTAGCATAACAAACGTAAGATCGGATCGAGTTGCCAAGCAGGGCAACCTGCTCGTTCATATACTATAGAGTATACAAGTAAGCGCGTATACAGTATGGTATATACTTTTCATATACTATATCACGTTTCATACAGTATAGAGATACATGCATATATGTATACCTATAGATCCCATATTCGTTATAGTATATATTCCCAGGTACACGCTTCGCGTACACTATAACCCATTCGACCTAACTTCACAGCGATGCGCATGCGAGCGCTCCCGACTTACAGAGTTTAGCCGTTAACTTAACCGGCGTTTACCTTAATCTAAGATCAGCACTGCCGTACCTGTACTACTGCTGCTGGTAATGTACGACGGTATGAATATGCATTGGACACGGTATATACGTGCACATAACGTAGACACTCGAGGGCAGGCACGAACGTAGGTGCGAGTCAAGTCGTGTTACTCTACGACCGTAATAATATTGCCTGCTGGCTGGTAGCTGTCAGTATCCACAATGCACTGGGCACTAAGGATTTTTATTCTTGAACTGATAGCAACGCACTAAAAATAATATAAAATAATAAAAGGGCGACTAGAAGAACGTTATAACGATTCCGAGAAAGACTTAAGCCTCTTGTTTTGACTAGCGGCGCAGCGAGTCGAGTCACGTGGTACGGATTAGCGTCGAATACGGACAGCAGTGCCTTTTTCGAACTGCGGCTAGGTACTGCTCTACCCGGTAATATTTAATACGAAAAATGATTTCTGGCGTTTCTTCAGTGCAGTGATGAAACTCTGTGTGTTTTCTTATGTGCATTTATCATTGGTTATCTACATCCGTAAGAGCATCAAGGCGAGTCTGCATTTACGACGTTATTCCTTATAGAGGTTAGTTGTACCGAGTCAGTAGCTGTGTTACGGCTTGACGACCACATTACAGGCTCGGTTAATTTGTCTTTTTTCTCTCTAGTTTCTTTTTCTTTGTTATTGTTTTTTTTTTTCGTTCTATCTCTCTTTCTCTTACTCACTGGCTCGTCCCGTCGCGCATGCCTTGCTCGAACGTTTTATCGCGCTTCCGATTCGTCGCAGGTACTTCCGTTGCTCCAGTCAGTTTGCTCACTGCGGAAACTTCGTAATGATATGGTGACGCGGGTTTCGGTTGGCCATATGTGGAATACTGTCTGCCGGGAATATTTGAACGTCATATGACGTACATCGGCGTGAACGTTGAGGGTGGAATTGGGCATCCCTAAATGAAATGATGTCGCCACCCCTAATTTCTCTAATTCTTTCATTCCTGACAACTACACCGTGGCTAATTCGATCATGCTTTGTAACTATGTCCCGACTGATTATCTCTGGCCAGTATGTTGCTGTATATTGTACCCTAATAAGAAGCTACTGAATATATTCAAACGTTACAAGTACATTTGCATTTTAGGTAACGAACGACAGTCTCCGAAGACCCGTAAGGTGTGTCATATTTAAATTTCGGAATAAAAATTTTACACCTTACGATAATAGTGTCTATGAGTTTTATAAAATCGTTTTCAAAATTTCAGAAAAATACAAACCAGACAGATGCTCGTTATGCACTGTTCAGCGAGTCCGAATAACCAATAATGCTTAATGAGGTATCTGAGATTAAGGTAATTACGTTAACACTGTTGAAAGTAGTAGAGGTACTTGGTAATAATAAAGAAAAAGTTACGTTGAACACGGTATACGAAAATCAGAGTTCTAGCTCATCGGACTGTGCAACAAAGTTACAAAGTTGATGCGAATAGACTATTGAATACTGTGTATCGAATTGATACAATGAAAAAAAAGGTCGTGGTTCAGAAATCTCATGAAAAGAATTGGAGTTAATGTGAAATAAGTTTTTGAAAATTATAAGTCTCAAAATGTCAAATAAAAATTCAAACGTTTAGATTGTTACACCTTTGATTCGACGTATACTCTGATTTAATCGTACTCAAGAAACTTGTCCTAAATCCAATTCTTTTATCCATAACGTTCAAGGCTCTGAAGTGCGCGCGCGCGCGCGCGCTCAACTATAATGAAAGATATTAACTACAATTTTATATCAAATTACTGCTGAAACACATTTCACATTACTTGGGCGTGTTGGGAGGATGAAGAAGCTTGAGTATGGTCGTGGGTGATTGGCTATCTCGTTACCGGGAGAGTGTCTGATTGGTTAAACAGCTGTCAAAGTGGGGTCGGTGGGGGGCGTGGCTTATGTTCGATATGGCCGCCCAGGGTCTCTGGCCGATGCTGTCTCCTCAGTGTGCTTCAGTCGAGGGAACTCGTTGGACGGGGTTGCTTCGTCGCTTTTAATCCTGTCGATGCGATTCAAGCTCGATGATTAATGCAACTCGCGTGGACCATTAAGTCTGGTGGAATTCGGTGATTAAGAGAGACATAATACGAAACAGTGATTGGATGTTATATATCACGTCGGGCATGTGGCAACGATCATAAACGCCAGCCGTCGCGCAGTTAATAAAACGCGAGTGTGTATACATGACTCGATTAAGAGAATTACTAAAGGACAAGACCGGCAGTCTGTTAGACGTAATTAATCAAGACTGTGATAAGTGCAAGACGTATAATACAAACTTATAGCCGCGAACAAGATTAACTCCGTGTGTCTGTCCCGTACGTATAAAGTGCGTTCGATGAAACTCTTGTTTTCAGAGTCCGCGAACCAATTTCTGTATCAGCCATTCCTGGAAGACGCCTCGGGGATAATTAAGACGTATCCGACGCGGAACACAATCCTGTACACGTTTCACGAGTTACGTTAAGAGAGAGAGACAAGAGATAGACTCAGAGGCGTTTGTAAAAGACATTATTACCCATAGTGCTCAGCGGTTATACGACGAGTGCGCTAGCCGCTTTGAGGCATAACAAAAGTGAGAAGCGGGTACTTATATAAAATTAATAATTAAAAAAAACGAAAGCGGAAATGGTCGCCGGGCGTGCTGTGCACGGTAATTATGTTAAGTGGGCAATTAGCAATTAACCGAGGAGCCGAGCACGGCCCTCTAATTGCAGAGGGAGTAGTGAGCCCGTCTAAGAGGAAGTGCAAGACGCTCGGCGAAATCGTTTTGCGGATTGGTCTCGTTACAGAGTAGCAATCGCAAGTACATCCAATTAATAAATACTTAAGGACTATATTAAATAAGAGAGAAAAGGATAATAAGTTTGTTTTTTCAACAACTAAAAATCCACGCTTAATCATCTTCCAAGTAATTCCTCCTGCCGCAAGCTGTGAATCTTCATGACACTCCAGGTGAAGACTTTGATACATGATATCATAATAACGGTATCTCTGTGCACAGCATCCTTGAATCTCGCCGATGATCCTCCGCGAAGATAATTATCGCGAGTGTTCGGATCGTTGACTGAATTGGGTCTTGTATTCCACGTACCTTCGGGTACGTCTTCACCGTCGGCAAAATTCTGTCTCCCAGGTATCCATCGAGCCCTGGGGTGGCGACAGAGGCACCTTCAGGCGCCCGTAGCCCGGAACCACCATCCGTGATGACGGTCCATCATCAGAATCATCACATAGCGACACGCAATGGGAATGGTCTTAACTTGAGCAAGATGTCCGGGGCTGAGGGACGTCGTTTGGGAAACATCGACAGGAACGCTATATACGACAGACTGGCGGCTGGTATTGACATTAGAAACAATAACATGGAGCGCGTTGGCGACGCCTCGACGACTATGCCACAAAGGTCTAGATTCATGATAACGGATATACTCGCAGAAGCTGTCAGCTCACCCCCTAGCGTTTTAAGTCCGGATCGGCCTGGTAGTTCACCAGCAGTTCCAAAGGATCTCAGCGTGAGACACGAATCCAGGTCATCTCTTAATAATAGTAACTTGGAAGAGGACAGCGACGCCAGCCATCAGGACGAAGCTTCTGTATCTTCGAACGGTAAGACATTAAAAATATACTCATTTAATTAAAGTCTGTATCCTGCTCATCGAAATAGAATTATTTTAATCGGGATGGTCGATTAAAACTTTCATTAACTCCCGTGGCCTTATTATCATTATCTTAACGAATTAATCACCTTAGCTGATATGAATATCATTGTGCAGCCGTCGGGCTAGTGATTTTCTCATTCGTTTCTTTCCACGTGTAATTGAACAATTTTACGGGAAAAAAAAACATCATTGCGAAAGATACAACTTTATCATTGTCGTAACGAACGGATCGATCAAGCGTGTCATTTCGATATCGATACTCGAATCAATTTGAAAAAAAAAAGAAAAAACGTGGTTTGAAATTTATATACGATTTTTCGTATCGTATCGTTATCTATTTTTTTTTACTTTCTTTTTTCTAAAAAAATCTAACAGCATACCTCAACACGTTTCCATCTTATCGTTGCGACCCAGCCGCCTAATCGCTCGCATGTTCTTATGTGTCAGTCCTGATAGCCAATAGACGTTTACCCCACTAACTAGAAAATTACCTACTAGATATACCAACCGGGCACGTCAATCATCTAATATACTGATGTACATACATTTAAGCCCTTATTTTTCTTGGCATAGTTAAAAATTCTTTATGAACGGTTATACCGGCGTCATTATATAGGGAGTTTAGCATTAAAACTTGAACTGTAGTAATAATGGGTATAGTATACGTTGGATGCATGTTGAGAATACGCGTACGGTTTGACCAAGTATAGAAATCAAGAGGTGTCAAACAGGCGTGAAAAACTCGAGTCAAACGATCAAAGAGAAATCCATCCGGTTTTTGGGCGCGTGTTCAAATTCTGGAGGCTGGGCGCACTCTAATCCTCTTACTCGCTGACAGTTACTACGCTTTGTCCAAATGAACCTTTAGCTTTCTTGATATTCAATCCTAGAGCCCGGGAGCGGGTACGAGGCTACGTATAATCCGAGAACCGGAAACGATTGGCAAC